>JARDWD010000606.1:2616983-3271229 GCA_029034505.1 Ornithoptera priamus | reverse complement strand
ATTTTATTAAGCTAGCATTCTTAGTTTCCAAGATCTGTAGTTTTTTTAGGTGACCCGCACTCATTGGTCTCGAGTACGTATTCTCATAATAATCATTGATTCACTGGTGGCAGGTCTCCGTTGCCAGAGACCGTCTAGGTTGGTATCAATCAGCTCTATAATCTCGGGATATAAGAATAGGACTAAGGTAAGCCCTGCCTGTCGTAGAAGGCGACTAAAAGGGTCTAGGAGTTTTGCGGACCCTGAGGGTCGGCGCTCTTATCGCTCAACAGGCGAAGCTGCGTGGGACAGCGTATGGCTCAACGATGGTGTCTAGGAGGGTTAGGCTCCACCTCAGAGATGTGTAACAGAAAGTATAGAGAGGCATCGGTGCGTTTTATAAGAGGTCCCAGAGCCTCTTTGAATATACTGCTGCAGACCACTGAGAAGGTTTCAGCGAGTAAGAATCTCACATAACCCTGACTTCCCCCAGAAGCAGGATATCTTTAGTTTCCTTGAAAACAACAAAAAGTTGGTACCACTGCAGCTACCCACTTTACCGCTAAACAGTAATGTGCAAATATTACTATATTCCGGACTAAATGTAGTTGTAGAGAGTGAAGTTACTGAGGTAACGAGACTTAACATCTTATGTTTCAAGGCGACGAGCGCAATATGCTGCTGTATATATAATCCTAACTAGCACCACGTTGTTATGGGCAAGCGTATGATATACCATCGGATGAACGTCTTGGTCGTCTCCTCGTTTCATCGAATAAAAAAAAAAACTAATGATACCTATTATCTATTGAAATTTAATAAACATAAGCTTTAAGTGGATAAGGTATAGACAGTAACTATCAGCAGACTTAATTTATCTTGTAACGAGCTAAATTTAACTTAAAAATGTTAACTTTAAGTTCTATATTAATATTAATGGGTAGCAATACAGAACTTCTTCCTTGTTCATTTACGAACTAGTTATGAGCTGGTTTCTTTTCCTGTTAATTATATTTAATATCTGGTTAATGAAATTAATGATTACGTTAGTCATTTGCTCAAACACAGACGAATACAAGAACTTGTAAAGTTTTTTAAATCTTTTCACGTAAAGTACTACTCGGAGTTATAATTAATGGGAATATTCTATCTTCTATTATATATATAGTATATATGTAACGGAAATGCGTTCTGTTTGTCCATCAATCACGTGAAAACTAGTGAGAATATTTTATAGATTGTTATAGGTTATTTATTTATTAAATTTCATAGATGCTTCATATTTTTATGTCCTAATTAACTCTTATAAACATTTTAATATAGTATTATTTATGCCGTTCCTATGGTAACGGTAGTTATAGAAAGCCATTTGCAGTGGCGGTTGTTCTCAAGGTATATTTCAGGCAAATTTAAGTTTAAGTCTAGTTTTATATTACGGCCAGCGAAGTGACCGGGGAACAGCTAGTACATACATATATTTCTCCAACATAACCTCAAAACCCTTACGATACATTTGTGGTCACAAATTAATTTAAGTTAGACAATAGTTTGTGGCCAAACATCTTACGGAGCACACGATCACTTCACTTACACGCGGAGCACTCTGCTAAACAACCGACGGGGATCTGACCACCCTCAATCCTCCTAACTCGAAATCATTGAGGGAAGCCTACGCCCATCAATGGGCCTTATCGGGCTGATAAGAAGACAACGGTCTAACGATTAGTTGATATAAATTCCACATCTTACTTTTATCTTATAAATTTACATGTTGGAGACAGACGATCTTTAAAGAATCTCACCGCCATCCAAATTCCACCACCAATAGTCAATATGGTGGTGGAGTTACCCAATTAACGAGGAATATATAAAAACTAAGCTAACGTAAATTAATGGAAAGTATTACAGAACAATTCAAGTATACATAGATCATTAAACGCAGCCATGATCTTTATCCACATTTCAAAATGTATCCAGGATTGTGTCTCCTATTGATATTAATACATGCGTCTGCAACCAGGGCAATGCATTCAGGTTCTTGCTCCAATTCTTGGTTGCATACCCGAAGAATGAATTCACTCGTATTGTATATGAACTTTGTTTAAATTTTGTAACTAGAAACATTTCAAGATTATCCTACGTCTGTATAGATAATGTTATTTATTATTGTACGTATAGATTGGGCCATAGGCCATGTTCACATTATTCTTTAGGTATAACCATTATTATTCATAATATAGAAAATATAAATAATAGAGAAATAATAAAGTTTTTTTTTATTATTAATTAAGATCTGGTGAGAATCGCGGGAACCCACTGGACGAGAGCAATGCCTGTGGCCTATGTCCAGCTGTGGATGTCTATCAGCTAATGTTGAGGATGAGGATAACAGTAGGACTTTGACCTAATGGTAAGTGAACCGCATGCCCATAACAAAATAGCGCTAGTTAGGATGTTATATACTGCACCACATTGTGCTCGTCTCCTTAAGTTTAAGTTTAAGTTTGAGTTTTCTTAAGTTTCGTTATCTCGGTAATTTCACTAGCTACTGTCTACTGCTGGGTGCTTAGTCCTGTCTGGCGACAGGAATAGACGCTGCGGTAGTACCTACCTAGACAATGTTTCTTACTGGAGACCGTGTAGTAGTTACCACCGCAGCTCATGTTTCTATTGCCAAACATTAGTATGAAATATAAAGAACGTGTTAGAGATATTACTGAGGTAACTAGCTTCAATATTTTACGTCATATTCACAGGGCACGAGGGATTCTCTGAGTACCATCACAGGTTTAAGCTCAAGGAGATTCTCTTGTGCCTTTGTGACCCTGCGGTAGACCAGACCGTGGTGCATGTTTTGACTTCCTGTCCCTATATATTAATATCGGATTGACAGAGCAAATTGTGAAATGGAGACTGGTAAAAGGATAAACACGGAAGTCATTGCCTCTGATGAGTGAAGAAGAAAGACGCCAAATATTTTTGAAATATTGTAAAAAGTAATAGCTGATACAACAAAAAGAAACAAACGATGACGATAAAATAAATAAGTTATAAACAAAAAGAAAAAAAACAAAATAGTAAAAATAAATAAACAAAAATAACATAAAAACAAAAGTCAAAAATTAAAGGAAGGAGAAGGAGAAAAAGAAAGAAGAAATGAAATGACTAAAGAGAGATGATTTGTTCTAGCACAAACGACGAGGCGGCGAGGCGACGAGGTCTTCACTTCCGAGATGGATGATAGAAGGAAATGGAATGCAGTATGAAAGAGAACAGAAGTGCGACAAATAAGTAGAGTAAGATAGATAAAGAAGAGTATGAAGAATAAAAAATGTATAGATATATAAGAAATAGATGGTAAATGATTTGTATAAAAAAGCCTTGACTCAAAACACGCCGGAGAACAATTAAAAAAAAATCATTTTATATCACAATGTGATGCAGTGTATATCATCCTACCCAGAGTCGTTATTAAAGGCGAGTCTATCACTTACCATCAGGTGAACGAATCGCTAGTCTCGCAGCTGCATAGAATAAAATAATTATTTTAACAAAACTATAAAAATTCGTGCAGATTTTTTTTTAATTACGAATACCACTAAACCAACAGAAAGTTCTCTCCAACGTAATACCAGTCAGAATGTTTATACTGGTGTCGCCGGTCGTCAAGAAGGTATAAGTTAAGCATCATTACCCCTGCATTTTGCACTAGCTACAACGCTCTTCAAACCGGAAACTAATAATGTCGGCACGCTATTGTTTGGCGTCCGTCACCTTTCAAGCGAAATAATAAGTAGATTGAAAACGGGCTAGTCGTTAGGGGTCGGCGATGTCACAGATACACTATTTTGTATTAGTATATCGCCATTCCGTAATTGACAGATTATATTTAGATATATATATATATATATATTTAAAGCAACATAAATGTAGTCCTAGTTAAGCGAAGTATTTTTTAAACTTACCGTTACTTAGAACTCAATTGACCGTTATGTTATAATACAATCAATAGATTCGCCGCAACGAAATTCCCTCGTTCTATACAATATAATACGTTTGGGACCGTATTAAGCGCGGACCCCACGATCACCACTTCACGTGACCGTTACCATCTCATTATTAAACATGACCACTAATAAAATATTTAACAATTTAATTAATAACTAATAATTATTTTTACTGTGTATTCTTTGTAGCGATGAGACGAGCAAGAGCTGGATACTGATACGTTTGTCCAGAACGTTATGATAACAGACACTGTACCACATTTTGCTTGTGACCTTGGGACAAATATTATTATGTCTGTTTACCCGGGTGATTTAGTGAATTTACAGCTAAAAACACCTTTCAAACCGGAACTTAGTTATATTTGCAGAATGCTGTTTGGCGGTAGAAATAGGAGCTGCGGTGGTACCTAGCCTGTTTCTGGCAATAGAGACCTAGCACTAGTAAAATAAGTTATAGTTGTCATTGTTTAATTATACCTAAAGGTTTCCGAGGTGAAATTCGTAAACGGTTTCTTGGTAACATCCCCTCCCCCGCCCTCCTCCACTGCAGCGGCTCAGGCCCGCGCCATTCGTTCCCCAGTTGGTGCCTGTGGCAATGACCGCGACCCATTTGGCGCGACCGCGCCGCTGCCCTGCCAAGCGGGAGCGATTTCCAGCGATGTTTACATAAAAAAGAACGCTTTAAAGCGCTTCATTTGTTCGAAAACACCTCGTGTATATAATCTCATCTTGTGCTACAATATTGACCACAGCCATTGAGTGAGTTTAAGACTCCCAATAATGTAATTATCACTGGTAGGTTTCAGTTTTTTTTTATTGTTTCTCCTGCGTGTGGTGGGTCCAGAGCCTTTATTTACTTTTTTCATTTATCATCAATTTACTTATTTACATTGTTTAACTGATTGTCATTTTCATCCTTTCCTTTCTATCATACTGTGTTCGTCTCTCACATTTCATTTCTTCTGTCATACTACATCCTATTTCCTTCTTTCGTACCTCTCGCAAGTGAAGACAGTTGCCTTGTCCTGAATGGGAATCTGAAATTCATCCCTATTTACCATTTTTCTCCTCCTTTTATTATTTTTAACATGGTAGGTCTCTGTTGCCGAAGACCGTCTAGATGGGTACCACTGCGGCGCCTATTTCTGACGCATGTAATTATGTACTGGTGCCACTTTGTTGTAAGCGGGCGTACCACTTACCATCAGATAAACGTCCCGCTCGTCTTGCCGCTTAATTGTATGAAAAAGAAAATCAAAATTTAGTAAAATCCCAAAAAAGATTCTTATAGAAATTTTAAAGTATAAGTAACATTTCTTGGAAATATTGACTTTCCGCTTTTAATATATCTGTATTAGATTTTAAATATGAAAAACTATAAAATAATGCAGTAGTTTTTGTTATAAACAAATTAAGTAATGTTTATTTGTGTACGTCACATATTAACCGTTTGACTATAAATATATGATAGATTTTTTTGTGATATGGAGAATATGAATATTAAGCTTGCTCGAACTATGATGTTTACTAAAAAAAAAAATTACAAATTACCACAGTTCAGAGGACTCTCAGCTTTATACTTCAACGCGGTAAATTGTAGACGAATATTGATTAATTTCCTGAGAGCAGAACCATGTTGAAATACACCCGTCCAATACAGCCGTTAGGCGAACTAATGGTATTAACATCACTCTATGTATCATAGAAAAAAAGGTGATTGAATTATTTAACTTGTTTTAGCTTTCATTAACAATATTATATTGTATATCAATAGATTTTAAAAAGTATTGTTACATAGATATCTCGTTTATTGTAACCAAATAGAACACAGACAAAGAACTTTCCTATATATTTGTTCATGTCCCACAGTTGTAATATTTAAAGCTTGTTACGTATTTAATTAAGCACAAACTGATATATAATTAACGTGACGTTTTTTACGTTAAAAAAAAGCGATTTACCTTTATCGAATCCAACTTGATAGCCTTGTTTAAATGATAACTGCTAAGTAATGGCTCCAACATATTAACATGTTCGGTGGAATAATTACTCTCGACATAGTTACTTAATATGAGATCGAGGCCTCTTAAATGAATTGATTTTTTAATCTTTTCACTAACTTCAATTCGTCCTTGACAATCTGTTTAAACTAGTTTCCTTAGTTATATTGAAAAAGTATTATAATCAGCCATTATAGATACAGCTATATTATATTACTAAACAATATACACTGTTCATTTTCGTAAAGGATTTTTAAATTTTCTATCGTCTTCAAATTAATGAATTTTTTTAAGGTTTTAAAATATTGAAAAATGACAAAATACCTTTCTTTCTCACTCAGGAAATAATTTTATAGACTCGTTTTAAAAAAAACCATTGTCAATTGAAGAACAAATTGTGGTACCATTCGATTACATTCTGGCGATGACTTTATCACAGTTGCTGCAACAGATAATATATTATTAAGATTAATAATAATTGCTTACTTAACATAGAATTAAATCAACGGTAACAGGTAACATTAAGTTGCAAAAGAATTTGTGAAGCAGTATATTTTATTTTACCGACTTCAAAAGTTAAACTTATTGAACATCAATGAAATAAATATTGTTAAATATACTCCATATAACAAAAAGAGAATCGTCAGAAATCAGCAGAAAAAAAGAGTATATATATAATAACTATTATATCATCATCATCAGCCATTTTGTGAAATATATAATTAAGAACCTAATTAACAACCCCATTTCTTATCTTCGCTTAACTAGGAGTTAAATATATAGTAATTGAAATATATACACGAGCATATATGTAAATACATACGTGAAATATATATACACGATATATATATATGTATACACATGAGGTATATTAATTTTCTCGCTGTAAATTCTAGTGCACAATATCACAGACAAGTGATTGCAAAATCATACATTTCCTCCCTTTCTGTCTGCACTCCCTATAATCTTACTCAACATTAGGGTAAGGTCTAGCCCCTGCAAGTGCATTGTATTTACCGCGAGGGTTACTTTTATTATCCACCATCGCGACAAGAGCCCCGATACGTCATTGAGGAGAACCTCACTCGTCCAAGATGCATGGTATGTGGGAGCCGGGGGAGCTCTCAGTTCCCTGGAGGTGTTAAGTATGGAGCGGTATGTGAATTAATGGCTTGCGAAGTAAATTGATTTTGCTAGTCACAAAGCATATTTCAGTTATTGGTTTTGCTAGTGAACAATCGGCCGACAACGTGTTAAGTTGGAAAACTAAGCACTTGGTTATACTGCTTTACTTTTATTACCTTCATTAGAATTTATATCGGTACAGATTTAATTTCCCCAAGAAAACGCTGCCAGTCTGTTCAACGGAATTTTTTCGGTAATAATAAATGGCTAATAATAGTCACAGACAAAGATTTCTATATGAATTAATATAGATAAATAAGTAGTCAGATGTATTATAATATTTTACTTTTGAAAAATAAGTTTGGCTTTATAGATATAAAGCCGAGAATGTATATATTGACGGAGAGAAAGCTTTATTCAAATGTAAACTATCCATTCCAATCAAATGTAAGACAAATAGGATTTTTATATGTTTTAAAAGTGAAAAGAAAACCATAAAAATAACATCTTTCAACACATATCTTTTGTTAATAATAAATAAAGTAGTTATAACACTATTTGGTCTATAAATATATTACAGTGAAGTATTTCAACATTACAGTAGAATCGTAGACAATTATAAAGCTTAAATAACTTATTAACATTATCTATAACTTATATTAATTATTTACGTATTGCTTATAAAATAGTAAGAGTGTGAGAAAGCAGGAATACAAATATAGGAATGATATAATCATTTCAGTCTATCAATATTCCCTGATAATTATTCTAACAAGTAAGGGAGAATTGTATAACTTGTATCGCTTGACAAAGGGTTGACAAGCTCAGTTTGGTGGTGATGGCCCCAGGAAGATCTATCACCGTTTTAATAAAATATTTTAAGTATTAATCGCCTTTTAGGATACGCCTAAACTAAAATGGTTGTGGAGATATTGTAATATATCTACCACACTGGAAGGGCATGTATTTTCAATAATATTTATCATTGTTCTCTTCCGGTATAAAGATCACTATAGCTAATAAAATTATTGTGGGTAACGCGACTCAACATTATCTGTTCTCTTCTTACCTGCATGACGGTACAGGAGTAAGACTTTATAATCAGGGGTTAGTTGAGATTGTCGCGTTTGTTTTAAAAAAAAAATTATTCAAACATTTATATTCTAGTCGATTCTGTGCAAGTAAATCTAAATTGTTAAAATATAACGGAGGTCCTAGTTCCGCTTCGATACTAAAGCATCTGCGACCATCTCATTTAACGCGCGTAAAATTTGAAACGGTATTCTGTAACTAGCGGCTTTATATTCGTTTATATGGGGAGTCAGCTTGGTGTGATGGATTCGGTACGAGATGGTTATACACTTGACACGGGTTCAATGCTCGAAAGTAAACAAAATATCAATGGAAATTATTAACAGATGAGTCAATCTAGGAGGTGTAAGGCTTCCCGCACAACGACCAATCCAAGCCAACCTTACCTGCTCGTGGTGTACCTTTATAATCAACAGAAGTGGTTCTGACTTCCACCAATCCGCATTGGGCTAGTCTGGTGGGGAATGGACCAAATCCCCCCCACGTGAATACCTATCCGATCAATATGAGACTCTTTGGGAGAAGCCTATGTCCAGGTGTGGACGTCTATCGGCTGATGTGAAATGAATTTATTTCAATTCACCCTACTCCGGTGGTGAAAATTTTTAAATTTCGGGACATACTCCCTTGTATACATTTTTTTAAAGAATATTGTATTAAAATCAGAATAAACAATTAAATATTAATGAAGAACCTATAAAAGATATCAACGAACAAGAAACACCCTTTCCTGTTGCCAGTTGATAAAATTTTTGAATGGCTAAACAACCAACAATTTCAGTACCACTAAAGTCAACATGCAGCTTCGTGTCGACGTCAGAACTTGGGACCGCTCGTGAATATTTTAAAGTTTCGTAGTTGTTTAACATTTTTGGATCAATTTTTTTTAAAACAATCAGATAACCTCAATATAAAAGTACACAGAAGACCTGTCTAATAGTATGTTCCCCATCGGTCAACGTGTAGTGACGTGGATGTAGGAAGTAACGTAATAAAAAAACAATATTACTATGTCATAAAAACAAAGAAAATATCATCATCGTCATCAGCCGATAGACGTCCACTGCTGGATATAGTCATCCCCTAAAGATCTCATCGATCGCTTCCGCGTTGCTCGCATCTAGAAAAGAAAATATATCTTATAGTATGTGTGGCTTAAAATATTTTATATGAATTTTAATTGATAGCATATAAAGATTTAAGACGAGGCTATATGAAGCAGTACCTGATGGTAAATATATCATATGAGAGAACAATCAAACCCTAAACAAAAATTAAAAAACTTTCTTATTTTTATGGTGATTCAGGTAATCTTCAAAGTTATATTCGAGAGATTAGTGTTGTCGGGAAAACTTTGTTTACTATTATAATATACATAGAAGATTGTGTTGTATATAAACCAAATATTCACTTTAAAAACGTGAACTTAATAAAAGTACCACCACAGTACTTCCTATTACAGCTGGTGAAGTCTCTGTTGCCGAAGAATGTCCAGGCAACAGCAACGCAGCTTATATTGCAGCCGATAAACAGTGCTGTGCAAACATTACTATACTCCGGTTTAAAAGGTGTTGTAGCTAGTGAAATTACTGTGGTAATGAGACTTATAACCCCCGTCTCCCCACCTCTAGTTATCTCTCATCAACCCGCATTAGGCCGGCGTCAAAATGGTCCAAATCCTTCTAGAACCGATCGATGTGGGAATCTTTGGTTGTGGCCTATGTCCATCCGTGGACGTCTATCGTCTGATGATGATGATAATGAGCGAGACTTAACATCTTATGCCTGAACGACGATGTGAACAATGTGATGTTGTATATACCATTCTAATTCGATCCACGTTGTTATGGGCATGTGTATCATTTACCATCAGATAAACATACCCCTCGATTTGTCGCATAAAAAATCGGATCGTATATACTGGGTGTTAGGAGACTGCTTCCGAAAATGAAGACAGACGATAGTACTAATGACACCTTTGATGAAGGGACGGAAAAAAAATCGAACCCGATTAAAAAAAAATCATATTTTTACAACATTTTATTAGCATTATTTACGCTCCATCATGTTAGTGCGGCTAAATGAAACGATAGTTTCATAAAAAATACATTACAAAAAAAAACAGCAATGTAACACAAAATCAAAAACAGTTGATGCTCGGATCATCGAACGCCCGGGTTCCAATTTGAACCTTATTTCATATGGCCGTGGAGCATTTAGATTAGCGCGCCCGGGCGTTCGTTGATCCGAGCCTAAACTGTTTTTTGATTTTGTGTTACATTACTGTTTTTTTTGTAAAGTAATGTATTTTTCATAAAATTATCGTCTCATTTAGCTGTAGTAACATGATGGAGCGCTAAATAATACTAATAAAAGTTTTAGAAATATATATTTTTTTAATCAGAATCGATTTCTTTTCCGTCCCATCATCAAACGTATCTTTAGTACTATCGTCTGTCTTCGTTTTCGAAAGCGGTCTCCTTCTTCCACCAACCAGCATTGAGCCAGCGTGGTGGGAAATGGACCAAATATATCCAGGCACCAGTAGCCGGCGATACCGAAGGTTACACTGACTGTGAAGGTCGCCAGAAGCCACTGGAACCGGGCAGCGCAAAAGCGATCGGCGTGAAGTACTTTAGGAAGGCCTATGGACGTCTGTCGGCTGATGATGATGATAATGATGATGTGTGAATACGTGTCCGCTTTTCTTCAACTATATATGTTGTGTGTTTGTATTGAAAGAAATTTGTTTTGCATTACTAATATCCTTTATTAAAACAAGGAGAATACAACAAAGGACACATTGACGCGTGTTAAGAAGCGGACATAAATTATTCATGAAATAATTAAGTGAAGTTCTTGTTTAAATTTTTTGTAAGAAGAAACAACCAGATTTGCGAATTCGTCATTTGCATATGTATACTGTAAGGTAACTTATTTGACAATTAAGTTTTGATTGGGTTTTTTTTATTCCACGAAGCGACGATAGAATGATATACACAGCATCACCTTATGCTCGCCGCCTTGGTACGGCAGATATTAAATCCAGTTACTCCAGCAATTTGGCTAGTTACAGCTCCCTTCAAACTACAACACAGTAATGTTTACTCACTACTGACAACAGAGACTATGAACCACCAGTTGTATAAGGTAATTTAACTGAGTTGCGACTTATACTACCAAGAAATGTTATAGAACTAATATATACGGTCTTGATCATCATGAGGGTCATACAAAATATTTATACTACACAGTATACTCTGATAATATCGTATTGTATATTACATGGTATCAAAACGAGGACGTCTTATATTCCTTTAGCTTGAATAGACACAAAATATCCGCTTTTTATTCTAAGTAAAGTAAAATGTTGTAGACAGACTTTTATTGATACAGAGAAGAAAACCTTTGATAGGATAAGCACGTACTGCACATAGCAAATAGGCCTTCCCCAAAGATTACCACATCGATCGGGTACGGACTCATGTTTGTGGGATTTGGACCATTTCCCACCAGGCTAGTCTACGTTGGTAGATTCTACGACGTCTACACCACGGGCAGGTGAAGTTGGCTTGGATCCCGTGAGTTATGCGGGATCCCATAAACCCCCTTACATATAATGTATTTACTATTCCCTAAATCTACTAATCACGGACGTTCATTACTAACTGACAGTAAACATATTGACTTAATGAGCAATAAAATGTTAGAATAGAGAAAAAAATGTCCGAACGGAGCAGAAGCGGGCGTGAGTTGGTTCCGGTAAGAAACGAGGCGGGCGACAAAAAGGCGCACCGGCGTCGGAGAACCGGCTAAATTGATTATGTTATTAACGATCACCGATTAAACAAGTGTCCGCACTATCTCTATCAATCCAAAACGGTGACGTCTGTCTGTTCGTTTGTCTGTAAACTTTTCATGCAAAAGCCGTTGAATCAATTTTAACAAATATAATAGACTCAACGTTAGATGGAACGATCTTTCTGAGGCGAAAATAAATACTACTAGGTACTTACATATGAAATTAGCGTTTTGTCGTACTGACCGCTTTGATCTGAAATATCTCCTCTTTGGTTAACAATTCCAAATTCAAATTTATAAATTCATGTAGCTGATACATTTGAGTTTTGAAAACAATCATTCATTTGTTTTTTCTCATATTTTTTTTGCTTTGGCGTCGCTTATTACCGCACAATGGAAAGCATGAAATATCGGAATATTTACGAGTAAGAGTTCTACCGTGGTACCAGTGCTGCAGAAACAGCTCGAAGGATTAATGTGTACGGCGCTGGTGTCGCAAAAGAAAGCATGGTACGTTTTTGTTTTCAACGATTTCGTTCTGGAAATTTCGACCTTCAGAACCAACCCCGTGGACGGCCGGAGACCAAAGTAGAAAATAAAGAATTAAAGGCTATTGTAGAAGCGGATCCCTCACAAAGCACTTCAGAGATAGCTGCAGGCTTCGGGGTAAGTGACAAAACTGTGTTAATCCATTTGAAGCAAATTGGGAAAGTAAAAAAACTTGAACGATAGGTACTACTCATGAATTGAGTGAATCGAACTTGCGAACACGCGTCGACTGCTGCTGCTGTGTTACTTTGCTCAACCGACACAATGATGAAGGCATTTTAAATCGATTCATTACTTGTGATGAAAAATGGATACTGTACGATAATCGAAAGCGCTCGTCGCAATGGCTGAACCCTGGCAGACCCAGCCGAAACCTGGCCTAATCGAAAATTGACTCAGAAAAAGTTACTTGTGAGTGTTTGGTGGACTAGCGCCGGTGTCGTTAACTACAGCTTTATAAAACCTAGCCAAACGATTGCGGCAGATATCTATTGTCAGCAACTGCAAACCATTAAGGAAGAACTAGCTGCTAAACAACCGAGATTGGTCAATCGCTCTAGGACACTGCTGCTTCACGACAGCGCAAGACCACCACCACATACTGCACAACAAACCACTGAGTTAGATGAACTACAATTGGAATGTCTGCGACATCCACCGTAAACCCTGGACCTTGCCCCAACAGATTACCATTTTTTCCGGAATTTGGACAACTTCTTGCAAGGAAAATAATTCAACTCCGATGCGGCAGTCCAGACCGCCTTCAAAGAGTTTATTGATTCTCGCCCCTATGGTTTTTTTTAGTAAACGGATCAATGAACTACCTATGAGATGGCAAAAGTACGTAGATAACAACGGTGCATACTTTGATTAATTAAAAATATTTTACAAAAAAAAAAAACACTTTATATTCCTCCCGTATAAAACGCCAATTTCATATGTAAGGACAAGGACATAGGTTCCATTATTCATATAAATTGTTTATATTTTAATTGTTACATTCTCGGCTGTAATAATATTTAATTGGAGATGTAGAAAAGTTTCCCGTTTTAATTACCGTTCCTGAAATATGTTACCAAAAACGTATTAAACAAGTTTGAAAATAAAAACTTGCAAAAAGTAAAACCCTAACAAGCGCATAGTTTTAAAATGGTTTTGACCATAAATGTCGTGGCTAAATGCCAATACCCAATTTGAAATACAGACCTGTGTAATCCAACGTTATAATATATTGTTAACATATTCTTATATTTATATTTTTTAACTTTGTTGTCTTCAATCATAGTGTTAACAGAACAAGCTAGACTTACGAACCAAAACTTTTGTCATACGGCAACCGTAATCTTACTATGTTTTATCTCAATGAAAGTAATATTATGTAGAACAGTAAAGGAATGTTTATTAATGATCGTTAATTTTCAGTTCTGCTATATAAATCGTCAGTTTTTTACGTATATCTTGACATGCCAGCCTGTGGCCGTGTACTTAGCCAGCTGGCCGATAAATAATCTAGTTAGCCTCACAAACCTCTAGAGATAAAAAGTAGCGTGCAGACACGGAATTACCATCGTTATAACAAAAAAGAAGTATTTAAAGTATTAAAGTAAAAAGTGAAGTGGTTATATCAACAATGTTCACTATATCAGAGAGCATTTTGTTCCTAAGCGGCCACGGAAGAAAATATTTTTAACAATAATTTAACCTATTGTTAACAAAAATATTTTACATCGCAGTTTTTATATTAAAGGAGAAAATCAATTTTTACCATTCGTGCCCTTGGTCCGTACCCTTGGTCTGTAGACCCGCATGGTCGGAATTTTTTTTTTAATATTTTGTGACTAACTTTGACATAGAAAGTTAACTGTCAGCCGAGATTTATACATAGCGACTTTAAATATTGCTCTCGTTGTTTAATTTGTTAAATGTCATAATAATTTAGAAGTTAATAAATAAAATTTATTATGAGAACAAAATATTTTTTAAAATGAGGGTGCTGGCATGTAACTAAAGAGAGCCAGTGTTGATGCTATAAATGACTCCCACGTACCATTACCAGACCGACGTAGTTTTACAAATTGATCAACCTAAATGAAAACGAAATGTGAAACAAGTGGACACGAGTAAATTCTTGGTGCTACCATCTATTATTCTCGACATATAAAAAAATAACCTTCTTTAACAAATATGTCATAACATTTTCATTATTCTACATAAGATGGCGCTGTAAACAGTTCACATGTAACGTTTTGTTGGAGAAAATAGCAACTTTTGGCTGTAATTTATTATAACAATATTTCTCAATAGTAATGAGCTAATCATTTGTTAATTAATATAATGTTTTAAAATTAAGACTTTATACTGGAGCTTTATGTGTGTTATACTAATTACATTTTTCGTACATTAAAAAGTAATTAAAATTCGCACTATATGAAGAGTAATACTGCGTACACATTTATTGTTCTGTTTGCAAAACTTAGATTTGTTCTTTCTACCTATCAGTTATTTCATTCATTGTGTGTAAACACTGAATTGTGATTCGAAA
The DNA here is from genome assembly GCA_029034505.1 of Ornithoptera priamus. NCBI lineage: Eukaryota > Metazoa > Arthropoda > Insecta > Lepidoptera > Papilionidae > Ornithoptera > Ornithoptera priamus. The sequence goes on along the minus strand of JARDWD010000606.1, from coordinate 3,256,134 downwards.
ACAACCTATCTTTATATTGATTGTGCTAAGTTTTAACTAAAATAGCTCAATGTAAATTAGAGTGATACGAGTAAAGTTACTGGATGAACATTGCCAGAACATTTGTACTGTAAACAATATCGTTATTTGTTTGGTAAACGGAACACGTACCCACAATTGATATATAATTCTGAATATTTTAATATGTTAATAATATATAGAATTTAGATCGATTTGCGTGAAATACGGTTAAAATTAATGTATACATTTAACTTTACACAATTGATTAAATATATTTACTATGTTATCGGTGTAATTATTTCTAATACATTATTGAGATAATAACAAGTTAAGAAGGCGTTTTACAGCTAGTGATGAGTTTAACAATCTATATGTGTGACATATTTACTCCACCGAGTGTTTGCTTTTAAGAAGACGTACTATTTATAACACTTGATAAAAAAATTTATCTACGTCATATACTGTATATTTCTAACATTCCTTTACCTTTCTCAATTAATATAGCGCGTTAAGTATGCAAAACGAATTTACAGTACTCCAATAAAAATAAAAAAGTATAAATCTTGGGATTTATGCTTTAAGATATTTTCATTTTGTGCTATTAATTTCAATCCTTATTGTTTTTATTAAGGTTTACTTTACCAGTTTTATAAGAAACGTATAAAAAATCAATTTAAAGTATTATGAATCTCTATTTGTAGTTCGAGGTATTAAAAAAAATTGTCACCTGGCCGGGCAATTATGACCTCATTAAAATCAGAAAATTATTTAATATTTAAATTGGATTTAATAATGAAGAGCTTTATAAATAAATTAATAGATGTCACTGTAATCAAAATGGATTTGTAAGGCTTGAGCTTGTATATCACGAATAAGGATTAAAAAAACAATTTCTTGAAGTGAACAAGGTTTCTAAATATGTAAAAATAAGTGAAAATGATAACGTATGAAATACTTTAATAATTTATAAATCTTATTTCTTAAAAATATTTATATTATAATCAATATTTTATCTTAATTCAAAATAATTAAAAAAATTAATAAATTTCTACATCAAATATGGGAAGATAAAGTTAAAAGTATTGGTTTTTATACAGTACTCTCAATATATTTTTGAGTATGGTACATAATAAAATCAAACGCCTGATTTTGATGCGTTTATGGGCTTTTTTGCTAATGAAGTCGGGTCGCTAATATGGGGATTGTAGTTGTTGTAATTAAATCGCGTGTTTCAAACAGTATCCATGTATTTCGTAAAATTCACTTTACAACTATAAATGAAATTAAATATTAGTATGTACAATTAATTCCATTGTCGTAGGAAGAGCTCTATTGTAAGACGTCTAGTCTTATATACTTAATTGATATTAGAAGGCGCGACTCCACAATGCACTCGTTTCCTTCAATGCATTGTATAAATAAACAAATGAATAACTCGACATTTGTTACAAATATAAGCAACAGATTCGATTGCTTAGTCTTCGAGTGTCAGGTGAGAGGACGATGACGAAATAACAAAGACGTCTTTCCAGAGCGGCACGACAGAACTCTTGTGGTGATGGATACACGCCACACGTTCTTTACAGAAGCGAGGGCGTCTCTAATTGACTCTGATCTCAATAATAAACGATGGACGGTTTAGTAATTATACATATTCGATACAGTAACGACTTTTTGAGTCGAGTTTTATTAATTTTTTTGTCTGTTTTTACTCTGCTAAGTAAATAAATAAAATAATAGTATGAGGCAAACAGCGCAATACGCTAATAATAACACCAATTTTTAAGTTTCTATTTATTGATTCAATTTGAACTTCGAACTCACAATGAAATGCAGCACAGTGAACACAAAAAAATCTCAAACCATTTATATGTCCTTAGAATACATGTATTATTGAAATGGGATTCACATAATCCAGGGTATCACTACGAACATCGATAAATATTGAAATACGACAATAATTTTACATCCGAAATGTGATACGGACATTGAAAACATCAATGCCGACAATAGACAGATTGATTTTGAGCAAACACTTTTGTTAAAAAAATAAATGGTCGGCTTGTGGTTAAATAGAATCATTATTAAAAATACACAGCGGTTAATTTATGCAGGATTAAACTTACGTTATACACAGTGAGTAGACTTATGTAAATGCCGTACAAGCCACGGGCGTGCGCTTACGCCTTTCGATACGCTGTTAAATAATTGCAAACAACGCACTCGGTTATTTAAATACAAATTGTTACTGTGACAATTTGTTACAGCGCCATCTGTTTTTACGCGGTAATTACAATTATTTACGCCGCTTCTGAACAGGAGCAAGTAAGAGCGCCGTGACGCTTCTGATATGATTTACTTCACGTAGCAGCGCCGCTACGCCCGTAAACAAATAGAATAAGTGTATATAAATTGGCTTATATAACAAATAAGCTTAAATGTATATAATACTGAGGCAGAATTACATCTTAACTACGGCGTAACATTAAGTGTGGTACGTGGGATTAGACACGAGCGCAAGCCCTTATTTTAAACGGACGAATGCGATATATAATAATATTTTGCTTTATAACTATGTATCTGACGCTAAAACATCTATATAATGTATTACTTTTTGTACATCTACTTATACATAATCGTACGTACACTCACTAAGCTTACCGTCTCGCCTCGACGTGTGCCCAAAGAGTGCGCGATTGTTTTCCCCAGCCGCGATACTCTGTGACCATCTCTGACTAGATGTTGCCACTTCGGCAACTGTTTTTATGTGCCGCAGGTTTGAATCGCATTGGTTGGAAATAGTCAAAGCACGCTTTGAGTACACGGCGGTTTATATATGGGAACTATGAGTATTGTCCCGCGGGCGAACAGAGGTCAAAAATAGGACGAAGTTGAAAAGGGAAAAATTAAACCACACCTCATAAATAAAACCATGATCGCGCGCCGAAACTAAAAATCATATGTAGGACCACATTGACTAGAAAAAGATCGGAATATAAAGGGTTCACCCGCGCCGGCTTTGCCGCCCGTCCCTTTTGCTAAGTACACAATAATTATTAAAATATATTCTCGCATTTTATTACATAGAATTCACGTTATGATCTACCTAAGTTAGAAAAGTAAAGCGGGCATTAAAGGTAAGAAGAATTTAGGTTCGAAAACGTACGCGGAGCTTATATACACAGCGTACAATGGACGTTTGTTCCACTCGCCCAAGGGACAACGCCCAGTGCCCGTCGTGCAAGAGAGAGACTTAAGTAAAATACTTAAACTGACGCTGGAGTTGAGATCAATTTGAAATGCCTTAAGTGTTAAATATAAATGATAGAAGCTAAAATGACAAAGACATTCATTGGGCATTATCACTTGGGCCGCGGCCTCGAAAACTTAATTAAAAAAGACTACAAGGTGACACTTACGACATCTAGGACACTAGACGAAAACTTAGTCCTAACCTTAGAAACAAAATAAAAGTTTTGGTGCAAATGTGGACAAAACATAAAAGAAAAATCATATCACCACCTACCCTTATGTATTTTATGACAGATTGCAAGTATCGCAACATATACGTACGACGACTAATCACACAAGCTTTTAATAAGAAGTTATCGCTAATCCCCACCACCGGACTGCAGTTGGGAAGTCATAGTAAGAAAGTTACACACACATTCATTCCATAAAGAATTAATTTTTTGGGGACAAAGTACGCGGGGATCAAACTATATAGGGACACTACGGGGACTCTGGCACACATCACGAACGAGGTCTCATATTGTACTGAAAACAAAACTAACGTAAGTACTCCGAAAGAATTTACATATGATATAATTGGCGCGATCATGTTCATAATTTTCAGTTAAATCAATAAAACTAATGGTAATTAACCTTAAGAAAAAAGCGACTTAATTATAAGTTAAAACAATATTTGTTTATAAAGAGAAAATGAAGAGTCCGGTGGGTGAGTCAGGGTGTGGGAGAATTTACTCCTTCACTTCGAAATATTTGTAGGTTGGATTTTCGTAGCCGTTGATCTGCATGTTGGCGACATGCCGCTCCTCAGGAGTGGGGGCAACGGCGCCAGTTTGCTCTACCTGAAATAGAGAAAAACAATATGTACCCGTGCACATTTTTTTTATATTGAAATAAGCGAGACGAGCGGGACGTTCATCTGATGATAAGTCATGCACCTGCACATAAAAACGTGGGGCTAGTTAGGATGATATAGGAGATATATGATGTTTCGTTACTCCAGTAATTACACTAGCCACAATGCCTTTCAAACTGGAACACAGTAATATTTGTACACTACTGTTTGACGGCGGCAAGTGGGCACTTCTGTGGTAGCTATTTAGACGGTCTTCGGCAACGGAGACCTACCACCAGTGTGGTATATATCATCTTAACTAGCGCCATGTTGTAAATATATATAATGAAAGTCCTGCTTGTTTCGCCTCTTTGTCATATAAAAATACAATGATGGTAAATCCATGTGAACTACCTGCACGAAGCCCTGCGCGGCTGGTGCGCGGTCACGGCGGCGGGCCACAGCGAGGGCGACGGCCGCGGCCGCTGCCAGAGCAGCACCGCCCACGCACAGCGCCGGGTACAAAGCACCAGAGCCGCCGCCGCTGGGGGAGCCGCGCACCGTGTAGCCCTGGAAGTAAAAATAAGACAGAAACAATCAACCATCACATATTGTGCACCCTTGAGGTAGCCGACAATTCCGCTTGATGATTAGAGGAATTTCATCAAAAGTACATATTACAACTTTGTTATACGAAGATAAAGTACAATCTAATAAAAATCTATTTTAATATCACATTAGTTGTTTGAAATTATCGATGAATATTGTATATGACATAAACAGCCCTTTTAGTGTTCCCACTACTGGGACTGGGGTTTTTTCTCACAAGAGATATGAAGTCGATTTATGAAACTTTGTTATTTCTATATTATTCTTTAGTATCCTCAATGAACGCTGGTAGACTTTGTCATGAAGCAAAAAAAATATTCCGATTTTTTTTGTATGGTTTTTATTAAGAATAAGATTGCACTATGAAAGGTTTTAAGTATTGTGTATACTCACAGGCTGTGTGTGCTGCAGTTCGTGTTTCAGTGCATGTGCGGGCGGCGGCGGGGCGCGCTCCTCCGCCTGCTCCAGTGCGGCTCGCAGACCCTCACCTTCGGTCTGGTAAAGTATAAATTGATTTTAATCAAAAATTCTCTAAATAAACATTTGGGACCTTTTTATATTTGATTTAAAAAATATTTGTCATCATAATTGTTTTAGCATATTAATGTCTACAGTCCAACATATGTGGTCCTAAGAAGAGGAAATACGGTGCTACCCGTCTACGCTTGATATGTGAAAATGTTAAGAAAATCCAGAGAAAACAAGCAATTTTTTTCCTGGAGTTGTTTCCTCTTAGTCGCATCTAACGATACGCCGAAGATTAAAGAGATACCAGATGTTAAGACACGATATTGTTGTCACTTCAGTATTAACTCCTTTAAAAATCTAACAAATTAATGTTTATCTAAACGTCTCTCTTTAGAGTTTGATTCTAAAGAATTGGGTTGTGCTGGTCACCTTAAGGTGTATGACGTCCTGTTGATCCTGTTTAATTACGGAAATATCTTCACAAAGTTTTGTTCTTCTCAAGACGTTGATTTTTGTACGGTATATCAAAAATATACCTCGCTAGTTGATCGTCGGCTAGAAGTTTCGCCGATCTCGCCGGTCTCGGTCTCGGTCTCCGGCGCCTCGGTCACTGTGCTCGTTAGAAATTCCTGAGTCGATAAAAACAAAATTCATTCAGTCGCACATCAATTACACACAAATTTAAGTGCCACTGTAGCGGTAGTACCGTGAAAGCAACTAATCAACACATATCGAAATAAATCGAAATAGTTAGGACCTTCCAAATGAAGAGAAAGAAGAAAAGGAAGTTTCGAAATAACGAGCTATGTTACTTACAGTGGTAGTAGTTTCCTGGGTGTACACCATACGGGTGGTGGATTCGCGGACAGAGGCGGGCGAGGCGGAAGTGGCCGGGGAAGCGGACGAAGACGGTGCGGCACTCGGGGTGGATGGCGCGACGGTCGTTTCCTCAGTTTCGTTTACCTCGTTAGCTTCGTCATCGATTTCGTCGCTCTCCTTCACGCCGTTGGATGTCTAGAAGAATGAGACGGCATTAATTTATTTTTCAGTTTTTCAATACATAAGTAATCTTACTAACTGGTCAATCTCAAATAGGTGTCCTATCTGTTCACTAATCCCATATCTCTGCTTACTATTTCAATAATATTCCGAGATATTAAACTTACATAACTAGTAAGCAGTCATATAATATTTTACTCTCATTATGATTAACAATCATTGAATAATGTGTAAAATTATTCTTAGAATTATACTAAGAGATCTAAGTTATTGTTATAATTTACTTCCTTGGTTATAATATAATATATGTATATATAGTACATTTCATTATTTATGTAGTACTGTAGATATTAACGTTTTTACACAAATACGTTATGTTTTAGTGGTACAGTGCCCTTTTATTGGAGTGCTAACCTTAGCCCGTTCATTCTGGATGTCCTGACGTTGGCGTACCCGCTGGTCCCGTTTCACGCTCAGCTGCTCCCGGGCTGCCTGCTCGCGTTGCACTTCGGCCTCGATGCGGTCCAGAAGGAGCTCCTCAGCTTCAGGGGTCATGGACATCAGGGACACAGCCATGTCGTCCTTGGATTGCATCGACTAGGAAATGTAGTTTATAAAAAATTACTACATTATTGAACTTTAAGAAGACTCAAGTTTTTTAATGGTTTAACAAATTTCATTTGGATCCATCTCTTTACCAGACCATGAATAAATTGTATTATATTTATAAAGTCTAAAGAAAATTTATCTTTTTATACCTTACGTAAGTTTCACTAAAGAAATATTTGTTTGTGTCGTTATAAATTTATGTAGTATTAATTATTTTGACTGTTAACCTGTACATAATCTTCAATAGCAGTTCCGATGCTTGCATAGAGGTGAGGTCGGCGACGTAGCGAGGACAGGGCACGCTGCAGAGCGCGGTCAGCATCCTAATATGTTCGTATAAAATATTAATTAAACTATCAAATTCCTTATAACGAATAAACATATATATTTACTACATATTTATAGTTTAATTTTATTTGATATTTATTTACATTTATAAGAAAACATCGCTATCCCAAAATAACTTGTTCTTTGACATAAGAGGGCGCAAGCGATCCCCGTCTAGCACTGTTCTTGCTTATTTAACTTATAGCAATGTATTTATAATGGTAGAGTTACAGTTACCTGAAGACGATCGGCAGCAGACGCACGTTCAGCAGCAGCGGCTTCCCTTCCAGCGGCAGCAGCACGGCGCCATGCGGCCAGGGCACCGCTACGTTCAGCAGCAAGCGCACGGACCAGACGCTGCAGGCATTTCTGGACGCGGTGGGCCTGGCATACATTTTTAATATTAGTAACGACATTGTCTATGAATACAATTACTATTGATGTAGTGATTCTGTACAATGAATTAGTATTTTCTATGATTTATTAATAATAATGATCTTTTCAGACATTTCAGATCAGATCAAGTGGTGAGTCTCGCTGTAGCTGGTAAAATCGCTTCAATGATAGGCCTTAAGATCTTCAATTTCGAGACTCCGTGCGTCATGTGACAGTATAAAAATCGTAAATAGCCTCACATAATATTTACAGTAGGTGTGGTGAAAGAGTATGTTACTCTTACAAAATTAAATCCCATTATTATTATCGTGAGGTGCCGTCTTCAAACTGAAGTTATACATTGTAGTATAGCCTGAAGAAGTTCATAGGATATGTGACATTCTTACATTGGGTGGCGTGTCTCGAAGGGAGCGGGTATAGCAGGCGAGGGCGGTGCGGCGGCGCTGGGCCAGGTGAGCCAAGACGCGTTGCTGATGTAGGGCGGCCAACCGACGACGCTCCGCCACACCTTCTTCTTCGAGGGACTGGAAGAAAAAATAAGAAATTACTAAAGTTATAAAAAAAATATGTTTCTACCTACATCACATGTACTCCGTAATCAGCGATATGATCTTCTGCAGCTAATTATAATGGGTAAAGTTTCTAGAAAACAAAAGGTGGTGAGAAGGAAAAATCATGGTTGAGGAATATCAGGGAATGGATTGGTATATCTGTAGCGTCCGAATTGATCCGCCGAACTAGAAATAGAAAAGACTGTACCACGCTGAAGGCCAATCTTGGCTAGTTGGAGAGGCACTTTAAGAAGAAGCCTACATCACAAGTTTATACATCTTTGCCGTGAGTGATGAGTGTGCTGGAATAGATTTTTAATGAAGGTGGTAGCCAGGTGAGTTAAAGAACCAACCAAACTTGACAACGTGATTCCAAAATCGAAGCAAGGACCGAGGTCCTTTAATACAGTAATCACATGCCAACCATCTCTATACTACAGAGCAAGTGATTAGACAAGTTTTAAAATGTGCTTCGTGTTTCAGTTAGATTGTTCTAAGCACGGTGACGGTAAAGTTTACCTGAATGTTGGCTTGGAACTTGGCGGTCATACGTTGGCGGAAGGTTTGCGCGGCGGCGGGATCCGTGCTCATCATCTGCTGGTAGCGCTCCTCAAGTTCCGACCATTCTTTCATTACCTTCGTGATCTGGACAGCATATATATTTTGGTATATAAATTACACGTTATTTCAAACAAGATCACAATGTGGACGCAAAAATGTGTTAAGGGTATGTTAAAATTTTTATTTACCTTTTCGCGGTGAGTTTCTTCAAGTCGCTGTTGGGCATCCTTGTAGCTCTGGTGCTCGGTTCGTGGGTCGAAATGGGAAAAGTAAGGGTCTGAGGTGGCAGTGGAAGCCTGTGAAATATAGATACTTATTTGTAGATATGCAAACAGATAGATAGACAAGATTTCTTATTGAAATGTGAGAGTTTTTACACTAAAGAAAGGAACAAGAAGAAGATACACTAAGGTATTGAAAATACATGTAACTAATGAAAATTGCTGAAATAAACATTTCAGTAGAATATTTTTTATTTTGTCAAACATGATTTTATCCCCAAAATTTAAATATATCTAGTTTCACTTACGACTGTGGTAGAAGTAGTTGTGGTAGTGGTAGTTGTGCTAGTAGTTGACGGTGGGGAAGAAGTTTCGGGACGGGGCCAGGCACTGTCATCGCCATCAGTGTAGTCGTCGTCTTCAGCGTCATCGTCTCGCGACAGATCCGCATCTTCATCCTCATCCATATCTGAATATTTTCACATTTTCATTTGAATGTGTTTTAATTAGGTATAGATAATTTCTAATAAATAAATTCGTATAAATTAATTAGGAATATTTTCTGCTCACCAAACTCACCGTCATCAGCATCGTCATCATCGTCGTCGTCGCTGAGGTTAAGGCTATCATCATCGTCATCAGCTAATCCATCTTCATCATCCAACAGATCATCATCACGTTCGTCCATGGCAGCGGAAGCAGCAAGCATTTCCTCACCGCCAGGGCTTACTGGTACGCCGACATCCATTGGCTTATGCATTTTCACGTTTTCTGAAAAATATTTATTCAAATAGTGATAACTAAAAAAAATATGAGGAAGCAGTTATCATAATGGAAGTTTATATTTGTATTAAAAATTTAATTGGAGAAAAATTATTTAAATTTGTAAATTACCCTTAAAATGTTTTGGGCAGCAAACGAATTCTACACCAGAAAACAGGCTGATTCCGCATGGAAGAAGCATTGCGAAGGTCCTGAGCCTAAGGCCTCGTTGGGCGCAAGCACGTCCAGCCGTGGCGTTCCAGCGCGCGAACTGCCAGCAACGACTCTGGTTGTGGATATGATCGAAGAGGCAGCTCTCGGGAACCAGCAGCGCGTCTGATTGGAATGGACCTTCTGCCGACAAATAGTCTTTGTAGATTATCTGTCTCTCTTTAGTAAACTATATTTACATCAAATAAAGTTTCAATTTAGGTACAATTTTTTAACTTTTAATCACAGTATTTATTTATGTATTGATCACAAAATAAATAGGAATTCAGTGATAAACATCATACCAAGACAGCGGAAAGGCTTCACCCAGCGAGTCACTTTGCATTTAGCAGCATTTCCTGATCCCAGCTTGCACCAGTTGCTAACTTTAACGTAGTGTGAAGCTTCGACGATGTTAGTGATGTCGTGGCTAGGGTAAACCTAAAAAATTCAAACAAAGCAAATGTTAAGAGAGAAACTCAACCATCCGTGGCGTAGTAGTTAAGTTCTTGTAACATGGAGCCCTCTGTATATGAATATGGGCTTTGGTTGGAAATAATGTTTTATCGAAACTTCCCACTACCACGGTAATATTATCAATATACCACCTGTAATTACTGTGTTCTAGTTACCATCTATATCTAGTTTCAGCATTTGCTGCCTCATTGTCACTCAACCCTATGTGTAATTAAGGACAACAAATAATTTGGTTTAAATATTTATCCCGTTGATCCAGTACAATTTGAATGCCGTTCAACACTAGGGCCACATTTAGTATTCGTTATGACTGCTAATTGCTAATTTGACGCGAATAATGTTGAAACCGATTTAGATTTGATTAATGAATTAACGCCAACATAAAGCCGACGAGTCGACAAGCAAGTAAACAGAAACGTTATTAATGAAACGCCCTATTGGCATGATAAATTATCATTAGAGGACCACTCCGCAAGCCAAAATTTTCAACATTATCCGAATAATTCAAACATTTTATTATCATCTACGTATTTCAATGCAATGTACAGTGCCTTTTCAGAAATTGGTAATTCAAGCAGGAATCTTTCTAAGTAGTCTCCACTTCAGTGCCTTTTTCTGGAGTCAGGCAGTGTTGTGCAAATCTTTTTGTTTCCGAACTTGGAGAATTTAAGATAGCTCGCTTCCAACCAAAAAGTTAGTCTCTCTATAGTTAGTGAAGTATGTATCAAGTCGATCAGGTGTGGGTCACCACACCGTTACACAAGTGTACGCTTGTCGTGTGACAGTATAAAAAAGACAGTTTCTAGTTACCTTTTTGCAATAGTCCAAAATCTCCATTTTGTCTTTCAGGCAGTTGTGGGGCTTCGTAGTCAAGTCGGGTGTCCATCTTCCAGCGGCAGACATGTACTGCGGGTGGTAGGTGGAGCCTGCTTCGCACAGCACGGCAACTTGAGGCTCCGCCCCGCTTGTTGCCTACGAAGTAAGGATTAAAATAATTATAATGCTTATTATATATACACATATTATGTTACACCATAACTGTTAAAGTAAAATAAACAATATTTTTAATGTAAATAAGTATTTTCTTAAATAATTCTAAACAAATTCTTCACTCTGCTTATTCAAATACATTAGCGTATAATTAACATAATTGTTTTCATTCGTAGAGCTCATTTAACATTCTTGAGCTTTCAGAAGAACATTTAAATGTAAAAGTCCGATAAGATGATCAAAATGGAGCACCACTCAGTGGCATCTCCATTAAATGAATTCCTCTTTTCTAGCCTTTTATGTCCATGACAAGGTGCACGTTTATTTTGAAGCGTAGCGATTGAAAGCTGATATACTAAAGTTGTTACTGAATTAAGTTATATAGATTGTTACTCTTAGCTCAGTGTATACTCATCATCGACCTTTCATCAGTGAATACAAGAAGGATATTTGAGAAGGTTATTGTTTGTTGATTGGTTGTTTAATTAAATCTTATCTCAATATTCTATATTTAGATTAAGGTAAAAGAAGTTGAAATAGATATTATTTGTAACACAGTGGTATAATGTTTAAGACAGGTATGTGTATGAAATTCATGCGGTTTCCAAGTATTGTTACAATGTTAATTAACGTTCAATTCAAATGCCTGAAAACCCAAAGGCTGTATAACCATCATACCTACAATCACGCAATATAGTACGTACTTATCGACCTAACTACTAAATTTGTGATAATTTAATAAACTATGTAAACTTTATATTTATTACATTTATTAGCTGTTCTTCTGTTCTGTATCACAGGATTATGTGAAGTAGTACAATATAATAAAGATGACCAGTTAAATCACTGAACAACTATATTAAACATGAACATACTTGTACCTAGTATATATAGGCTGTGGTTAAGAGCGATATTTTTTTTCATATACAAAATGCGTTTGGATTTCGTTTACACAAAAATTTCGACCACCTGTTGAGGAATCATCAACTAGAAGGGTTCAACGTTTCGTTGTAATTTTTTTCGCCGCTTGAATGCGACCATAACAATTTTGTTGGTTCAAAAATTCATTTGACACTAAAATTTGCAAACGTTTGCTATGAAATTTAGCCGCAACGACCGGTTATTTGAACAAACGTACGAATGTAATCGTAAAGAGGACGTACGAGGGAATTAAGAGTTTAAAAAAAAAATAGTAAACATGGATGTGATCATTTGTGAGAACGAATGATCGTAGATAGTTCGCGTGGATTGAAAGTAGTTGCAGTTTATCTATGCCGTTAAATTTTTTAGTGCAATAGTGAGAACAAATGTTTAAATAAAAGTATTCTATCGAAAAAGATCAAATACATTAAAGGAGAGAAATGGATACTTAATAAATATTAGTTGCTATGACTAGAAAAACACGATTTTCTTTACATAGTAGGAAATCTGCTCGTATACATTTAGACAACAGGAGAGGTGCCGCCAAATTTGTCTAGACGGAAACTAGGAGAATGGTGTCTAGTCAGCATTTTAGATTACGGAAATACGATCTAGACGTAAAGGTTCATTGAACCGTCTTTCCTTTATACTTTGAAATATCTCATTAAATCTATAAAGACATCAGAGGCTGGTTCCATTAAACTATCGTCTTCACTACTTTTTTATGTTCGTTTTAACTACTTTAAAAAAAAAATACATGATTTTAATAACTTCTGAAAATTGTTTTTTCCAGAAAGCGGCGAGACGAGGTAAACTTTTATCTTCCTATAACATTTGGCGTTTGTAAGGATGATATACACTGCAACATATACCATCAGCATATTATGCTCGTCATATATACCCTTCAAATCGGAACAGTAATATTTGTACACTACTGTTTAGCGGCAGAAATTGGAGCTGCGGTGGTATCTACCTAGTGGGTATCCTATGTGATGAACTGATATATATAAAGGAAAACTACAAAAAACGTTACAAACATATATACAGATTTTCTACGTATATACTAAAAAAAAATCATTGAACAGTTGTTCGTGTTACGGGCAAATAAAAAACCCGAGGTTTGAACTTTCAAAGAGTTCATTGTATGCATGTTGTGGGTATTTCCATTGACTCAGCTGGCCCTTTGTTTTATTTCTAATCGATAGAAACTTGATATAGGCCGCTGGGGAAGGATGATGAATGCGATCCCGGACCCAGTGAACAAACTCGAAAGGATAACAAAAATACTGTCAACATGTTTGTATTGCATTTGGTTACATGGTTACTTCAACAAGACATGGGGAAATAGGTATGCCATTGACAATATGACGCCATTTAGGATAACTGTTCTGCACTGTGCTCGTCGTTTTAAGATGTTTAGTTTGATTTTCTAATACTGATCTGTTGTAGGAGACGATCAAGGTAGGTACCACCGCAGCGTCTATTTCTGCCGTTGAACAGTACTGTGTTTTGGTTTCAAAGGTATTGTGACTTGTAAAATTATTTCGATAATGAAAATTAACATTTTTCTTATGACGATGACGAGCATATAATGCTGTGTATATCATCCTAACTAGCGCCACGTTATTATGATCAGGCGTATTACTTACTGTAATCCATCCGTCTTGCTCGTCTCGTCGGTTCGTCGAACAAAAACAAATGTCTTTCACTACTAAATCATATATGTAAGAATGTAGTTATAGCAACAAAATGTAGCCATTTCTGCTAAACAATAAGAAAAACGTATGTTAATAAGATACAAAATAAGTTTGTTTACACAACTGTATTTCACTGGGCGCAAACGAACGTCCGCGCGAGCAGAGCGGCTATTTCTGGAAATGTTTACTTTGTACCTAACTCGTGCTTATGTTGCTCTCTACAGTTTATTTTATTACTGCCTTATGATATTTGTTCAAATAATACAACGTACACATACAATGGATTTGGAAAATACATAACTGTAATATTTTTTTACTCCGTGATATCTGTTATGTGAACGGGACGAAGAATCCATCAATAGTGGAAGAGGTAGATAGAGATTACGTTTTCTTCCTTTGTTTAGTCGAAGTAAACAGGAAGGTCGTAGTTTAGATAAGAATCCAAAATGGATATATGAATCTATCGAAGAGAAGTATCCGATAAAGTCTTCAAGGATCGACCATTATCAGAGAGAAATGAGTTACATGTTATAAGCTATTTTAACAGGTACATGTTTAACAGTTTTCGCAGAATTTAACAAAAAAATACTTAGCTTCCGTTTTTTGTATATCTCATGTACGTATTGTATACGGGTAGATAAATTTAAAGAAGCTCGTGCATTTAATACAAAGCTGTAGTGCTTAGTTAACAATCCGGTCACTATGTCACATGAAGATCCAGCCAGCGTGTAATTAACTTCCGCCTTAATACTCTAAGCCGGAAGCGTCTAACTCAATTTGTTCTATGAGAAGGATATTGTGAAAGGTTCATTAAAAAATTCCTAATAGACAAGGTTCAATGGTATTATGCTATAGTAAATTTAATCACCTTCTCGCAATTGCTAAGACGTGAGTAGATAATCTACGGACCTTTAGCGAGTCGAGTTTATATGAAATTACTTGCGGAAACGAGCTTAAACTTATGAATCGACAATTCTGATAAATCATTTCTTTATGAAATAAGTTAACCATTACTTTCAGTTTAATATAAAACTAAGGTTAAATAGAAGATAATCTGATATCTACAACACGATCTTTATATAAGTAAGATAACTATGACTCGGTTATTATGATCATTTATGACTCTCACATTTCATTAGCGTGAAAAGAAGAGGATGATACTTAAAAGATGTATTGGAGATTGTATCCTAGATTAATATTTTCACTTTTGACATTGGCATCAGACGTCTGCCCTTAGTTGTAGATTCATGCAGAGGTAGTAACATGTGTGAGAGAGTACTAAAATCTGACTGGTGTCAAAAGGAGAAATATCTCTTATTAATATTAACCATTAACAAGTCTGTCAACAATTTCCGGTATTTATCAAGTTAATAAAGATCTAATAATTTAAAGTAATACCTGTGGTAAATAACTTAAAAAAAAAACTTACAAAAAGTATTGTAGCCAAGTAATTAAAATATGGCTTTTCTCCCAAGTCAGTACTAGAGGTTCGCACTGCGCTACTTCCGGCATGCAGTTAATTGGCGCACTATTTCCTTTTTGGTTAATTAATTTAAAGTGCCTTCGCTTAAAACTAGACTTGTGTTCTTTCTAGACTTGCAGTTTGCCGACAGGTGTCCTTCTTTTGACTAATTACTATCTCTCCCTGGAGACTTTTCGCTAAATATGTTTTTTAATTAAATTTATCTTAAGTTCTACCCGAAAATCTTGGAAGCTATGTTGGATAAGTTACTTAATATTATAAAATAACTATTTACAATGTTATCAACATAAGTATTTTTATAATATTTCAATTTAGCGATTCGATTATATTTTAGACTAAAACTTTGCATAGGAAATCCGTTTAAGGTATTTTTAGAATACACTTAAGTAGATGACCAGCAATGGGTATAACATTGCTTATCATTCACCGGTACTTAACTTTACCTACCTTAGGTGCTCCACGAAACGTATTTCGAAATCGAATAAGTGCCGATTTATACTGAACATATATAAATTTCAGATGAAAGCATAGTCTTCAGTGTGTGTTTACTAAACGAAGGTCATCATGTGTCCTTTCTGAGAAGTAGTCAGTACAGAGAAGTATAATGTAGAGGGTTTATAAAATGTATTTTGTGCATTTACTTAAAATAATTTCAGAATGTTGTATGTACGAAACAGACTATAATGAGTCAAAGGACAGAGCGGACCAACTAAATAAGTCGGTAACGGTGAAGATGCAGAATCTCGTACAACTTGGCTCGTTAGCTGACAGGCACAGGTCCGAGTTACATCGTACTCGCATCTACAAGTAAGTTCTGCGCTCAGGATCTTTGCAATCTACTGGCTTGTCTTCTTGTTTGGATTGTTTCAATTGCTTATTCAACTCGCATTTAGCATTGCAATCAGTTTTATAAGAAGAAGCGATTGCTTAGCATTACAAACATTTATTTTAAGTGACATATAAATGACAAAGAAACTATTTTAATGTACCCATTTTGTTCTATTTTAAAGATTCTTAGAACTGTATGTTACTTCATATTTCTGAGATTATGTTTACGTTTATCCTGTTAGAAGATGATTTGATTTTATAAATCAAATCATCTTCTGTATTATATGAATGTCAAATAAATGGTGAAAGTAAGAAAAAATTTGTTTAGCAATTTTGAATATCCATTGATAACGTTATGTGATCCAATATGTTATTAAATTCAAAGTAATTGGGGAACGAAATTCTGTGTAGCAAATTTCATCTCATATTTCCACGGATTCCAGTAAAATAATTAACTTATCTTTGATCTTCATTTTGTGTAATAACATCATATATTGTAATAAATAAATCTGATATAAAACCATGTCGCCGCATGTAGTCTAACCTCAATTATATTGAATCCTGTTTGATATCAGGCATGTAATTATGTAGATATTATTATATGTTTATATAGATTATTTACCTCACGGAAATATAGAGTATTTATTACATAGGCTTATATAAATATGGCACATTTTATTCGTTGTTCCTGTAGATACAAATTTTAATTGTACTTCTAAAAATATATATCATTAAATTTCTAAAGTCCCTTATGGAATTTTCAACAATATGAGTCGGACCCTTCAGATAAATAGAAGACCATGAAAATACACTGCTCAGAGAAATCTTAATCGGTTAAATATGTGACCCTAAGAAAATTAGGCACAACAATATCAATTACTATGCCAGATTTTTCTATCCGTATCTTAAGCAACTTTGTTGGTAATGTTAACAAAAGTTTATGAGTTATCCGATAATATTAATTAATATGTTATTTTTCTTATTGTATATATATATATATATATATTTGTCACTGTTATAATTATACATATTTTATTAATCCGGATATTTTATTAGGTAGGTAGATATTTTAATAAGGGTGTTGCTTTAATAAGCCATTGCATTACAAAGAATTGCTGCGGTTCTGAAATTTTCGTTTTGCAATTGAAAGCCTTATTTAAATAAATACTTATAAGTTTTTCTATAATCTAAGTGTTCTGATCGATTCTTAACTATCAACCTTACGCAATATTCCACTCACGAACGCGAGCCTGGTCTAAGTGCAAACTGTAGTACTGGGAAGTGAGTTTCGCACAGCTCCAATATCCTATTATAGAAAACAACTTAGAAATCTTAATACTCTTATTGAAGACTAAATTCTATCTACTTTAAGAGGAACTCTGATCGCAATATAATCTCAGTCTAAAATATATACATATAATTGATTATACATTGATTGAATGATTTTCAACTATGTCAGTTTGTTATAGTATGGTTATGGTATACTTAAAACTTCATCGAATTATAAAGAACAAAACTACTACAGTAAGTACACGAAGCTATTTATTATACACGAGGTAACCGAAAAGAAGTTTTGGGAAAATATGAAAACTTAAATATTTTAAAATTCGTAACTCATATTACAGTTTTGCGAATATTCTTGTGCTAACTTCTCCGTGCTCTGTAGAAGTTATGTTTGTGCTTTTCTGTGTATCACTTCAGTTAAATTTTGAAGCACATATGTACTAAGTTAGCAATTATATATATGAGGTATTTTAGTAATCCTTGAGCTCTCAATTTTATAAACTTTCGTTTTGTTTTAATAACCAAAGAAAAATTATAAGTAAATTTATAGGGTAGTTTGATTTCATTTTATTCGCAGCAATTGTTATGATTAAGGTATCTTAAAATGCATCTGCAATCTTAAATGATCATAAGCAACCCAGTAATAAACCTTTTAAAAATTCTATTAATAAAATGAAACCATAATTAAATTTTTTTTGGCTGTAGACTGCAATGATTGTGATATGATCTATTTGATTACTCTTTCTTTAAATTGGAAGTATCACCCAGCGATCATAAAATTTTAAGGAATCATTATAATACCATGGAATGATTAATTGTAATAAATATCTACGACAAAATTGTAATTTACACGATCAGCATAAATTTCCAATCTCACAATCATAAATTGTCTCGTTTCGTTAAAAGCAAGATTAAGAGTGTATTCGGATGGAAGCTGTAAATCATTGCCCGGTGGTAATGGCACCCTATAAATGCGGATAAACCTTTTCGAATTGGTGTCGAGCCCCGTGCTATGGTACTTAACACTAGTTAACGTCCATATTGATAAATAACATATTAAGGTGGAATAGTTTTTATTTCTGGAAAGAAATGGTGGCCAGGGCAACGCACCATAGTCAGGGATACGACAAAGAGGAAGAAGTTTTTATTTAATAGTTTCATTTTAAACCATTCGTCAGTTTTTTGTAACCTTACCTTTTCAGTGTAAATTCGTATAATAATAATATTTCCAATTCTAACCATCATACAGATAGCTTTCAACTATGCAAAAAAAAATTTATTAGTTATGTAGACAAATCGAACTATTCCTTAGTAAATTATTTTTGACTTATTAATTTTTTTTAATAAAATATATCCACGAACTTGTTATAGAACTGGATGTGATATAAGATGGTGATATTTAAATATGTTAATGTTAAAAGTTATTTAGGTAGAAAATAATGGAATGAAATTAAGACCTTGGCACCAATTTTATAAAGCTGCTGCAAGCATTCGGATCGGATTAGCTTTCATCAATAACCGGAATGCAGATGGGATCCGGACCAATTATTAGATTTGCCTCAGTTATATCGGATTTGAATCAGATGATTAAACTAATTTTGATATTTATTGATGTTCAATGCTTTTCCCGCTAAAGCAATATGCGCTGAAATATTTTATACTTGTGAATTGTATTACTGTTGACAGTCTCTGTTGCCAGAGACTGTCAGGATAGAGACTACTGTAGCGCCAATTACTGCCGTCAAACAGTAGTTTGCAAGCATTACTTTGTTCCGGTTTGAAGGGCGTTGTAGCTTAGTGTAATTACTGGGTAACGAGTCTCAATAACTTACGTCTCAGGTGAGAAGCGCAATGCGGTGCTTTATATAACATATTTACTAGCGTTACGTAGTTATGGGCGGGCGTATTACTTACCATCAGGTGAATATCCTATTGGTCACGTCACTTCATCGAATAAAAATATTATGATATACTTGCCTAACATTAAAATTTGTAACATCATTTTTTGTCAATTTGAACTATTCCATCAAAAGCATTTACGAGAGGAGAATGTAACAAAGTTTATAAACGTTAATTTTATTTCATCATATTCACCTTTTTCAACTATAAATAATATATTAAAAAATGGAAGGATGTATTGAAAAATGTGATGTTTTTTTTTTATGATCCTCGCCGCCTGTATACGTTGTAAAATTTAAAAAGTCCTTATCGACATGGGCGGCCATCGACGACTTTTCTGAACAAGTTTCAGTCAAGGGAATGCAAACTTTGCCAATATTGGACACTCGGCGCTACGAGGCTCTACGAGTCGCTACAGGGCTCTACGAAGCTACCTCGATCGTAGCGCGTACAATATTAAACAGCCTCTCGTCTTGTTACTCGGAATGAGAATAGAATAAAACTTCTGTCTTGTAAATATTAGATTATCTCGTTTGTTTCTTTGTACAATTTAATATTGTAGGGACGGAGAGTTTTTATTACTTTTACACCAGATGGTAAACACGTCTGTAGTTATTTTAACTCCTAAGTAAGTTTAAGCGGAAAACTGTTTAATACTTTGAGCTGTACAGATACAAAGTTTAAGCTATATATTTTTGCTCTGCTGTCTAGGATATCAGGACCGAGGAACGGACAAGTTGCAGCTAAAATTATTATGCTTATAAAAACTATGGTACAGAAGACGTAATTGATGAGTTGCTGATGATATAAATGTTATAGGTTAAAAATTACTTAGCTTTAGTTTATCTTATATTTGTAATATGTCTTAAATATATTTATTTAAGAAACGATAACAACGACGACCATGAATGAATATGGAATCTAATCATAACACAGATATGTACGTAAGTACATATTCGTAAATAAATATTTTTATATATGTATAAACATGTATATACTACAGTGTTACAGATAGAATTCATTAGTAATTATCATAATAATGTATTAGTAAGTATTAACTTTATTAAATTTTGAAAACGTTGGAGTGTTTTATATAATGTTCTAACACAAATGAAAAATAGTTATTATCTTCGGTTCTACTTCTATATAATGTCTTAAAGGAAGCATTCAAGTAGAAAATTAAAAATTCCTTTGTCTATAAACACATACAAAATGAAAATGGCGTCTCATTGTCTGAAAACTGGGGGCAGTAAAATTGCAACGTAGTGCAAAGCTTTCCGGTGAACGGTGTACACGTCGACGTGGAATTTAAGCTTCGTTAAAAATAACATCAAGATAAATATTTCATTAGAGCTTTTTAATAATTGAAATAGTAAAATAATATTAATATTACATATATACATATTCGTATATATATAATACTAGCTGCCTCCGCTCACTTTGCTGGCCGTAACATCCCCACAACCTACCTTACAAAATTTTGAGTGATTACGAATAATAGTTTCGGAGATCTCGCGGTTAGTCCATGACTATCTGGATATCTCTTATATATACATACATTTCGTAAAGCAAACATGATGGTCACTGCTTATTGATTGATATGACGATAAGGAACGTTAGTTAGGATGCTTACTACCTCGTCCTGGCATAGCACACGTGGTGAACTTTGGCTGGTGGTAAGGTTATTTCGAACCCACCTACCTAGCTCGCAATTGCATATTATAAATATGCTGTTAAAATGGCATTACTGTGGCTCGTATTTTTACATATGAGATTTCTTCCACAAATACGCTTTTTACTATCTTCAGCCTCTGTTGTATTTGGTACCACATAAAATTCGGAACAAGTGTAAGCTTGTCATCGTAACTACGAGTAAAAGCACATTGCTATGTTCAAATGAAATGTGTGATGTATATGTGAAAGTCCTGTTCGACTAGAGACTTCGTTGAATAAAAAAAAACTTACTACAATTAATGAATAGATTGCCTTTTACATTAGTTTTATCAAAATATCACAGTTTTTTTTTCTCACTAAGAACAGTTTTGAATAATGCGGAAAGAAGTGTAAAAGAATTATGCAATGGAGGAAGAGGAGGGTGGAAACAAAACGAACGAATCAAAGTCGCACCCCCATCACTTTCCTCTTTATGCAAATGTATGTAGATTCCTTGCTAAAGTAGTGGTACTTGGCCGTCTGACAACGAAGCATCGTTAAGTTGGCAGGGTTGCCGATTTGAATTATAAGTTTGCCACGTCATTAATATTAAATTATCTTTATACGCATAATTAAAACTCTCAGTCCACTTTTTCTAAGAGCGGCACGAGAAGGCTTTATAAATTAGTTTTTCAATATTATCTAGTAAAAGCCTTGCAAAAAATTTTTATGAAAGTTCCTATTAATTATTCGTATACCAATTTCTCCTTGAAAAATAAGTTCATATAAAAAAAACGTTTTGGTTTGTTAACATAAAAAATATCAAATATATCATGATGAGGTCTTCTGATATGTAAAAGTTTTTTATCATCCTTGTAAATAAACTTGTTTGTGTTAGACGCTTGTGATACTAAAAAGGATATTTGCTCTCCACCACATTGTCGTTGTCTTGAGACATAAAATGTTAATTCACGTTACCCTAGCAACTTCACACAGAGTACTGCAAAGTAGAAAACACCACAGTTTACACATTTCTGTTTGCGCAAGTACAGGCTGCAGTCGTTATTTCGCAAGTTGGTTTCTAGCAACAGAAACATTGTGCCTTGTGAATAATGCCAGTTTTCTACTATAGTGATACTTGTCATCTACAATACTACTTAGTAAATATACCCACGATATACTGATACTAGTATTCTGTAGAAAAGATTGTGTTGGATAACGAGCCCGTCTCGCTAGCAAACGTAAAAGTTTGGCAATATAAATATATGTAGGAGATATTCAGAGATTCATCGACACATCACGAGATCTCCGAAACTATTACACGTAAACACTCAAAATTTGGTAGTGATATTGTTTCTACCATTTAGAGGTCATCTAAGAATGGATTTTACAAATTCCTACCCCAAAAGTAGTTGTAAGGGTGTTTTGGTTAGTAAAACGACCGGGGAACATGTAGTTTTAGTATAAGCATCTTTGTTTCTATATTTTTATTAATAAATAATAATAAAACAAGATATAGTTTAGAGTAAATAATAAATAAGGTATTTATTACTTGAAAAGTGCATTGACAACCCTAGGGCGACCGCTGCACGTCGCCAAGATGTGGTGGACCCTCGAACCTCTCCCAGCTTGTTCACTAGACACTTCACTTACGAGCCAGACTTTCCGCTTGAAATTAAAAGACTTCGCACGAAAATGATTGCAATGCATTTTCATGCTATTGACCCGTACGGTTAAATAAAAATTTCATTTGAAATATTCTCCTTAATATGTCCAACTATTAGTAACGAATTAATATATATAATATATTATTAAATAAACGAAAATGTCTGTCTGACGTTTTTACATATAAACTGCTGTTAGATGAAAATTTAGAAAAAGCGATAGATTACTTTTACTTTTTCTCAAAAATATAATTTATGGCGAGTGTAACAGAAAATGATAACGATTACAATTTACAATAGATATCAAAAAAGTAATCAAGTTCGGTATAAGAAAATTTTATTATCGTATTTCACAACGGACAAGCGTGTTTACTTACATAGTATATATATACACATGAATATACATATATAAACATTACACCTAGATTGTTTAATAATTTCATACCAACAATAGAACTTTTAAAAAAATACTTCATCTTCTTCAAATTTTAGTGAATTGTGCTTTCTTAAAGATATAATTTCTCAAGATCAGGAAACTGAAGAAGTGGCTGATAGATGCATTTATTGTAAATAATACATTGCACGATGAGAAATTACACGTGACATTATATTTATGCTTGTATGTGTGTGTATATATATAAATATAAATATTATACATGTAGTATCATTATATTCTTTATCTGCTATGTACTGTGTATGTCGCATAGGTTAATATTAATACGTACTGTTATACAGTTTACTTTAAAGTGTGCGTTTAATGTGTCGCGAACGAGCGAACCTTAGTTTGGCGGAACGTGTTAATTTAATTATGCATAAGTAAATAAAGAAATAAATAAATAATAAAGGTAACACCTTGATCTTTACAATATTGACTATTTGCACATTGCTATTTGACGATGTTATTAATTAATCGGTGAAACGATAGTATCTATTATAATAACCTGTCGTCAGTAAATTAATAGGAGATATTATAAAAGACTGTTGCGTGCAAAGCACAGACGTTCTTATAATTACACATCCTTCCAATTACTAAAGATAATTGGAAAGAAGTTGTGTTATTGTAAACGTTTTAATTAGTAATTTATATAATAGAAAATATGTAATATTTTTGTAAGAATATGACAGAGAAATATATTAATAATACTAGTTCTTATAAAATTATCGCACCTTAATAGGAAATGAAACTCGAACAGAACCATAATTAAATTTCTCCATCGTCCCAAACGAACTTCTGGGTATTCTCTTTCTAAGCAACAAGATTCATGAAGAATTTAAATGGAAAAGAAAACGAAAACCTTTATTAAATTTTTTAATTATAATCCTTTTTACATAAATGATGAAAGAAAGAATTCATTAAATAGAAATGTAATCGGATTACTATCAAATTTATTATCAAAACCTTTCAGGAAAGTTTCACAAGTGTCAAAACTCGACTAGAATTTATTTACCTGAACCTTTCTTACGTTTCCACGAATCGTACAAATTAATTCTAACACGACTCGAGCCTTCATTTTTCTTATTTTAATAGTTCAAGAAGTGTCATTAACTTTCAGACCGCTCGGCTCTTTGACGCGGCAAACAAAATTATCTAACTTTTACGAAAAAACGCTCCGCTTCCTTGGATAATCTACGTATAGATTCTGTATAAACATGATAAATGGATAAAAGTGAAGAGGAGGAGAACGGCGCGGGAACCATTTGTCTCCTCGAATACTAAATGCGAAGAAAAAGTCGAGAGTATTTACATAATATTCCAGCGACTCTAAACAGCCGCCGCCATGTTGGCGACGCATGCGATGTTGCGGTTAACGCCTTTAATATTACTTTCAAAGCATGCCTTCAAAGTACACGGTTAAGTCAAAGCAATTTTTTTTAAGTCAACTGCGGTCCTCTTTTATGATAACTGATGATGTGGTCTGAGGAAGTATCGCGCATTAATCTAGTAACAGCCTATTCATTCTTTTTTGAACACAACCATATCGTATTTTTACGGGAACATCGGCGCCGGTAAATTGTGCCATTCCTTTACTGTTCTCAAGAAGAACGAGGAGCTGAACCTCTTTGTTCCCAAACTGGGGTTGCTCACAACATAAGGATGGAGTGTGCATCCTTCTGTCATGCCTCTGGTCGTCCGGTAGTGAAAAGAGGATAGGAGAATTATTTCGTGCTAGAATCTATCGCACATTCTCCAAAATGTATCTTATTGAACATATCCTATAGTACTATCTTCTCTCGTTTAAATGTAGTTAAGGCGCAGTGTAAATCTTGTAATATGTAAATCCTTCGTCAGATTCCGAGCCACACGTAATACATTTTAGATTTTAATTGTCCTTTTTTAGAACGCGTCTGATTAGCTACAACTCTTGTGTTGTAAATCTGCCATTACAATATCATTGCAGTATTGGCTCTCAATATATGAGGGCGACAGTATCCTGATTTAATTGTATTTAAAAAAAATAACTATGTTTGTGACCAAATTTATCACAGGCTCGTACGTTAATCACAAAATGCCACAAGTGAACAAACATAGAGAGGCTGAGTTGGGGTATATGTTTTAATAAAATATTCTGATGCTCTTAAACCGCAAACGCCAAACCTAACAACGCTGTATCGCATTCAGTTTATTTGCGCAATGAAAAGATTTAAAATAAATGAATCCTTGGCAAATTCAAATCAAAGAAATTACTTCTAATTCTAGTATTTAACATTGTATTAAAGTCCTACATATGTTAAATGAACGCAACGCAAACTTATTACAGTCGAGCAACCTTGTTCCATTGTACAAATAATCAATAACACTAAGCGTAACGATCGCAAAGGTCGTAAAGAAAATTATTCTTCGTATCCAAGTCAAATATACGTTATGATCTATATCAAAGTAGAATCAGAGATTGGGTAATCATGAACGGATAATAAGATCAGTTCCATTCTCGATGTAGTATTTCCTATTATAATAATGGTTGATGCTGTAGACCAAACTCGTGACCCTTTTGCCTACTTATAGATTCGATGCCCCTTTGCCTATATGAAGGAAAAGAAAGCAAGGAGTTCCATGTCCCTGACTCCTTTTTTGGACACGACGGAGGATAAGTGTCTTCCCGCTGGTTCCAGCCTGCGCTGACAAGGCTGCGGTTATGTTAGACACATATCGTCAAGTCTGATATAACCGGTTCTGGGTGTGGTATGAGGGTTGGTATGCGAAGTGTTTCTTCTCGCGTAAATATTCTAATATTTATACTTTGAATCCTGTCATTTGTTAGAAAGTAAAATGTGTTGTTTATTCTAACTAACAATATTTTTGCGACCATAACATCGAAGTATTTAAGTAATACAGTTATTTATTTCTAACTTAGTTTTAAATAAAGTCAAATGATACAGTTTATATTGAATTTCAAAGGACATGCGATTTAATGAAAGTAACGTACATTTTGCTTGGCGTTCTTTTAAACATCTAATAGTATAAAAATTCTCCGTCTATACAATATTTTGTTCGGAGTATTCTATAAAGAGCTCCGTGAACCCTTGATGTATTATTGATTTCCTAACGGAGAATGTGTGTTTGTCACGCACAAGTTGGAAACCCTCTAAGTACCCCCGGCGAAGTTTCAGAGGGCGGAGTTGGAGCTAGTTTGCTATCTATCATGACATGTAAAGCCGTGCGCACGTATGCTCATGATCGATCGATAACAATCGTTTCGAATGTACAAATTTCCTAGTCTGTATTCTTGGATCGCAGCTTTACTTTCCATCTACAAATTCCCTTATATATAATATACTTGAATATTGAAACAAACGAAATATACACTAAGGAATAACTTACTATAAAACCTGCTTGTCTATAAAAAACTTCAACTACTATATTCACAAAGTCGCCTGAACACAGTTTTTATATTGTGAGTAATTACTTAAAAGTAATCTTTAAATGTAAGTAATTATTTTAAAAGTTGATAATATATAGATATTTTTTTTGTATAAAATGTACGGCTAATATTCTTTATCTACCTTTCTTTGCGATAAATTTCTAGTTAAAGTCAGCCATTCGGCCCCGGGAGCGCCCAATCTCCCGGTGCCTGTCGTCAATACCAGTACATCCGACACGGCGGGGCCGCCTGATACCGTGTAATGGGGCTCCTTTGTCATTTTAATCACGTCCCAGGGCTGGCGGGGTCGCGGGCACTCTTCCTCCAAACTAATTGGATTTCGCGGATCGCTCGCGATATCTCTTATCGCTTGTTATGGATGACAATGTTTTAATTAGATTTCGTAAGCAGTTTAAGTCAGACGGAAATTGTTTCAAGAAATCTTAACGCTGTCGTAATTTTATTTAAATTATTTTAGATTTTAATTATTATTTTTAATCCTTACTTAGGGTGTATTCCTCCATACCAACATACGGATTAATATATTATAATATATATATTTTATAATCGTAAAATAAAATATACCATTATTAAAATCGTTCCTTTGAAAATATTGTTGCGTTCCAAATAAAATATGACATGATCATCATCATCATCAGTCGACAAACCACGACAGTCCTCTGTTGGACATAGGCCTCCCTCAAAGACCATATGACATGATAAATAAAATATTTTTTATTAAAGAGAAATAGATATCATTTCGCCATAGAAAATAATAACCTTATTTTTTTTTATTTGACGAGATGAGTAAGATGTGCATATAATGGTAAGTGATAAATCTGCCCCTCCTCGAAATAATATTGTTCTAGGTAGTGTGGTGCACTACACCATATTGTATTTGATACATGGAGATACAAGGTGTTAATTCTCGTTAACTCAGTAATTTTACTAACTACAACGCCCTTCAAACCGGAACACGGAAATGTTTAGTTACAAATGTTTGGCGGCAGAAATAGTCCACTTAGACGAACCTACACAGACGAACCTACCTGAACGGACCTACCTAGACGGTCTGACCTAGATGGATCTACCCAGTTGGACCTATAGGGACGGACCTACTTTGATAATCTCCAGCAACACCTGCTACCAAGATAAAACTTGTTTGAGCTTGATAATTTTTTGCTAGTGGCTTAGATTTTCTCTCTCTCTATAAATCGCTTTCTCAGTGTTCAAGGTCAGGACTGCTTGTATCACTAATTGCTCTGATTCTTAGGATGTTACATCGGCTCTTTCTATTCTCCGTCCCTTTTATCTGATCATCCCTACATTTCTCCATACATTTCCTCTATCAATCCCACCTTGATAGCTTGGGAAGTCATGTGAAAAATAAACACTTTGTATATACTAGATCATGATATCTACATTTTATGTAATACTACTCTCTAGAGACAAGTGGAAATATAGAATTTATATTACTAATAATGTACTGATTAAAAGGATTTTTGTTAATGTTTTTATATAACATGCATAGCTTTTGCTTTGTTTCACATAATGTCCTTGAGTACACAATGGAGGCTGGCAGAGTTTAATTACAGTCGGTGGCAGTCGAGTGCCCACGCTGTTGTTCAGCAGCCCCGGACGGCGGCATAAAAAATAAATCAGGGAGGACATTCGCCATTACATGTTAAGGGGTTTTTTTTTATTAAACATCCATTGGTTACGATTTAGAAGGGGTAGTTGTTATTTAAACAGTAGCGGGCTGATGTTTAGAAAAACGTTTATTGGTTAAAAGCAGGTGCGAATTGAGATGAACCTCAACCTCTTGATGTTTTACAAAATTCACAGCCGGAGGTAGTTTATTAAATTATGAAAAGCGCAACAGTTTTTTTTTATACACTAAAGCGATGAGAGGAGTGGGTCGTTCAACTGATAATCTACTTTCATTTCACACGTAGAGTGTGAAGAAGTAGAATATTACAGTCGAAAAATCGAAAAGTCTGCTTCGTCTTTCTTTATTAACAGTATTAAAAAAAGTACAGCACTTATGTACAAAATGCAATAACTAAATAATTTTTTTATTCAGTATGTTTGTAAAGGACACAGGCAAAGATTCTGCACTTTTTCTAGAATAATTCCGTTTTGTAGTCGATTTTTTCCAGACCCTGGCGTTTGTGTGATACTCGGAATATCCTGTACGGTATCACAGATGTAGTTAAAGTGTTTTTACTATGATACAACGTCACAAAGTTTGCTTCTGTATATGTATGATATTTCAGATAGTGAATTTACGCTCTTCCCTTCTCTTTAAAGTATTTCATTAGAATATAGAAATTAGGTCATAATCTTAAAAAAAAAGACTAAAGTGTGGGTTAACTGACTAGCGCTAAAAGAGGATAATTAAATGTTTTCGCGATTTCGTTATCGATAAAAATGCGTTTAAACTTTAAAAAGAACAACGAAGCCTGTAATTGACGAAAGGCGGCCTTGATGAGAAAAGTTGGACCATTTTCTTTTAAATGTCAAACGGTTACTGATTCAATCAGTTGATTAATCCACGGCCTCTGTTTAATAGGCTCCGTCCATCCGTTAATATAATTAACTTTTTTAAGCTGAGGAAATGCCCTTTGTTTCCGCTTTTAATTGAAAAATAAGTCAGTTTATTTATTCCAAAATGTCATTCAAACATTATGTATTTCAAAATGTTAATATAAACAGAATATTCGATTGAAATATACTTTGTTAACTGCTTTCATGGTACAGCGGTTAACTGCTAGCCGTCTAACACGGAAGTTCTTCATCCAATTCCAAGGACACATGTCATGATGTTAGGCCAGTGATCGGATTTTAACAGATCCGCCCTCCTCGTTCCTCCGTCATACTTTAAAACTACCATCATAAAAAATTGCATCTATATTTACCTTTTGTTATATAACGCAAGACGATACAAATCGCGGACTTAACCCTAGGAATCATTCTTTACCAGTCAACCCCGGAAGCTGTTGTGACTCTAGGTGCAAACTTTATATTAATTTCAATACGTATTGAATATAAATATACCTCTATGGATACATAGTAAGCTTTAATGAAGCTTTATTGATGGTTCTATCGCTAATAACAATCTTGGCATTGCATAATGATATCGGGTAACATCAATTATGGTTCCAATAAATAGGTTTGAACTCTGACCAGATAATAGCTGCAGAATAAATCACTCAATCATCAAGCTATTTGAACGAGGCAGTCAAACACTCAAGAGACAGGCAGTTAATTAATATCGATAGACTGCCCATGACATCTCTACTTCAGTCCGTATTTGTGCGTGCACTGGTGGTATTGATTTTGTATGCGCGCGCAACCCTAATCCCCCTCCCACCGGCGTGTGGGGGCAAAAAGGAACAAGGGTGAAGCGACGACTCGAATCGAACCTTTTTATAGGGGCGCTTGAATCCCTTAGGTTAAGCAATGTGTCGGTTACAAGGAACGTGCATTATAATTTTCTAATTCACGCTTTTTTCTACCCCATTTTTAAACTCCACCGTTTGGTATCATGTTAACAGTAAAAGTTTTCTTCTGTCAGTTTATTCGATTTAATTTTTTTAAAAAATTATTAAAATGAACAAAAAGTTATAACATTAATTACAAACACACATATATACATTAAGTCTTCTATTCAAGGAGTTCCTGTAGTTCCTAATCGCTGGGTATTTTAAGTTGGACTTTTGTCCTTGGCCATAATATAAACTTTACTTTAACAACTGAATAAATAAAAAAATACTTTTAATTTAATAAGAATTTTTTTTAGTATTAGTTAGTAATCTACATTATTTCTTTAATTACATAAAATTAGACAATTTGTTGCGAATTTTGTGACTAACTTCTCACGTTGTTTTTTTGCTTTTCATGTCCTTTGGTGTAGCTGACATTGCCAATATTGAGGACACGTTAGTATTAAAAGACACCGCTGATCAGACTTTCAATGCACCGATTCTGATATCCAGGTTGTGACGCCTGTGGTCCTCAAATATATTTATCATCGTTTGTACAAGGGATCTCCATACCGAGCGTTTAACGGCGAGATTTCCCTACAGCGTAGGCTTTATTTTACATTTTTTCAGATGTTCAATATAATATATTTCTATTTACTATTACTGCCGTACTATTACTGTAAAAGCCGAATATTGTACAAGGAAACATTTTTAAATTTTAAAAGTTAAATACATCGGCAGAATATTTAAACAAATTTAATAATGCTCTTCCTAGATATTACCATAAGAAGAAATGAAAGTAACAAAATAATGTGTGCGATTAAAATATAAAGATGATATTTGTGTAGAGACTAAGTTCTTCCTTTCTCCGTTGAGGCAAAAGTACGCAGGAGTTGCCTAATTAACATAATTTCTTATTCATAGGAATATTACTTTGCGGTTGCTTCAGTGGTTATCAAAAATTCTGTTTGCGTCAAACGTTTTTCTTTGTGGTCTTTAGCCTTCGTGGTGGACGTGGGTATAGAAAGTATTATCAACATAAATATTTAAAGGTAACCTTATTTAAGATATCGACAGAATCGGTCAGAAAATTATATTGAGTTAACTGCTCTACTTATATTTTCAGTGTAACGCATAAGTATCTCAAAAACTCTGATGTCCCTTTTTGATGTCCCAGATCAGACTTTTTCATAACATTTGAATAACTTACAGTATTTTTTTTCCGTCTTTAATATTCCTTACAGGAATAAAAATTGTTTGCACAAAATACGAGAGATGTTGACATCCGCTACTTGTTTACAAAGGCGGCTTTAAGGAAATTTATTTCATCTCAGAACATGTCTTCTCACCGACGTCACATTTTAATATTAAAATATATTATCGTCTATTCTACCTGTTTGCTTAGTACATTAATTTCTTAAAGTATTTCGTACAGATTAAATATAAAATATTCATATTTATGTGTGAATTTCAATATCGCAGAGTTCGAGCTTCCCAAAATCTTAAAAGAATCAATATATTACAAAAATAACATATTTTGAAGACTAGTAACATCGACCTTATAGCATTGGACCCGCGTGTTGAATAAAGGATCCTATGTCTCTCATTGAAATAGGATGACTCGAATCCCAGCAGTGGAAATATTAAAAAGGATTTATTAAGTAACATTAAAGTGTAATATTCACAAAACTAGTAGACTAACTTAAATAGAGAAAAATCAAGTGTTATAAATATCAATAACAACAAAACCAATATCATTATTTCTATAATGAAGGTAAACAAATTAGGGGATGGTTCACATGATAGTAAGTTATCACCCCAATTATGATTAGACGTTATATTTATGTAAGTTAATACATGTTACATAAATTTATATTCACGTTATATTCAATATGGCTGACGAATCAATTTGTTATACTTTATACGTCGTAAATCAGAAAAAAATCCTGAAAAACGTGGACCTGGTAGAGAGCGAAAGAAATAATTTGACGACATAAAGGAGTAGACCGGGTTTAAACACGACCAGTTAAAAAGAAAAGCTGAGGATCGAATTGGGCTGAATAGGGCATCTAAAGATAATGATGATGATGATGATGATGATAAATCAGACAAACGCCGGTTACAACAAGTTAAATATATTAAATAAAACAATTTACACCTTGTCTTTTAGTAATGCTAATTAACTTTAAATCTTTTTAAAATCTGATGTCTATTAATCGTCTTGATAGTTTTTGCTTAAAAAAAAGAGATGAAGAAACACTTGTTAAATTACAACAGAATAAAATCAGGCATTCTTCCGAGTATAATGTCAGCGTTGAGAGGATCTCCCATTATCCTTTTTATTTCTGAATGTTAAATAAGCTTTTGTATCCGACCCTGGATTATCTAATTCTGATAGAGTCAAAGGTCTCAGCACTTCGCGGATAAGGTGCGTATTGTAAAATTTATGAAATCTGTTAATAATACAACGGGATGAAAGGCTTTACGTTTTCGTTTCACCTTTGGACATTTTTAATTATTCCTCGTGATTTTTTTTTTCATTTGACTTAGCGATGAGATGAGCAAGATGTTCATGATTCGCTCGCCTATAGCAAAATAGCGCTAGTTAGGGTGATATACTCAACATCACATTGTTCTCCGTTACTTTCAGTAAAGATGTTACTCACATTGTTCCATTAGTTACAACGCCCTTCATAACTGGAATACAGTAATGTTTGCACACTGTTTGGAGTTAGAAATAGAGACAGACTCTTTAGCTAAGTGCAGCTGCTGTACAGTTTCCGGCGATAGAAATTTGACTGTGAAGTGAATGATGCTGAATATTGGATTATTTTTTTATAGACTGATTGAATGAGACTGAGGGTTGTGTAACGTGCACAGTGAAGATATTCTGGTTTTTATAAGTTGATAACCGTAACACAAACATTTCGTAGACAGAATGACAAAATTCTGAAATGATAACAGAACTCTTCATTGAAGTGAAGCCACTTACCAAACTTAGAACAATATTTATAACTCTAGTACAGTTATATGTACTGCATCCATAGCCTACAGTGTATATTAGAATTTTAATAACTTTTTAACAAAACTATAGATAACTTTGAATTTATTTCCGGAGACCGTCTGAGTAGGCACCATCGCAGCATCTATTTCTGCCGCCGAACAGTAGCTAGTGTAATTACTGAGGTAAGACTTAATATCTTATATAACAAAGTGAGGAGACAAAGCGGTGCAATGTATATCATCGTAAGTGGCGCTAGGATGTAATAGGCGGGTGTGTATAACTTATCAAGTGAACGTCGACTAAAAGAAATTTTGGAATTTTCGAATACAGACTGTACATAATATCCATTGAAATGATAATATATAAGGTTATATATACTGCTGATGTAATTAATAATTATATTAAAAAGATTCTCATGTTCTATATAAAAATATGACATAAGTAAGAGAAAGTAAAAATATCACGGTAGCTGGAACACATTAACCTTAATAATATTAATGGACATTCGCTTCTCTAATAAGAAATATATTTTAACGTAATTATTTTAAAAAGTTTCTGCGAAAAGTTGTTAAATTAATTTCTGAAATTAAATTTGCAACAACCTGTATAAAAAAATATATAAATAACATTGATACTATATTTTGTAGTAGTTGCTGTAACATAGATGTTAGTATATAAAATTACATATAATCTACTTTAAGTGTTTTTATCGAAGGAACCGACTAGACTATCGGGACGTTCACCTGATCACATATCGTTAACTTAATAATTTCACTAGCTATAACTCCCTTTAAACCGGAACACAGCAATGATTGCATAGTACTGTTTGTCGAATGAAATAGGCGCTGCGGTGGTACCTACCTAGACGGTCCTACAATAGAGACTTGCCACCCATTAGGTAATAAGTAAAAGCAAATATTTATGTATATTTATATATAATAAATAAAGCATGTGTAAATTGTAATATATTTATTAATAATTGTAAATACTATATATAATATAAAACCATGGTAGTAAACATTAAATCTTCATACTTCCCATAAGTAAAATTAAATTAAGATATTGCACAAAAATAATAATAAAATAGACAATATTTTCTTTATATCAAGTTTTGTTTATTATTAATTGTTATATTAATAATAGAACTGAACAAGTGTTAAACAAAGTGAAGATAAGAACAATGTTAAATATATGTCTCATGAGGATAATTAATCTTTCTCTAACGAATAAAGTTTGTTAGTTATGAAATTAACTTCGTGATATTCTACCTACTCTATCTAACATATATCTACCTTATTATTTAAAAAAAAATGTGTTATATAATACTTTAGTTATTACGAGGCAAATCTGATAAATGTAGATAACAATTACTTAAGTAAAGATTTCCATAACAAGTTGAATTAACGAACTGAAACATATTTTTATTTGTCTTTAAGTTGTCAATTATATATACAATGATTAGAGGATATTTAAAGTAATTTTAAACTTACTTTACCATGTAAGATTCTATGGACATTTACCATCAGATGAGATCGTAGTTTAGAGCAAGACTATACAATCACAAAAATCTGAGTGATTCTGGAATAGCATACTCTTCGATCTAAAATATCCTTTTGTTAATAATGCCTAATGTTTCCAATTTTTCGTACACGTTTATTAATTACGGAAGCGCACAGTGTTTACACGGTTGTTTGCCGATACTAACCGTTTCGTCCCCCCCCCCCACAATGCACCAGGTGAAAGCGCTCCAATTAAGTTTCAAAGCAATTAATTGAATCGTGCAAAGCAATCAGCGCAAACTGCTGTTTATAATTTAACTACTACACCACTATTTCTTTTAGGTTCTAGTCATATACATAATGTGAAATATATTACTAGTTTATTTTATATATTATCAATTACATATAGCTCACTTAACAACAGCTACAGTTTGCAAAAAATGGCGGTGGCTTGTAAAGTTTTTCACTAATATTAACACGACTACCACGACTACTCTGCCAAGATTGTAACTACTAAGAAGAAATCGAAAAGCTGCTATTCATTTTGAAAATAGTATCCTCCTCATCATCAGCGGATAAACATCCTCAGTTGGACATAAATCCTTCAAAAAATTGTCAGTAACTATGCGCTTAATTTTGTCGATCGTCATGAAAATAATAAAAAAAAAAAAATTTCATATGTATTAAAAAGAACCAATTATAAGGGAGGAGAAAGGTTGATAATACATGTTAATTTTACAGGAATTTTAGTTTATTCAGTTTCTATTACTAGTCAGTAATATAAAAAAAATTAACTAAGTGTAATATACATCTGATATATAAGTTTGTAAATATTTAGATAACTTCTGCAGCCTATCGAGTCAGAAAGCTGTGGAAGAACTTCAATATAAACTACTAAAACTGTAACTATCTAGTTCAAATTCCAGTCCTAGTCTTCTCACACCCCACTCACCGACTACTTTCGCCTGTATATGAAACTATAGATAGAATCGCCTTTCAATATATAATATAAAGCGAGTAATAATATCGATGTTTAAATAATACTCTTAGAACAGAATAAATACGAGCAAAATAAATGAGTTATAAATAAACCAACCGGAAGCTTTTCTTTTTGTTAAATTTTAACAAAATTTGCTTTGATGTATATTCTTTGTAACGAAAAATAATAACTTTAACTTTGAAAACGTTTTAACAGGACTTTTCAGGAGGCAAAGTCTTTCATTAAAAGTATTTCGTGTAATTTAAAAATAACAATAATCTCATTCATTAATTCTTCTATAAGACATTTACATCTGTATACGGACGAGAACATGTTCATGTGTATTTTCCAACCCTTTCCTATATCATCGAATGGAAACCAATTTAATTAACCTAGAAACTCATTTTAACTGAAATACAGCCGAGTTTCCGTTTAAATTAATTGAAATTTGTTACGTTAACATAATACAAAACATCGATAGTTTAATGGCATCAGCAAATTTTGATCTTGTCTCTCTCTATGATAGAAGTCGCTACTATTCTATGAAACTTTTCGATTTACTTTACAAAACGAATATTTTTTTTAAAAAAACTTACACTTATTCGCAAGGAGTACACACATCGAAGTCCTTTACTTGCTATTTAAAATATTTCGCTAGTTATTTATAAAAAATATTTAATTTTATCTAAGGTTTTTAGTTTGTAGCCAAGACTTTAGTAGATAAGATAGGTTTATTTTTGTTCGCCTGTCATACATATTTTTACTTAAATTTTGAAATGAAACAACAGGTAATTTATAAAACTATATAAGGAGTACATAGATATAAACACAGTGAGCAGCTAGGAATCTAATCGAAAGCTAATTCCCAACGCTCGTAATTCTAAGCACGTCTAAAAGTCAACCTCTGTTTAAAAAGCAATTTATCTGTAAGCGAATTATCGCCTCATGCTTTAAATATCGTTAAAGGCGCATCGGAAAACAAATTATGTATGTATATAGAGGCAAATCGGATCCGGGAACGACAGTGGACAGCGGAAATTGGCAATTTCTGAGCGGGAAACGCACGGTCGGCTTCCAAGCGGCCTGATGAATGCGTTCCGGTTAACTACATCAGCGCTGGCTCTGCAGTAAATTGAAATGTTTTATTTTACTGCCTTTTAATAGCAATTTTGTTGCTCTCATCTTGTTTCGGAATAGTCTACTATAATAATTTCTTTTGAATATTTGTCAAACTTTCAATAAAAGTCGAGTTCTAAAAGACCAATGCGGAACTAATTGCTGCAACAGGAGCATCACCTGCAGTGAACTTAAACAAATCATTTATGTATTTCAAATAACAAAGTGACTGAAAATGTATTAGCAGTCGCAATTTCAGTTTTCAACATTCTCTCGGTATTGATTGGTACAGAATGAAAATAAATAAAAAAATATATTATATGCTTATTAAAGTATTGACCATTGCTACGTAGCTAATGTATTTTTTATCACCGGAAACAACGATACGAGCCGGATTCTCACTCAATAATAGATTCTAGTCAAGATGATAAACAATGGAGCACATTGTGCTCGTCGCTTTAAGACACAACATTGTATAACTACTGTTTGGGTGCAGAAATCATCATTGTGGTAATAGACCGTCTTCGGTAGAACAAATTTATCATCAGTACCAATTACGAATAATAGAAAAATTCTGTAATATTACTAGAATGGAATAATCAATGGTGCGTCTTGATATACAAGGCTGCATAAGCAGAAAGAGTTCTCGTGTTAGATCGCAATATGAACAACCTTCATATAATCTACGACAATTTCTATTTAAGTAAAAGTTCTAAGAATAACTCAGATCAACAGAAATGAAGGTTTGCAATGATGACAATTACCCCTACTGCATTGTTTAAGATCAAGCGATTGAGAAGGAAAATGGATGCAATCTAGTTTAGACTAGCATTGTTAAATATTTAATACTATGAACTTTTCCTAACAATCAAGAAAAAATAAATATATAGAAGATAGAAGGAGTTGTGCCACAATTTTAAGATCACAATAATCATAAAATTATCCTTACAGATGTTTTGCATTTACTTATTGCTATTGATGCAATTAAATATAAATTCCTCATAATAAAATTTCCTGTAGCAAAAGTAAAAAGGTTGAGATGATGATGAACAACTTTCGTGCTAATAATAAAATTATAAGCAATAACGTCGTTTGGTGTATCACAAAATATTGCAGCGAACAAAATGTAAATTTGGTATATTTATTATTGAAACATTTTTACAGTGCTGTACTCGTACATTCTAATTTCATAAATGGTTTTCAGCAGCCGCTGTTTTAGTACGTGATAGGCTATACAAATGAATGCGGAGTTAAAAGATTGATAAGTGCGCATGGACTCCGCACTGCGGATTCGCTGGACGGGCCTATTTGTTTAAATTCAAACACTGATTGCAAAATGAGTTATTTTTAGCATCTAAACTATTGTTATAACAAATTCACAATAATTATGAGCGCTAATAGCAGATGAGATTTGGATGGGAATTTGATGTAAGAGGATTGACAAGGAATTAGTTTTTTCGTCATCTTATGCTCTAGTTTAAAATTCAAATGGAGTGTTTACCAATTAAAATATCCTTTTTGATAATATTAATTTTCATATATACATATTTACAGCACTTATTGCTTTATTTGTATTACTTTAACACCTAATTATACCTTTGTAGAAGTATTTATATATATTCGCCTATTAGTTTTAGTCCTAGATAAATTATAATGTGTTAAAATAGTGATGTTATTTTTATTCATTATAAAGGGTAAAATATGTCACTTACAAAGTTGGGGTTGATTGCCAGTTAGATCCCTTATGTAGGTCGCACAGAAATATATCTGAATTATATTTGGAGGTCAAGAGCTACTGCATTGCGGTCTAACGCCCTGTTTTATTAGCACGTGAGGTTCCACGTTAAGTTTGTTAAACTTAAGTGTTGTAAAACGGTTTACAGTCTATACGAGAGTTCAGTGAACATTACAGGAATATTAATATTCATACTAAAGCTATTTATTTTAAATTACGGGAAGTACAACATTCGTAGTAATACAGATTCAGTTTATTAAACTGCTTTGTAATTTCAATGAATAAAGCAAAATACTCTTTATGTACTTGAAACTTGCATATGAAAAATTAATTATGAACGTTTTAAAATAATATCGGTTATATTATAAATTATGAAAATAATGTCTTGAAATGGGAGTTGTATAAGTAAATATTACACAAGAGAAAACTTTTTCTCACATCCTGTAAATATAGTGTTAAATTTTTCCAACAATATTGTATAGTTATATACAACTATATTTAACAATATTTAAATGTATACGTGTACTAAATTAATGAATATTTATTAAAGTATTAACTTGTAAATAATAATGTAAGTCAATTTAATTTTTTTTAATTACTATTATAGAATTTCTTTTTGTTACTGTTTTCTTCAAATCTTTCGCTCTTGTCAACTTAGTCTAGTCTAATGTAGTTTATGTTAAGTTTTTATTATATTGTATATTGTACACTATTTGAGACAGCATAAAGGGAAAAAAAATTATAAAAACTTATTATTACTGTGCGCATGTGATAATTATTTTATTCAGTTTTATTACTGCGGTAATTAATAAATTTTTTTAAAGAGTGCTGACTTCCTAAATTGATCTTCTAAAACGATGTAAATTCTGTTACTAATTTATATGCTTTAGTCAATTTTTAATTTAAATCGTTATCAGAATAAAGAGTATACTCTATTCCTCAACACCGGAAGCAATTAAACTGTGGACTGATGTGGATGTAAGACATTGCGTTGCTGCACGGTTTCATTCAGAGGATGAGCCAGTAGCAGCATTCTACGTGATGCGAAAACCGATCCAGGTTCGGAGATGAAGCTTCTGAAACGTGAGCTAATACCCAATCCGGGATTAGAGATTCAGTACGAAATTGGGATTTCCCGACGAGCCTCGAAATCGCTCCAAAACTATCTCTATTACCATTAATTAAGGCGCGGCGGAATAGCGCTCGAGTTAAGGCCTCGATAGAGGAGTAAATTCGCTCGAAAGGGATTTCGATTGGGAAACTTTATTAATGACGAAGCTATCAACTTTCGTATCTCGTCCGACACAAATTTCTAATTATTTTGTTTAAAGTTTCAATTGATCGTCATAAAATAGTTCTATGTACACTATATATACATAGGAGATATCCAGAGATTCACTGGCTCATCACAAGATCCCCGAAACTATTGGACGCATAGACCCAAAATTAGTAGAGATGTTACTTCTGCCTTTTGGAGGTCAGCTAAGAGCAAATTTTACAAAATTTCTTCCACGGTCACTGTTTTTTTTTATTTTACGTGAAGGAAATGCCTCCGCTTACCTGCCTTCGCGGGGGCAAAGACAGGTTATGTCGGACTTGCACCGACTATAACCCCCATGATGTTCCACCTCGTCGCCTTACGGCAGGGTCACGGGAACGCTTTCACACACATCCGCGACCCTACCAATGCTGGCTGCTTCATCCAGCCCCTCTTCCCACCCTCCCTTTCCACCTCTGTAAGGACACGCCGGAACACATAGCGCGCCCCCTCCTCGGCCTCTTGCAGTCACCTGGGTAACGGATTCCCCCGAATCTGTCACCCAGAGGCCATGGAAGCTAAGAGAGAAAACTCTCCCGACTTCCTGCGGCGGCTCTGGTCTTGGTTCCGCCGCCGACCATTATACGGCTGCGGAGGATACGGAGAGCGGTGGAACGCAATACCGACACTCCTCTTCCCCCGCAACTCCTCTTCGGCTACAAAGGGCAGTGTAAAGCCGCCCCTGCAGTCCACCGGCACGCATCGGAGCTAAGCTCACTCTAATAGCAGCTCTAACTTGGAGCGGCCGCCTCGGGCCGGTCGGGTAGGTTCCTCTTCGCTTCACCAGGGGTGACCTAGTCACGGCTACTGAGCCCCACTATCACGGGAGACTGTTGGGTGTGGGAAGGGGGTGTCACTGGTTAGGTTAGGTTAACGACCCCTGCTTTCACACATTAGATGAAACCTAAAATATATACAATAATTTTGTAAAATCACACTTTATTGAAGAATCAAATAATTTTAAGAAATAAATTTTACTAAGCATACTGTGCCGACCCCACATAGAATGGGAAAAGGGCAGGAGGAAGAAGAAGAAGATTTAACTACTTAACGATATCTGATTACCGTAAATCTACAAGATACTTCGATAAAGGGAAAGAGATGCATGTGAGCAGGAAATTGGAATGCGGATAAGGAGTGGAGTCATCGCCTCTCTGATGAGTGACGACGGAAGTCGCGAAGCGTTCCTGGGATTCTGCCGGAAGGTTGTGGGGAATGTAGTGAAAATAAATAAAAATGTAAATAGAATAAATAGATAGATAAGAAAAATTGTTAGATGTAAGGAAAAATTGTAAAGAAAATAGAGATAAGCATAAGGAAAGGACATTGGAAAAGAAGACAATGCTACAGGGGGTGCTTTTTTCCAGGGTGTCCCCCCCACATACTTTCCCCCCGGAGCGCCGAGCAGCAGTCTCCGAGTCCGAGGAGAGGATGTATGAGAGAAGGAAATGGGATGGAGAATGGTAAGAAGAAAAGGATGAAAGATAAGTTGAGAGCAAAAGTTGGAAGAGTGAGAGAGGAGAACGATGGAAAACAAAGTAAGAATGATGGTAAATGATAGATAGGATGACTAAAGACCCTGACCCAAAACACGCAGGGGAAATGCTAAAAAAAAAAAAAAAAAAAAAAAAAAAAAAAAAAAAAAAAAGATACTTCGATCATTAATCGAAATATTGTAATTAATATTTAAAGCCGGTTACATAAAGGTTGTTACTGATAGTAATCCTCTTTGATCGTTAAAATATGCTTATAGCTTCTATCGTTGAACATTGCCTACCTCTGTATATGATTAAGATTATTTTCCTTCTTTAGTTATACATCAATATTTTTTTTATCGGACAAAGATAATACCGGATTACGTTAAAGTAGTATTTTTCTCATATAACAAAAAGTAAAATATAATATACTTCTTTACGCAAACGATTGATAAACTATATAAGAGATCTGTGTAAACTTATGTTTAAATAAATATTTATATATGTATGGCTTGTAAATATTCCAACGTATTCCAATCAAAGTATTGAGTAGAAGTAGATACTGTGTAAATATACTGAGTCTGTGCAGCTTGCGGTATTACCCGAGCGTTTGACAGCGCCCGTTTAAACATCGACAAAGATAAAGTAAATTCCTCTAAGGAAGTTCAGTCCCGTTGGGAAACGCTTCCCAAACAGACCACTGAAATGTCAGTATTCGCTCCCTGTTAATTATATAGCTGTTAAATTTTTCTGTCCTTTTACAAAACACCGAGTTTTGCAAGAAGAATAATAAAACACAAATTAAACCCATTGTTACTCGTGAAGCTGTGACAGATCAGTTTGCAAAGAAATCGTATACGCTAAATTCGAAGTGGTGCATTTAATCCCCAACAATCCTGAACTAGCGGTGAAGAAAAACATTGTGATGAAACATACATCTTGAAAAATAATAGATTTCGCCAGCCTTTGGTCAGCATAGGAGAAAAACACAGAACAATAGCAATGGGATTATTACGAGATCTGTTTGATTGATCGATTGTTTATTACTTTTTTATTATAACGTACAATATTTAATTTATAAACAAAAGGACATTCTCCGCAATTTCTTTATTTAATAACATAATTTTAATATAAATAAATAGGAATTAAAAACTTAGTACAAAATTCATGAATGCAATGTTCTGATAAAAGGGACAGCTATTGTCTCTTCCTTCTAATTATTCTCTTCTTAATTGCCTTATAAACTACGATGGTATAGATGGAAATACAGTAAGTTAATTATTGATAATTATATCTATTATTTATGTATAATATAAATAATAAACGTAATACATAAATGTATGTTGTTCTAACGTACGTATTAAATTTTGTTTAGTTCGCGTCGAAATGAATAAACTTCATTATGCTTAACAGACTTTAAATCAGCATTAGTACGTTAATCCATTATATATATGTAATAAGTCTCATCAATTAGGAAAGGTGCTTAGGTACTACAATTTGCGGTTGTACCCATTTACGTATTTCATGGCATAATACACATGAGAACGCTAAAGGAGTCCATTAAAGGGGTACAGATAAAATCGAGTGAAATTAGCGAGTTTTCAGAGCGGGTTATTTCATTCCGGACGAGCCATTTTCAATATATTGTTGGTTAGCATGCCGGGCATACGGCCACTCTGATTATCAGCATTACCGGATTAAGGGAAGGTTTACGCTGTCGTCGGTATCCTAAGCCTATAATGAAAACAGATTTTATACGTCAGTAAACTTTATTTACAATTATCCTATAATAATGCTGTATTATGGAACAAACAATAAGTATACTTACATATATTTGCTACGTCTACGTACAAGATATACATATGTATATACAATTTATATATATATATATACATATTTGCTAGTATAATAGATCCATTACGCGGCGCCATCATGTAATATGTCAAATATATTCATCATAGTGAAGCTCGACGCGGAATACGCAGTTTCATGATATACGACTGACTTTATGGGAAAAGCCTGTACGGTTAAGTTGATATATGAAGTGTGAATTTTTATTCCGACCCTCTTAAAGCCTTTTACATAAATAATAAGAAAAAACGTAAATATTTCTAAGTTATATAGCATATAAATAAATTAAAATGGATCCAGTAGTATTTAGAATATAAGAAAAATTCTAATCGTTACAATAGATTTTTTTTATGTATTACAAAGGAATAAATAGAAAGCTGGCCCCTGTAATGTTGCAAAAATAAACACTAAGTCTATTCAAAGTTATTAATTCAAATAACTAATAACATAACAACTAAATCACAGTACATGTGACCACGGAACTAAACCAAGGTTCCATGTTGGAAGACATGCGATAACAGTCTTGCCGCATTATATAATTTTCCATTTTCCTCTTACCCTTCAACCAGTGAGATAATCAAGATATTTTTTTATTCGACGAAGAGACGAGCAGAGAGACGTTCACCCGATGGTGAATAATACGTATCCTCATAAAAACGTGGTAGTAGCTAAGATGATATACACAGCACCACATCGTGCTCGTCGCCTTAAAACATACGATGTAGTCTCGT
Organism: Ornithoptera priamus; assembly: GCA_029034505.1. Lineage (NCBI taxonomy): Eukaryota > Metazoa > Arthropoda > Insecta > Lepidoptera > Papilionidae > Ornithoptera > Ornithoptera priamus. Next base: position 3,212,388 of record JARDWD010000606.1, on the reverse strand, counting down.
CACCTCAGTAATTTCACTATCACTAGCGCCCTTCAGTTGGAACACAGTAATGGTAGCACACTACTGTTTGGCGGTAGAAATAGACGCTGCGGTGATACCTAGACGGTCACCAGCAACCAAGAGTTTTGGAAGTAACTTATAAATACATGTACCCGTCATAGGTTACCACTAGAAGAATTCAATAGAAAAGTGGCCATCCGAGAAGAATGGCGACTTGTTGTTAAGCTTGACGACCAAAACCTGAAGTGATGACCACGACCAATCTGTCAACAATGATACCGACGAAGAAGAAGAAGATACGTGTCATATATTAAAAATATTATCAGCATTTTCCACAGATATGACATATAACATTGTCACATGTTATTTCGCGAATTGTGTGTTTCAATTGACGTGTAAAACGAAATTCAGTGCGGTTGGAACGGAAAAACTTTTCACGACTCCCAAATGTTCCGACATGTTTGACAGAATATGTTTGCAACGGGACAACGTTCTCGCCGGAAATTTTTACGGATTTCAATTTGAAACTCTCCTACATTTTTGAATTTATATACTACAATATTTCCTCTTTCATTAATACTTTAATAAACAGATGCATTAGAAAATTTATACGTAAAACGATACTCTTTATAACAATACTTACGAAACTATAAAACTAATGTTGGATGTGAAAATGTCTATGGAAAAAGATAATTTCAAAATTAACTAATTTGATAACTTATTTTGTTCTGTAGTTAAGAATAAGAACTTTTGATGGAATAAAGATCTAGATCATCACTCGCCGACTACGAGGAGTACCTAGACGAAGTGGCAGTTTGCGTCCGCATATACCGACCTCGTCCTGTAATCATCTTAGGCGACTTCAATGCACATCATAGAGTGTGGAGAAACGCCAGAGACGACGCGAAGGGATATACTATAATGGAATGGGCGGCTAAATTAGATCTCCGACTAGTGAACACGGGGTCCGTTAGCACATGCGTGGAGTGGCAAGGGGACTCGGTCGTGGATCCTCCGAAAAAAAAGACTCAAAAGCAAACAGTCGATAATTCAAAAAGCTTTAAGCATTTATATTAAAATTGTTCTGTAGAATTCAATTGAAAAATGTAATCGAGCTGAAGGTAGCTTGAAGGACGTGAAACAACCTTCACCTAAATTTATAGATTTAATCGCTGGGGCAATAAAAACCTAGGTATTGCTCCACTTAAATCCTTGACCTGTTAAAAGCTATACAATTGATATATAAGTTATAAACATTATTTTTAACTTTATATACGTACACTACCACTCTCCTATATTAAAACAAAAAAGGAATGTTAGTAATATGTTTTAATATAATTTTAACTTATGTTACCTTTTTCAATGTTTTAAAATACGTGAACAATATATGAACTATATGTAGTCATAATCGAGTCTTCAAATTATTAATGGAAACATTTCTATGATTCATTGAATTGGTGGAAGAAAAAAAAAGGAACAATGAGTCAGATAATCTAATTACCCAATGCACAGGCGTGAATCAGCCAAGCTAGCGACCGAAGTAACCTGGCTGATCGATATCAACCGTCTAGACAAATAATAATAAATCGAAGGGACCGACCAAAACGCAAGTATATACCACTTGACCAAGTTTTTGCATGTTTATTGCATATTTTATCGCTCATGCTAAAGTAAGAGGGGCTACTACTGTGAAAGTTATATCACATTATATATTTCATGTTTGCTGACCCTAACGATCTTTATTTTGTCAATGTATATAAAGTAGCATATAGCCGTATATTTTTAGATGAAAATTAATGCATAGATTGTAGACCAATATTGATATAAAAATAAGTAACATATTAATGAAGTATAGAGAATTGATATACTGTGCCGCCATCTTGTGACGAGTTTTTTTAAAGAGGTAAAAGGAAAGATCTTTTCATTATGAAAAAATATACACATAGATAATTGCTGATTCCATTGTCCCCGTAATTCTTTGTAACTTGGAGGTTGGTTGTATGATTTCGACGCTACATGTAAAATTTAGATAATGGAAAGTTTTTTCGAAAGCTACTCATATTGTAAATCTGTCGCCATAACAACATCGCTGTGTTCCGGCTGTCAACATATGAAAGTCCGAGTATTTTAATGCGTCAGATTCACTACCCACGTCTCCTCTTTATTATTTAATACTATGCAAAATTCAAATTAAGTTTTAGTAGATAAAAAGAAAAAATATGGTAACTAGTTAAAAGAAAATCTCTTAAATATATAATTATTCTTGTAAATAACGTTAAGGCATTACATAAAATATAATATATATAAAAGCAAGACTTTATATTAAGGATATATTTCTTTGTGTAGTCCAGTGGAAATCATCTTATAAATAACTCAAAGCCATTACGGGTCATAAAACTCAGCGGTTGAACCCTCCGTCAGTTGGCGTCCCTGATCGTTGTATCTATAACAACAGCATTTGTTACACCGAATGAGTTATTACTCTACCGATTCGAACTATTTTCGTATACCTACACACAATTTTGATTAATGCCTACAGATATCGATAACTATTTAAAATTAGAGAACTCTATCTCTAAACGATGAAGAGAGAATATATTTGTATAAACTAAACAAAAAACTAAATGTACTATACTTTTCTACAAAAATACATTTGAAATAGACGCAAGTCAGTGAATCCTGTCTTCACCAAAATCTGTTGACACCGTTAAGTATGTATAAAAATATATTTTATTTAAATTTGTTAGTTAAGTGTTAATAAAACACGTAAAATAGTAGTAAGTATAATAGACCATAGTTTGTTATTAGTTAATAGTAGTTTCGGATATGATGAAGCCAGAAACGCCATCAAAGGCTTAAAGATCCTAAAAAGAGAGACAACAAAAAAAATCCTGAATAATAAATCAAAGTGGAAAGCTGTACACGGGTACAAAGGACGTCACTAGAAACTATGACATTTAAATACAGCAATGACAATACTAATACTAATGAGGCACAAGAGGTTCTGCACAACAACTCACGGGACCTAAACCAAGCACACCTGCTCTTGGTGCACTCTGTAATCAACAAACGAGACTGGTTTCTTGTGCCCGGCGGTACCAAAGGCCCTGCTGACTGTAAGGAAACCGTTGGATGCGGGTAGCGCAGAACTGATCGATATGGAGATCTTTGGAGGAGGCCTATGTCCAATAATCGACGTCTATCGGCTGATGATTGATTGATTGAAAGACAATACAACAAAATAACCGGTTATGTAATGAGAAGTGCCTAATCATCAAATAACTTTCAAACAATATGATAAATACCGAAAGTCAACAAAATGATAAAATATAAAACCAAATTAGTATGTAAAAGAAAGTAAGTGACAAATCTATAACAACAACGACAATATTTAACAGCGCTGCAATAAATGTGAGTGTTTAACGAAAAGCAATTAGAAGTGTTGAACCTTAAAAAAAAATGATCAGAGCAAAGCTGCAGATTGAAGCGAACGCATTAAAACGCGATAGATTGCAAGCAATTAGCGCGGGGGCGAGCCTGAACCGGGCACCGAACGAGTGTTGTGCAAAATCGAGCAAAACGCCGCTCGCAATTTCCGAACCAGCGGCCGTAAACTACGCAAACATGGAGCCCACCCTCCGCCGTTCGATGCTTATAGCCTGAACTGAATCCGAGAAAAAAAAACATACGCTCTTTGACTTAAAGATAAAACTTAATTGCAATTTAGATAAACCTAGGAAGAAACATTGGTATACCTTTGCGAGTAAACGATCTAGAAGAATTTTATTAGGTTATAAATTGCATACTATTGCAGTGGTAATATAAATACAGATTTGAGCATAAACTCACAGAATATTATTTATTATAATACTGGATATTAAGCTTGAATTATTTAAAACAGTTATGGAAAATATGAAATTACAAAAGGAAGTACTGTTTCCGTCGGCAAACAACAATAATAATAATAAACACACTGTTCCTGTTTCTCTTTAAAATTCTAGGTTGTCTATTTTCACTTTTAGTCTTATGTACAGTTTAATAATTTTATTTTCACTGTTTAAACTTTAAATTTGTATATTTCTCTTTTTGTGTCGTAGGTTAATAAAACTATTAAAGTAATTAGACTTAGTCTTCTTCTGTCAACCTAACTGTCTTCATTGTGATCGTTAGGCTAACAACTAACCATCAGATAAAGTATTCGTACGGTTTATCATCGATTTATAAAGACAATAAAACATTATTCAAACGTTAATGATATTTTTTCAGAAGCTTTCATATATTTCAAAGATTTGTAGATGTCTATAGATATAAAAATATTTCGTAATATCTCAAAATGAACGTCTTAAACCTAATCTACATTTTAACTTGAACATTTTTATTTATCATTGCCATAACTAGTACTTTTATCCATTACCATTTACAATCCATAATCAGTGTTTTCCGTAGTTCATATACGTTTTCCAGTGAATTCTTTTCTCTTTATAACCATCCGGTTTCGATGAAAATTACAAAATAATTTTGGGCTGCAGTGGAAAAATCTTTTTCGCATTATACGGCGCGTCAGAGCCGGAATGATTGAGAGCCGCAATCGTCTGCAACGCTGCCGAATTGATTGGACCCCCCTCTCGATATCGCATCGGTGTACTATAAATGTGAAATATGTTTGATGCGAGAGGCATTTTATTAAGTTTATGTGAAATTTTCACACCCATTAGCTCTATTAATGTAAAGTTCTGTAATCATAAATTAAAACTTATACATTGTACGACCTCCGCTGAAAGATGAATATGCTTTTTAATTTCATGAAAAATTATATGCATTTTTACAAAAATCATTAGAAATTTTATGATTAATAGGTACATTTTACCAGTATACTTTTTAAAATAGGGTGAAACACCCCAATTGCGTGACGACCTCACCCGGTAGACTCACTTACAAGGGGATCATATGTTGTTAGGGTTATGTGGCGTTTTTCCAACCACTGGTTAGTAACCATATTATATAGGTACAAACAAAGAGAAATGTTTTGATTGTTGTACTTTGGATTTTGTATGGATTCATTAATAAATTAATGTTGTTAATTAAAGGGATACTTATAAATATTATACTATTTGGACCGTTATATTCACTTTCTCACATTTATTATGTTCTCGAGTTTTTCATCAAATAGAACAACTTTAGCATTGGGTAAATTACATTAATAATTAGTATGATATACTTTCTGTTTACTTACATGTAAATTTATCTCTAATTACCCATTTTTACATAATATTGAATTGCCGTTTGCATCTGTAAATGTATAAGTAGCAATTAAATAAGACTGTATTTACAGTGTTAATTTTAAGCAACATATGGTGTTACTTAGTTGATGCAACTTTAAATAAAAATAAAAAAGTAATAGAATAAATCTTTCGTCTTTAATAGTTAAAGTAAGACGAAGAAATAGAAGATACAAATGTAATTTTTTCTATATATATATTTTTATACTATCACGCCTTTTTTACCAGTAGGAGTAGACAGAGGCGAATAAATACCCACTTTTCGCTAGATATGGTCAGATTAGGTCTCATGTAACAGGGGGCGAGCCTGTTGCCACTTTATTGGGGCCACCACACAAACAGATAATTTCAGTGTACGGGTTTCCTCACGATGCTTTCCTTCATCGTTTGTATTTCGCTGTTGATACTTAAGTTCACAAATGTACGTGACTTAAAGATTAAGTCATCTGTACATGCCGATATTTGAACCCGCGACCTTCGAAATGAAAGCCGCACGCTTTAACCATTAGGCCAGCGAGCTACAAATGTTAGGTGTAGTTAATCGATACACTGCACGTATTAAAATAGTCTGTGAGCTCATCCCTCTTTATATATTGTGAATAATAATCCTCCTTCTGGTAATGTTAGAAGAAATATTAACAGTTCATTTACAAGACATATCCACTTTTCATAGATGTTGAAGTTATTTCTAAATAATTCTGTTGATTCTGATGAAGTTATTTTTTATTATTTTCATTCAAATCGTATGCTTCCAAATCGATAATTTTAAATGTCATGTAGATCTCCCATTTCATCTGTTAATGCGGAAGTGATGTATAAGTGTCACGGAAGCCCACGTGGTCGAGTACCCGTTATATGACAGGCGACACGATATTATCGATGAATAGCAGACGACTGGCTTCGGGTTTAACTTTCCGGAAACCATTTTATTCTCGAGACGCAACGAACGTTGTGTATTGATTAGAGGATGAATAAGATTTCCTTTTAGTAAATTACTATCTTTATTACTCTATTAAATAATTTTATAAATAGAAAATATCTATAGAGGAAAACAACGTTCGCTGATCGCAAATTATTTTTATTACAACAGTCTCTTCAACCGATGTTAAGACTAATGGTAATAGCCTAGATAAGAATACTCTGCTTCACCTGAATTTATCATTGTACTTTAGTTTGGAAATGCTACGGCGCAATAAAGTTACCAGAGTAATGTAATATGTCAGTCTCAAAGCGTTGACTGCATTATGATGCTCTGTAAATATTCAAATTCTGTTACAAGCAGAGCTTATTACATATTTTTCTTCTCGACGCTTTGTTTTCTTACTTTAAATTTTATATATATTTAAATAGCATATAAATAAAATCAAAATATATTAAAATTATTATCAAGGCTTTCAAGTTTATATTTCTCATTGCGAAATTACACCATTGCGTGTAAGTCGCTATATCCCTTTGTTTAGGACTCAACAACCGTTGCCTAACGAGTTGCTCGTGTGCTGAATTGTGGTCAATTATGGTGAATATCAACCATTACATGATTAAATGGACGTAATAAATACGAAACGCTGTTTCGTACACGGACTGATGAAGTATAAACAAGTTCTAATTCATCATTGATCACAATTAATAAATATTAGTTTAAACAGTATTACTTACTAAGTATAGTGATGATAGTTTTGCCATTGAGAGGCAAAAATGTTATAGAAAATTATAATAATACTAAAAACTATCGATTAATAGGAACACCAAACTACAGAAAAACCCTATTTTGTTGTCAATTTTTTTATGTTTAAGGACTTCTTAAAACAGGATTTTATACAATATTATAAATTGTCTAAAATTTACAAAAAAGGGAGCACTAGATCAGTGCTTTTGAATTTCACTGACAGTTTTTTTTTTAGTTTCACCGTTTATTTATTTCCTTTTTAACCATAATCTAGATAATTTGATATCAATCTATTGCAACAACATAAAAAAGACGAAGAAGATTTTTCTGTATATGTACTTTGAACCAAATTCTTCATATATTCGTGGATATAAAATTAATCAAGTTCTGGTCGATTCAAATTTATAACGAGCTTCTAAATTTATTATTCGCACAAAAAAATTTAAAAAGCATTGTAACCGTAAACCGTGAAAACTCAGCACTTTTGTTACAGCTCATCAAGTATTACACCGACGTAGGACCATAAACCCGAGCCCGCACCAAGTTCAACCGTTATTCATAACTTGGAAACTAATTCAACCAAAAACTGTTTCACGGGTAAGCGTAAATCGGGGCAAGGTTTGCTTCAAGAAAAGTTCTAGTTACGCCCGCCTAGCAATTCCCGTTTCTACCCCATATTTTACGGTTATACCGGTATATATGTGGCTGGGTGGTAAATTACCAGCATGACGTGAGAATTCTAAGTAGCGTTATTTATTTAACATCCACACCACGCCACGAAATTGTAATTCCTTTTCTTCTATATATCCTTGAATTAAAAATGTTAAAAGATACAATTTTCATATTAATGATAGACGCTCATACTTCAAAATCTCTATATTACAAAACAAAAATTTTGAGACAAAGAAGTTATTGCGAATAATCTACCATTAACTAATTTAATTTTTATGGGGGTGCAAGGGGTTCCGCACAACAACTTACGAGACTCGAGCCAACCTCACTTGCTCGTGGTGCATCCTGCTAAATCACAAAGGAGGCTCAAGCTCCCATCAACCCGTATTAGGCCAGCGTGGTAGGAAATAGCCCAAATCCCCCCATCTGAATCCTAACAAACGACGACCCCTAGTGCTCAGCGGTACCGGAGGCCATGCTGACTGTATGTGGAGATTTTTGGGAGAAGCCTATGTCCAGGAGTGGACGTCTATCGGCTTATGATGATGAACTAATTTTAACTGACAAACAGTTTTTCTTTATTGTAACTTCAACATGGTTTAAATAACTAGTTTATATACTTAAAAAACATTTATGTTATATATGGATATATTTAAATTTAACTTGACAATGTGTAGGTTTGTAATATTCTAAAATAATTTTTTTTTACATATAAGTTAATAATCTCTAGTGCTTACAATGTTGAAGATATAAAGTATGAATTATAAAAGATACAGGCTGCAATCTTATTTGTTAAATCTTCAAAAAACTGTCGCAAATCTTGATATGGAAGTAAACGTATTCAACCGAATGCACAGATAAAAGCTTAAAGCGGAAACCGTGTTGTCAACGTGTGGTAACTACGCTCCGATGAATTTCATATTCAATGTGGGCAACTTTGGCTAAGCTCCTTCAGCTAAGTGCCACAGATTAAATATGAAAACGGCGCCGAATAGCTTTATCTACGAGCTGTCAAATCTGTAAGCGCAAGGAGTGTGATTACGTGGATCATTTATCACAGCGTAACATATCCGAGGGTCGAAAGGTTAGAGGATTTTTATGCGAAACTTTATTGATCTTGTGTTCGCTATGTAACATTTGTTGGTGAACAACATTAAGTAAATTTCATATAGTTTTTACTGTAAAATACTAAAGGATACAACAAAGATTGAAATAGAGGAATAATTTATACAAACTGGAAGTTCGCAAGTTAACCCAAATCCGACTTATCATTTTCGGATTGCTTGTTAGAAACATTTAACCATCAACTGTGTGCATGTGAACTGTTCTCCCGCTGCCTTTGAAGATGGAAACTGCCAATTATAGTTTTACTCTCTGAATTAACAATGCATGGGCCAAGCTAACCTGTTTTGTTAGAGACAAAGACTATATTACAACGACTTTGAAACTGAATAAAGCTGTTAAAGCTCATGAATCTGTACTGGAGATATGATTCTGTTGGTGGAGACCGATCACGGGACTTGCTTAGCCATAATGTAGAGATGAATCGATGCATTCCGTGCCATGAGAGATTTTAGAGTCTATCTTAAGGCATTCAAAAAGCCATCGATTCCATTTTAGTGAGTAAATATCCTGTACAACCCTTACTTTCCTTCAGAAAATGCTTATTTTTTTGACATCATCACTGATGCCAAATATGTAGTCGAGCTTGTCTCTATTGATAAAGTAGTATTACTCTGTGATGTCCGATTTAAGGGTGCTGTTACTAGTCAAATTACTGATGTATTGAGATTTAATATATCTCTTCTATTTATCTCTCAAAACAACGATCGAAATGTAGTAGTGTGTATCACCCTAACAAGCTTAAATATTCTAAGTCTTCAAATATCTTCAGATTGTTGTTTTTCTCCATTTGACGTCGTTTTAAATAATTTAGACGAGAGGAACGTTTTTATAACCCTGTTATGATGATAGATATTAATTCTCTTATATCAAGACAATGATCCTATTATATATAATTTTATATTATAATAAACAACTATTATAATTTATCTACTAATACAACTCAGTGTTATCTAGCATATGGAGAGAATGAAAGCCTTTATACATATTATTATTAAAAATAACAATAATACATCACAAGCTATCTTTTTTAAGAAATATATATACTAGTGGAAAATCTTACTGAAACCATTTGAATAAACATAAATTTGTAGCGCAGGCGACTGTTTGCGGAACAAGGGTTTAAGATCTCATGATGCTCCTACAATATTTACACGAGGAGGATCCCTAACAAAGGTCTTTTGTAACCGAGTCGTTGGTGAAAAAAAAATTTAGAAGCAGCGCATACACAGCGTGTTTAAACAATATCTGTTTTTTTGTTTTTCGTTCTTTATCTTTTTATGTTCTGTTCGGATACAGCTAGTCTATTTGTCGAATGTCGTTTTATGTTAAACAGGAATAAATACTTATTCATTGTAAATACGTTTTATTTATGGGGAACTGTAGTTATTAGAAATTCTAATACACATAGGCTATATGCTGTAGGCATTATATATATTATATCCGATTTTAGCAATCCTTGTTTCTTTAATAATCAGTTATTATAAAATCATTTTAAAACGATTTAGCCTGTTGGCTAAGAATTTTTAATTTATATTTGTTAACAGTATTATAAAACCGCAATATTAAATTAACTTCAATTGGGCGATCCCTTAGTTCAAATGTCAGTTACTTCTTTATTTATACACAAAGTATATAGTAAAAGTCAAACTCCATGCCTCTAAATTTCTACTTCAATAAGAAATCGAGGTATGAAAATTTAATACTATGTTCATCACCACCAAATAACTTAAAATTACAAAGTTATTAAATAGTAACCATTGCTTTACATTATAAAAAAGTTAACGAATTTTACAATTAATTATAAAATATAATCTCACTGGTTGAGCTGAATTCAAAAATTGATTTATGGGTAAATTAAGAAAACATAAGTTTATGATACTGATAATGGTTGTTTCAAAGACAACCCATAACTTGCTACAAGAATTAGTGAATTATGTAAATAGAAGTATAAGGAATAAGTTATAATCATCATGATCATCAGCCGAAAGACATAGGCCTCCCGCAAACGATCTCCACATCGATCAGTCAAGCGCTGATCGCATCCGGCGAGTTACCACGATTCTCACCAGATCGTCGGTCTACCTTGTAGGAGGCCTCGCAACACTACGTCTACCGGTACGCCGGCGTCACTCGAGGACCTTACCTTATAATCAAATACAAAAAAATTACTGAAACTTTATAGCGCATTACTCAATCGCTTAGTGCGAAAGTAATCCGAATTATTTGTTACTTTCATTACTTTCAAAAACGGATGCCATCTCTAGGTTGAATGGCTATATAAAACTTTTTAAATCTACGAATTCAACGCACGCCTTTAACGAAATGGATGGCAAACACAAGGCTATCCCATTTAGAGGCGTACTTCTCTTATTTGCACCAATTCCTTGTAAACGGGAAACCAATTCTCGTCTTTATTAGAAGGCAGTACGCACCACTTTGGGTTAGGGTAAGGTTACGAAATTTTCATTGGACGAGCGTATTATACGTGTTCCGTAAATTCTTTGCCTGTTCAATCTATTGCGTAGACTACTCTAGTTGATGGCACTGAATGATATTGACGGCGATGGAAATTCATGAAGCTTTTTAGATAACTGAAATAAACCACACGACATAGATTGGATTGGAACAATCTGAAAAGTTCATCATCTCTTTTCCAACGGTACTATTAAAAACTTAATAGGTCTTCTGCGGAAAAACATGTATGTAGGTAGCAATGCAGAGTCTATTTCTGGTTGAGGATTGGATTACGGGATGAATGGGCGTACTAATTAGAGAGTTTACAACGTTAATGAGGCACACGATACGTCATTAATGTTACATGGTTATTACTTTCTTAAATTATTTTTTCAGACTATTAATCTCATGAAAAAATATTTACTGCTCTTCTTCTGTGTTACTGGCGATCATCTACGTACATATCACCGCTAATATTACATATCTGCCGCCAAATAGTATTGAGCAAACATTGATGTTTTCCGGTTAAATAAGCGCAGTAACTAGTGAAATTACTAGGATATTGAGACAACATCTTACGTCGACAATGTGTACAATGTGGTGCAGTGTATATTATCTTTAACGCCACGTTGTTACAGGTAGATGTATCAGTTGTAATCAGATGAGTTTCGTAGCTTCGTCGAATAAAAAATTATTATAAAAAGCAAATAGTAAAATATAAAGCGAAATTTGCTTCGTACTAGGACTAAAACCTCCAATTTAAAAGTAGTTAAAAAGTGTATTTTTGCCTTGAAAACGTCTTATTTTTTAATAACATACTCTGTGAGAAGTTCAATTTGTTCAAATGTTAAACCTACAATACAATGTACTCCTTCAGTAAAGCCTGTATTTGATGCGAAATAGAGATGTAGCGCTGAATCACCTAACCCATCTCTCCCCACCTGCCTACCTCACTCCCAGCGCTTTCCGAACAACGTTGTACAGGAACAGAATTCATATTTCCCTTTAAAACGGCGACAATGCGAAATTTTCAATTGTAGCAGATAAAATTTCTGAATGCATTCGACATGCTGAATATCCGAATACGTCTGAATACAGATAGTATTAAAATGTAACATTCAACAATCCAATATCTCTAGTAATACTGCAATAGATTGAAGGTATTCATGAAGGACTATGCCCTAGAGTGGTTGAACAGATAATTATGATAGTTTCGCTTTTGTAATTTCGCTGAAATACTTTAACTTTATTGAGCATATTAAGTTATAAGAGAACTGGTGAATTTGTTAAGCTTGAGCTTCTGTTCAATAGAAAACGTTATAAGGAAACCAATATATACTAAGAAAAACAGGATATAACTAGTCTCGCAATAAATACTGTTACATAAGAACTACTTTTTTTAACTTTTTAATTATTTTGAATTTGGAACACGTACATTATTTTAAAAACTTCTGTCGATTTTGCGCCATTCCACATATTTTTTCGTGTTCATTATCAAATTGCAATATGGAATGGGGTGTTAAAGAAAATAGGATTGCAGTGATCGCCTTGCACAAAGTGGGTATTCCAGATACTTCAAAAGCTTGCTATCAGCCGTATGTTCATATATCGTACTATCAACAGATACAACAACACTTCCTCTGACGAAGACCAGAAAGGATCGGGGTCGCCGCGTGCTGCTAGAACTACAAAGAATGTTAACGCTGTTAAAGCCAGAATTCGTCGAAACACCATTAGGAAGCAAAAAGTCTTATCGCGAGAAATGAAGATGTCGCGTATCGCGTATTATAAAACAAGACCTGAAGCTCGGTGCTTATCTTCGATATACAGGATATGCCCTAAATCGATCTTTACAATTAAAGAGTGAATCGATCCAAACGCCTTCTATCGTAATACGCAGGTGAATAGCACAGAAATATTCTCTTTACCGATGGAAAAGATTTCACGATTGAAGAACACTACAATAAGCAATATGATAAAGTGTACCCTCATAGTTCTAAAGAAGCTGCTCAAGTGGTCGGAAAGGTACAACGTGGTCATCATTCTGCGACAGTGATGGTTTGGTGGGGCGTGTCTTATCAAGAAGTCACAAAACTACATTTTAGGGAAGAAGACGTGAAAACTTCAGCCAAAGTGTATCAAGATACAGTCTTGGATCATGTTGAGAAACCCCTCAGCAATACACTTTTTAAAAATATACCGTGGACTTTTCAGCAACTTCAGGACTCTCAAGACACGAACTATCCAAGCCTGGCTTGAAACCAACGTGCCGGACTTTGCAAGAGCTGAAGACTGGCCGTCATCTAGCCCAGACCTCATCCCTTTAGACTTCAAACTATGGTCAGTTTTAGAAGACATGGCCTGCTTTAAACGACACGGCGACATTAAGTCTCTCAAAAAATCTTTGAACAAGCAGTAGCTAATTTCACTTCGAAACAGTGCGTAAATCCATAGATTTGTGGCCAAACAGATTAAAGCCAAAGGTGGCCATTGCTAATAGAATATATTTTTTAATTTTTGCTTACACTATTAAATATGTAGGTATAAATTTTTATAATTTTACATTACTTCATAAAAAAAAGTGCATTTTCATTTGTAACCGAACTTATGACCGGACTACGTACATGGTCATGACTATTTGTAAGAGAAAGGCAGCAACGAAGACATCCATTGCTATTTATGTTTCCTATAGTCTTAGTTTTTTTATATAACTATTCATTATATGTAGGTTTTAAAGATATATTTTAAATATTCTGTTCAAAATATCAATGTGAAACTGATGTTGTGTAAAAAATCTAAACGGATGAAGTAAAAATGTCGTTTAATAAGTAACTTGACCTCAACAAGTGCGACGTAGTTAAATCTTTCATAAGTTAAAAATATGTTAAATAGAAAATAAATTCAATTTAATATTCTAATAATATGTAAATTAACGTTTTAGAGTCAGTTTGTCGTACTTATAAGTAAACTACGAAACTATTCTTTAAAACAGTTACCAACGAGAGACTGCGGAATAAACGAACTACTCACGATTAGAATATCTGAACAGCGTGACTGAGTTACGCTCACAGTATCTATGTAAAATAGAGACTGTGCAAGAATAAGAGTTCTTATCTTCAATGTGAGAACATCTCGAAGGAGCTTATGCAGATATCAAGTTCACGGAGCAACTTTTCGCGCACTCTAAACTTATTTAGCCAGAAGCTCTAGATGCAGACTCCCATTTAAAAAAGTGAATCTCTCATCTACAAACAATTCCATTCCCAAGATATTCATTAAAATTCAATTATTATTCTGAGCACATGAATAAAATTTTTTAACGATGTTCAGTTTTCAGCTTTTCCGAACAAATGTAATGAAATTTAGATGTAGAATATTTTTCCAATCCACTAAGCAGGTTATTTTTACTTATCTAACTTCCGCCCACCATATTGTAAATCTGGTGCAATATATGGAATATTTATTAACATCGGGACAAAAATAACAATAATTCTTGGTATAAGTTATAGCCTGTATGTGTTTTTAATATTTTATAATTTCACTGACAAATAACCTACGGTCAGAGAAACTATTCATATTTGTTTAATGTAATATATACTTGTATACCTTAATTGATTTCTACTAATATTAGTAAAGATTAGTGGCTCCAATACCTAATAGAATATTCTTTTATACCTAAATTGTAACGCTATAAAACATTCATGTGAATCATTAACTAAACTTTAAATAATTTAACATTATCATCTTTGACTATATTTCAGATTAACATTGAAGAGAGTAACAGCTGAACTTCAAAAAATATATTTTCAATAGAAACCTTAAAAAAAATTGTCAAAACTATGGACAGTATCAATTTTGTATTAAAAATATATATCCGCTTAATAATTTTTTTTTATCCAAATTATGGGACAAGACGAACAGGACGTTCACCTGATGGTAAGTGAGACGCATGCTCATAACAACGTAACGCTAGTAAGGGTAATATATACTGCACCACATTACGCTCGTCGCCTGAGACAAGATGTTGAGTTATGTTAATTATACTATAGCGTCCTTCAAAACGGAACACAGTAATGTTTGCGCACTACTGTCAGGCGGCAGAATTAAGCGTTGCGGTGATACCTAGACGGTCTCCGGCAACAGAGAACTACCACCAATGAAAGATATCACTGGGGGTAGGTACTCAAATGTATACTCTGGTTTTCGTGAAACGAAACTTAATTAAGAATTTACTTGTGTTTCATTATTCTTCCCGCCACATCTTGTCGGCCGCGTGCAATTAACGATTCCAATTAAAAGCTACGACCAACATTTCACGTAACAAACCGCTAACAAACAAAATTTTGTTTGTTAAAGCTTTAGTTGGCGAAACTTTCTTGAAACGGACTGGAACCGCTTTCTGTTTCGCTTGGAAAATATTTCTCCACATTCTAGCTGCTTAAAATAACCATGCTATTTCATTAAGAAAATTAAAGCTTATTTATTCTTACGCTATGTGAAAAGAGAATACATATCTCACGATATTTATATATAATGATGTTATATGCTATAATATTTTAAAGAATGAAACAAACAAATGTCCGGATCGCTATCATCCGTGCATTTTAAATCGGAGATCTTTACTTTGATTCCGGAGGCACACCCCATTTGTGTAATTTCGGTGGAGGTAGGGTTTTTCAAATCCACTTTTCTAGCTACTAGCCCATTTTGTTAAATTCATCATAAAAGCTGTTATTTTCTTAACAAGCTGTATAAAAGACGAAGTGTTTATATCCAGCTTTATTTTCACTTAATATTATATGCATTTGTCAACATTTGCTTGAATTTAAAAAAAAATATTCATTGAAGTCAATATTTTACTATAATAATTTTTACTTTAATCTTTAATGGCTAAAACATTAAAAGGAATAAAAAAATAGTACTAATAGTACTTAATACTTATTAGTATCGTTGGGTCAAAATAATAATATTATTTGAGCTTAGTTACAGTGAAGTTGACGTGACAATGGAAAACGCTTTATTTATCATACCCACGTCGCGGTAAATTCGGAAAGACGACATTATATCCTGTGATCCTGATGAGGACATAATATGTGTTGGCGACGTGAAGATATAAGGCGACGTGTCTACCGCGGTCAACTGCCGCATCGACTTTTCTCTTTATTGGATTACATTCTTTCCTCCATCATTACGTTCTTTGTGCGATGTTCGATATCGGATAACCACTGTTATAACACAACATACAATTTTAACAGAAATTTTAAAAGTATATATGTCTAGCTGATATTTTAATTAAATTTTCATACTTTTTATATGCGATTAAAAGTGTTGTTTCTATTTTGTACATATCAAATTAGTTGTTAACTTACACATGATGCAAAGCAAACTATCACGTTAAGTTTGATGACGTCCAAGTTATATTAAACACTGAAGGTTCGAAAAAGATCTCTATGTATACCAAAGACACTAAAGAAGTAGAACGGGAAATGAATAAGAAACCAAAAATAAACACAATTCTTTTTGGAAAAGACATCAAAGAATTACAGCATCTGAAAAATTAAGCGGCACAAAGAAAACGAACATAGCCTGTGTGAAAATTGGGACAGAAGTAAGGAAAAAGAGAACAAACAAAAACATTTTGATTAGTACTCGCGTAGTTTCTCTTTTATTTGGTAACATGGCACACTTGTGCAAGTTTCGCGGTTCCTTTGCCCAATGCGACCTGGTTACTGCTACGATGCAAAGCCGAAGTATGTGATTATTAAATGTCCTAGATTCTTTTATAACCGTGCCATATTAAACACATGTGCAATAGTACGTGTGCCTGTAAACCTGAAGACTTCAGACGATATAATACACCTGATAATAGAATACCTCAAATGCGGGAAAGAGAAACTAAACATAGAAATAAATAGTAATAGAATATGAATAAAAGAAAGAAAAAGAAGGGGGTGTAAGGGGTCTTGTACAACATCTAACGGGACCCAAGCCAACTTCGCCTGCTCCTTCCCCCAACAGGTTCCCGCTTTGTCATGGCGGAGGGGCTCAGTACCCGTGACTAGGTAGCTCACGGTGAAGTGAAGAGGAACGTACCCGGCCGGCCCGAGGCAGCCGCTCGAGGTTAGAGCTCCGGGGCGCCGTAAGCTCACCTCGGATGCGCGGCGGTGGGCTGCAGGAACGGCTTTATGTTGCCGTTTGCGGCCGAGGTGGAGTCACGGAGACAGAGTACTCTCTGCGACTAAGCGATGCCGCACCGCTGATGCAGCAGCGCTGGGGTCGCGGGGGAAGAGGAGTGTCGGTATTACGATGCGCTGTTCTTCCTATCCTCCGTGGCCGTATAACGGCTGGCGGCGGGCCGAAGATCGGATCCGCCGCAGGGAATCGAGAGAGATTTCTCTCTTGGCTCCCATGGCCTCTGGATGATGGTTGGGAGAAATCCGTTGCCCGCGCAACTATAAGAGGCCGAGGAGGGGGCGCGCTGTGTGTTCCAGCGTGCCCCTACAGAAGTGGAAAGGAGAGGGGTTTTTCACTCCCTCCCGAGGTGGCTGCGTTGTGCGGCCGGCGCTGGCGGGGTCGCGGATGTATGCAAAAGCGTTTCCGTGACCCTGCCGTAAAGCGACGAGACGGTACGTCGTCAGGGTTTTAGTCGGCGCAAGCTCGACATAACCTGTCCTTGTCCCCGCGAGGACGGGTTTGCGCAAGTATTTCCACCACGTTAAACAAAAAATCTCATCTGCTCGTGGTGCACCCTACTAATCAACAAACGAGGCTCTGGCTCCCACCAACCCGCATATATATATATATATATATATATATCATAAGTATTATAAGAGGAAGTCGATATCTATAATGGTTGATATAAAAGAGATGAAACAAGAAGGGATAATTAAAAACTCTGACCTTTCAATCTTAGGTAATTGTAGTTATTAAAAACAAATCTACATATACTAATTAGACCTTCCAATTATTATTAAAGGCCAACTATCATCTGAACAGCGTGGAGGCTAAAAAAAATTACATATTACGTCATGCATTTAAAACTAACACATGTTCTTCAGTTACGAAGCACTAGAATTAAATATTTTTGATGAAGACAAGAACTCTCATCTAAAACAATAACGCTATTGTTTAGATTAAACGTCGGAGTTTTTAATATTATGCGCATATTAAAAGTAAACTTTTTTTAATATCCCTCTGCCCTACTATGGATTTAATATATCAGAAACTTTGACATAACCTACAAAATAAACAAATACTGCATATAATAACACTAAAGTAAAAAGTAACATATAAAGTAGAATTTAATATCGAGTCTAAAAGCTTCCAATTTCATTCGGAACTTTGTGGTATTAGATTTTTAAACCTAGAATTATTCAACAGATAAATTTGAGTTTATATCAGAATAAATCCATGCGAATTTTATTAAGTAAAATTTAAGTCGACTATAAATATTTTCATGACATTGATAACAGAATATCTAAATTTAGTATAATTTTTTATGTTCGTGTAACGGTGGGTATTAGATGACTAAAGCTATCAATAAATAAGAATTTTACCTGCATTAATTCTATAATTGATACTAAAAATGTATTTCTAGTAATTTTACATAAATATATATTTAATTTAGTCTGTAATTAATTATAAAATTCCTAAGAGAATCATCCCACGTCCAATATGATCAAAATATTGTTAGTGCGTAACGTTTACTTGAGCATTGCATGTCTTGTATATATGTTTGAATTAAGTATTATTACGTAGTAAAATTCGAACTTAAATATAGCGAGATTATAGCCAAAAATGTCAAAATATATATATTATTCTTCATGTCAGTATAACGTAGTCAATATTAAAATGCCGCACAAGCCGGTGCCACAGACAATAATGTCGAATTTGCATATCATCGGGCAATCTCTTTACATGAATAACAAATATTTGAATATGTAATGACGTTGTGCTCGTAATATGGAAACGTAATGCTGTATGAAGCCATAGTACTTATAAAAAATTAAATATGACCCGTAGCCACGGCTACGCACTCGTATAATTTCATATCCATCTTGGTTCTAAAGGATTTAGGTAAAAATATATACATAAATGTTCGTTGGTGAATATAGCTTTAAATATGAGTTAGCATATACGTCCATTATGGTTGTAAGGAAATCTATTGTCCATTCCAAGAAGTATTTTCCCTATTTAATCGTCTTTTATGTTATAAAAAAGGTTGGCTGCGGGTCCTATCCCGTTGCTTTTTATAAAGGATTTATACTACTATTACGATAGGATATTCAATATATCCCCATAAGAAGCTTATAGCACGTCTTACTGATGTTAAGATGTTTAATACTAATTAAAATTATAAACTCTAGTAATAAAGAGGTAACTCGACTGAAAAAATTTTGAAGTGAGTGGATCAAAGCAGAGACATACCATTTTGATCCAATAAATTTAGAAGAACATATATCTTCTTTATTTCATTAATTATATGTTATACTAAATATGTGTTAAAACCTTTTTTGATTTGAGTATACATATAAAGCAATAAGAAATACGCTGAAGTACATACACACCTAACATATATTATAAAAATCAATTACTATATTTTCGATCATATTGCTAACCGTTAATAAACAAGAATATTTTATAGAGATATCTTTAATATACACAGAATTAAAGGAAACACCTTCAAATATAATCCTTCTTTTCCTTTTTAAGTAAAAAGCAACTGTTTTTTTTTATTGCAACATCAGTGTATAAAGAAATTTGTGAAACATTTTCAAGAACAGTTTTTCAGTTCATTATCAGATTGGGCGACTATGTAGGGTGCAACCAAAAAGTTTTCATTAGTGAGAAAGCCAATGTTTGCAACACTCCTTTGTCGCTGTGTCGGCGTACGAAAGAAAGACAAGAAACAAAAATGCTCGTTCTACTTTTCTTTCTTTTTACAGAGAATGTATAGTGGGGAATGAGTTGCCTGAAACATAATGAAACGGGCCCCTGTAATATAAGTCCCCCAGTGCACAAGAACACTGGAAACGGAGGTTATTTTAAAAAATTGCAATTTTTATAAGACGCTCCCGGGGATTAAGGAGCGCTTTTGTTTAACTTTAAACCCATGCTTAAGCAGTTGCTTAAATATTTCTCTTAAATATATTGTAATAAAGGATAAACCATAGAAAAAATCAACAATAATTAACAGATCTATTACTATATATATACTCCGTGTGGGAGACAAACTGAATATCCTCACCACTATACTACCCGTGGAAAGTAGAAAAAGACGGCATCACCTTCACTACCATACAGCACATACCAAAGGAAGCTACTATTACAATTACTTCGAATATGAGGAAAAACCGAAAGACAAGAACCACAGTTTCCGCTTTAACGTAGAGTAAACTAACGACCTGATGAAGATCATGAGGAAACATTGGATGCAAATTACTAGTTAAATTACGGTATCGAGATTTTGTGTACATCCTATCTAATGCCGCGTTGTTAATGTACAAACGTATCACGTACAATCCGGTGAACATTTCGCTGATCTCGAATCAGAACGAAAAAAGCACCAGTTACCCAGGCGATTGTTGGTAATACTCGTAGTTGGCTATCCAAGTTGCTGGTGGCCAACTATTACCAACAATCGCGAACGTGGTTGGTACCTGTCGCACTGGTTATTAATCAGGGAGAGGTGTTAAGTAGTGAAGTAGTCTGAAATGATGATAATAACGTCGTACCGACCAAATCGTGTGATTATAAAGGTTGTTCGTTCGGTTCATGAAAATCATCATGTTTACTCTGCATATTCTGATTAAATTCCATTCTCCAATTATCCGACGTTGATTAAAATCGTGTTAATTCGACCTGGGAGGTTCGCGCGTTATTGCGTCGAGGGCTTTGTGTAGTTTTCGCTACGTGTCAATTTTTCGAGCTGATGAATGTAGCGAAACTGAAATTTTTAATCAACGGCTTGGTTATCGACACTGATAGGTTTTCGACGGGGAAATGAAAAAAAAGCCACAATGCTTCGACAGTTTTTTTTCCCATTTTCTATATATATATATTACATTCAATATTTACAGTTAATAGTATAACATAACATTTGCAACTAACTTTAACATGGAATATAACGTTCTTATTACAGACTTCAGTTTGAAAAACGAACATTTGAAAACATAACGAAAGGTGGGGAGAAAGAAAAAGTCATGATTGAGGAATATCAGGAAATGGCCTGGCATATCTGGGGCATCCCCATGGTTCCGCCGAATCAGAGACAGAAAGGACTGTACCATGCTGATCAGCAACCTTCACTGATTGAAGAGGTACATTAAGAAGAAGAAGAAAAGCATGGACTTTTGAAATTAACACAAAGATTTTGGAACTTCTCCTTATGTATTATGGAAAAATTTTCAGCTATATTTTGTATATAATTCAATCTTATAACCTTGTGATAATCAAAATATGATTTTGTTTAGTTCAACATTACCCAATTCGATAACTTTCAGTTAAACCTTTTTTTCTATAACGTATACAATTTATGGAACAAAACGTATTTTTATTGTTTTATAGACAAATATTATTTTTAAATAACTCCTTCAACATATACGTGGTTCATAGAACCGCTGGATATATCTAACAAAAACGGTCAAAAGATATGACCTGAGTCTATAGTGTTACCGGTATTGTCTAGTTTCGATTGTTTTGGAGCATGGGCCACCAGGGTAAGAGACAAAAGGCTTCTGACACAATGAAGTCGGTTCTGTGAAGCTTGAATAACCGTCTAATTTTCTGTTCGCCAGCGATTTGCAATTGTATAAGGTTTAATCGGAGTCGCTTTTGGGCTTATTTCAATGCACGCAATGCGGTTTTATTGTACCCCGGTTATTTTATGAACAAACACGCAATATTTATTATTTATATTACCATTATCATCATAATTAGGTATCCTCTTCAAAATGAAGTTTGGCGATCAGATTGAGAAAACCAATTCGCTCCTTAGTTATTCTTTTTTAACTGATGGTATTTAAACCTAGTCCATTCCTTTATGTCGTCTAATCATTTCTTGCGCCGTCTACCAGGTGTACGTTTTTCAGGAATTTTGCCTTCCAGGATCAAACTTGGGAACTGATAGAGATATCTTCTTTGAAGGTGTCCGAAAAATGCAACGTTTCTTTGCATTATACATTATAGTATATTGTTAATATGGATAATAGCTAACACCGGACACCTTCAAATAGGATCACTTTATAAGTTCCCAAGATTGATTCTGGAGGGCAAAATTCCTGGAAAACATGCAACTGGTAGACAGCGGAAGAAATGGTTTGACGACATAGAAAAAGTGGAAGTAGCTTAAATACCATCGGTTAAAAAGAATAGTTAAGGATCGAATTAATTTTCTTAATCTGATCACCGAAATTCCTTTTGAAGATGACAACTAATGATGATGATGAAACAACTAACTTATTGTTCCCATCGCTATCAAGTTTCTTTGTTCGCTGAACAAGATCATATTCATATAATATAAATAAAGTTAAAATACGCAACGGTAGTTCAATAAATCTAGATTAGATTTAAAATGGTTTTTCGTTATAAGAAGCTATTTTTATTCCATAGTTAAACTTTAAGATTTAGAGTCGGCTGCTTCTTATGTTAATTAAAAGTTACGATATTAACGATCCATAAATATCGCTGATCCATAATGTTATCCATTAAGTTATGATTTAATTTTCCTCCCACATCTTCCGCGTGCCATAAACTTTGATAAGTTATTAGATTAAGTAATACAGAGCAAATATAATAACACAAATTCAGGACAAAGCGGCGCGTCAAAATATGAGATCATACATGTTTGACTCGACAAGATATATCTTATGATCCTGCTTTTACTTTATTAGATCATTTATTGTTAATGTGTTTATTCGATTTATAGTAGATTTTATCTTTTGTTAAACTCGGATTCCACGAAAACTAAAGGAGTTTAAAGGAAACGTGTCTAACTAGAAGTAGTAAGAGAAGGGACGTTTTTTAAACTGAAAACTGCCGCTTCACTGCCTAATACTTAGTCCCCAAATGAATTCATCATGACTCACGTGGGGTTGCGCATGACTCATCATTGCTTGCCATTGTAACAACCCTCACTCGGTCCTATTAAGTATTCTGTTGAGGTTTCACAAATGTCGTTACCCATGGAAATGTGATTAGTTTGTTTTTTTTTTTTTGGAGCGTGACTAATAACCGCTTTAAATAATTACATAACAAAAAAGGTAAATTCTGTAGGAATAGACGATTTGACGATTTCAGTAAGCACGAGTTTTAGAACCTTTTTACAAATATTTTTTTTTATAAAAGATATTGTGCGTTAAAATATAATTATAATGTACGTTTACCTATAGATTTAATCAAGTTTAATTACCAACAATTAACTTTGTCCTATAAATCAAAATACTGTAATATTTGTATTTTAACTCTGGCGACAGAAATAGGCGTCGACCAACCTAGACCGTCTCCGACAAAGTGGAGCTGCCACCAGTAAAACTGTATTTTCTATATTTTACCTTATTCAGTATTAAACGCTTATATTATTATTGATTATAAATATAAAAATTTATTAACAAAATCGTAGTGTTACAATTAAACTTTTAGTCATCATTATCATGAAGTGCACTCTTCAAACGGAAGCTTGGCAGTCGGATGCTTAGTGTATAGAATATTAACTATACCAAGATAGAATTAGATACTTTGGTGAAAATGACGTAACAATACCTATGGAATAAACTAGTACAATTGTATTTATCTGAAAATAGTATGATAAAGATGGAAAGATCCTTTGAAATGGAAATATCACAGGCGCCGTCGACACTTGTAGATAGAGTCGCCTGTTAACAGTTCAGTAAACTCCTCACGTCTCTATTGTAGCCCTATACTAGGATAGGTAACGTATATATTTATTTATAGAATCTGGTTTCCAGACACTAGCGTTGCGAACAAAGGTGGATAGCGAATAATCCGATAAAGGGACAATATGGATTGAATTGTATTCAAAGTAGTTTGTTATTTCGTCACAATAGCCCACAAGTTTTGCAGTTGAAACACACCTTTGTTAGATTTATGTTCCATGATATACCAATACTTGGATAGTGATTTAATATTATATTTTAATAATATGTTAAAAGCAACTACCGCTAAATAATATTATGAATCAAGATTTCCAAGTTTATGATTATCTTAACTTTACTCGAAAGCAATCTATGTAACGTCTATAAAAAAATTATATGCATTAATATCTCTAATCAAAGAAGTATCTAATTGACAATTAAGAACCAAGCTAAGAAAGTAGAAATACATTAAAATGATTCACAAGCATGGTCTATGTACTGTGGTAGAATTCAAAATTTACTATCAACAAATAGAAGATTTTTTTTTGTTATTTATTCACTGTAATTTTGTAGTAGTAAGGTGTTTGTATATCCTAAGGCTATATTTATTGAAAGGCATTTTATATATGCATATACGACATAAAATACAACATTTAAAAATATATGAGCAGGAACCTCTAATAACCGCCAATAAAGAGATTACTATGTGTTATCCGATTTCATAACGCTTCAATTACTAATACAATTAAGAAAAATACAACAACGAAGTTTTAAAAAAAAATTGCAAACAATTAAGAGAAAATTAAAATAAAGTCAAGGTTTATTCATAAGCAAAACAATAAGGAACATAATTAACCAATTACGTTTGCTCTCGAGGGTTAAAGTCTGTTTGTATTGATTCAGTCCCACTTGGTGTAGTGGCCGGAGGTAACGGAAGGGTCTTTACAAAAGAGTAATAGCTCCCCGGGGTGGCGTCGAGTACGGTCGGTGGTACATTCGCCATGAGGTCAGAGGAACTTCGAACTTATTGCATATGCCATAAGGAGCTGCAATTGATGTGCAGCCAACGATATAAATTTCTCACCTTCCAATTCTATTATTTTGCTTTAGTTTTATCATAGTTTAATCGCTATATTATAAACATAATATACATGATACTTTTTCAAAAATATCGCGTTTACAAAATTTGTAATTTGTTCCTTTACGTAATGTTATTTGAACGTTTAAAGTCACTTGTGGCGCTTCTGATAGTAACTTTATACTTCACGGCTATAACAAACAACTTCTTAAATCGTTGCCATGTTAATATAACAATATATTAAATGATAACACAATCATTAAAAGCCGAAGAAATAGTTTCTGTTATTATTATGAATAATCAACTGTTAATTTATTCCACCGTTTCCAAGCCGTCAGGTTTCATTTTAATCTTTACCGCACCGTACTTTAACAAGGAAAGTAACAGTGTATATATTATCATTCTTATCAGAAAAAGATTTAACAAACATAAATGAAGTCTGTTCTGAACTAAGCTCTCGTTAAAAGTAATTTTTGAAGACATAATCCAGCTTAGTGGCAACGAAGTAAATATTTCGCTCTCAAAGGTAACGTTTCGGATACGTTAATATTTCAAAGGCTTTTTACCTTTCCTCAGTAAGCCCCTTACAATTTTTTGGTTTTTTCCGAAGTTTCACGTCGTATCGTTTTTTATTTAAGTTTCAGATTACGAAATCGGCCAAGAAGCGTTTTCTTATACATCAAACAGTATCAAGATTAAGACTTGATCATACAGATTAATATTGTCTCAATGAACTGCTTTTCAGCTATATCTAAAAAATAACTAGCTTCTACTAAGTGTGACTATAAATCCTACCACGTTCGGTATCATTGGCATTATTTGTATGTGATTAAAGAATTCATATAATATATATTTTTTCATAACATAGATTTAGAACTGTAGAATCAACCTAACCTGTTTATAGCAAAAAACAATTCTACCCACATTATTACCAAACAATCGACCAGTAACAATAGAATGGTGGGAGAGAGAGAGAGAGAGAAGTAAAAGGGGGCTAATATAAGAAGGAACTGTAAAAATTTTACAGCCCTCGTAAAAGCGAAACGAAATTGATTTGAAAATTGAATGCCGTAGGATCTTTCGATACGGTACATTCATAGGATAAACCGAATGTATCCTTATAAATAAACTACGAGTATAAACTTGTTTGTTTTTAATAACTTCAAAGGGTCCGCTTTAAAAAGAGATTTTCTTACTTCGTCATATCACCCTGAGGCTTACCTCGTTTATGTGTTTTTATTCACATATCAATATTGTAAGCTACAATATATACACAAATAATAAATATTTTATAACAAAATGTTATAATGCCTTTATATATTAGCCGTTTACCTTATAAAAATAAATATATATCTAGAAACACATCACGGCACAATATACAAAGGCAGCCTCTAGCTCATAAGGCAATAAAAATTATATAGAGAGTTCTTGAAAAGTTATTATCACAATTTTCTATACAGTACTGATTTGTAATAATAAACATAGGGATTTTTTATTATCCAATTAGTATAAAATAACAACGGGAAAAGAAATAGTAAAGAGGACAGGTTCAGGATTTTCCAATTTCTCATATTCAGATATCTTGAAAACAGAAAGGCTGATATGGCAAAATATAGACAATATGAGGATGGTGATTTGTGTGTACTATCGACAAAACTTCACCACATTTGGCACAGGGGATATCAAAAATTTACTGCTTTTTCTATTCTAAAATATAATACAGTTGCTATCTATAAAACATTTTTTTTAAAACTCTTCAGGTTCTCAATGATAAAACCTCGCCAATTATGAGTGTAAATACCTTCGCAATTATACGTAAGCCTTAGGAGCGTTTGAAACTCGTTGAAATATCCTGACTAATTGGGAACTAAAATGGCTTCCATGCCAAATAATTAACATTAACAAGTGGCTGTAGAAAGCACTTAAACAAATTTAAATACTTAAAATAGTTTACTTTAATCTAAATAAGTAAAGTGATCAAAATTTTAGGAAATAGTTTAGATATTTTCCGTAAAGCTTCTATTAAAGAGTTACAATTTGTTGTAGCTTATTATTATTTTTTTAATTCTACAAAGCGACGAGCTGAGCGGTACGTTCACCTGATGGTAAGTGATATGCCTTTCCATAACGACGAGGCACTAATTGAAATTGTATAGACTGCACCACATTGTGCTCGCCGCTTTGATACAAGATGTTGTCTCATGAGCCCAGTGATTACACTTGTTACAGCATCCTCCAAACCGGAACACGGTAATGTTTGCACAATGCTGTTTGGCGACAGATATAGGAGCTGCAGTGGTATCTACCTAAACGGTCTCCAGAAACTAATATCTACCACTAGTAAGTTATATATAGTATAAGTTATATCTACAGTGCATCCCATCTTAACTAGCGCCACGTTGTTATGGGCAAGCGTATGTATAGTATAGTATCACTTATAATCGGGTAAACGTGCTGCTCTCGTCGCTTAATTATATAAAAAAAAAACTCTAACATAAATTACTCTTTGCATAGTAAACAATATTAAAGGACCGGTTATGAATCAAAAAATAATCTTTTGATAGGATCCAATCTGTGTAATGCTACGTTAAAATTTTAAACTATATTTACGACAAGTTAAGGTCGCCGATGCAACTTTAATTGCGAGCTATTACAAACGGAAACGGCGCCATTTCGTTTAGCGCTGAATTTACTTACGCCGTTTGGGATTACAACATTGATGGGGGTTAATTCGAGAGCCGGTTGTGACGTAAACGATTCGTTTTGCCCGTTTCCTCACTGTAGTGGTGCGATAAGAGGGACGGGACTCCTATTTCATTGCTAATGGCTTAATAATCCCAGTGGGATGTTCACCCCACTCCTATTCTCGTCCTACGATGCATCACGTCGCTTTATGTGCCACGTCAACATTGCTTATCATCTTGTAATGAGCTTTTCTCTGAACACGTACCCTCTTAATGAACATAAAGGCACCGTGACTTAAGTGTTACTGCGCCTTAAAGTCGCGCTGAAGGACCTAAATTTCACATATAACTTTTAAGGGTGCACATTTTATAAATATAATTAATAACTCAGTTACACATATTAAGTAACATTTATAATTTATTACTAGTGGTAAATATTCTTTTCAGAACACTCACTAGGAAGAATAGCTGAAGAAAAGTATATCCGACATAATGAGGTAGTGAATAGCTACAATTCAGACGCTTAACTTACTATTACATGTACTTCCAGTTCGTCTCTTTGTTTATTGTAAAAAAAAAAACAAATTTCGCGCTGTACTATCCAATAATAATATCGCTATGAGATCGTAAGCACATAATATCCGAGGGACCAATTCGGATGCTCTGAAGCCCATAACATACCCATGACTACCCATAAAATACTGAATACGTTTCTACATTCTTAACGTTCACCCGAGACGCCGGGTATAGCCTGCCATCCTCAATTTATTGTCCCTTCCTATAATCTTCTTTAACAAACCTCCTTGGGACTGAACATATGAATATTTTATACGGTCTAAGCTCTATGCAGCAGAAAAATATACATAAAAATGATGTAACCTTATAACGTATTATATATTTATATTCGCAGTTTTCAACAATGAAAATATGAAAAAGATTATAAAATTATACTGAAAATTAATTAAGTAAGACTATCATTGTTTCCCTCTGAAGGTGGTCGAATTATTGGTGGTTGGTCTCCGGTGCCAGAGAGCGTCTAAGTAACATCGCCGCGTCTGTTTCTACCGCCAAACAATAGTTTGCAAACAATACTGTGTTTCCTATTGAGGGTAGGTAGTGTAATTACTGGAGTAACAAAGTCTCGTTACTCAACATCTTATGTCTCAGACGACGAGCGTAATGCAGTGTAGTATATCAACCTAACTAGCGCCACGTTGTTATGGACGGACATTTCACTCACTATTATGTGAACGTCCTGTTCGTCTCGTCGCTGAATGTAATAAAAAAAGGTAAATAAAAAGTTCTTTTAAGATTAAATAAAAATACATCACTAGACTTCTTCAAGTCTGAATTATGATAAGGTATTCTCTTAATATAAAATGAAAGTTACTTTCTTTACATAAAATAATAGATTATGAATGATTAAGTAGTGTTGTTGTTACTTTTAACATTACTAAATTAAAATTCATGTTTTTAAACTAGTTATTTTCTCAAAAAAATATTGATTTTGCCTTTTATTTAATAAACAGAAAGCTTGAGGTAAAAAATAAAAACTTTAACAAGCGACAAAGAACGCCTTCAGCAATCAAACCTGATATCTTTGTACTCGTACTTTATCCGCTGTTATTTTTTAAGCGCCGCAATCTTGAAACCTTCGTCAGTGTGACTTACCTGAAAATAAAAAGATATGCATGTATAAAATATTTGTTGAATTAACTATAACTAATTAAAAAAGTATATTTTCATTTACTTAAAATTTCAGTTTTCGGAGTAAGAATAATGTTTGAAGCATATGTTTAGGAATACGCATATATCCAGAAATTATAACTAGTTATTAGTTTGCAATATTCTTCATCATTGAATTGATTGTTTAGTCGAGTATCAGCTACTACTCCGTTTGTCAACTTATTACTAAGTTCCGCAGTATTAATTTATAAAGTATATTACTAAAAGTATTACAAATGTTATGTAGAGAATGATATGATCCTGTTAAAAATTATGATATTTATGTGAATAGAATATTAGAAGAGAAGATATCTGAAATTGAAACAATTAATATTAATTGTGACCAGTGGCAATGTTACAAAATAAATTTAAGTATTGTATTAATTACATATGTTTACAAATTTCTTAGTTTCTATGAATTATTGAGAATTTACTAAATTATATCCTGTTTAAATTTAGTAATAGAATATCATCTACGATATTTGTTATTTGCCCATTTATCATTAATAAATATGTCAAAGAGAAAATACATTGAAAGATCAAAAGTAATCAGTTACTTAGAATCGATTGTAAAGGCCTTGGCATCAATCATACGGCTTTTGAATTGTTGATTTATAAGCTTCACAAATATATAATAAAAAGCAATAAAGTACAAAGAGACCTTGACGATTGGATTATTTGAAGAATTGAAAAACACTGTCAAACCTTTTCTGTTAAAAAATTGCTTTTCACGGATAAATCGACTTGCGTCGAGTAAAACACTTGAAGAAAAGAAAACGCTGCTCTATATCGAGTAACGATCAATGGAGGCAGTAACTTATTTGCAAAAAAAATATAAATCTTAAAATATTTTCCTTTTCTTACTTCCGTTATAAACTCCCAATATTGATATGGTACAATAAGTTTTTAACTCTGTTCAATTATTTTTTTAAAAACATTTAAAGCGGTGGACTATAAGAAAACGTTTATTTAACTATTATGGAGATCGTTACTTTCAATATTTACACTTATAGTTTTAAAATAATAGCAATTCAAGTTTTCGATCAAGTTAAATTAAATTCTTGGTAGTTCTTGTTCAATAGTAACTTTTTTTTAAATAATATATTGTGTTGCTATAGTTCTGCTATAAAATTCTCGAAATTGAATACTTGTTATACAACTATAGACAATAACTTAATTAACCAAAAAATAATTCAAGACTATAAAAGTTTTACGATTCGACTTCACTTAAAAGTTTTCTTTCTTCAAATTTTCTATATCTTATTCTTAATAAAGCGTATTTTAAAATAAATTAACTTTACTTTATTTATTTTTATTTCCAATAACATTAGATTATTTACAGATATAGAACATATGTTTTAAAATATATAGTTCCTTAGTACGGGGCCCTTTGTAGATGCGGGTTAAAGTTTTAAGACAGTTCTAAATCTACTTCTACAAAAGGGTCCCCCACGTCAAGTATAATAAATAGACTTTGAAAACCATTCAGTAATGAAGCACATAACTTAGGTCTTGGCACAAGGCCTGCTCTAAACTGTGATGGGTCATAAATATAAATTTGTTAGACGTTATATTTATATTTATTATAACATGTAAAGTTAACCAAAGTGTTTTGAGCGAGTTACGGTTTACTTGTTTAAGTTACGGCACATCTAACTTCTTTCAATATATTAACACTAAAATGGAGTTACATAACCATACTACAAAAATAGTTAGTTGTGAACTAAATATATTTATTGCGAATATGCGAATTAATGTTAGTTGTGTTCTAGTAAATAAATGAAATACTTTCTACGTTGTTAAAATACGCTAAGTTATAAAAAGCGGAAGAAAAAAAATACATAAAACAACGTTAATACATTTACGAATGTTATTTTTCAAGAGGCCATAAATTCTAACGTCAGGGAAAGTTTCGTGATTTTGGTAATTTTCCTTCCAAACTTTGTTCAATTCGAGCTTCCATAATTGCGAGTAGATTGCCAAGATTTTTTTTTCCCGAAATCAAGTAATCTCCACGATAAAAAATCTGTGGGAATTCTAGCTTAAAACACATTACAGATGTTTTTCAATTCGTATATATAGATAGCATGTGATTTATCTGTTAAACCTTTCTTTGTTATCTGAATATTAATAAAATATACGACAACTTTGAAATACATTTTTTTTATTCAACTAAGCGACGTGACAAGTAGGACGTTCACCTGATGATAAGTGATAGACCTGCCCATAAAGTGGCGCTAGTTAGAATGATATACACATCACTTTGAGACCTAAGATTTTAGTAATCAAGTTTAGTATCGTTACCTTAGTAATTTCATTATCGACAGTGCCCTTCAACTAAAACACAGTAATGCTAGCACAACACTGTTTAGTAGCTGTAATAGGAGCGGTGGTGGTACCCATGCAGACCGTCTTCGACAATAGAGACCTACCACCAAGATATGTTTTAGTTAACCTGTTTACAAGTTAAAAAAAAATTTACTAAGTTGCGGACTTTATTCTTGATTCTGATGATGTAAGCGTTTGAAAGCCATAACGACTCTTACAGCTAATCTGATACTGGGCTCGTGGACTCGGATCCACTGCCTTTTTTGCGGACTTCATACTAAAACATATACTTTATAAAAACACCGTTCTGTTAATTTTAAGCAGTAGTAAAACATGCATATCAGACGTTTACCTGATGGTAAGTAAAATGACTTCCTGTAATAATGTGGCAATATATAAGTATGGTATTCAAAGCTCCATTGTGCTCTTCGCCATTCACGCCATATAAGCCGGAACGTAATGTTCGCACAACTGTTCAGTCTACGACTTTAAAGACCTACCACCAATAGAAGGCAAGTAATATAGAAAAATAAAATCGTATAAAATAATCTATTATATGTACGATGCTAGTATTCCGGTACAAATCCAAATACTACTACTGTCTAAAAGGTACGCATCCTGTTATTATTCCCCGAACGTAACAGCGTCATATAAATCGGATCAGGCCTATTCCCAGCCAGGCGATAAAAAAAAACCTTAAACATATTCAGGCGACATTGACTCCAATAATATTTACGAGGCTTCGTAACACGAAACAGCCTCCAGGCGTAAACTGAAATTTACTTTCTACAACAACGCACTGCAACTTTACTCTTAAGTTCGGATAACGAGAAAATATAAACAATTGATTTGTACTAAATTGAACTTTGTTACGTCGGCAATGAGTACATATTACAAGGACACTTTCCGTGACGTTTATTACGGAACCGATTGAACATAAACTGTTCCGTTATGTACCTAATCACAGGAGCAGAAGGCGCGTTTCACACTGTATACCAAGTGATCTACGGCAGTTGAAGAAAAATCGTCTTTATGTTGTTCATACCAGATCAGAGTATGTCAATGAAGATTTGTTCCCCCGAAAAGCTTCACCTAAGCTCCCCGAGGCGTTTGCAAGGTCAATCACGAACCCGTCTTTCCCAAGAGGGAAATGATTATTTTTGTTTAATATTGGTAACTTCATTTCACTTGAATAACAACAAAAAAGAGATTTCTTATTTTTTTATTTTATTTATTAAGAAAAAAACCCCGTAGCAATTTATATCTTACTGTACTAGTATTTACAATATATATGGCTTGTACAACGTATATTTTTTTATTCGACTAAACGACGAAGCGAGCACGATGTTCACCTGATGGTAAGTGATACGCCTACCACCAGTAAATATATATAATATATAAAAATAATTAATATATTCGTTTGCCCAGACAGATAATACATTATTTTGTAATAGTATATATGCATAAGTAAATATTATTGTATTCTGGTTTGAAGGGTGTTGTAACTAATGAAATTACACGGGTAAAGAGACTTAACATCCTACGTCTCGAAGCGACGAGCGCAATATGGTGAAATGTAAACCATCCTAACTAGGTGCACTTTGTTATGGGCAGATGTATTATACTTACGACCTCATTGCGTCCTGATCCGGACCCTCTGGCCTCTTGCACAAATATAAACTGGGACATTTTCTCAATATTAATAGCTTTGTCACTTTAACAAGCTTTGTAACATTAACAGCATTTTGCCTTGACCTGGAAACTTGAATTCTTTTCTCGAACTACCAGCCGGCTGGGAACCGTTTCTGAATTATAAAGCTAGTTTCTTTGTCTTTCTAGGTTAACGAAGGCTTTTCAGCGCTTGAAACAAGGTCTGGAATTTGTTACCAGTTTAGAACGGGTCGAAGACGCAATTAAATTCTAGGTAACGCAGAAAGTCTGAGTGGCATTTACATTCAGAAATAGTTTAAAGTAGACTTGTCAAATTGTACATTAAAGAAATGACCATTGTTACGTACTCTACAAATGAAATGTAAAAAACATTTTTTATGTTAATAACTAGGTTTCAGACTATAAATTTACTATAACTTAAACAGGTTAAACTTGTTTTCGCAGAGAAAACTATTAGGCTTTTATTTAATATTTAAGGGCAATAAATCATTAATTAGTTAAAAAGTAAACTTTTAACAAAAGTTCTAACAGTTCAGAACACACAAAATTTAGCAAAATGTATCAATATGTAAAGGATCGTACAACCCAATGTCATATCTGTTATATTTAGAAATACCCTTTGATCATAATTTAATGTCACTACATCGATCATTACGTCCGCCCTTGAACGGCTTCGACACATGAATGAGCACGCGGCCGGCCGTGAGTTTTTAAATACCGCAGCCTTTGCGAACTACCCGCATAGATATAATGAGATATCGCTTAACAAATGACCTAATGGATATGAATTATTGATCATTTAACTATCCACCAAATAGAGATGTGTTTTAGGTTTAATATATTACCACGAATCGATTTTAAACTCTTACTTTGTTTATTTCAATACAGGATATGGTCATATTCATATCTCCAATTTGAAATAAATAATGTACCTTTTTGGTAATTATAAACTGAATTATGATTTTGATGTTTTAAAGTTTTAAATAATTTTGAAATAGTTAAGAAGGATAATAATTTGAATATTAAAGATATATAACTCTAATATAACGTTTTCACCAAATATAATACGTTGAAATTTAAATATACTTTTTAAGCGAAATGTTCATCCGATACTAAGTGATATACCTGTATAAAAACGTGGCGCTAGTTAGAATGATATACACAACACCACATTATGCTCGTAGCGTTGAGACATAAGATGTTAAGTCTCATTACCGCAAGCATTTCAATAAATACAGTGGCATTCAAACCAGAAAATAGTAATGCAAGCATACTACTATTTGACTACTGTTTCACTGAAATATGCACTGAGCAGTAAATACGATTACTTAGACGGTCTCGAGTAACAGTGATCTACCACCTGGGAACGTAGAACGCTTTACTGATAAAATACGTTATTCCTTCTATAACATTGAAACCAAGTCAATATTAACAGAAACGGTAATCAATTTACCTAAAATTATTACCGATGAGCGGAATTAATTAAAATCATATTGAACGTCTCAAAACCATAGCGCGTACTTCCAAGATTTCATCAAAGCTCCCGTGTACTTGATCAAGTAATTTCACGAATGAGTTCTGAATCAATTAACTACTTCGAAACTTGATATAGCAGACGATAAATTAAATTATCTTATGCTAACGAATATGCTTTTATTATACGTTGTATAACATGTTATCAGGTTTATTTGATACTATATAAACAGCCACAATATTACCACTGCTGGTACTCGGTCCCCTCGGACGGAAAGAGTCAAGGACAGTCAGTCATCCATCATTCTGACTAAATGCACATCTTAAATATTTACGCAATCAGTTTTTCATGCATGTTCTTTTACGATGTTTAAATTTACTGTAGAATAAAGTTTAGTTAGAATTGAAACTGTCCTTCCTCGTATCGTAGAGCTCGTAAGTCATAAGAAAACAGTAACGTACGATGATTTATTGTGGCAACGATCGAATCGTAAGGGAAACTATCGATCTTTATCAATATATATCTATCAGTACCTAACCGAGACCTTTGCAAAGTCAAATCGATGTAAAGATTAGAAGCCTAATAAAGATATAAGAGCGCTATATATTATATTACAACAATAACCATTTGCGTGATCGTATTTATGTTGGTTATAGGATTTTTCAAACCCGTCTGCTACAGCTACCACCTTCATAATGTAAATCCGCCATAATTGCAATGTTGCGGCATTCAACATATGAGAGTCCAAAAGTACGACAAAGCATTATCTTTTATGACTATATTATATTAAATAACAAAGTATAAAATAAGGAAGTTACGTCCAAAATCAAGAGGTAAAGACAAAGTTCATGTTAGTTACACAACATGCGGGCTGTGATTCAAATAAACCGATAAGTGAAAGCAAATATTTGTCGAGCGACTTGTTTCAAACTTCGTTAGTTACTTTAACCACTAGAAGTGTGACTACAGTCTGCTGGGAATCCTATCAATATCTTTTCAATCACGGAGTAATAAATTCAATAACCCGCTACCTATTTTATCTGAATCACTTTGAAATATTAATATTTATTGTACTTGTCTACTACGATAGTTATTTTTACAAGATTTTCAAACGTCACTATGTTCCTATTATAGGAGCGCTGTAGTTAGTCAAATTACTGAGGTAATAAGACTATTGTATCGAGGTGACAAGCACAATCTGACGTAGTGTATGTCATTGTAACCATCCTTGTTCTTATGAGAAGGCTTTTACCATCGAATTAACAATCTACTGATGTAGTTCTACATCGAATAAAAAAATCAGTAATAATCTGCAAATATTGTGATTTTGCTGTGTTTCAGTTTTAAGATAGATTCGTTTGTTCACACAAAACCTATTTACCCTCCACAAAAAACACAATACTTGTTTCAGAGTAAATATTCTGCAAATTAGACAACAATTACATGTTTATACTACACGGCTGCAATCAAATCGGTAAACAGTCCACTGTTAGTATCATCACCATTAAGAATTCTCTTTATTTTCCAAAAATAGAATAGACGAGACACCTTTGATACTCACTATATAATATTTTAGAAAATGTTTACCCTAATACGTAAATCGAAAATTAGTTATAAAAACTAGATTTTAACTATAGGTTGTGTAAAATAAATCTCTTAAAGGTGTTATAGACAACAAAGTATGAATTTATCAAACTTGGAAAAGAGTAGCAGGACAAGAAAGTTAAAAAAAAAATTATAAATTTTTAAGCATCTTACTTTATCAGGGTTATCAGCTAATAATCAACTTGTACCAAAGAAAAAAGGAATACAATTCACCTGTTGTATTACTATTTTATGAAGTTGTTTGCTTATATTTTACACCGGGTTCCTTTTTTTACAGGTTTCAGTAAAAGTGCAAATAAAAGACATAATGTAGGGTGCAAAATGGTGTTCAAATTGGAATAATAGACGTTTTTTGTCTACATACAACATCGTAGTAGGAAGCTGATTAACATTTCACCAATAAACGAAAGGATTTTTAACCAGTTTATCCCTGTTTATTACATTTATGAGGAATAACAGTTAAAACCTTAATTAAATATAGTTATACTTTCATCATTATCATCGTCTGAACTGATATACGTCTACTATCCACATATGTCTCTTAATATATTCCACAAAGAAGGTATTGTGCTGTTTAAGTCCAGTGATTCCTGGCGATTCTGTACCAAATTGACAGGCCTTTAAAGAACTGCTGGAAGTCACTGTTATACTTTAGTAAAATATGAATAACATCTAGTTTTTATTAAAGATATCCTATAAATGTCTGTATATATGAATATAATAATTGTCCTCTCTCTAGATATAAAAGTCAAGAATCCATAAAAACAGCATCTGACAACATTCATTATTTTGACGCCTGTCGTTTTCAATTCTCGCGAATGTGAAAGCGTTATTGTCGGGAAGCACTGTCGCCCATCAATACGTCCACAGCTCATGATACCGGAATTGATTGCCGAACGATTCTTTTCATACGCGAAATAGATTGGACTTTGAATAATATGAATGCGAAACCGTCAAGCCTGAATGTGATACCGTATATCAATTCCTTTTTGTTCGGTTTGGTGACTAACGTAAAACAGATATCAAATAGTTTATATAAATATATTGAAAATGATAAAAGATAACTAACTTGATTATAATTCTTGTTATTCACCTTTTAACCGGACAATAAAAGCGAGAGTGAGATCGAGGATTGACGCGTTCGAAATGCTGTGCTGGCGCAGAAAGCTGAGGATATACTGGACGGAACGTCGCACAAACGAGTCAATCCTCAAACAGTTGAATATAACATCACGGCTCTCAACAATCTGTAGGCAGAGAGTCCTCAAATTCTTCAGACACACGGTCAGGGGAGACCCAGACAGTCTAGAAAGGCTGACTATTACTGGTTGTGTGGAAGGAAAGAGAGCGAGAGGGCGGTATCCTACAAGATGGACACACACAACTCAGGACGCTACGGGAGCTACCCTACAATCATCCATCCAAATGGCGTCAAGACAGAAATGTCTGGAAAGAAATGATAACCAGGGCAACGCACCATAGTCACGTCCCTCAGTCATGAGGTTACGACAAAGAAGAAGAAGAAGATTCACCTTTTATTGGTAGTAGGCTTCTGTTGCCGGAGACTGTTTAGGTAGACAACCACACTTCCTATTTTTATCGCAAACCAGTACTGTACCCCTACTGTGTTTTGTGTGTGGAACACAGCAAATCTTAAGGCGACGATCGCAGTGTGATGTATACAAGCGTATCATTTACCATCAGGTTAACATTTCGCTCTTCTCGTCGCTTCGTAAAATAAAAATAAACCTATTGAACTTTATATTCAGTGGCTTCAAGTTGCCGTTTTACTTTACATTTTAATAAAAGCATAACACTAAAGTTTTGTTAAAATTTCTAATAGTAATCTAACTATGTAATAAAAAAGCAACACAGCAAGGTTGTTATGGCGACAGGTTCTTAATGAGCAATACTACTATACAGTCACTAATTAAGAAGGTTCGAAAAAGAACATATATAGCACTGATAAACAAGACAGTGATAAGCGATTACAAAAACATTACACAATTTATGTTCTAATCAATTTTAGTCTAATGAAGCTGTGATTCTCGCCAAGAATCTAATTCTAGAGAGTTAAATAAATTGAAAATTATCATCAGCTGATAGACATCCACTGCTTCACATAGGCTTCCTCCAAAGATCTCCACACCGATCGGTCAGTCGGTCTATCGGTCGGTCGGTTGTGACCTCACAGTTCAGCATGGCCTCCAGTGCCGCCTGGCTCCAGGCTTGTAGGGATCCATGTAAGGAGGATTTGAGCCATTTCCTACCACACTATCCGGTTTGGTGGGAGCCAGAGCCTCTTTTGTTGATCAGCAGGGTGCACCACGAGCAATCAAAGCTGGCTTGAGACCCGTGAGTAGTTTGAAACATTAAAAACCTTTGTCCTTAAAAATAGTTTATATTACTGGCCGTTGACGCAGCTTAAAAAGTGCTGAATATTTAAATTTCGAATCGCAAAAAAAAAAACACTCGTTAGACGATTTGCACTCAGACGGGCGTGGGACCGTGGAGAATGTTATCGCCGTCGGCGCGAGATTTTTACTCTTTTCACCGAGCTTCCCATTCGTAAACAAAGTGGAAACGGAAATGTAAATTCTACTTTCACAATGCAGCGAATGAAGCTCTTGTAAAAGATCATTTAGTAAGTACCAGTCATTTTTGCATATCTTATCTTCTTCCTCCTGCCCTTTTCCCAGCTATGTCGGCACAGTATTTACTTCTCTTCCATATCTGCCTACTTATCAGCCGTCATACCTGAATTCACACTCTTCGTACATCTTTCACACAATCCATCCGCACTGTCTTCGGTCTTCCTCTACCCTTATAACCATCCACGTTCATTCTCATTACTTTGTTTGTTATATGTACAACGCTAACCTCTTTCTCCTCAATTTCTCTATCACTGGACTAACTTTATAACTGCATATCTTATAACATAAATATAGTAAAAGGAAAGTTTTAACAGTTCTTTATAAGAACAAAAATTATAACAATATTGAAATTAAAAGACATAACAATGTTGCTTCATAACGATCTTTTCCTGTCTGTTCAATTAAATGGAATAAAACGAACTTTTATAAGGTTCACTACGTTATAATTACTCGGTGGTTACCTCTTCAATATCAATATAAATAGCTTAATACCTCTCACCACAAATATATATCGGCTTTCTTTCTTTTAATAGAATCGGAATCCGCCTCCGCACTACCATGACGTTACAGCAGCCTCCCACGTAAGTATTCAATGCTACGCCTTCGCCTCTTATAAGAACTGGTTATAAAAAGATATCCTTTTTCTATTTATAAAATATTACGCATGATATTCTATTATCACTTAACAACGGATATTATGTTAATGGTAATTTTATAAACCGTAATTCTTATTAAGTTAGGCTAATCATGTAACATGAACAACACATACTCGTAGTACAGAGTACAGTGTGTACCAATCTTGTTTTTGGATATACTAATATAATACGCAATCTACAGAACTATATCTCATGTCTCAATGTATCTGTGGATCCTATATTTGGCAAAAGCCTGTAAACCAATTTTTATATATTATACGTTTTAATTTTTTTAAAGATAGGGTTTAAAGGTAAAGTGATTACGATTCAGTTGCCATTATGATAAAATAGCGTACGTGGCAATTTTTATATGTTCTTAATTATTATAAAAAAGGATGTAGCTTTGTCAAATCACGAGTGTTTCAGTTT
Organism: Ornithoptera priamus; assembly: GCA_029034505.1. NCBI lineage: Eukaryota > Metazoa > Arthropoda > Insecta > Lepidoptera > Papilionidae > Ornithoptera > Ornithoptera priamus. Next base: position 3,172,037 of record JARDWD010000606.1, on the reverse strand, counting down.
TGCCTTAAGCGGTAGAGGATTCGATGCACGACGATTTTCCAATTGAACTTCCAATATCAACTGTTTCATTAGATACATGAGTACTACTAAACTTCACTCGATCAGAGAGGTGGTTAAATAATCTTATGAAAGAAAGCCCCAGCTCCCAGTGGAAATATGAAGTGAACCGTTTTCATTACGATATTTTATTAGATCAGTTTTGGGATAAAGATTGTTCTTAACAAGAAAATTAAAGAAAATCTGTAGCGACTAGTATGACTGTTAAACTTTTCCATTTGATTTTGGTTTCCAATATTGTTAACCACTTCATAAAAAGTTTTTAACTTCAAGTAAAACATTATTCGCTTTACTAATTTGGTCATTGGTATAATGAATTATAATCGATGGCAAAGCGAGTTGAGATATCTAGGGTTCACACCCACGCATAATGTGCTGCAAATTCTAAGTCATACAGTACACTATAAATAACGCCGGCAATCGTATTCAAACTTGGCAACAATCGATAAAGCTCCACCGACCGGTTTCTATAACATCCAGAGATCTGAGCTTGGAGACCTTCCCACGCACTTTTTACCGGCACCAGGTGATGCGCTCTTCATTAGGTAAGAATACTCTGGAATCAAAGCAAGGTTTACACGCGTGAACCGTTGTCGATACTCGTAGTATTTTTTTAAAAACCAGTCCACTTCGCAGCTGTTAAAGGGCTAAGCTTTGAGAGTGATCCGGTTTTTGTCGCCATTTTACAAGAATTCTCAACTGTGCATAACAAAGCTATGTTATGTATGTTTCTTTGAATAATTTGTCAAAAAATAAAACGACGTACTGATATTATCCAATTGAAGTCAATTTTTTTTTTGTTTATAATTTCTTTTCATATCATTCCCACTCAAACATTACGTCATTGCTTTATCGAAGCAGCAAAAAAATACCTGAAAGGTCATTATCTAAATAAATTTTCTATTCATCGAAACAACGGATCAAGCAAATGATGTATTCTTATGTAATAAACCGTGAGGTTTGTAGTGATACTTGTGTAGTGATACTTCAAAATTAGCTTGATTTTCTATTAGCAAGTTATTTCCACTCAAACAGTCAGGTATTATGTTGATAATAAATTAATGCATTTATTTAAATATCCAAAATCAACTTAACACTTAATGTACATACTTTACAGTTGAATGCAAATGCAATACGATTTTTTACTTATTTTTATTCGTAGTTCCTTGTGCAACGTTTGTACAAAAGGCTTATTCATCTACAACTTATTCATCATTTTCTTATTCGTAATTATATAGAAAAGAATCCTAGTCACTATCCCCATAAAGACTTGCAGATCATATTTAAAGACACCGATGCCGGTAGACTGTCCTAATATTTCAGTATTAACATGATTAAGCAAGAAAAGTTTTGTGTTATACTTTTTTATTTAACGAAGAGCGGAGACATTCAACTGATGGTAAGTCACACGCTCACCCATAATAACGTAGCCCTAGTTAGAATGATACACAGCACCACATTGTACTCGTCGCCTTGAGATGTAAGACGAAGTCCTAGTAATTTCACTAGCTATAACACTCTTCTAACCGGAACTAGTTAATGTTTTCACACAACTATTTAATGGAAGAGATAGGAGCTACAGTGGTCACCTAGACGGTCGGGTAACAGAAATCCACCACATTCACTATATCGTCAAATATTTAATGCTTGCTGTATGGTTGTTTATGCATAGGTTAATTGAAAATATTTACTATAATATATTTATTGCTAGGTTTGATACATGTGATGGTATCTGTCGGTAGTCGGTCCGTCAGATAACTATCGTCGTACATTTGTCACCGCCCTCGCGGTTCGGAGCCCGTCAGATTAAGATATCAGAACTGTTCGCATATTGATGGCGGACGATTCGGACCAACCGCCTCCCCTAATGTTTTGGTCGGCCCTATTGAAATATATCTTGTAGTTTAATATGATTATCCAAGCGTATTCGCTTCACTGATAAATCCGATTTTATAAATGGGCGATAGGTTTATTTTACTCAAACAATTTATATAATAAAATCAGAGTCAAAGTTATGGAAAAAAAACGAAGAACTGACAAAAATTATATCTAATGTATTGATAGTCAATTTCTTTAATATAATAGCTAAAGGAAAGATAAAGAAAGAGGCTTATGGATAGCTCAGAGACATTTTTTATGATATTTTCTCAATGGGACACTTCGCTGGTATCGTCGCTTCTTGAATAAAAAATAGAAAAAAAACTGTATATTACAAGATAAATATTTGATACAAGCAATCTATGACGAATTATAACAAGTAAAGTTCATTAAGTTTATTTTTTTAATCGACGAAAGGATGAGACTAGCGAAACGTTTACCTGATGGCAAGTACGCCTGCTCATTACGACGTGGCACTAGCTAGGATGATAACCATCACCACATTATGCTCATCGACTTGAGACTAGATGCAAAGCCTGATTACGCAAGTAACTTCACTAGCTACAGAGTGCCCTAGAAACTGAAACACAGTAATATTTCAACAGCACTATTTTACAAGGGACCTACATACCACAAACCGCTCACACAGGTCCATCTTTCGCCAAAGGTCCAAAGCCTCTCCGGCACGATTAATCGTCACACTTTCAAAGCGATTGTAATATTTGCATAGTTTAAGAAAACTAACTTTGTCACAATTACACATCACAAAGCCTTCATTTACCAAAGGACCAAACATCCATGGAAGTAGGTCAGCAAACTGATCGCATTTTCGATATTAAATTACATCATGCGCACACAAACAAACTCACCGCCGAGTCTGAAAGCTGTGCGATATTAACACGGGAGAACTTTTACGAAATAACTAGAGCTTGAAATGCAACGGAATACACTTAAATGCGAAAAAAAAAATAACTCTTAAAAGAGAGTGCTTTGAAGTTTCGCTAACACGATTTTCCTCTCGTCGGCAGATTTTAATGATTTGATGCCACTCCTGCGGGAGTACCTGTTGCACTTTTGCGTTATGAAGCAATACATTTGTACAAACTCATATTTTTAATGGAGTACATTTTAAAGAACTCAGTTCAACTGATGCTTAACGATGTTCCTCCGACTTTTAGCTTTATACCTCCATCATTAATTCCATCATCATTTACCATAATTAGAAATACTGGAATATTAATAGATCTACCCCCAATACAATGGTAGTAGAAGTAGATCAAACAGAAAAACGAATATATCATTCAGTATGCTTATAACAATGTGGAAGTGATCATGTTAGCACATCACTACTTTGCACTCATCATCAGCCACCAGGTGATTTATTAGCATAGTTCTTTCAAGCTATCTATTTGTGCGACCACCAGAGATGTTTCCGTTATAGATAACTTTTAAATTAGTAAATTTTTAATGTCGGTTACGTCCTTAATATGTGAATCATTCAATCAATCACTTAATCAAAAAAAGTCCTTAAATATCGTTACTGATAAAAACTAACTTTGTTGTAATAACTGTTGTCTCCAAAATTAAGTTTAATCTCATATGAACCGAGAAGAAAAATGAGTAATTCTTTTAATAAGCTCCCGTATAACTCGATCCTCGAATTCGTTCCACACACAGATAACCTTTTATCAAAAGCCGGATTAGGGTTGTCCAACTTTATCAACAAAAAAAAACTATTCCATTAGTTAAAATAATAATAAAAAATTATTGATTTCATCGTACCTGCGGGTGTATATGATATATAGATAATTCAACATTCGGTCGTTATGATATAGATGTTTAGTCTAGTTTAAGGACCTGTGTTAAAATTATATTGTAAGTTTTTGGAAAATAAAATTATTTTAATATTTATTATTCTTTTAAACAAATTTAAAAATGTTAAAAAAAAATGCAAAAATATCAGAAAAGAAAACTAACGACTACATTGGTACTAACGTTACTGAACCCGGTGGTAGGACAAAGTTTTCGTAAAGGTACCATGGTAACGCTTATTTCTACCAAACAGTAGTTTGCAAACATTACTGTCATACAATTTGAAGGATACTGTAGCTAATGAAACTACTAGAGTGATGAGACATCTTGTTTATTAAAGCGACGTGCATGGTCCAGTGTATATCATCCCAACTAGCGTCACATTGTTCTGGGTAAGATCTGTTCGTGAAGACTCTTCGTCGAATATAAAAATAATATTTACTTAATATTTTTATTAAAATCGGGACAAATTAACAAATTTTTATATCTGTATCCCTATTTATGTGAAACGACAAAAGTGAACATGAGGAATTTCTCAATTAGCCTTATAAATACACCCGTCTCCCTCGGGATGGATCAAGTAACTCGGGTATGGGAATTTTACTTAAAATGCCCTAAAATTCTCTTTATGCTCAAATATTTATTTTATTTACTTACAGGATATGGAATACATTATATATATACATAAATGTACAATGGGCGGTCTTATTGCTCAAAAAGCAATTTCTTCCAGACAACCCATTGGACAGGAAGACGTGAACTAAAAGCAAAGATAAGATAGTGGCGCACTAGAAGATAGATGCAAGCAATAGACAGAATTTATAATTTAAACTTTATGATAGAGTCATTTAAGTGTCTTTAAAAGAAAATAGGGATTTGGCGATACGAATATGGTTCGGTAAAGAGTTGCAAAACCAAACCTCCGTATTGAAAAAGGAGTTTTGGAAAAATTAAGAGGAATGCACAGGGTACGCGATAGCGAAAGCTTTACCGAAGAGCGAAGAGTACGACTGTGGCAATCGGAAATAAATTTTATTTAATATATTCGAAAACTGGAATGAAATATTAATACATTACTAAGCTTCTTCCCATCATTAACTGGACTGTTAAAAACCTCTCCTTTACGATTACATCAATTAGAACGGTTAAATTAAAGAGAAACAAACTAAAACCCGTCCTCGTTAACTATGTAATACATTTCAGTTATTCCGCTGGTGGTAGTTAGGTCACTGTTGCCAGAAACGTTGTAGCTAATGAAATTACAATTGGTAATAATACTTATACTATACACTATACCGAAGCCATCCCGGACGTCAGCTTGGACGAGATTATTATAGCGCTCAGGCAGCTGAAGAACAACAAGGCGTCGAGTGATGATGGTAACTCCATCCTACTGGAAAACGCTAAAATCATGGCGCGGGGTGTGGTGAGGCTTTTCTTTAAAAAGGATGACAGGAGGCGGTTGAAGAATTATAGGCCCATCACGCTCCGGAGCCACGTTATAAGTTGTTTTCGGAAGTCATGACGAATCGTCTCGAACGCAAGCTAGACGATTTCCAGCGCCCCGAACAAACAGGATTCCGAAAAGGCTTTAGTACCATAGACCTAGATACGTACGCTGCGGCAAGTTATACAGAAGACCGAAGAATATAATTTGCCAATATGCTTAGCGTTCGTGGACTACGAAAAAGCCTTCGATTCTGTCGAAACATTTGAACAATTGACTATCGTTTCGTCGAAGTTTTGCAGTCTTTGTATGAAAACGCCACAATGTCAGTCCGCCTCGAAAACCGCTCGAAACCTATCCAGTTACAGCGAAGTGTCAGACAGGGCGATATTCTATCGCCAAAGCTGTTCACAACAGCGCTGGAAGACGTCTTTAATCTTTTGGACTGTAGAGGACATGGCATCACATAAACGGCGTAGTACATGACCCATCTTCGATTCACTGATGACATCGTGGTCATGGCTGAGACCATGGAAGAATTTGGCAAAATGCTCGATGACCTCTGTAGAGCGTCCCGACGCGTGGGTATTAAATGAATATGGAGAAGACAAAGATTATGTCTAATGCCCATATTATAGCCACGCCAATAAGGTAACTCTCCGGCCACAGAGACCACAAGTGGATCTGGTATCAAAAATGAAAACTGGTGATCTACGTTCTCCACCTAAGAATCTTCTTCCTCCAAGTCATATCTAGAGGTTAATATATAGACGTAACTTCTTAACTTAAAGTTAACTCTAAGAATTACTTGATGGGAGAATTCTTAACATCACTCAGTTCAAACAAAGAATTATACACTACACGCCTCATAAAAGTCCAATGTTCAGTTAAAATCGAAATAAAGTTCGTTATTGGAATTCCAAAGGCGGCGAGTTCAGGAACTCTTCGCATCGATACGTATTCAAGATTCATCATCCAATAGTTTTCAAGGAACGTGAGTTCACTAAATGTAGCTGGCAACACCACCGCCTTCCGCGAATAGAATTTTAAGAGGAAATTTCAACTCGAACACTAAACTAATTCGGTTGGTGGAAAAACTCTCAGAAGATATAAAATGTTTTATTTTTCTGCTAAAAAAAGGGGATGTGGAGGTCCACATCGCCTTTTTTTTGAGACGTTCACCAAATGTTCAATAATATGAATACTCATAATAGTTTGGAGGTAGTTATGATAATATACATTGTAACGTATGGTGCTCATAACCTTGAGACACAGCATGTTAAGTTTCGTTACCCCAGTAATTTCACTAGCTACTTACTTAGCCTTCAAACTGTAACACATTATAGTCTGCACACTACTGTTTGGTGATAGACATAGACACAGTGGCGGTACCTACCGAGAGGGTTTCCCGCAACAGAGACCCTACCACCAAATAATAGTTTGCAAATAATACTGCGTTCCGGTATGAAGAGCGTTAAAGTATTATGAGACACTGAGTAGTCTCAAAGTAATGAGTAGAGTATGGTGCCACATCTATCATCCTAATTGGCGGCTAACGTATAACTCTATTAATTAAATAAAACATCTTATATCTTAGCGACGTGCACCATATGGTGTGTTAACAAGATATAGAACACTTACTAAATTATTATCACTTACCAACAAGTCCAACTTGTTCATTAAATAAAAAAAAATCGCCTCTAAAACTTAAACACAATGTAAATATTAATTGCAAAACATCAAACCGGAAAATGAGGTTCAAAGAGGAAATACTTCAAAGAGTAATATTAATAGCATTAAGTATTCGACGTTTCTCGACGCTCTTACACTTGAACGTTGAAAATGGCGGAAAGCGCAAACAGTTCTGTTTATTTTAACTATCAGCGTCAATAAAATGCAAACAACGTATTTATTTTATACAAAAAAACACGAACAACTTCAATTTTATACAACATTGGTGATCAGGTTTTGAATCATAAAGCGGGCTGATCTAGTCTAACTTTTATAGGTTATTAGACAATGCAATGTAGCCATGGCGGCAGACTGGAAGTGACAGATAACCAAGAAAGTTTGAAAAACATTACCATCATCGAAACTCCACCATACATGCCCCAGGAATCGAACCAGAGACTTCCATCCCAAATGCTTAACGGCTGCAGTCAAAATAATAAACAGTGATATATATATAAATTAAAAACATTAATCAAAACAAAGAAATACTGTTATTTTTAACAATTATTTTTATTTAATATATTTGGTCTGTTATTAATATCACGTATCTATACCTAGTTTAGATAAAACGTTATCTACACCACCTAAGGAATTTGTTACAGTGTATAAAGTATTCCATATAAGATGACCGACATTCAAATACTTTACTATTATTAATTAAAAACAATAATGAGATACATTATTTGAAGCTGTTATTAAAAAAAATATTTTTTAAATTATTATGATGTAAATATTACAGATTATATAATAATATCAAATTTAAAGTACACTGCTTCGTCACATACTTCTAGTATTGAAGATAATAAAGTGTTTCTAATACGTTGCATTAATTTAATGTATTTAAAAAAAAAATGAATTGAAATGATGACTGCAGCAGTGACAGCATTCGCAGTTTGGTTCATTATTATAAGTGATTAAATGTGACAGTGGTCATCGTTATGTGGAACTGTCACGTGAATTCAGTAAACGTATTTACATTTAGATAAAAACCATTAAATGTCCGTTACAAAAAAACACTTAGTAAAATTACTAGGGCGTTGGTAGATCTTTATTATAGAAGACTGTTTGATGATTAAAATTTTAGCGCCAGTGCATCATGCCGTGTTTCGATCTGAAGGGAATCGTAGTTGTAAAGTTATTGTCAATATGAGATTTAATATTACTCCTCAATACAACGTAGCGCTATTTAATCCTATTCTATCTATATCCTGATTAGACTCAATGAAGACGTCACATCAAAAAGCAGACTCTGAACGTCGTATGGTTATATAAAAGTTTCAATAGAAATAACGAATTGATAAACGTTACAGACAGCTTTCTCATCATTCTGTTCAGGAACCAGAGGTTTCGTGTGTTGAAGACTTGCAAAATGATGCAATAAATTATCTTCATCTTATTTCAACTTCCAGTTAAAGAGTTACCAACCAAACAAGAACCATTAAATTTAGACTATAGAGTAAAATGTTACAGTCTTAATGTTCCTACCTAACCAAGCTATCATAAAGTAAAATTTTTGGGAATTTGAATCAAATCAAATCATAAATTTATTAGGAAGAACATGATCAAATAAATAAAGAAGATTTGTAACCACATTCTAGCAAATAAATTGTAAATCTCCTCGTTTTCGTCGGTTAACAACCAATTGCTTTGTATCGCCGCATGACAGCTAATAGTCCCCCGCCATTTTATTAAAACGCTCACTTCATTTCAGCGCTGTAAAATGACACGGATATATCTCTTCCGGGACGTCCATATTTATTAATTAAGCTCCTGAAATATTCCCACAGTGAATAACTCTTTCGCATTAATCGTGAGTTATTCCATAATACATTCATGAAACATCAATTAAGGTAATTCGTAACAGGAAATGTGTCGCGTTGATATGATCGGTGAAGCCATTGTTGCAAGAAAAATGAACAATAGTAATACAATTTTAATTATATAATTTATTTACTATTATTTTTACCCAAGCGACGACACACCACATCTTGAGACAAGACGTTTTGTTACCCCAGTAATTTAACTAGCTTCCTGCCCTTTGTACGGGAACACGGTAATATCTGCACACTACTTTTAGGCGGAAAAAATCGTCGCTGCGATGATATCTATCCAGACTCTCTCCGGTAACAGAGACCTACCAGCATTAAATGATAAGAATGTATAAAATAATTATTTCCAATTTAGTTATTATATGAATAAATAAAAATTTATGTAAACGATTTATTAATAATATCTTCATATGCTTAAATATTTCTCATACCATACTTTTATTTGCGATGCTTACAGAAGTAGAAGGTGGTTGGATCATTGTGGGGTTACTGAGAGAGCCTGGCGTACTATTACCCGGGTCTGCATAGATTATAATGTTTATTGTTTCGATCATTTTTCATTAATTATCGATTGTAAATTTAACACAATTGTAACAAAGAGAACCATTTTACATGATATAATAATAATAAAATTATTTGAGGTGACCAAAGCTATGAGCAAATGGATATGTATCGTAGTATATGTAATAATAAATTAAAGGAAGTAGATTTTCCTTAGGAATGCACTGAAGAGCACAGAATTATGTTAAATAATATGTATCTCAATGTTGTGCACATTCTCTCGGATGCTGCTACACAAACTCATGTCCTAAATGTAGTATGTTCTAGACGACAAAAACATGTGTGTGGGTAGAATAAACATGTCCGTCGCGGTCACGGGGAAGCTAGGCTTCTGTATCAAATGTGGCTTTGGTGTGATAAACCCGCTGAAGGCAAAGTTTATAATGAAATGAGCGAATCGCGTAATATATTTAAAAGTAAGCTTAACTGGTGTATAAAACACCAAGAACAAATTAAGATGGACATAATCGCAACTCATCGAAAGCCAAAAAATATTAGTAAATTCTGGAAGGCTACCAATCAACTTAACTTGAAATCTAGCCTACCCGTGAGTCATATCGAGTGTGATTGAGCCCAGGGATATTGCTAGTTTTTAAGGAGCACTTTACGGTAAAATCGCCCTTTAAGTCCGGCGCAGGCGGTGATCGACGCTCGAGTCTAGTCATGCCAGGACAACGATTAATTTTATACCAAAACAAGTCGAAGCAATTATTAGAACAATGACTAAAGGTAAATCATTTGCCGAGAGTTTTGTCTGTGTTCTACGCACTGTGTATAAGTCCTACTTACCTTCCGAATGATTTAATAAAAACAATTGTAGTACCTATAACAAAAAACAAGACTTTGCCAAAAAAACGGACTATAGACCAATCTCACTGGCGAATGTTCTCCCTAAAGTGATGGACAGCTTGCTTAACGTTCAGCTTGACGATTACTTACATTTTCATGACGGACAATTTTGCTTTAGACCTGGCCACTCGACTGAAAGTGCCATTTTGGGCCTTAAGCATGCTGTCCAGTACACTAAGCGAAGTACTACTATATACGCATGTTTCTTGGATCTCTCTAAGGCCTTCGACTTAGTCTCTTACGATGTTCTTTGGCAGAAGATGAGGGATATAAACATCCCAGTTGAATTGACTAGCATATTCCAGTACTGGTACGCACACAAGAGAAACAGTATACGCTGGTTCAGTGCGCTATCCGACTCGTACGGGTTGAAGTGCAAGGTGAGGAACAGCGGGCTGCCGTCGCCGAAACTCTTCAACCTGTACGTAGATGGGTTCATCGGCGAGCTCAGCAATACACATGTAGGATGGTGTGTGTGCTGAGTGATAAGCTACGCGGATGACATGGTGCTTCTGAGCCCTACGGTGAGGGCACTTCGAAGACTCCTAAAAATATGTGAATCCTATGTGGCTAGTCACGGCCTAAGCTACAATGTAAACAAACGTGTATATTTGATATTTAAGGTCGCCGGCAAAAAAGTCCTGAAAAATACCCGAGAACGTACCAGAAATTAGCCTTAACGGTACACCCTTGCAAAGGGTATATACTTTTAAATACCAAGAACATTATGTTGCCGATGACCTTAAAGGTAATTTAGACATTGAACGAGAACACAAGGCGCTGGCCATGATGGCTAATATGTTGGCCCGCAGGTTTGATCACTGCTCGGATGACATAAAGATTACATTGTTCACTGTGTATTGTCAGAGCTTTTATAAGAGCAGCCTGTGCTTTTACACTGCCCAGAAATCGCTTAGTGCTCTGCGTATTCAGTATAATAATGTGTTCATGGACGCTGTTGGAACTGCCCCGCTTCTGTAGCACATCGAAAATGTTCGTAGAGGCATTCATGCCATGTTGCGCAAAAGACCTGCAACACTGATGCGCAGGCTGTGGGACAGTACCAACAGTATTCTGCAGGTATTTGCAAGTAAACCAGACTCGCAAATACACAAGCATGTGAATAATTTGATCATTGGGCATTTATAAGTCTACTTGCGAGTGAGTTAGCTCATGCTTATCGCTTAAACACTTGCTTGCATGTGAGTGGGTAATGTGTCGTAAATGCCCAAACTGTAATTTTTATGTCCTACTAACATTTGGTTTTAAAAGTTTTTTGTACTACAACTGACTTAAAACGTTATCTAAATAAAGATTTATATTATTATTATTAAATTTATCTCTAAGTTTTATACTTATTTTTGCAACGATTTATCGAAACTTCCTGTCAGGGTATGGATTGTTATTACATACCCTTTATAACAATAAATTTATAGAAAAATTTTACACAATTATACCGTTTAATGTCATTATTATAATAAATAATATAATTGCACATTCACCGGTCCCGAGTAGTAGTAAATTCTAATACCGTAAGGTCTTTTTCGATTTACTCCCGGAGAAAATCCCCTCGTTATTTTTTATTACAATGATCCAGTTTGAAATTCAAATTAAAGCAAAGATTTCATAACTTCTATCCTTAAATAAATTAACCACATTTTAATGTAGGTAAAATGTTAATAAATTATAAGACAGCCCGTCCCTGAATGCCAAGGAGATGTCGTTTAAACTTTTATTAGGTTTAATCCAACTTAAACTCAAACAGTGATGTTCCATATGATAATTCAAATTTGATCTGGAGGTGTATTATGTCGCCGTCCTACTTCGCGTGCCTGCGCCGATGAGGCTCGCATGACCTCCAGGAATTTCTCATTGAGGCAAACGGTTCCGCAGTACACTCAGAGATGCTAAAACTTCGAATTGGAAATTACGCTTCGAATTTGTATGAGGAAGAATTTTAATACATATCATATCTTTATGGGAATATACCGCATTTTTTTTATAACTTTCGATAAATATAAGAGATTTTCACCCATGTAGATACTTATCACGGTACCTCTGGACCATAACGCCGGGAGATTTGAAATTTGGTTGAACAAGATAGAGAAATGGATTTTACGAAATATTACCCCCAACAGGGGTTGCGGGGTTTTACAGTCAAGCGAGCGAGGAACACCTAGTCTATAATAAGCAAACGCGCTCAAGTTCATATGGCTTTAAGTAATAATAAGATAATAAGGGTGAAGCATATCAATGGATATATTTTTTTCCTAATTATTTTAAACAACAAATTGTATAAATATTTTGTTTATTTATCTTTAAAACTGTGAGGAAACGTTTAAAGAGAGTATAACAGTCCACGCAAAAAAAAACCCTTTTAACTGTATATAAATTCTTTTTTCTTAGATATTAAATAATGGTTCGAAATTTGTATGAAAAAGATTCAGATTTACACCCATGAAAAAACATATTAATTATATTCTTAATATCATTTTATAACCGATAAATATGGAAAAATTGAATTAACCTTGCAAATTTAAAGAGGCCTGTCTAAAATAACTTTGTAAGAAGAAAATTAAAAATTAATGGCATTAACCTGTTTAAATATTTACGGCCCCCGGCGGTATTGCTCTGATCTTAATATTAAAGAGCCCAGACAGACCTTACAGCCAAACCTCTAAGATAACCTGTTTAAACTTCTCTGTCTTTTTCTAAGGTATTAAAAAAATAAATCGCTTATTATCACTGATGCTGTTTTCTATCTAGATTTTGTTAGATTTTAACCCTTTCATCGCAAATCGTGAATAAAAATAAAAAAATGCATTTAAATTGCGGACCGTCAGAATATCGACTACTGTCTAAAAACTAACTACTAACTGTAAAAAAGGAAGTCCATAGGGTTTACGTGGGGAAACCATTTTTGCCAATGATTTTGTTATATGCTTGTTTGTTTTCTTTCTTTTTTATTAAATAAATATAGTGAAAAATATGTTACATGTAAGTAGTTTTATATGTCACTTATACATAACAGAAAGAAATACGAATGTTTATTAAAAATTGAAGAAAATATTTAAGATTCTTTGCACACTTAATTAATTAGGTGCTTTTTCTCAAAATTCGTTTCGCAATTTATGCAAATTATAAAATAAGTGAACATTGGCTGAGCAATAAAAATGTTTATATAAACATTTCTTTGAGGTCCCTGTTCTCGGATACCGTCTAAGTACAACCGCTGCTCCTGTTTCTGTCACGAAACAGCAGTATGCAAACGATACTCTGTTCCGATTGGATGGTCGTTGTTGCTAGTGAAATTACTGGGTTAACGAGACTTCGTCTATGATGTCATCAAGTGGAGGTTTCGCTCGTCTTGTCGTGTCGACGAATAAAGAAAATTGTCTGCTAAAGAATTTATTTTCGGTAGATAAGTGTAGTATAAATTGGAAAAAATGCTTATCTTGTCTACTGTTTGTACAAAATCTAAGATTGATTTATGATAATAATTTCAGCCTTTAGACCACAGCCGAACCTGGGCTTTATTAATCTTTTTCCACTTGTAACTAACTAATCCTTACAAACTTCACTAGATCATCAGACCGCTACTTTAGCTACCATTTTCAAATTGTAAATATGCCACCACAACAGCACCGCCGTGTTTCAGCTGTCAGCATGTAATAGCATCAGTATTCTGGTCGGCTTTACTTTCCACGGGCTCATCATTCAAGTGTTAATAATATATGGCATTATGTTATGATAATATATACTCTAACCTTTAATTATAATGTACTTTAACCATGCGAGGTTAAGCGTCAACAACGACTAATTTAAATAATGTATACATCAGAAGACGTAGGCGCTGGGGCGAGATAAGCATCATTCACTAAAAGCAGAGTCCTCCGAGATGTTGCGACTTCGTTATAGAAGCTAAAAGGTAAAGGCGGTAGCGACTTTCAAACTTTATTTGACAAAAACTAGTATGGAATAAGTTTCTTACATCAATAGATTAACAAACACTAACTTTCAAATGTTATATTTCATTTGAAGAAAAGCGGAAATAACATTAACGTTAACACATAAACCAAGAATTTTGCAAGTCTTGATTATTACTTATGAATTTAAAATATTTATATATCATTAAATTAGAAATGCATGTATTTTTCTGTATATTTCCTCACGAGTCATAATTGCCTGCAAAGATGCTGAACATCGGAAATAAATCGTCATCAAATTGTCTCCTTTCTTAATGAAACGACACAAACTAATAATGTTAAGCTTTCATTCGTAGTAATGGCTACATTGTCTATAATGATTGGCAATAACAATAAAATTGTCTTAAATTTACTTAAATTGGCTCTTGAACCTTTCCATTATGTGAAACAGATTCAACGAGCGAAACTCTTAAAAAAAAATGTTTGGAGATGTCATTATTAGTGTTGCCCTGAGTCCCTGAGGCTTTCGTATTGTATTAAGTAGGCATTAAGTTAACAAATTGTTAGTTAATGTTATACAAATTAATAATTTCTCTCATCGTTAGCAAATGGTATTAAACGCTGAAAATGTAATGTGAAATTTTCAAAATATTTTTTAATACATAAGGATATTTAGTTATTGTTTAATAGAACTTTGTATAATAATAATGTCCTTATTCTACAATAAAATTATGTTAAAAACTTTTCTAAATGAAAACACTTTGGCTTTCATAAAATAGTTTCCATTCGTTGTTCTTTCATTTTTAATGTTTGCGCTAGCACGTTCATCTCTAAGAAGCATTGAAAGAACTTTTAAAATATACCGGCAGTACTCTCCCCGGTGAAATTTATGGATTTTCACGTACAAAACATAAATTCTCGATGCACGTCGATGATAAATCTCTGATCAAACTGAAAATGTTTAAAAGCAAAGGCCTGCTCGCGAACTTCAAAAGTAACAAAGAAGCAACCACTCCAAGCGGAGATAAACTCGGAAGCAGGAAGGCAACAGAAGGGTCCTTGAGATAAGCTCGGAAAAAAGATCGATGGTATAATAAATAGGTGACAAGCGACTCTCCAACATATGGAAGAATATCAAAGGATTTCATGTCACCAAAGTTTGTTACTACATTTATTTTCCTCTTATTTCTTACACATTTGTTTATAACATCTTTATTCAATAATAATGTATGCTTACATGTATTAACCTCTCCACCGACGCTATTCATATACATGTATTTAAAAAAATCCTCATATTGGCAATATATATTTCATAGCATATAATAAAATCCAAACAAAGTACAAATTAAATAATTATAGTTATAAATAACTAAACTTCTATGTATGAAGAGTAAGAGGAGAAATAAAATTTGCGTTATAGTTATTTTTGTCATGAATTCCTTTAAACACGCTGTAGGTTTTTTTCTTAGTTTCATACACAAATATTTTAAAAAGCTGACTGATAATAGATCTCCTGTTGTCGAAAATCGTCTAGATAGATAGTATGCAAACATTTCTATATAGCAAATTCAAAAGCGCTGTAGACTTTGAAGGTAAAGGCACTAGTATAAAAAAAAGTCTATTCACTATTCCCTTTAAGATCCTCATTTATTAAAATATTTTATCACGGTTAAGCTCTCATAATTTAGACCACGCAATACGTAGCAATGCCGCTAAGCTCTTATCACTTAGACCAAGCAGTACGCAGCATCTCGGAGGCGTCTCTTTAATGAACATAATCTTAATCGTATTGGCCTTTCCGTTGGTAAATATTTAATAAGCGCGCTTTAATCGCTTAATTGTTGAAATACAAGAGCGGACCGCTCGTTGTTCGGTATAATTATATTTAATAAAACCCACCCTCCACCCTCCCTCTACAAGCCTTCTTCTAGGTCCGTAATCAAGCCTCAAATGAAAGGAACAATAATACTGTTTTGAGTACTAACTTGCGAATTTTATAAATTTAATTTGGTACTTGACAATCACTTATTTAATTTGGCTTTATTTCTCGTATAGACATAACATTAACTTAACTATATTTTAATACATATAAATATTATTAAGCCAATGAAGTTGATCGACCGATAAAAAATGGACACATGGATACTTTCAAAGATTTTTTTAAATTGAATTTCGGCGGTGGGTAGGTCATGTAAGAAAGAGGAAGATTACAGAATTTATAAACACCAGGAGAGACAGCCATAGGGTCGTAGAACCAAGAGTAAATAAAAATTAAAATTGTACGACGTTAAACGAGATCTTATATTAAAATAAGAGAAATTTATACATACATACATACATAAATATATATTTTGACGCTATACAACAGTGTACAAACACTGCTGTGATCCAGTTTGAATGACAATGTAAAAGTGAAATTACTCCGGTAACGTGACATAACATCTTACGTGTCAAGGCGAGAAGCACAATCTAGTAAAGTATAAAATTATGTATATATGTACTTTATGTTATATACACAAATTTAATTTACGGGAATATGTGATTTTTTTTTATTTCGCATTGCGGCTGGCTTGTCCGTCCGTTTCTCCTTGAGGTTCGCGTGTACGTGGAGAAAATAACAAGTTCCGCTCTAATATGTACAAACACGTATGTATTTTAAGGTCTTTAGTGGAAAGGAGGCAGTGTGCCAGGGCCGCGCCACTTCAGATGAGCCGCCAGTTGGAAAGTGGTGCCTTAATGAGAGCGAGGAGGGTAGTTCTGAAACTCGATGTGTGTTAAGTGAATTTCGCTGACAGCGAAATATTACTCTGATATTTCGTTTATTCATAAAGGCGAGACACATTTTCGCGTACACCACTTAATTGGAAACATCCACTTTTTAATTAAACGTTAATTAAGTTGAGAGCTTAATCGATTTGGGAGCCTATAACTGAGTAATTAAACATTACGGTAACTTTATTTTTAACAGGCACGCGTACCTTTTTTTACTGTTACTTACATTTGCCCATCCGTAATTTTTTCAAGTATTTTTTGTTAGAACAAACGTTCCTCAAAGTTGGTTTAATTTATAAAATTAAAAAAAAAAACCGTTTTTTTTTTATTCTATAGAACGACGACACGAGCAGGACTTTCACACAATGATGAGTGATACGTCTGCCCATAACGACGTCGCGCTAGTTACGATGATATACACAACACTACATTGCGCTCGTCGCTTTGAGATATAAAACATTAAAGCTCGTTACCCCAGTAATTACACTAACTAGAACTCCCTTCATACCGGAACAGTAATTTTAGCATAGTATTGTTTGGTGACCGAAACAGGCGCTGCGACCTACTTAGACGGTCTCCGGCAACAAAGATCTACCAATAATACAAACATAACTGAAAGTTGGTTCCATACATAAAATTTAATAAAGTTTACGTAGTAATAATTCATATAATTATGTTAAACAACGGAGGAAATAATTATAATTTTAATATACGGTAAAATAGTTCAAAGACAAATAAATTTTTTTATTAAAAAAATCTTGACAAGAATGTTGCCGATACTATCTATGATAACTTTTCAACAAACGTGGAGACTAAGAGAAATACTTAAATTTGATAAAACTTATATTTTGCAATATATATCAACAGGTTGAAATATTCATGATGATTATTATATTCTAATTAATTACTGTTATTTAGTATTTAATTTTTTTTATATCATATATAAAGGTATTAATAAATGCGCGCTAAACAATCTCTGAACATTGAATGTTGTAGTTTTGAATGTGAGAATTTCTGCGAAGCCTGAATAGAAAGCCGCATAAATAATAATGAATTGTGAGAACTGCGAGGCGTTGCGGAATTAGCGCAATATTTACACAAATAAATGGGAAAAGTTTCACTATTAACCGCAAGAGTAACTGCGGAATCACATCCAGCGCCCCGCGCGACAGTGGCTGGCGGGCGAACAAAGCGTTGAATTGCTCCCTATTTGCAACAAAGTACTGCTTTCGGAGCCGCCTCATTACTTCATTTATATTGAATCGCAACAAACGGGCCCCAACTCGTTAATTAGTTTCAGTAATCTTAATGAAACTGCCGGTAATTGTGCTTCACGTCTAATGCTCACAATTGTGTTTGTTATAGAAGTAATAATTAATTTACACAAAACGATTCAACATTAAAATCTCTTCAACATTCAAATTTTAATTGGTGGGAGGTGTTAGTTTCCGGAAGCAGTCTAGATACGTACCACAGCAGCGCCTATTTCTGCCACCAAACTGTGCAAACATTACTGTGTTCCGGTTTGAAGAGCGCTGTACCTTGTGAAATTACTGGGGTAACGAGACTTAACATCTTATTTCTCAAGGCGATGAGCGCAATATGGCACAGTGTATATCATCCTAACTAGCGCCACGATGTCATAAACGGGCGTGTCACTTACCATCGGGTGAACGTCCCGCTCGCTTCATCGCTTCGTAGTATAAAAAAAAATAAATATACTTTGCTATTCCATTCTCAAGAAGTTTCACTGACTACCGGAAATTTACGATCAGTCCACTATATTAGATGCTGTCTCTTGCGTGGCGCTACAGTGGGACGGCACTAACTTTCCGGTCGTCGTTCTTCATGAGAACAGCGAAGGAGTGACACAACTTGCCGGCGTAGGTGTTCCCGTCCAAATACAACGCGGGTGTCTTCAAGAAAAGAGTGTAGAAGAAAATCTGGGATTTGCATACTTTATTTATCGTCCATATTGATTTTCAATACTATGACAAAGTACTTTTATTCTCTAACGTTAAAGTTAAGTTAAAGGACCTTTATTCTCTTATTTATTCGCACTTAATTTTAAGAAAAAAAAACTGCTATTTTCGAATCTACAGATTTCCAAGTCCACGAGTAATAGAATAAACTTCTATGGACTTAATGCTGTCACCCTTCTAATCACTTCTCTTAATCGAAAACGTTTTCGCAAACTGAAAACTTGAGCTCTTTTAAATTTTCGGAAATTCGTGAAGCGATTTCGTAAACACGCTCATAGCTATCCAATTCAGGGAACGGGGTCATCTGAAAACTGAAATATCCTTAGAAGTTTCCATTGGGAAGGTCGTTACGGAGTTTCGGTACGAAGTTTTAACGATGCAGACCTGAAGTCTTCCCGAAAGATAACAGAAGACGTAATACCTTCCAAATTGATTTGAGATAGCTGAACTGGAATCCCTCAGGTCACGGAAGTAAAGGGACAAAGCTAATGAAAATTTTAATAGATTCTCAACGAAAGCTTTTACATCCTGCTAACGATTCATTTCGACTATTTAACTACAAAACTACAAACAAAGTTTCATCTTGATTGTATTAATAAATAATCGCTAATGAATTTGTTTATAAATACTATTGTAATTTTTTTAATAATTATTAATATTAACTAGATATAATTTTTTTTAAAGAGTAGCTAAAATTATGACTTAAAAAGAATTGCTGTGGAACGAATAAGTTATCTCAAACTGATCGCCAAACTTCATAAAGAGATGATGACAAACCTCATGATGATGATGACAATCTTTTTTATTAAGAGCAAAAACGTTATTTACGTCGATCGAAACTAAAGGAAATAGTAACTACATAAATATAAGTGTTAGTTTATTTTTTTTTTCCTATACGGAAATAGTAGAATACAATATATAAATCATGTAATTAATTACTATTGCTTCCTTAAATAGTCTCAATGAGAAAATGTTTCATATACACAACTGTAAGAAATCAAATAATTATTCTTATTATAATTTTTTTAAATTAGTATATGATTAAGTTATAACTGCGGGTGTAAATGACATATGTGGGTAATATAACTTCCGGTCCTCATGATATAGATTATATAATTCAAGTTAAGGAACAATGATAAAATATTTTTGTGCGCTTATTTTCTGTTGAATAAAGATTTTTGTATTTTCAACAACAAATAAATTTTGTTAAATTGTAAGTTAATTTGTTTAAAAAAATCCAAAAATTAATAGGATTTTTTTTATTGAACAAATTTACGAGACGAGCGGCACACTATCCCATAGTAACGTGGTGCTAGTTAGAACGATATACACTGCACTGCATAATGTTCGTCGTCTTCAGACATAAGATGTTGAGTCCCGTAATCCCAATAATTACATCAGCTCCAGCACCCTTTAAACCGGAACACAGAAATGTTTACACACTTCAATTTGGCAGTAGAAATAGGATCTGCCCTTGTATCTAGCTAGACGGTCTCCGGCAAAGGAACTACCACGAAACAGGGATTCATTTTAAAACCTTGAGCCATCTTAATTGCTCTTTAGCATTATATTATTTTAATTATCGAAAACGTCCTCAGAACAGGACTTTTGTAAACGGAAATAAATTTAATGTAACATCGAAACGGTGAAATAAATCTCAAACGACACATTTAAAGTTCGATTGGTACAATGTCCTTCCGCTTCGCCTTGGGCTGTTTTTATCTCAAAGCGCCTGATCCGGCGTGATGCAGCCATTTATTTCCCGTCGACTCCTCGGGGACTTTTTTGCCGTTTGACACGAACTTTGATTGGTAAAGCGTGAAAAAAAAAAATCTTCGAAGAAATCGCCTAGCCAATATTGAATGGTTTTATGAATTTTTCAAATACCGCTCAGATACCGGATAATACCTACGCCATTTTTCTTATTCCGCCCGCATTTCACAATGGAAGTGCCTTTATAATGGAAATAATTTAATATTTATGTTAAACTGAAGATATTTACAATACGTTATATAATTGCAGTGAAAGTAGATACTAATACAACAATAACAATGTTTGGAAACGAAACAATTTGATTTTCAAGTTGAAAAATTTCATTATTCGATTTGGTATAGAACAAAATTTTTTTTTCTCTTCCCAGATATATATAGTATTTTTAGATAAGGGTTGATAGATTCTAACGTTCAATATGTCAGTGATTACATTGATTAAAAAAAATAATTATTTTTAAATACTAGTAAGAATAGCAAACGCATCTCAATTCCAGCATCATTTTCTGAGACCTAAACCTTTTCGCATACATAAAATTTTCCTTGTTTTTTTTTTTATTTTATATAAAATTTTGCTACTATTGTATTTTTGGAGTGAATAAATGTATTACTGTAATAATATGAATATAATCATTATCAGCCAATTCACTACCACTGCTGAATTTAGGCCTCCCCGAAGAATAATTTTATTATAGTGATATTTTAGACAACTATATATGTTTCTTTTTATATAACGTAGATACATATTGATTAATATTATATCTTTAGCAAATATTGAATATAGATTAAATAATTGTTAAGTAAACATTTATAATTCCATTAACTATTTCAATATGAACTCAGAGTGAATACCCGGCCATCGAGGTACCGCGAGCTTATTCATTATTCAGCACAACCCTAAAATCTGTGCTAGCATAAATTATGAAGGTATATTTCTCAAGCGCTCACTTAACCCCCACAGGGTCAATATTGCTAAAGTCCCGATGAAACTACACTTCTTGAGCAAACCCCTAAGAGTGTACTTTCAACGGATTTGTGTTGTTAGAAACTTGTAACGAAGTAAACTTTAATTCCTTCAGTTTTTTCTAAAGTATAATCAAATATATTATTTTCGTTATTAAGTAGTCGAAAATTTCAATATTATCTTACTTT
Organism: Ornithoptera priamus; assembly: GCA_029034505.1. Lineage (NCBI taxonomy): Eukaryota > Metazoa > Arthropoda > Insecta > Lepidoptera > Papilionidae > Ornithoptera > Ornithoptera priamus. The sequence goes on along the minus strand of JARDWD010000606.1, from coordinate 3,150,272 downwards.
ATTACTTATGTTATTTGTGTATTGCCTCGTTATTAAACTTTTAATATTTAAATTTTCAAATATAACTTGTTACTGTCCCTATAAAATAGAAATATGATGGAAAACACTTTGAAACAAATAATTGTATCAAAATCGCTTTGAAGTTGTGAATCGTAAAGAAAATTGTAATCAACCACTTAAATAAGATATATTTACTTATGTTTAATTTATTAATTATTACATTAAATACGTGTAATCATACTTTTGAATAAATTTAATACTTTTTCTCTAACATCTACCAACATGCTCTACTGGTTGTACTGTCCAATACTGTCTAGATCCCTTGACAATAAGGAAGTTATTTGATTAGTATCAAATGATAATTATGATGGTAATTTAGCAGTTATTTAAATACATTCTCTTTCTCTTAAAAGGCTTCTAGTTTTCCTTTTCGAAAACATAGTGCTCGCCGTGGCACTCGTCTTTAGCACGAAAATTTCCAACAAATATTTACCTTGTCGAGAACAAAGCTTTTGTCACTAGAGCAGCTAGCAATCCAATATCCGTAGTGAAAAATTCTTTATATTTTCAACAAAATACCGTGAACAATGCACATACCTTGGCGTCTCTTAAATGCGGGAATACCTTTGAAATATACGGCTGGCATTTGGTGCGGGTTGAAGCGGTTTTATTGCCCTAAATAGACCAAAGAGCTAGATAATTTCGGCTGTATATCGTTTGCTTAAATTTACAACGCGCTTAATTACATTCAACGAATACTTGTTTATGTTAATTTTTGTTACGGTAAACGTTAACATTTTTACTGATATTGCACGTTTAACATTATTTACTGTTAAATACGCAAAAATAAATAATCTTGACCGCAAAACTGTATATCAAGCAGTGGACGTTTATTGGTTGAGATAATAGTAATTTACAATCAGATCCTTAATCAAATCGGATCTAACTTAAAGTCAAATAGTGCAAACACTAATAATTGGTTCAATAAAAATTTTATTATTTACTTAAAGTATAATAATACTATATTTAGTATTTTCTTATTTAAGTAATATATGTCGCCCAAACTAAGCTTAGTCTAGTCTTGGTCTGCCATAATACACATTGTAACATAATTTTATAAATTACTTGTCTATATTCCTAAAGATAGATTAGTCTAAAAATATATTATATTAAATAGAGTAATTAAGAGAGTAATATATTAAGTATTATCCTAGTACTATATATCCATACCCAGATATTAAGCTTTCTGTCTGGATGTAATCTAAACCTAACAGAAAGATAAAAAGTATCTATGTAAACTCAATATGACTTTTAGTCGAAGATTTCGTTTCAGTTAGAACTAATAATTCAACCAAGCGACAAAATGAGATGAAGGAATGTCCTTCTTCTACTTGATGGCGAATAATGTGACTGCTTAAGATTAGATATAGCACTAACTACGACGCCTTTAACACCAGAACAAAGTAATATTTGCACATTATTGTTTGATGATAGAAATAAGCGCTAGTCGACCTAGACCTACTAGCAATAGGTCTTCGTATATTACACATGTTTTATTTACAATACCACTATTAAATCGCAGTTAAACTAAACTCATAAACGTCTTGTTAAATCTTAATGCATGTGAAGTAGGAAACTGGAATGGTTCTATTTAAAGATCACTTAGGGGTCGTTTATCTAGAAAATTTATAGGTAGCCGTTAAAATGTCGTAACAACATTCCTTGATCTGTAAATCTATTGACAGCGTTGAGATAAGACATCTTATACAATGACACTAACAAAATAATGGTTTATTTACAAATAGTATGATTACTTTGTAATGATAAGGTAGTAAAATAGTTATAAAACTGTTAATTTTTTATCAGTAAAATGATATATGTGTAATACAAAAATTTCGCATTATAACATTCTAACGATTAATAGCATCAATAGATACATTTCTACATTTTAAGATTAATCGCAGGTTATAAATAAAACCTACATCTAAGTTATTTTATTATCTTATATTAAGCCTTCGTTCCTCTTTATCTCCTTTTTTACTTTTATGAGTCTTACGGGACAGATAAAAAAATATTCATCATCTTAATTATATTTAGATCTATTTAGGGCTTTGAGTAAAATGTAGTACAATTGTTTAAGATACCTATAATTCAAGATTTATGTAATTTATTATCTTTGTTTATATATATCTTTGTAATGACCTGTTAAACTTATCAAGAGTTTAAAAGACAGCTATGATTATCATCATCACCACATAAATTTATCATGTTACAAATGCAACACAAGTGTAAATAACGGAACGTAAGATATTTAGTCTTGATACATCACTCAAGCTGTCTATATTAGAGTCGACTATATCGGGAAAGCACTCTACAGCTTTGCATGTGTAATGGTAGAGACCGACCCGTTCCAGCAAGCAACCGCCTGAGCGAAATGGAACGACTCCTAATGTAATTTCAAAGTCTGCTTCCGACACACGAACACTCACATTACATCCGGTAAATTGAATATCAATCGATCCACATACGTTTCGTTTCCATTGTAGTTTGCACGAAGCAACTTGTTAATGTACTGGATAGATTTTCGCAATGAAATGCTTGTTTAATAGATTTCTATATACACGCCTTAACTTTTCCAAAAATGCATATTAATATACATAAAGGAAAATTAAAATATTACTCATTATAATGCTATACTTATCTTCAACCATTAGACACCTACAACGACAGAACTGCTCTAAATTTCTTTATAAGTACTGTCCACATATGCGAAATAGAGTATTCTCGACCAAGCATGCGTCACCGTCAGTCAATCAATACCTTTGAAAATTGTGGTCAAACCAAGTCAAATGTAGATAAAGAAAATAATACCGTATACCATGTGAATGAGGACCGAGACACGCTCTCTCCTTGTGCATCCACAATGATGAAACCAAAATTAAACAACCGTCCCCACTAAGCCCGCTTTGATTATAATCAAATTCCTACCGTATGCATACAGCCTAACATAACACAAGTGAAATCCTAAACCAACAAAACCTGTTCAACGTGCACGAACTAAATTCTGCTCTAAGGGCAGATGTACACTCGATTTAATTGAATGCTACCGCTTTGCTGGCGAACAACGGACGCTGCGTGTCTGCAACTGTTTATACAGAGGTAAGCTTTGTACGGGAACATGTTTACTTAATACACACACACACACACACACAATATCTTTAAAATCTATACATATAAATATATAATAAGAATGGGTTTCATTTGTCCGACAATCACGTAAAAACTGGGGAACCTATCAATATAAGAACATGACCATTCCACGCGGAATGATTTATGGGCTACGGCTTTGGCCATATATTTTTTGAGTTTCATAGATCAGTCTTAATTTATTTCTAATTAACTATAATAAACCTTTTTAATTGCGTATTATTTGAGCAGTTGCTATAGAAAGTCGTTTGCAGTTTGCTCTCAAGGAATATTCCAGACAAATTTCAAGTCTAATTTTAGGTTACGGCCAGCCAAATAGACCGGAACAGCTTGTTTCTAATTAGAATTAAAAATTAACTATGTCTTTCTAATATATTATAATAATTTCGATGTTATAGGCGATATATGTATTAAAAGAAGTAAAGCAATAACTAGGAAAATATTACCACAGCTAAATGATATATAAATTTATTATAGCGAAAACGTTATGTAAATATAAATAAATTTTATTTTGGACATGCCATTAGCTATTATTATAAAGCCTTTATTTATTTATACTCTATGTAAACCCTATCCCTTTGCTAAGGGTATAAAGAGCTGACTTAAAGCCATAGAAGCATTTTCTAACTCCCAACTCCGGAGAGAGATTACAACATATTTGTGGGTGTAAGAAGAAGACATTAAAAACAAATTATAAATATGTATGTATATATCACATACGTATGTACATATACATAAAATTTACAATAATATTTATCAATATTCAGAAAACAATCGGCAGTAGTAACAAAATTTAAAACTCTTTTAATTGGTATACGGTCTGCCCAGTCAATCCTCATATCCGTATTCTCCCATTGCAAAAACGCAAACAATGCCACCGTATTCCAGTTTTGTATATTTCATTGTTATTCATAATAAATATTCCTGAAAGATAGACTGCACGAGCGATACGTGTACGAAGTATTTTTCAAAATAATTATCGAATCGGCAAAATAAACGAAATCTTGCTCATCTCGTAGCTTTATAGAAATAAAACGATGTTGACATATTGCGTTAAAACATATTAAATAAACAACGAGTGGAGGTGAAACTCCTATTGAATCTTGGGCTTTTGGCGATGAAAAACAACGAGATGAAACCATGTTCTATGAATGACAGCTTCCTTAGACATGTGACATCTGTCAACACGCACTTGGCCAGTGAGGTAGGTAAATGGTATTGACTCTGCCTTTGCGTGACAATCATCCCATTTATGCACAAGTGGGAACATTAAATAAGCTGTTTATTAATGTTGATACGTTTTTATACAATATATATAAAATTTTTATTTCTACGAAAATTATTTAAATATATGTTTTTAGCTTACATTTTTTGTTTTATTCAACGGAGCGGCGGGACTTTGACATGATGGTGAATGATACGACATCCTATAAAACCATGACGCTAGTTAGCATGATACACTGTACCATATTGCGCTCAGAGATTTAAGACAAGGTGTTAGGTCCCGTTACGTCAGTAATTTCACTAGCTAGGGCGCCCATTAAACTAGAACATAGTAATGGTCGTACACTTTAGTTTAGTAACTATCTATACGGTTTCCGGAAACAGAGACCTATCTCCAGTGTAATATTAAGAAGAGACTATGATTCTATATAGAACATCAAACTAATGAAGTTTCTGTATATGATAGTTGTGGTACTTATTTAAGAAAATTTGTGATTGATATAGCAAGTGACATTACTGAAGTAATAATATTTAACATGTAATGTTATTAAGTCACAAAGCAACGACTGAAATTAGGAGCAATATTCATCACGATTATTAACACCACCTTATTATGGACAGAGATATCTTTTGATATCAGGTCGACGTACTGTTCGTTTCGACAAAAATTTTCCCAAGTGACACTGTTTGTCTTAAGATATTAGGTCCTCAATTTTCAGCTGAACTGTAATGCTGATTCGGTGCACGATCGACAGTCTAAGCCGATTTCGGATCCCAGTTTTTATATAACGTACATTACATAGCGTAACGAAGATAACATTATCGCCACCTAAATAAAGCACTCGCGAAATCTCCTCGTTCACAGAGTGAAATTTACATGTGCGAGGAGTTTATGAGGTAAGAGATTAGATAAAACGCTCCCTCACTGTAGGAAGCCTAGACGGGATGGAAATATTCGGCTTGCATAATGTTAAAGTACGAAAAAAATTAACATTAATAACTCGGTAGTATGACATATTTCATCCAAAAATTATCACAAGAATTTGAATTTTGTTTAAACAATATATTGCCTTATTATAAATGTTAAAGTTCATAATAATGATTATTAAAAAAATATGTACATGTAACTCTAAAACCCTTAAATTTAAAGATAAATAAGGAAAGACTTAATTTAAGGGCGTTTTCTACCAATCCCTATAAATTGTAGAACATAACATTAAATGTACGAAAATCCTAATCAAAACATACATCGATACTATAGATGTACTTTATATTATTACTAGATAGTATTGTAGATAAAAAATACCCAAAAATAGAATACATCAAAGAAATAGAGGAGTAGAGAAGGATGCTGTTCGTAAAAAACAAAAACATTTTATCTATATCACTGACCTTCAACATCCTTATCGTAAAACACTAAACTTCACAGAGAGTTCTAGAAAAAAATGTTTGTGGTAAACAATAGTAATTTTTTTCTGTTTCCGTCTACAATAAGCAATCACGACACAGCTGCGTTGACCCTAACGACGAAATCGATTTACGGAGAGTATTCGGTCAACTTGTGTAAAACACTGTAACATTTGTATATATATGAAAAATTCAATGTCTGGGTGTGTGCTGCTGATACTTTTCTCGCACTGGAGTTAATGAAAGAACGGGATAAGAGAAATATCTATAACCATGTGTTAACTGGAAAGTTTCAACAAAGGAACGGGGTGGTTAGATGACCAGGTAAATCACTGTCCTTATAGCGTAAACGTCTCTAGTTTTTGAAGAAAGAGGTTTAGGTCTTCATTGTTGATAAGAACAATGAAGTTGTGGAACAACTTTCCGGCGTCAGAGTCTCCGATTTAATACAATACGGGTGTCCATAAAGGAAGAATAAACAAGCTGCTACTGGGTTAGACAATTTTACTTCCACAGACCACACCACCAGTTAACGACGAATTGTTTAGCTCTCTCCCATTTGATTTACATAAAAAAATATCTAAAAGTTAAAAATGCATTTCTTAAAAGCCTATTTACGTCCCTACTGTTGGGGCACAAGCCTACCCTCAATATCAGGGCGATGGGCCATAGTCACCACGCGGGTCTAATGCGGATTGGTGACTTCACCCACACCTTAGAATAAATTCTAATTCATGTGCAGGTTTCCTCGCGATGTTTTCCTTCACCGTTTGTATTTCGCTGTTGTTACTAAAGTTCACAAATGTACATAACTTAAATATTAAAGTCATGCGGTACATACCGAGATTCGAGCCTGCGACCTTCGGAATGAAGGCCGCACGCTCTAACCATTAGGCCAGCGAGCTACTAAAAACGAATTTATTATCAATATATTATTTAACCGGAACCTTTGTGTTTTTAAAAAGTACACAAATTATATCATCATCATTCTGCAGCGGTCCACCGATAGATTATATTTGTTTTCATTCATCGTAATCAAATGAGACGTTCACCCAATGGGCAGACGTATGCCCATAACAACGTTAGGATTATATACACTGCACCATATTACGCTCGTCGCCTTAATATAAGATATTAAATTACTCAAGTAATTTCACTGGTTTCAATGATCTTCAATCCGAAACAAAGTAATGTTTCCGCACTACTGATTAGCGGCAGAAATAGTAACCGCGATGATAATATACGCAGACGGTGACCAACAGACATTCTATTTACATACATAATATAATACTCCATTGTTATATATATGTTATATAAACATAAACAATACACTATTTTCATAAACTTTAATTTAAAAGCGAGTAATAACAAGAAGCATTACAACTAAAGCTACTCGGTACGATAATGGCGTCTTTAGAGATTTCCATTTCGCGCGGAGGCGGTCGGAATCTTATTATTGCAGTTTACGCACAGCAATGCCGGGAACAAGACCGAGCAGGTTTTTATACAATATCCGCATTATTAAAACTATTGTAATAATAAAACGCTGATAATAAAACCCGGTTATAATAAATTTAGAAAAACAAAACTTAAAACATCTTGTATGCATCTTAAACATTCTAAGCAAGATGTATTACAATATTACGGATCATTACTAAACAATTACACATTTTTTTCATTACACAAAGCAACGAGATAAGCCATACGTTCACTTGATAGTAAATGATACGGCGATCCATAATAAGGTTGTGATAGTATGACAAAAGCTGAAGACTGTATGTCTATGTAGTGCATATAGTCCGAAATGCCAAGAACAGTCTTCCGCAGATAGAAATAATGGGGAAAGTAACCGGAAAGAGAAAAATCGGGGGCAGAAAAAAATCATGGGTAGACATCAAAGAGTTGACCGATATCAAGAGCGTCGTACAGTTGATCCATCTAGCGCGCAACAATATGGGATTCGCAGAACTGGTGTCCAATCTTCAACAATTGGAGAGGCACAAGAAGAAGTTAGAATGATGAACACTACAGCTCGTTATTCTCGTAACCTAGAGACACACGATTAAATGCTTTTACTCTAGTAATTTCAATAACTAAAACGTTTTATAAACAGTAAAATAATGTTTCCATACTACTATAACATAAAGTAGAAGCCGCGGTAGTATCTATTTAGACCATGTCCAGTAAGGAAGACCTAACATCTGCCTAAACCCTTCTCTGAGAGTAACTGATAAGAAACTATTTCTGCAGCCAAACAGTGTTGAGGAAATATTACTGTATTCTTCCGGTTTGAATGGAGTTGTATCTAATGAAATAATTAGGCTAACCATACTTAACATCTTATGTTTCAAGGGGATGAACATTGTATATAATCTTAACTAACGCCAACTTGTTAACATCAGGTACGCGTATCGCTTGTTTTGTCACTTTGTCAAATATAAAAAACTGACATTAAAAACAAAGCCTTTAAAGTTAGCCTTTGAAAAGTTATTGTACAAATTCAATCTAATAAAGACAGTTCAAGTTTAAACGCAACGAAAATGTTTGCTGAATAAAAAGAGGCCGAGGGTCCATTAAACAGGCGATATAAACCGCCATCATTCACGCCGCAACAGAAATCACTCCGCGATTTATAACCGGGATGACCAGGTAATACCCGGGTGTATCGAGCCAGAATGCGGTCGGCCGCCTGCCCTCCCGGCTGAATACGGATAAAGGATGGCGTCGACCCGGATGTCGGAATAATCTCTTGGCACAATGCAGCTACCGATGCGCTGCGTCTTTTTAATTAATTGCGGCGAACGGAAACTGCCCTGTTTATATCGTTTGGTCGACCCTCATTGTTCCACTTTTATTTTCAAAGAGACCGCACATTAGTATTGGATTATATTAAAACGGAATTAAAACGTTATCTCAACTTGTCTCTAAGCTATATAATAACAAATATATATTTTTTTATCCAATAACATACATACAGTGTAGATATAATAATATAAGTAAAGAATTGTAAATTAAGATAAGAAAGGAAAGTGTACATGAATGTATAAAGTATTTAAAATATCTAATAGATTGTATAAGAAAATAAATACAGTGTAATATATGTAAGGAATAGTGCAATATCAAGACATATAGACATCCATTTATTTGTAAACACCCTCAACAAATGAACAAAATACAAAATTGAAACTTAAAACTAAAAGTTTGTGTGAGCTTTGTGATGACAAAGTTGGGCAACAGCTCAGCATGTATGAATGATAGAACGGAATGAAAAGTGTATTAAAAATGGAAGAATAGTAAAGGAAAACCTGTATGAAAGAAGGACAGACAAAATGGTATGAGAGAAGAAATCAAAAATGAGAAGGAAAGTAATACAGCCAAAATAGCTCTGTCTCAACAATGTAAAAACACTAAGGCAAATCTTTCTAGTATGCAAATTTATCTAGTAATAGACAAATCTTAGAATGGGGACTGCATTTAATGAAAGGTAGTAACAGAGCGAGGAATTAAGCTTGACAATGTAGATCGTATAGTCTTCACTCTTAGATCTTACCAAAGTATCAACAATAACTGGACTATGGATAAAAAAATTATGTTATTAATTTCGGGGATGAAATCATTGAAATTTTTAGACATACCGATGTAAACAGTTTTGATTTGACGGTAAAATAAATACAAAGTAATAGTCAAACAGAATAAGCGTTCGGGCTAAGTTTATGTCCGGAACGAATCAGTCGAGTAATATCCGGATAATAAACGGTATTTGTCGGCAATTGAAGGAAATTAAATTGAATACCGTTCAATACGATCAAATTTGTTAAAAGGTGATGTAACGTTTTTTGTAAGATTTCTTATAGGCACTTCTGTTAAAGATAATACTGAGTTTTTTTTTTTTTCATTTAAAATAAACCTCAATTTTGCTTTGAAATTGTTATAGTTTATTAGAAGTCCAAGATAATGTTCCTAGTGGTTTTTGTAAGTCTATTGTTTTGTTTTGTATAACTTTAGGCTGAATTGCGTCTTGGCCTAGCAATAAAAGAAGCAACTCCTGGGTTATTTATTCAAGTCGCGTAGACGGCTGTACCACGCCTCACATTTATGACCACAATAAAAAGTAAAGTAACACGTCCATCTGACAGATGAGATCCTTAATAGGATATCCCGTGAGATTATGCCCGGGGAAATAGTTCAAAATATTTTTAAGAAAAATCATAAGCAATAAGTAAAATGTTAAATTAGTCTATATGTACAGGATAAATTATAACACAACAACAAAGCGACGGAACGAGCAAGATGTTTACCTGATGGTAAATAATACGCCTGCTACACTATTACATGATATTAAGTAGTATTAGCACAATAACTTCTCAAGCTACGTCTTTTAGAATGGATCACAGTATTATTTACATACTATTGTTTTGCGAGTGAAATAATATGTATTATGTTATAAATATCATAACATGTGATGGAGAAATTAACCTTTAAAGTTATGGTGAGTTAAAGCTGACATTCTTAGGAGACTTTCTTCGATAAAACTCATCCAACACTTGGTAGAGTAAATGTCGGGATAATTACAAAATGGCGCCTCGCACGCTACCTTGATGCAAATAAATTTCATATTAAGCATGTCTCCAGTCATATTAAATTTTTGGGAATCTTAAATGACATGAAGATAGACGCATAATGTCATACGTTATAAGCCTACTTATATTACTTATGTAACTACTTGATAATAATAAAGTATTTGTTTTAAGTTCTCCATCGCAAATTTCTTATAATTACCAGAACTAATGTTAAGCGGAATTTTAATGACGGAAGGTCACTGTTGCCGAAGACCGTCTACGTAGATTACCACCACAATATTTCTGCTATCAAACGGTACTATGTTCTGGTTTGTAATACCTAGTGAAATTACTAAAGTGATGAAACCTAACATATTGTCTCACGGCGAAAAGCACTATGTGGGGTTTCCATTATCCTATCGCAAAATTGTTAAGAGGTACACGTATGATCTATGTTAATGTTTTATATTAATAATAAAAGTTTGCGAAATGGCTCGGTTCATATACAAGTATCTAAAAAAAACTTCTGACGCTTTTAACATTCTTTCTCCAGTAAAAAAAAATAATAAACCTTCTAAAAGGTCCCAAGTTAACGTCCAACATCATTTACGTTCTACGCAATCCTCACCATATTTCAAAACTCACTTACGTTTAAAAAGTTTACTCCTGAACCCCGTATAACGGCTTACTACAGAAATATAGAACCTTAATATGTGGGTTAATTACTATTTACTTGGCAATAAAATTATCCCACCGGAATACCCTGCATACCCTTTCATAATGAGACGAAGCCTGACGCAGCGGGACGTAGCAGCGATGGTATTTATATACTTAATATAATTATTTTGATGAAGATTGAAAGAAATGGGCTAAAGCACATCCGGCATGAAATTTTTCAATAAATTAATGTACCAGGGTTTTAACATTTTCAGATATTACTCATTTATTACTGAAGTTTTAACATAAGAATTTAATGCTGTCAAGGTGGTAAATAACCACTGTAATGTTTTAGGAGTTTAAAGCCTTTGATAGCCATGGAGCTAACCCTGTCATAAACTAAACTACTCTTAACAATTAACTAATTATTCTCTTCTATTCTGTCTGTGTATTAAATATTTATATATTTACTAATAGATAATTAGGAGATATTCAAATCAAAATACATGTCCATAGATTGATCACTGCCTTAAACATTCGTGCAGATCATACCATCTCTCCATTTTTTAATTTACTATTTATCATTCCTTGTATTTTAAAATGAAATATTGCTGAGATTTTTTTTCCAATTCGTCGACTGAACAAATTTAACGGACTCTAGTTTTCTTTTCATTCCCAACGTTGGAAGTTGAGAATAATTCTTTCGGCATCCGCCGGAATCGAAAGAAACAAAACGAGCACCGAGACCGTTCCGCAGACGCTTCTCGACATTTTAATATTACGAAGCAAAAAATACTACTATGGAGAAATTGAAAATGCAACAGTCGATTGAGTTTTTACCTCATTTATTACAAATTACATCGATCCCTTGCTATTCCATAAAATTACATTTGTTCAAACTGTCAACCTCATATTTTGTATATATTAAAACGCAGCGTCGGTCGTGTGTAGAAAACTGTTGCCATATCTGAGCAGGTACTGCCAAAACTCATTTAGCGGGGCTAGACGCTATGGAGAGGCACACCAAGAGCTTGGTTGGTGATGAAGAACTTGCCACAATAGGCTTATCAGTTTTGAGAACAGACATCGTGTGCCCAGTTTCACACCAGTTCTATTCGATACATTTCAGAAAGTGTACGATGAAATTACTCCATATAATTTCCCCATTCCCTTTTCACCACCCAACGACGAGACGCACCGCGAATCACCATCCTTATGTTGTCGACATCCCCAGCTTACGAACAAAGAGGTTCTATTCCTTGTTCTTCATGAGAACAGCAGTGGAACAACCAGCCAGGGCATGTTTTACCCGTCCAAATACGACGTGGGTGTCTTCAAGAAAAGAGTGAATAGGCTATTACTAACTTCGTGGGTCTTAGGACCACAGATGAAATCACCACTTAACATCAGCTTAGCACCACTTAGCATTAGCGCTGACCTTATTGATATAAAAAAAATTATATATAATTTTTTTTCTCATCTACCAAAAATGCAAATATTACATATTTTTAACCAAAAGAGAGAATATTGAAATGAAACCTATATTGTAATATTTAGATATTTTAATATATTATTTTACATTAAAAAATAACAACATATTAACTATTAACTAGTTCATTATTTTCCTAATTATTTTAATGATATGATTCTTTAATAATAATTTTTTATGAAGAGCTGCAGGATATCTTACAGTACAACTTTGTAACGCGCTCTAAATTTCTCGTACGGGGAACAAACAATTCAAAACACGGCGCACGGAGGGAAATGTGAAATATTTTTTTTTATAATGCCTGCCTACAGTCTGTCTACGTCTGGTAGGCAGACCGAGGCAGCGGGTTTACAGTTTTCAGCACTGACAATTCCCACAGCTATTACGTATAATGACAGGCAAGACAATGGAATAAGGGCGGCGACTCAACGAGACCTCCCACTTAATTAAAAATGCTAATAAAGGAGCGGAATTACTTTCACAATAAAATAATTAAAATTAGTGAAACGGTTTTTTCATTTGAGAACGTTAAACCGTTTTTAGTAAAAATATCACTGGATCACCGCTACTGGTGAAGAGAAAAATCTTGAAGATACCGATATGTCGTAATATATATATGGAACATGTGACATAAGCAATCCATACTTAGTCAGAGTGAAGGATAAATACTTTGATTTTTTTACTGTTCATTTAAGCGCCCAGATGAGCGGGACCATCGCTTGATGGTAAGTAATACGCCTGCTCATAACAATTAGGTGCTAGTTAGGACGATCGATTCTGCACCATATTGTGCTCGTCGCCTCAGATATAAGGTCTCGTTATCCCAGCAATTACACTACAGCTACAGCGGCCTTCAAACTGGAACACAGTAATGTTTGCACACTACTGCTTTACAGCATTTAATGAAATTATCATTAAATACACTGTAATAAGTATATATTGATTTTTATAAATATATATATATATATATACAAATGCGATCTTATCTATTGTAGTTTCCTTCCGAGAAACGTTAGCGGGAAAATGAATGTGAATGTTTCATTCATCATCATCATTTAGAAAATGTTAATAAACATCATTTAAAACTTTACTAAATGCATAAGATTCTTAAATGAATGAAAAAAAAATCGCACCGTGTGTGTCTAAAAGCATTTTTAATTGCAATTAGTACGATTACGTATAAATTGCAACTTATTTTTGCAGTACGTCGGGCAGAATCTTCCGGATTCCGGTCCAGATGTCGCACAACGCATCGTTAACGATTACATGCAAAGAAACAATTCTATAGATATTTCTAGAATATTTAAATGGTAATATTCTAGAAATATATGTATATAACATATATTTCGTTAACACTGGCCTTACCATAGAGTAATTATGATACCCTACCTGCTTTTTTATGACACTATTAGTATAATTTGTTTTATTCAACAAAGGAACGAGACGAGCCACTTCTGGATGTTCACGCTGATGGTAAGTGATGTTATTATATTTTCATTAGCTACAACTCCCTTTAATCCGGAGTAGTTTGATTGTTTTTTTAAGAAACTTAAGCATATTTATACATAATGATTATATATATTGTGTATATTATAAATCATTTACGTACGTTTATTTTGTATAGGTGTTCAGTTGATTAATTTAAAATAGCTTTGTATAATAATCATACAGTTTTCACCGACTGTATCAGAGACGTGCAAACCACACCCGTAATATCTGTGCTTATCTATACTTAAAACAAACTTACCGATTTAGCAATTTAGAGAATTTTGCAACAATTTAGCAATAGACAGAATATAGTTGAGTATCTTTAGAGTAAATTAAGAGGTTATTATTTAGGTTTAGAGAGACGGGGTGTGATGCAGCGTTTATTTGCCTGCACAAAGCGCACGGATTTGCCTCGTATTCGTTTTAATCACACTCAATATTAATTGTTAGAGAAGATCTAAAAACATTAAATCCCAACAAATTTATGTTTTTATAAAGAAAAAATTGTGTATAATTTATATATTTTTAACGGAAATAGATAAGTGTTACAATGATCGAAATTGTAATAAGAAAATGTATTTTAAAGCGAAGTTACTTTATATATTTTTTTTATAAACTTATCCTTGTTACAAATTCAAAGGACAATTTTGTTAAGTGTTCTAATGCAGTGTATAATGGTTAAACATTTTGTAGACAGCGTGTATAAAGTGGCGAAGAGACTGGCATGTTGCCAACGTCGCGCCTTCTGAACATCCATGAAGTGGTAACATTGCCAATTTCATATGTTTTCGTTTTTTTTTGACAAGAAAATATTGCAGTTGCTCTATTGGCGGCAAGTATTCGAGTCCACAATATTGAACACAAAATCTTTTTAATAATATCTCAAGTATAATATATTTAATGTGAAACATTGTACGTTTTAATGTTAAAAAAGGGCAAAGTATTTGTACATAATCGCAAGGTCCTAAGTCATACATTTTGGTACCGTAATCTTTGTAGATATCCATATCCGTTAACTTTAAGCTAAATATTTACTTAATTATGAAGGATCTTTATAATCAGAATAAAATTAACACGACGTTATCCGAACATTTCTTTAAGCAAAAAAAAAAAGTTTTGCGGAAAACATTTCGAAATGTCATGATTTAAAACTTGTCTTTTTGTTCTTAAAAAGGGTCACAGCGAATTAAATTTAAGAATACACAAAACAAAAATAACAAGAAGTTAGAAAATTAACGAGGCACTGGAAAACGGAAATATGAAATTACGTTTTAAAGTGCCGAGACATTTCTGAATGACATTTTTCCGTACTTATTGGCCGGCCGGGCTGCCGACAGAGGACCGGAAATGAGTTTCCCACCCTCCCTTTTTCAAAGCGGTACTCTGTTAGCGCCTCTGCCACAAAGAACCACCACCTCCATTATTAGCCAGTCGGTAAAACCGTTTCACTTCTTACATTTTGTAATAAAACGGTAATTGTCAAAACAAATTTGAATATTGTCTTTAATATAAACAAACAAACATGGAACGTTTTATATATTTTTCTAAGAAATATAACTATGTCATAAGGAATGAATAATTTTCAAACATAAATACAAAAGCATCCCTCAATCTCTATATTTCATATAAAGATCATTGCAAGAGAGAACCGCAGACACGAGTAACCAAAATCTAATTACAATGTCGGACCACAGTCAATGCGGACCCAATAAATTTTGGTTGAACAATATTTAATGCAAATATTAGACCTTTCACCAAATATATTATACCATCCTTATGTGTTAACCATCTCCGGTTTCTGAACAAAGAGGTTTACGTCCTTGATACAAACAGCAAAGGAAATGAACGACACCGAAAACAGTGTTCTTTATATACGATGTAGAGATCATTAAGGAAAAAGTGAATGAGCTGTTATAAGATTAGCAATCTTTACTACCACAGACTATATGGCTTAAAACCAGGTGATATATGTAGTCAAGCACTAAGCTATTTAATAAAAAAAATCAATTTTAGCATAATATATACTTAGGCAAACAAGAAAGCCCAATTCAAATATAAATCATTTTATAACTTTACTGGACAGAATGAAAGTATTTAATGCTTACATCAAATACAGATTCATTGAAATTTTTTTTTCATTTCTGTACACTACTGAGTTGTTAATATAATAATTTTTTGGACATAAATTATGTAAATCTAATAGATTTCCTATCTACTTAGGTAATAATATAACTTGTGTATCAAAATGACAAGCACAAAATGTGGTAGTGTAGTGTTTACCACCCTTACTAGCGCAACGCTATTATGAGCGAGTGAATTGCGTACCATCTAATGAAAGTCTAGCTCGTTTCGTGAAACAATAAAAATATTTTTCACTGAAAATTTTACCTAAACCAGTACGTCTAAAATGAAAATAACCGGTGTCCGTTCCAATTTTAGATAATATACTAAATTGCGGTTTTAAGCAAAAATAAAATTCATCCATTCGCTCGCTCCATTTTCTATATTCAGTTTTCATTAACTTGGAAACGTACATAAATGTTAATTATTTATCTTCGTTCAGATTAAAAAATTTTATGTCTTTCAGCAAAAGTTTTAATACTATTACATAATTTTATTTTAACTAAAAAAAAACAAATTGTTCTTAGTAAAGTACATGTAATGTAACGGACAGGTACCAGACGTGCATAACATAGGAGATGTGCCGTGGAGGAGAGGCACAAAACGCTGCTGCGCCACGAACCCTCCAGTAGAGGGCCGGCAGTGATTAGAGCGCGCTAACAAAGAGCGGAGGGCCCTTAACCTACATGCTCCGTTTCACAGCAACGACGGTGACACTCCTTACGACCGTCGCAAACCCGCTACCCACCAGCCAGTCAATCATACCTAATCCCACCTAAACCGAATCAACGCCAATACACTTTTATCACAAGTAAAAAGAAAAACATTTTACCACGAAAAAAATATACCTTAACAAACTTAAATGCCATCAAAGAATATTGAAAAGGTTTTAGGGAGCTCTTAAATCTTATCAGTCCTTTTTAGACGCACGAAGTTAATAAATTGAAGGCTCGATCGTAACACAAACGACGCTACATAAAACAGACCGTGCAATACATAAAACAAAGGGACGACTAGGTACGGAAACGGCGGCCGTAGATCTCATAGATAAAACGGCAAAGATGTCGCGATGAAATATTTCAGTCTTTATTTTAAATAAAACAAGCACAGAAGAAGCAGCGAACGAATGCAACGGCATTTAATAAACCCTAGCAGAAAACAGGAAGATGCGGAGTTTAGCACATATTGAATGTTACGTGCTCTCGATATCGATTCTTCGGTTACCCGCGCTGGCATGCCGTCAAGTAATAAAACGGTTATCAGCGGCCGTTTACCAGGAAACGACACGACCATATGCCGGTACAGGACAATAAAATGACGGTAGCTCGCTGGTGACATTAAACTAAATGATGTAATTACCCGCGAAATACGGAGGTGAGAGGAAGCTTTGAGTTAGTAATTTGTTCCTAAATGTAGTTAACATCTCCCTTGACGGGTTAAATTTATTAAGCCGGTTGTGATGACAGCGCTGCGGCGGATAAATAAAGTTGCCGCTATGAGAGTAATTTATCCTGTGCTGGTTATTGTCTAATGGTCTTAATATTAGGATAAAATAATAGAATAAAAGAAAAATACATTCGCAAAAAGGTCGTTCGTATAAAATTTTGTTCCCCTATAAGATATTTACGTAGTAGATACCGATTATCACTTTGGGACACTTAAGATGAAGCGTGTTTCAGTGAAATAGTTACACTACTCAACTCCCTTAAATATGTCATATCGAGTAAGTTATATATTGACAAACAATGTACCTTGTCATAATAACCTTCAAGAGAAGAAGGAGCAGGCTTCTTCTAAATTAGTGCGCTTTACCTAGGTTATATCTCTGCTTTCTATCAGGTGGGATCGTAAATTATTATTCTATGTAATAAAAAAATATATATAATTTGTCTACTTATAGACAGATATCATTAATCGAATTTGGTGCACCTGCCGATTAGAAAGAGTGCAAACTAAATTATATAAAACTAGCTGTTCCCCGCCTGCTTTACTGGCAACAACTCTTTGGGGATAACATCTTATACGATCCGTTCTTAAGGGACTTATACTCGGCAAAAGGAATATTTCTACCTAATTTCAAGTCTGTAGACTCTACGGTTCTAGAAATATGATGATGAATCTCCACATAGGTGGAAATCTAATAAATGTGTATAGACAACGATAAAGTTTTAAATACTGTAAGTTCTTATATTATTATGCTTCCGATATAATCAGACGCGAAATATCTCTTATGCACTTCGTACGTATATTTACTTAGCGAGAGTTGTGTGAAAATTCGAGATGATGTAACGCCATTAGCAGGCGCGCCGGTGAACGAACGCGTCATTGCCCTTCAAAGGGATGGGCATTAGACTCGTAATGGGCACTTTAAACTTCGCACGAAACCCGTAAATTCATCGAATTTATTATAACAATAAGCATTGTTTTCTATGAAAACTCTCCTTATTAAAGAACTCTCTAATGAACTTGTTTAAAAAGGTTTTATTTAATGTATATTTCTCAGATAAATTGTTTACTTGATAACCTTATTTCATCTTAATATTAATATTTTATTTCTCCGTCACCAACCACAAGTCAACAAGAAACGTAATAATTTTCATAGTGCATTTTTATTTCTTGAAGCTAGTTGTCTTAATTCTTCATTTGCTTTAATGAAGCAACATCAAAGATTATTCTGAAAATAGATATTCATAATATTTCTTTATAATATACATAGGAGATAGCCAGAGATTTATTGACTCATCGCGAAATATCCGAAACTATTAGAGGTAAATACTCAAAATTTAATAGAGATATTGCTTCTGCATTTTTAGAGATCAACTAAGAATGGATTTTACAAAATTCCTTCCCTAAACGGAGTTGTCCGGATGTTATAACCAGCAAAGTAGGCGGAGAACAGCTAATAAACATATATTTCTTTTAAAATCCCATTTAACTTACATTTACTCTGTTTATGGAAGAATTGGATCATAATGAAGTGAAGTACATCATCTACTGAAGACAGTTTTTCTGCCAAATTCTCTAGTACTTAAATATTTGCTGAAATCTCAAATACTTATTAAAAAGTAGACATTATTGTAATATACTCTAGAAGTAGTAGTAGCTCTGAACAATGATACTTCGTTATATCTATTTAACTAGCATATAGAGCTGTGGTTTAACCAGATAAAGTCCAGTGAAGTGCAGACTGCATTGCGAAGGCAAACCTTCTAATGGCGCTCGTAAAATATTACCGACGACATTCAAACCGGTGATTCGAGGTTTATGATCCAGAACCCGGGGCGTATTTTAACAATTCACCCATTGTCGGTGCCACTGGGGAGAAGAGAGGAAGGATCGTTAACTGTCATTGTTGCGGACATCGCGCTCTTGATGCCACAGAGTAAAGAAACATATATGTGAAGAGTTCTTTAGTAAAAGATTTAATATGATAATCAGTTTTTGTGTGTGACTTTCTCACTCTTCAGTCCTTCTATCTTAACTTGATCTCTAACCTCAATTTAGTACAGAAACACTAACTTGTCTTATTGTTATATTTTATAATAAAATCCTACCGGCATGTACAGGATCTAATCACCATCATCATTATTTCAGTTTCAGCCAGAGGAACTGACTAACAAATAATATTCTTGGTGCCTGTTTCGACGATGTGAGGAACATGAATTTTTGCAAGCACTACGTCATACAGTACATATCACCCTAACTAACGTCACATTGTTTTATGCAGACGTAACTTATATCATCAGATATCCCGCTTATCACAAATCAAAATAAAAAAAATAACCTGCGTCTACCGTAACTTCTGAATTCATTGTATCTACACTCTTAACTGATCAATTTGCTCTTGTTTTTAAACACTTCTTTCGATTTGGGATTAGGTTACAACAATTGTTTCTTATTAATAATTTTGACACTCTGTGACGTAACTTTATTTTAACATATGTATAACATATAATATAAACATAAATTAAGGCAGGAATCAGGTCAATCTCCTTATCATGCTTCAATTGAATATTGAGAAGCTTATGGCACACAAATAGTTGTGCAGTAAATAGAACTGAACACACTCATCTCAGGCGTGAGTAATCAAGCCCTTAGCAATATATTTCTGCGAACATAAATCGGGAAGTATGGAAACTAGGCCAAGTGAAGTAATCGCTAAAGATGAATATCCTTTCGCATGATATCAACGAAACGATTTATTTGCAAATTTTTTGCAATAAAACAGAGTTAAATTTGTCTATTACGTGTGTTATAATATTATTACGGTAAACATGTAAAACTCGTGAATCCTTTAAATTAACACGCAGGTATCTTCACGCTATAACATTTTATTTAACATGAAAGGCACTAGTAGAATAGACATTGAAATAAACACAACCTTATGAATATTTCAACAAAAAAACTATGCACTGAGATTAATCAACTAATTTTACGAGTATTCACTATTATAAGACATAATTATTAGATTATTTTAGGCCAATTATGTTTAAAAAACTTTTGTCGTATTACAACATTTATTTACATAAAATGTCACTGTACGAGTATGTACCGAAGCAAGGGCAACCTTAACTACTTAGTAATTGATCTGTTTGAGAATAAACTATCGCATAAGGTGAATAGCGTGTTACTAGATTAAATTCCAGGAGCAAGACGTTCACCTAGTAACACGTGACGCAAGTATCCATAACACATTAGACCGTGGACCTCAACGCAAGCGCTGTAACAGATGAGCTATCTAAATAAAAAACTGACTATGAAGTGATATACATCAAGAGAGAATAGAGAAACGATAATAATATGGCGCTAGTTAGAATGACATACACTAAACTAAATTATACTCTTCACTTCTCATTAATTTTACTAGCAACAACGCCTTTCAAACCGGAACAGTATAGTTTGCACACCACTGTTTGGCGACAGAAAACGGAGCTAAGGCATCTATTAAAATTGTTTCCGGCAACAGAGATCTACCACCTGAAATGATTATCTTAAAAATGTCTAATATAACTTAAAAGTATTTTGCATTCATCTAAACCAGAGGTTTTCAAACTTTATGAGCTCGTTTATAAGAAATCATACCCAGGCTGTAATTTTTAATCTCTTTGCCCCTTCCACTTTTTAAACCACTAATTTAATATTGTATACAATTTTATATCATTTCATCACATTCCATATACTACTACATATGAGAAGCACATGAGAAAAAAAATTACTAATGATAATTTTTATAATATATTAACGCTGTCATAATCAAAAATCATCATTGCATCAATTAGTACCGCGTAGAAGACTATTTGAGAACAATAACAGGAAGTCAATACTGGACTCCAGTCATCATTAATATAAGAATCATCATCAACCCGCAACAGTTCACATCTAGACATCAAACGTAACTAATTCTAAACAATGTTTTAAAATTTCTTTTCTTTTTATATAAATTGGGGTTTTCTTGAATCTTTCTTTTAATTCAGTTCTTTAACGATTACATTTCTTCTCTGGGCAATGAAACAAAATGACGTGGCTTCTAGCCATCTTTATTATCTCTAGTTAATATACTACTACTATACTACTAGTTAACTACTGTGATAAATCCCGACAAAATTGGGTCATAAACCGTAAATAAGATGATAACTTCGTATTATTAAACTCGCTGCACAAAGCAAATGGCTTGAACGACGAGTTTCTAAAAATTTTGTGTCATAAAGCGAATTTTATGTGCCCTTTTAACGACCTGTTAATACTGTGCTAATTTTTTTGCCGACGGAACTCTTCTGAAAGGTCTGTTAAATATTTAGAGCTGTAGTAACAAACAAACTCACTTTACTGTCCTCAACATCAATGTCATTTAACATCACATGAAAACCGGGTCAAATGTTGGCTCCTTATCAATAAAAAAAGTTATGTTAAATAGTTTATATACTTAGACATTTCTCTTTTCATGTTTATCTATATATCAAGCTTTATGTTTCTTTACCCGACAAAACGACGAGACAAACGAGATGATCACTTGATGATTAGAGAAACGCCCGCCCATAATTAGATAGTATAGTATACACTGCACGGTACTGTGCTCGTCGGCTCGAGATGTAAGTCAAGTTACCTCAGTATCATCAGCTACATAACCCTTTAAGTCGAAACAGTCATATTTACACAGTACTATTTAGCAGCAGAAATAGGAGCTGCGGTGGTAGCTACCCAGACGGTTTACGGCGGCAGGGTACCACTACCACTTACAAAATGGCTAACGTAACTTAAAAGTAACTTATAATCATCTAAACTAGTGGTTTCCAAGCTTTGCGCTTTAATACTTCCGTTATATCTTACACCAGCTGTAATTTTTGAAATTTGCCTTTATGCTTTCGACTTTGAAAGCGATTAATCCAAATAGAAGGATAAAGACATTTCAATAACTTGTAATTATTATGAAATTATAAAAAGGTTATTAACTTAGAAGAATTAGAAGTTGTTTGTAATTACCGTCACACGTTAGAACAGGTAATGTATGTATAAATGATTTCGGGCACTAAATCAGTGCGATCAGCCACGCCGATAAACGCGTATTGAGGTATTGACATCCAATTATGGCTCGAGAGCTAATACACTGGCGGAATTAATATCTGGCATACATTAATATCCAACATACGCTAACAAACACAAAGGCGATTCACGATACGTATTAGTTGCAGGTGACTAACATCTAAACACTAGCTATAAAATAATTATAGTTATAGATAACACTTTCAGTGCTTAATAAGATCTAAAGGATATCCTACAAGTCTTCTATCAGCTAGTGCGGCGCCCAAAGCTGTTCCCTTCTCTCTGTACAAGAGCCGTACTTTCTACGCATCTGACAAGGACAAATATACATACATGCTTCCTGCTTTCGGTTGGGTTAAATAGTTAAGATAAAAATTGGCGATTATTTAGGTCCCAAACGTATTCAGATTAAGGATGGTTACGAGATCTAATATGTATGCAACTGGCTGGCTATCTTATGCTCTTACTGCCAAACAGTATTGCCAACATCACTGAGTCCTCTCTTATTGAAGTCCTCATATCAAAACTAAAATTGGTTCCTTATGAATGACTTAATGTCTATATTTATTAAATCATTAGGGCTAGACATATCATCAAACAATTTGCAAGATACGAGTTAAAAATATTATAATATGATATTTTTCAGAATTAATATTTGTAAGAGGTAAACATTTTTTTTAAAAAAAAAACTTAAAACTGCAAATGACAATTTGTATGTATACTTACAAAGCACACAAAGCGACTCTTTTCGCAGCGAGCGTGTATTTTAGCCCACAAAGTTAATTACTTTATTCCAGTTGTGATTTTATGTAAAGTGTGCGTTTTTTAGCCGTGGGTACTGCTTGAATTAATATTATTACTTCACAAACAAACAAATCTTTTTAAATTTGCTCTAGTTTTATTATATTAATATAGACGTTGTAATACAAAATGTATAAAAGTAAAGACTTACACATATGCACATGGGTCAAAGCAAAATTTCTAGAAACAATATTATTGAGTTAAATGAATAAAGTAAAATAAAGTTTTCAACACATGTATGATAAACTTAGATGAACTTTTTAATAGTTTTGCTATAAATTTATATTTTTACTTGCTTTAATATAAAGAATATCACCACTTTAGAACAAAGACCTCTCCCAATAAATGGCACTAATCCCGATATTCGCCTTATGTATTAAGTCATTATTTATTTAGGATTATGAAAGGAGATTTCAATATATAACTGATATAACTCTGTATATATGGCATTATCATTGCATTTCTAATAACAGATATACACAAAATTAGTGATATATATATATATATGTATATTTAAAGTTCAAAAATTTTAAATAAAATTATTTAACTACATTAAAGACTGAAGATTGAAAGTTAATTTGAAAATCTGTTTACTTATAGCGAAAGATTGAACTTATTATCAAGACTAATTAAAAAATTAGACTTAATGTTGATATATCTAATATACATAAATTTTCAGTAAAGTTAATATTTTATTAAAAAACTAAATTTCGTCAGGCTACTCCTATAAACGGTTGTCTTCAGGTTTATATCATAATCATAAAATAATAACCAAGTTCATTACAAAACTGACGATTTTAATCTACGTATATCATAACTGGTGAATTGAAAATGAATGGTGGCTTCATCATTATTTGAACAAATCTCATTTACCGTGCAGATTATAGCATTGTTACAAAATTTATCGCAATAATACAATCACGAAGCAGAGGCGGAACTGGTGCGCGTCGAGTTTGCACAACAATGCCCATAAACGTTGACGAAAATCCGATTAGCGACATATGGCCGGAGTACGGACAACCGAATCCGGAAATTTGGCATTGTCGGACACGGCACGCGCCACTGGCCGTGTATTCAAGCCGGTTTGGTCAAACGTTTGCGGCCAACGAAGCTTCAAATTTAGGCCAACCTTGTAAATGGACAAGCGCCAAACAGCTTACGAAGACAATAGTCTTACTGTTGGTCAACGCCCAAAACAAATAGTCAATTACATATATATACTTATATAACTAAAGTTGTCGGAGACCGTCTGAGTAGGTACCACCCCACCCCCTATTGCAGCCGAGGAACAGTACTGTGAAAACATTACTGTGTTCCAGTTTGAAGAACGCCGTATCTAATTTAATTACTGGGGTAATGAGACGCAACATCTCATATCTCAAGCGACAAGCGCTATTGTGTAGTCTATACCATTCTAGCTAGCGCCGCGTTGTTATGGGCGAGCGTATCACTTACCATTAAATGATCATACCCCTGTTCTAATCACTTCGTAGAATAAAATGGAAAAAAAAAAATAATTGAATTTCTATGCAATGTTGATATGTAGATTAACACAACACAAAATAATACTAATTTATCATAAAATGTACTTTTTAAAGGAAAAGGTGCAAAAAATTCTAAAATCAATATCAACCATGAATTCTATAGATATCTTTTTGTTCTTCTCGCTTTACAGCCAGGGCCGGATTGGTTAAGCAATATACATCAATGGTCACAGTAATCTACTTTGCCAATTTCTTGGCGTTCAGCATTATAGCAACCAACGTAGCTTTGTTCTTCCTCAACCTCCATGAACTTTGAGATAGCTCACCATAACGGCCATCTATAGGTATGTACATATTAAATAGGTGAACGCAGTTATGAACTGATAACTAGTTAGTTTTTTGTACTAGTTATTGTGTTATAATGTAATACTTAGTCTGGGCTCAGGACGAAGTGATCACGTCGTACTAAGTACAAAAAAAAAGAGGGATGAATGAAAATTTTTAGTCGTTTTTATTTTAATATTTTCCTATATAACAAATCCTACCCTTAGAGACTATCCATCTAAGCCTTACACAAAACAAATTTTTGTAATCATAGTAAATAATTCACGTTCAAAACGTACTGATAATAATTTATTATATTAAAATAATAATATATTTAATTAAATAAAAATTATTAATTATTCACGATATAAAAATATATTTTTTTTAAATATATCAAGTTCTTTTTATATGAAACATTTATGAGTATTAGGCTAAAGTAGACACGAGTTTCTTTCAATCGCAATTGACTACGAAATTAATGAGCTACCCTCAACTCATATAAACTCGTAAGAATATACGAAAAGTAAATTATACAACCCCAATTTACCCTCCTCCGAGGATTAAATAACCTTAAAATTCATTTTTTACGGGTTAGCCTTCAATATGGAGATTAGTTCAGTTCTGGCCGTATCTGGAACGAGGTTGGTTGCCAGGTCAACTGAAGCATAAGGACCCATTTACCGCCTCATTGGACCTCCCGTGCGCCTGTGACTCAATTAGGCTCCATCTCATTTATAAGTTTACGATTATTAAATTTGAAGGTTAAAATAAAGTAAATGTTGATACTAAATGTTTATAAGAAAAATCATTATAAATCTAAACCATAAATGATTGCTTCTAAACACTAAAAGCTATAAGCATGAGGGTAGGTCTTTGTTGCGGGACACTATCTAGGTATGTACAACCGTAGAGCTAATTTCTTCCGCCAAATAGCTGTGTGGAAACAATACTATGTTCCGGTTTGAAGGGAGTTGTACCTAGTCAAATTACTGGGGTTAGGAGGTCTTGGGACTGGATCTTAAGCCCTAAGGTTCGTAAGGTCAACAGTTTAATATTGTGCGTATAACTGACGCACTCTTGTTATAGACGGGCGTATCACTTACCATTCGGTGAAGTACTCATTTTATTACTTAACCAAACAAAAATATTTTTTTACAGAGTAATCTTGCTAATGATTTGTTAATTGTTGGAAAAAGTATACTTTTTGAAAAATAATGAATGGTCGTACGATTTCTATTAATCGCCGATAAGGTTTACCGTTAAAGAGAAATATTTAAAAATTTATCTCTCTCAAGAAATAACAAAATGCTTTTCATATTCGGTACTATGACGTTTCTCATTTCCCGCTGCTCTTTGTGGGCGTTCAAAAATAAATCCGCTTATCTACATTCGTTTCTACTTTTCACGCAATAAAAGTACCTAGACTCTAGAAGTTAGAATCTCTATTTATATAATACATAGTAAATCACATTAGATTAATATTTTTTGAAATTATATGAACTACTCTATTAAATAACGGGCATATAAACTTTATAAAAGATATAAGGAATATTTTAAAACTAAAATTATATTCAATTTAATACAAATTAAAATATATTTCTTCTTAGTATTATTATTATTATTACTATTGAATAAATTACTTCTTCTTTCTCCTGCCGTTTTCCCAGCTATGTGGGGTCGGCACAGTATGTACTTCTCTTCCATATCTGAATTCACACTCTTCTTACACATGTCATCTTTCACATAATCCATCCACACTTTCTTCGGTCTTCCTCTACTTCCACGTTCATTCTCATTATTGAATATATTACTATTTGATTGTATATAATTTTGATCCATAAAAGTAAATTTTACTTAGTTTTACTTGATGGTATGGATTATGGATGTGTTATAACTCTACTGGAAAAAAACGATAGCTCATCAGGCTAACAGATAAAAACAGGACACATAGGTCATATATAAGATATTTTAGTAGTAGTTACATTAAAAAAATATCTTTGACTCTGTGCTTCAGTATTTAACGACTTATTGAGCCAGTTATAACACCACACTTCTGGCAAAAGCAGTAAATCTTTAAGTCCGCCTTTCTTCCTTTCAGGGCTTGAAGTACACGAACAAAAGTCTGGTGCAGCATTGTTTCAAATGCGAATGGCTCTATTGTAGTCCTCAGTCTGAATAGTTGAGGTGCATAATAGTATGAAAAGATGAGTATAAAACCCTTTATATAGATAACTCTTACATTATAATATCGTAGTATACGACAAAGACAATGTAGTAGGAGAGGCGTACACAGTCATAATTCACAAGTTTTCGTATGTATCTTTCGAGCTCTTCCCTTCCACTTATATCACTGTCTAATTCTTTACAAAGCCCTCCTATTTTATCCAATACTTTCTCATCTTTCTCTTCTCCTCTTTAATAAAAATTAAACGAAGTCGTACAGTCGTCAAGAAGACATTTACGATTTTGTCGAACTCATTAAAAAAACTAAAAGCGTAGTACTAGAAATCTTTTCATTATCCAAACTCTACCACTTTGGCCACGGGATCTAACTAGGAACCTCCATATTTCGAAGCAAGCGTAATGGCGAGTTGAAGTTCCTCGAAGGTTTCTTATTATATTGACGCAAGAATGTTACTACACTATTATTCTTTAATGTAAAATATATGTGTACTAAAAACCTACTATGGTTTTCTTCGTTAAGAGTTTTCCGCTTTTATTGGAATTTGCAGCTAAAGTTTCGCTAGCTGAACTTAAATGAAAGTGCTTAAATAAAGCTTATTCTTTGTTCAATGTGGTCAACCTGATATTCTTTTAACTTGGTTTTATACAGAGAAGAAACATTCGGTTTTTATTTCAGCCTTTTAATGCCAACTGTGTAGACCGTCCAAAAAGGGAAATATTCAAGATAAGGATATTAAATTACATTTATCTTTACTTGCAAAGGATCCTTAGTTTACTCTCTAAGCAATAAAACAAGATTTATTTAACAAAGAACGATCTAGAATACCTTCATCTAAAAGATAATCTATAAGATCATCTTAAAGACGAAGGTGTTCTAGACAGTTTCTGTGCAGACATATTTCATTTATTACAAGACTACATTTATAACACGTCTTTAATATTTGACATCAAAAGCAGTAATGTGTATTTTTATTACGCCCTTTCGCAATATTGCAGACTGTGAGTGATCTTACCGAGCAAAAGGGAACATTTATGACATAAAACAAAAGGTAAAGCAACGTGATTTAATTTAGTAATAAATAACTAATACACTACTAAACTATCTTATAACATAAATTATGTATTTGCGCACATATTACGCCAACTCACAAAGACTAATTCAATAGTTCAGAAAAATGATGATTTTGATCTTTTAAAACATGAAATCATCAAATATTAAGTCCACTGTTTGAAATTCGAATCATTTCATTAAACCTTTATTATTCGCAATAGTTGATTTATATTAAAGGTTTATATATGTTTTATCAATAAAGTCTCACGACCCTTAGTTTTGAAGAACCGACTTAAAAAGAGAGATATGTTTTAATAAGCAAATATTTCTAACACTAACATCTCTAATATTTACATTTGAATTATAATATAATAGACTAAAATACATATTTGAATATATAATGTAATAGACTTGATGTACATGTGACACGAAATCACTTATTTAAAAGGCCCACTCGTATTCTAAGCCCGGCTTAACTCTTCCTTGCAAGCGGCGCCATCTTGTTGAGACGGATAATACATCAGAGACGTTTTCTATTTTTAACAAAATATTATTCTATCAGCACAATCGTGTATGAGATTGAAGATGACAAAAGGTTATTTTAAGAACTGCTTAGACAGCAAATCACATAAAGCTTATTAATAATAACTTATGTAACAAGTAACAAACTTTTCATTAAGGCTTACCTAACGCCAACAAGATAAAACCCCCCGTTTCTGCTGCCAAATAATATTGTGCAAACATAACTGTATTCACGATTTATAGAGCATTATAGATCAGTCAATTAAGGTAATGAAATTTAACATTTTTTTTATTATAAGTTTTTTTATAAAGGTATAGGGTGTGTCATCTTAACTACCGCCATATTATAACTGGCAAAAGTTTTATTTCGTTGCTTCGTCAAATAGAAATTAAGAAAATTCAAAATTAAATCTCTTCGATGTTTGACTTTTATAGCAAATATATTCTGAACCCAAGTCAATACATAAAAACCCAAGGAAGTGATTAGGAAATTCAAGAGGAATCAAATAAGGTCAATGTAACGATCCTTTAAACTTTATCTTTGATCTTTTTAAAATAATAAATGAAAACAACGTTCAATGACTAAGAATTAAGAAAAAAGTACTACATCACAAATTAACGTTAATGAAAAAGAAATGATTTAATAAAAAAACAAACGTTTCTTTGAAACATTTCCATTTGAGAATTGAATTCAAGTCAGTACACTGTGTAATTTGATAACTGCCATCGCATAGTTCATCTTTTGATGCTCTCACATGTCAACAGCATCAAAGCAACAAAAGAATATAAAAAGCTACTCACCCAGACAAAGGGTTAAAAGGCATGAACACACCTACAGACGTTTCAAAGCTACTAATTGTTAAATGTGACCTCTATTCAGCAGACTAAAAATTGACAACACCCATTCAGCTGGGCACTACAAAAGACTGGCCTTGCTATTATACTTTTATATTTTCTGATATGAACACGGTCTTACAAAAGGTAATGTATACACTTTTCGGAAATGCGATTGTGTAATGAATATTATACACGTTACTGTATTGTCTGTAAATTTTTCATCTTTTGAAAGATCTCCGCACAAAACCACACGTTATACAAATTGTATTATAACATAATCCAAACTAAACGCTATTAATATGACTTTAAAATATTTTGGGGGACGTTCATTATTTTATTAAAATTTCTATTTTCGGCATACATGAATGAAATTTTAGAAATTTGAACAAAAAGCTTACTACAACAGTAGTGTGCAAACTTTACTGCGTTCTGATTTAAAAGACGTTGTTTGAATTACTGAAGTATTAATACCTGTGCCACAAAGCGATGAACACAACATGATAGTTGTTATAATGCTAACCAACGCCATATTAAAAAGAGAAAAGAGAAATTCTCTTCCCAAAATCATCAAGTAATGTAATGAAATCCTTGCTGTGTATTCTCCAAGAAATTACAGAATAAGGTTCTTCCAGAAGGATGTGATAAGGTATCACCGGAGTCGGCAATACGATTGGGATGCTTCTACTATAAATGTCTCTAAGCTTCAGTTATTGATTACAATTCGGCTGGCCGTTTGCCACCTTCGTTATATAAAAAAGTGTGTTAACTTGTTAAAACATATCTTTTTATTTGGTTATTTTATTTATAAATCTAACAGGTTATATGCGAAAAAATTTAATAACCTGATGACTTACAGAAATATATTCAATATACTTTTCTTTCAACACACACACACTCGTAGATTACTATTGGTCTATAAACTATTACACCGAGGGCTACGTATAGAACGACATATTATATTATAATCAATATAAATGCTCGAAACGTTTCTTTATGTATGTAGGTATGTCTGTATCAAAGATGAGGCGTATTGCCGAAGCGAAGGAGGAATTTTATTGGCAAAGCTCAAGCTACTACGATAAATCAAAGTAAATGTCAAAGTGTATGTTGCAATTTGCCCTGTGATTCATCTATCGGAGCATTCATCTCTACAGGATTCTAGTTTATGATAGTATATATTTAGTATTTGAATTTTCAAGGATCTATTTTTATTCATAGACCGTAGCTATTAAATATAACCGCTATTTCCTTTATTTAAAGCGGTAATTTTTCTATTTCCATTTTTCTAGTACAAATTATATAATGGGTAGGGTTAACTGATTCTTATTCGTCGCTTACAGTGACCTAAAACGCAAATAGAAATACTTAATTAAAATTTTTACTTCAAATTATTACTGTATTATATGCCGCGGCATCACAAAAATGTTTCAGCAAATAATAGTAAAAAAAACTGAACCTCATAAATTATGCGAAAGCTATATTAACCTAAAAAAATTAACCTATGTATGCAATATAATTAGAGGAAAATTTTTAAAACCTATCAATGAATTCTTTATAAATTTATCCAGACAGTTTTCCATCAATTGTAGTGACTACAATTAGTATTAAAAAAATATTATCATCCATTAGTTTCCAATTTGTAATAGTAGCAGCTAAGTGTACAAACGCTCTTTGCGAGATAACTTTAATCCGGCTAAGTGGCGCTGGAAGATCAATTTTCCTCTGTTAGCGTTCATTTCATATTTTTTTATATTCCTTTTAATCGTATGGTATTTTACCATATTTTCCATAACGATAAAAACTATTTATTAATTAAAATGGATAACTCATTTAAATTCATTACTTTATAATTTAACTATTATCTTCGATATGGCCCCCTGTGTAAATAAAACCTAATATAACTACGTATGAATGATCTTTTTTCACAGTATCGCGAACGTTAAAAGGAATATTTATTATTATTATATTTATTGAAGATCGAAGATGAAAAGAGCTCTCTCTTGATGGTACAGTGGCATGCCACGCCCATTACAAAGTAGATACATTAAGATTTTCTTAAATCGCATATAGTTTGAAATGATTTCATATTGAACGTCGCCATTATTAATTTTACAATATGAACAAACAGAGCGAAAGAATTTATTTATTCTAAATTAGATATTAACAAAGTAAAAACCCAGCTTTTTCTATGCTTACGCTTGCTAAGCTTGTGGGAATTGCGGAAACAATTCCTCTTTGAAAGTGGAAATACAAAAACACGTTGTGGCCACCGCACAACATTTTAGAACAATGGACGAGCTGGAACACCTAAATCCTGTAAAGAAAGGGAATAGGACAGAAACGGTTATTCCGCCCGGTTTGCTGAAATTTATATCCTTTCTCCCCTCCTTCGGCGTCCTTTGAATTGTTTCATGTTTACTGATATGCAGTTTATAGGTATATTTAAATACTGTGATTAATACTCTAGATAATTCTTACATAAATTAAAGTATAATGAAAATTAAGTACAATAGTATTAATAATTATTTGTTCTGGTTTTAATTTTTTTAATTACGTGAAATATCATGATGTGCAAATCACTCTGCTGATCTTCATCAAACTGATACGTTCGTTTATAACAATGTGATGCTAGTTAGGATGGTATTCATTGCACCAATTTTGTGCTCGACATGTTATGTCACAAGGCGACGAGCACTATTTTAAAAAGTAAAAGCAATTTTTAGGTCTTTCAAAATGATTTAGTTTTTTTTCTATAAAATTTGTGTTACTAATCTTCATATATATATATATTAGAAAATCCACCTGTGTAGACACTGATCACGATATCTCTGAAAGCATAAGGCCTAGAGACTTGAAATTTGGTAGAAATATTCCTTTTGACGACTATAAGTGAGCTAATAACAGATTTTATGAAATATTACTACCAAAAAGGGTTACGGGGGTGTTACGGCTAGCAAAGCCTCCCAGGGAACAGCTAGTTGTTTATATTTATAGAATAAGCGGTCATATTGTCATTATCATCTGATGATGATAATGTTCAATGATGATGATTCATCAGCCGATAAACGTCCAATGCTATCTACGTCTATATTGTCATTATATATGTATATACATATATATATATATATGTTTTGTACATATATAAATGTATACTCATATATTTAATTAGATTTTATAATAAGGTTAATGAAAAAGACTTCATTTTAAAATTAAGTTGAAAATCAGAAGAATTAGTTACAACGATAACTGTAATAAATAATATATATGCCAATAAGAAAGAAATGTATGATATAAAACAAAGAGATTTCCAAAATATATCTGAATTGTTGGTCGTATTTCTAAACTTAGATTTTCTTTGTTAAATTGTATTTGTAATATCTCTTTTATTGTCTATTAGTTATTGGAAAAGAACTGTTAAGGAATTCTGGTATTTAGGTTTTTTTATGATCATACTGTAATAATATGATGTATGATGTAAAGTATGTATAGATGTATAATAATACAGTATTAATAATAAAAAGAGAAACTAATTCGGAACATTATCATCTTTTAAATGATCTAAACATTAATATGCTTTAATGAAAAGATCCGTTTTATATACTTTTATACTATTCGTAATTGCTGATATTAGTTATACAGCCTTTAGTTAGGTTCAAAAAGATTCCATTTATGTAAAAATAATGTAATTGATTCTGTCCAAGACTTTTTCTATGCAATGCAGATAATATATTACGTCATACCTGCAACATTATGTCTCTTGCCTTTTTTTTTTCAATTATAAGTCGCTAACGTTTTAATATATTTTTAAATTCATTATTTCAACCATACAAACTCAAATACTAATCTATCTTAAGTATAAGACTAAGTAAATACATATGTTCATTACATCACATACTACTCATTAGAAGTAAATGTACTACAAATAATTTATTTGTGCCCTTACTCACTGAAATGCGATCAGTTTTTATTGTAATGTAAACGCTTCTCGTTAAATACAATGTATATGTTAGCCGATAGCAAATTAATTGCATTAAAATACCTTATACACAAGGCGAGATCTATTCTAGTATAAGTAGGCGAACTGAATATCTTTTAATTTATATACGGTCCCGAGCAGCGAAAAGGTTTGATGGGATTGCTTCATTTACATATTCCCTTCGTTCCTATTTATAACAAGTAATTCAAGAATGTCCTTTCGAGTTTACCTAGCATGAATATTCAGGTATCTCTCCAATATTCTCTGCAAATTGAAATATAAAAGAATCTAAAAGAAATATAAAATGTTTATGCGTAGAAAATAAAGACGTATACGAATTTTGAATTGAAACTTTTATTTTAAGACAATTTTAAGGAAAATTAGATGTCTATTATTAAAGACTTAAAAAGTTTCGTACAGAGTATAGGTAATAAACAAATAAATACTTAAAACTAACGTCAAAATCATGTGGCACCGTGCGCCTAAACTCCGCCGTCGCATTATCTGAGGAAACATTACTGTTACGCAATCATTAGAGAAGTGCATGCGTTGAAAAAAAAACCGGAACTCATAGGTGTTCGCTGTTAAAAAAAACTTCTAAGGCATCCGCCGCTGTTTTCAGCCGGCCACGCTATTTAACGCGTGCCGTGAAAACATTGCCGAACGGTCAATCGATTTTCGACTTAGTGAGCTCGACACGACGCTCCACGGCCACAGGTTGGAGAGCTCGCTGGATAAGTGAACAGCTAAAGTGGGAATTCTTACCTGGCTCGCATGCAGGACTTCCAAAAATATGGTAAAAACACTTATAAAAAGCACGGCGCGCGACATAGTTGCGGCCGCGTTGTTGCGCTGCTTTGACCGGCTCGAGTCTGGTAACGTTCGCTCAGGACGCCAGAAAACTGCGTACTGGTCGGTTGGGACGACACCGTGAGCGTACCTAGCGTCGTATATATCGACCCTCCCGGGAGCGAGAGGGACGGCGGACGAAGGTCGCGGGTTAGAGAGAGAGGCGACAGGGAGGATAACGCACGCGCAGTGCTGTTAGAACGCAACACAAGCGAGGAGTCCCTCTACAGCGGGGCGAATCACGAACGCCACCTCCTTCTTTCGCCGTCTGGATTCCCCGGTGATGAGGCATCGGCTTCTAGATAGCAATGGAACCTAATATCTGCCTTAATTAACTTACAGAAAGCTCTTTCACGCATCAATCGTCTCCAACAAAAGCAAATTATAATTCAATTAAATTTTTTATTTCAAATAGCATATTGTTTTTCAGGAGTATAAATATATATGTTTGTATAAAAATTACCCTCTATAACATTAATAAATATCATATTAATAATTTAAACGCCTTTAAAACGTTTGTTAATATATTTTCTGCAAATTATGAAGTACTTTACTTTGTACCTTGTATGTATTTTATTGTCTTTGTAACCGTGGAACATTAAATACTTTACATAGAACATAATCCAAACAGTTGTTTGGAATAATTTAGTAGATTAACTTATTAAATATTTTTTAAATAATTATATTTGATTTATTAATATGAATTAAGTTTTATTAAAAAATAATAGGAACAAAGAATATATTAATATTAGAGATAAGTCTTTACATAGCTACATTTGAAGCAAAAAAGGCTATTGTATTAGACTATTCGTTGGAAAAATTTACAAAAATAATGGATTTCAATTAATAAATAATTACAAAGATAATAAATACAGTATACCTAATAGTCAGAGATACATATGTAAGCAACTGACACAATAAATGGACTACCAACGACACAAGGAGACTGCATCCCATCTCTTATTCATACCCTAACGCTGCTGCTAACAAATAGAAGGGATAATTAATTCTCTTATTCCTTTCAGGTATTCATGTCTTCGCAGATATAAATATAACGGATAGATTTAATACACTACATTAATTAAGCTAGAATATTGTTACAGATATTTATTTTTATTCAATTAAGCGACGAGACGAGCAGGACGTTCATCTGATGGTAAGTGATAAGTCTGCCCATAACAACGTGGCGCTGGTTAGGATGATAATATGCACCACATCACGTTCATCGGCTGAGACAAGATTTGTCGTAGAAGATAAGTCTCGCTACCCCAGTAATTACATTAGCTCGCTCTTCAAACCGGAATACAGTAATGTGTTCGCAGTAATGCGGTGGTACCTAGACGGTCTCCGACAACAGATACTTACCACCAGTGATAAGAGACCTACCACCAATAAATTTAAATAATTTAATTAAAAATAAAGTTAATTAAAGGTCACATTTAACCGTCATTACAAATAATAGCAGTATAATATGATTTCATTGTAACAAGGATCACAAAGACGGTTATAAAAAAAAATATTCTCCAATTACAGGTTCAACTTTATAACTGCTAAAAGTTAGTTTGCAGTATAGTTAAACAATTTGTCTTTTGATTTTCTAAAATGTCATTTTCTTAATCACATGTAGTATGATGTCATAAAAAAAACCATCTCGGACACGGTTCATCTAATTTTCATGGTGGAAAAACAGTCTTTGATAAGGTGTCTGTTTCAAGATATATTGAAGAGTATATAATAAAGAAATCTTTACAAAATTTATATAAAAAAAGTTTTGTAATAACAAATTAAAACTAGGCTATATGTTTTAATCTAGATTTCGCTGTTTAGAAACATATTATTAAATTCAAATAATAACTTATTTTTTAACGGCACACAACACTTGAGATTAACTTGACAACTGATTTTATTTAATAGGTTTAACAAAAGCATGTAAACTTAAACTGCTTGAATAGCATTAGTGTATCATCAATTTTCCTGTAAAAAAGTAAAGTCATCATCATTAGGTACTCTCTTCAAACTGAAGTTTGGCGATCAGATTAAGAAAACCAATCCAATCCTCAGCTATTCATTTTAACTGAACTATATATTATATATTACTGTTAAAATCTATGCTTGTATTAATATACAATATGAGCGAAGATCAAGTCTCTTTATTCGTCTCGTTCTATTCTTAGGTAAAGTACAGTATATTGTAGCTAATATAACTGCACTAACATCCTAATAAACCTAATTAATACTTAAGTTAAATATTTGAGATGAAAATATGTTTCTAATGGAGAGATATTATAAAAGAGGTAGGTTATCAGGTAGGGTGAATAGAAAATGAATCTATCCATGAAAAAAGACACTGCCGTATGCAGTAGGGTAGTAAAACTAAACCAGTTGTAAAATCAAACGTGAAAGCACATCATAAAAATTCATTTGAATTAACACCTAACCGGACGTACGCCGGCGGATACAATATTGATTGGCTCGTACAAAATTAACAAGTCAGTGCCGCCACTTTATTTCACCAGGATTACGGTTGTCGGATATTGATTTAAGCATCCGTAATGCGGACGTACGTTGAGCTGGACCCTCGTCCTGAGTACCGAAACACACAGATTTTAAAAGCAAATGTAAATTTAATGGACGTAAATCGCTCCTCATACAATCCGAAGCGGACGCTTTTATTTGAGAAAGAATTTCGCTTTTGCTGCAAATGGTAATTGATCATATGCATTAAATCCACCCGAACCTAACACTGAATAGTTTTTTTTTCATATTTACGTTCAATTAAGTTTTAAAAATATTTTCATTGTATGGACGCAATTTAACTTTCCTGAACAATCTGAACTTTCCAATGGAGAATTATACCGAGAATCGAATTAATGTTGGAAGGAAACCTAGGGTTTGTAAGCAGTTGTAATTGTTTTACTTTAACTCTCAATAATCTCATATGACTGATCTGCAGTAAATATCAATAATACGTAAGAAATGTATCAATTTTACAAGAAAAGTACTACCATGTAATTCTAATTCGATACGTACCATAAAGCTATAGCACCGTACGCTAGTGATATAAAATTTACGGTGCGTTTATAAAAGAACTTATGCAACTTTAACAGTAAAAGAGGACCTTGATTACCGTATCAAAGATCGATCTACATACCCATGCCACATTTACCACTGTACCAATTTTGTGTGCTTGCCAAACAAACTATTCGGCGCATCCCTTACATAACTCCTTTATACAAAGAGCTCTTCGTGTGGATAAAAGCCAAAAAGTATATTCTTTTCGTAATAATGCCCTACATTGTTTTTCTGTGTAATTATTATAGCTAATGATGCCATGACAAGAGTATAAAAAAATGTCTGCTAGCAAAGATTACACTTAATTTAAAAGTTTTTTAATATCTCAACAGAGAACCTATAAAAACGTTTAAAGCAGCTTTCACAAAATTGGAAGAGAGATTATCGTACAACATCATCATCTTTGTATCAAAGCTTTGTTTAATTTTTGATTTTCTGCTTCATGTAAACCTTGTTTAGAAATAGATCGCGATATATTTACTTTTTATACGGTATGTATTTGTTTGTATATATGAATATATTCTTAACACTACATAACGTACAATAGTAGCTACGAGCACCTAACATAGTGTTAAGTAGTGGTGATCTCTTCAGTGGTGAAACGTATTAATATGCAGGCACTGTTGATGGAATGTTGTTATTGTATTACGTAATTATTACATGATGATCTCTTGCATTTTGGACTTTCGTACCAGAATATTTCATGCATACAATTTACACATTCAGCTCTCCAATGAAAAAGCTCCTGTTGTTAAAATTTACGTGAATTTCATCTTATTCATTATCAGCCGATAGACCTCCACTGTTGGACATAAGTCTCCTTCAAAGACTCCCACAGAATCGGGTAGGGATTCAAATGGGGTGGAGGATTCATCTTATAATTCATCAAGCCGCATTCGGCTAGTGTGGTGGAAAAATGGCCTTGATTCTCTCCTCGTAAACGAAGGCCTCCTGTGTATTAATGGGAATAATAAGAGTCTGTTTATTCAATAATTTATCTTACTAAGATGTTATATTACAATGAATAGAGACGATAAATGAATACAAATAACCCTCAAGTCTACAATAAATATGTTCGGAGACGGCCAACGGTGCCGATCAGTGATAGCGAGCACAAATGGTTAAAGCGTCTGCAGTTAGAATTCTGCACAGTCTGATCTAGAATGTTCCAGATATTTGCGTACGCAGAATGAGTCACGAACCGTCCAGACTGTCCGGTATTCAGACGCTCGCGGGCCCTCTATCTACGTGTTATTAAGTACTTTGTACGTTAAACTGATGCACTTAGGAGTTCTATCGATCCCTGTCCTCGGGCGGAACACGCTCCCACACTGCGCGCCGTCGAAACTGGGACGACAGAAATATTACATAAACGCGCTGCGTCGTCGGGCAGCTCCGACTTACGTAATGTATCGGCTACTTGCATGCATTTGGTACATTTGTCCTTATCCTTCAGGAGATATATTTTTTGTATACCACAAAGCGACGAAACGAACGAGCAGTCCACCTGATGGCAAGTGATACGCCAGCTCCTAAAAACGTGGCGCTAGTTAGAATGGTATACAGAGCAATATATTGTATTCATCGATTTAATATATAACATGATAAGTCTCGTTGCTTCAGTGATTAAATTAGCTATGACGTCTTTCAAACTGCAACACAGTAATGTTTGCACTCTACTGTTTAGCGGTAGAAATAGGTGAGGTGGTACTTCTTTTCTTTTGCTTCACATGGGGCAAATGCCTTTGCACCTGCCCTTGCGGTGACAAAGACAGGTTATGTCGGACTTGCACCGACTAAAAACCCCGTGATATTCCACCTGCGTCACTTTACAGCGAGGCCTTGGGAACGCTTTCACACACTTCCGCGACCCTGCCGGCACCAGCTGCACCGTGCAGCACCATCTCCGGTGCGGTAGTACCTACCTAGACGGTTACCGCTAAAAGAGACCTACGGTCAGTAAATTTCTACTGACATATCACAATCAAGAGGCTTAAGTCCAGCAGTGAACGGCCGCGAGCTGGTGATATCAATTGACCGTTCATTTCAAAGTTTAGAGTTATTTGTAAACATATATTACAACTAATCATTATCAAAGCAACAAAATTAGCAAGATGGTATGAAGTAGACTCGTATGGTTCGTAGAACATCTCGGGCTACTCACAACGCTCTGAGGGTGATAACCTAGACGGTTATAATGAGTGGAAATTTCACGTATCACTGATTTTCAATAATAGGATATCTTTTGAAGATCCCTCTTGTTTCCGATAAAACATTAAGAAAACAGTGTTTATAAAACACCACGTTATCTTCATAGCTTTGAAAAGGTGGCCTGTTACCCCAGTAATTTCACTATTTACA
Source organism: Ornithoptera priamus (assembly GCA_029034505.1). Taxonomy (NCBI): domain Eukaryota; kingdom Metazoa; phylum Arthropoda; class Insecta; order Lepidoptera; family Papilionidae; genus Ornithoptera; species Ornithoptera priamus. The sequence continues at coordinate 3,110,119 of JARDWD010000606.1, read as the reverse complement.
GCACCATTTAACTCAAAATCAGTAACATACAGCTTTGATACTTGTATACTTGCGTAGTAGTAGCAGTAGCAGCAGTAGTAGCAGTAGCAGCAGTAGTAGCAGTAATAGCAGTAAGTAGTAATAGCGTTAAACAATTTTCAATAGAGTCCCCTATGAATAAAATAAAAGGATCACAATCTATCAAGTTGTATGTTGTATTTTTAATACAAGTAATTTCAACTTGCATTAAAAGCTGGTAACATGGCGTCGGGCCCTCTTACAATGTAGACCTACTAACTTTTACCTCCATTGTTTTAAAAATTTAACAAACTAACAACACATTGTTACGTCTTCACCCTATAGCGAAGCTGTAATATATCGTCATAGTGTTAAAAATAACCATTTGAAATAAACTTGAGTATTGCACTCATAACTCGGAGGAGGGAGGCGTTGAACCCGCTCCGAGAAGGGGTAGCGATGCGTGCCACGATAATAAGGACTAACTTACATACAAAGTTTCCCACCTCTATTCCAACTTTCAAGCAAATTAATTGAATAGTTAGATCGGGTGAATCGATCATTCATAGATCAAAATAAATTTTAGAACTATTCAAATAGTTTCATAATAATATAAATGGCTCCGTTCTTACATATATTATCAAGTTAGTGATATTTGTATTATTATTTCACTATTTATGATCAATTACTGAACAGTTTTAATTTTATTTGTATGGATAATGTTAATTAAATTAATGCTAGTTTTTGTCACAACATGAACATTGGACGCGCAATGTTTTATAGATAGATCGCTGTAGGCTTCTGACTGTTTTATTTCATAGATCCTTCATCAATTTATATCTAATTATTTTTAATAAATATTCTCATTTGGTATTACTTATGCGATTGCCATAGTAACGGTTGCTAGAAAAAGCCATTTGCAATGTAGTTTTTATATCAGGGCCAGCAAAGCGGGCAGTGAACAGCTAGTTATATATTAAATGTGAAGTTGTCTCTATTTCATGGAAAATTGTCTTTTATTATGTAAACTACATTCATATTACCTTCACAATTTATGTGCGTTCTATTTTTAACTAACGGATTCCTGATCCTAGCCCAGGATCCAATGAAACAAATGTTGTCGATAAGACATACCTACATTTATATTTAATCATAGACATTTAATTTTTTTTTCTGTACAATAATATAAAATGAACAGTTTATAAACGGCCTTGAGTCATAGTGAGAAAATGAGGCGAGTCCCAGCGGGGAATCGTTTAGTAAGCTGTTTATTATTATTATAATATTCAAAGGGTTGTTTTATTATGTACGTATTATTGTACAGACTAATATATATATGTATACATTGTATACCTTTAATATAATAATATTAACCAAAAAAGTATGGGTATATTTGAAAACGAGCGATTTAAATATAAATTTTGAAAAGCCCGCGGCGCTGCTGTCGTCCCCGGGTAATATAATAAGCGTCGAGAGAATGTTTCACATAATATCCTCTATCAAACGGCGCATCTACTGCGCTTGAAACATTGATCTCATCTCCGCTTTGTGACCGCCAGGGGCTGGCTGCTGGCTAGTGAGCCAACTGGGAACGCTGGCCCGCCCTTGACGCATTTACGAAAAGATAAACTTATCTTTATACGCAGACAGAAACCGCATCCGGGGTGATCTTTATAGATTTATAAGTATGCTACTTTCATTACATTAAATAATTTTGTAATATGTTAGAATAATTTATATTGATTATAAGTAACTTGAAATGATGAAGTATAAGTGATAGCACTATTAATATGCTAGATGAAACCTTGATCTATACAACTCAAAATCTCGCGATTTCGATTCTCATTGACCTTAAGCTTCCGGTGAAGGAACATATAGTGAGAAAATCAACAAACCAAGTATTGTGTTGTTGTTGTTTTGAAAGTACAGACCACCGTACTGGATAAACTTCTTGATGTCTCCTTATGGTCGAAAGATCAGAGGTCCAGAAGTAAAAACATGAAGTGACCTACATATATGTTACATATATTAAACTTTTTTTGAAACAGGACATTAAGATGTTTATTTTTACATAATACCTTCACGATTTCGCGATAGTAAGGTCTCCTAATGGTAAGTTATTCGAACGTTCTACCAAATATCTTATAACTATTATATAACATTAACGATACAATAAAAGTATTCATTTGATTCTTCATTGGTAATTTGCATGTCTCTCAGGAAACAGAGCAAAAAAATATTTATAGTAGTTCATATATTTCTGTGTGAATTAAAGCTCCACTGCGGTTAAACCTACTGCACGCACCTCTGGATACAAACATAAAATGAAATTAAATAATAAATCTGGATACTGCCTCCGGCAGACACTGGCACGGGTGTTCCCCTGAGGATACGTGTGCATACTGCAAAGACCAATGCAATTTGTTCCCGAATAATTCTACAAAAATTATTCAACATTCATATGGCGATGTATATTTTTTGTTATTAAGATATTTTCAAGTAAAAAATGTACATCCCGGTTCCAGCAGTTTAGTCAAATTTAATCCACGATCAAAAAACTTGTCGTCCTCTAGTCTATCGAAGGAACTACTCAGTATAATAAATAATAAAGAAAATCCTCTTACTTATTAAACACATCAAATGTTGAAGAGATTCATTACTTGTATAAATATTACTAAATATTACTAAAGCTATCTTTTGTTAGAGGAAATAGACAAATTTAATAAGAAATTAGGGCACTTTTCGATGTCTAGTCTAGGTCTCCATTAGTAGTTGATGTATCACATCAGAAATTAGGGCACTTTTCGATGTTTAGTCTGGGTCCCATTAGTAGTTGATTATCTCCCTTTTTATTTTGATTACGATCTTTATGAGTTATTTAATAGATCTGAAAAGTGCTTCGAGAATATTCAATCTTATTGTATGTACAAGTTATTCTGAAAAGAAAAGATTTGCTACACTCTTCCTTACGCTTTCGAGTAAATATGCTTTTTTTCGCTCATTGTATTTATTGAAAGCATAGTTCCACTGTTATTGTTCGGGTATACAATAAAAACAACAATGAGGTAAACCCAGAAATTACAGATTCTAGTGACTAACAATGAAAATTTCGGATTGTATTCAATATGGAAATAATCCAAAGAACTGAAAATCGTACAGCACAATTGTACACTCAGGCGTACAATTTCCTATTTACTACCGGGCTTCGGATTAATCAGCTAATTGTTGTTTATAAATGCATGAGGAAATGTATGTATGGTTCAGGAGTCGGTTATGAGAGGCAGAGAGCAAAGAGGCCTGTTGTATATCGAAGCCTAGCTGATTAATGTATCTTTTGTACGCATATAACATTTATATGTTCTTCAGGTTAGTAGTATGTTTGAGCGGGATAAAGTAATAGAATGGCATAACTTATATCTTCTTAATATTACATACATCTATATGCATATCCCGAAATTTCAAACTGCGGTTTTTATTAATTTTTTATTTGACGAACGATGAGACAAAAAATAAGACGTTCACCTGGTGGTAAGTGCCTCTCCATAACAAACGTTAGAATATTAGAATGATATACCTAGAATGATATACTCAGCATCACATTGTGCACGTCGCGTTGAGACATAAGATTTTAAGTCACGTTACACTTCAAACTGAATTTCCGTAATATTTGCATAGTGCTGTTCGGCGACAGAAATACGAGCTGTGGTACCTACCAAAGTGATCTTTACCAACACAACTACCACCAGTAAACTTTTAGCACCAAAATTATTCGCTTACGAATTTTATCAGTCAAGATAATGTTCCGGCTAAAGTAACCAGCGCATGTTGTTAAAGGCGGCTAAGAAAATATAACTTGGAAAAGAGCACCAGCTTTTACTTTGACCTTTACCAATATATAGCGCTGGCCAATGCAAAGTGTATAAGCTTCGCAAATATTAAGATTTTCTCATTATATTAGACTTAAAACCTGAACTTAGATATAACTTAGATATAAACTACAGCCTGCTTGGAGAATAGAAAGTTGATAGAAAGTAGTATAGTAGGTTATCGCAACGTTAGTTCTCTACCGGTTAGTATTACTTTTCTAACATTACTCTATTTATTTTTATAGGCAATACTCTTTATTTTTGTAAAGAAAATTTTGTTGGACATCGAACCATTTGTATTTATTCCTTCACAATATATTGCAAAAGAATGTATTAAGATTGTGAGCTTATAAAAGCTAATGTAGCTATATCATATATTGTTTTTTACACTAATACGTTTAATGCAATTTTTTTTATACAAATCAGGAGAGGAAGAGGACGTTTATATTATATTAAGTAATACGGCTGCCTTAAAAATAATTATATGTCATAAATGGACGTGGCGGATGTCGTTACATTCAGGATTGGAAAATGACTCCAATTAGCTAGCTTTCTGTACGAAAAGTTCGGAGCCATGATTTAACGTCGACATTAAATACTAAGACTAGTAAAATTATTAGTGTATTTTAGGTGACAGCCGTCCTGACCATTACAGAGTACGGATTTCGGAGTGGTCCCAAACCGGTGGTATACCCAAACATATTCTTTATTGAAATTAGGATATGTTTTAATTTCAATAACCTTGCGAATCTATCTCAGCATGAAGCGGTGTTCTTTTTGCAAGGATTTTTTATGTATCAAATCTAATGTAATAATTGGGATGATCGAAATATGAGTATTATCACAGATTCTAGATTTCGCAATGGTGATACTTCTGTCAGATACATATTTATATACTAGAGTAAAAGTTAGTAACAAGGATAAAGTCTTTTTCATGTTTTCTAATATATAAAAGTAATATGAAAGTATTCGAGAACATTATGAAATAGAATTGCATTATACGAATCGATAAAATATCACACCGACGGTTCACGGAGCTCGCTCGAATGTCACGAAGCTCGTATTCTTGGAGAAACTTCAAAGCTCAACTCTTAATGGCCTTACAGGAAGGATTACGCAATCTTAGGGGTTGGAATTATACAATGTTTCTTGTTAGAAGATTCATTTTATTTTAAAATTTATGATGTATTAAACATTCACCGTTATTGACCGGCGTATCTAAGAACGTTCGCTTTAGCTGTAAAATTTTACAGAACATAAAATTTTAATGAAATTGAGTGTTATTTTTTATTGGAGACCCAAAAAATGTAGACACCTTAAACCTCTTTTAAAAAAAAATGATAGGAAACGTCTACAACGTACAACATAAAGCTTATTACATATTTATCTATATAGTAAAATTTCACTAACTACAGCTATAATCAAACACCGCTGCATCCTATTTTGATATTACCTGGGTGTCCTTTATTTAAATGCTCTTCCTGTAATATAAGTAAAGTTGTTTCAATTTATTAATTGTTTGAAATCGCTAACCTCTTTATTTTATAACCACACCCACCAGCCGTACAATAGATTGCAAATATTAACAAACATGTTCCGGTTTAAAAGGCGTTATAGCTACTGAAATTGGTTGTGTAACTATACTAAATACGTGATGTCTCAAGGCGAGGAAGTTCTTGTAATTTATCTAGTTAAGATAACTAGCACTTCATTAGCAGTTATATTATTTAGTACCAACTTAACAATGTGCCCGACTCGTCTCGAACGAAATTTATTTATCTATAACGAATGTCGTAATAACAAATAAAAATACGATTGTTTTCTCAATTAAGCACCTTTGCGTGTGAAATGAATGTGTGGAGTCCCCAGCGACTCCGCCCCTCATCGCTGATGACACATAAGGGAAAAACAAATCTTTTGATGTACCCTTAGAAAGGGCTTCATGATAAATTACAATATTGTGCGCTATTTCTTATTAAGAGTATGATACTCAAGCATTATTTAACTTTAGGTTTCTTTCTTTGTAATACTTGTCATATCTTAGAAGTTGTGAACAACACTGTAAATATGTAACTCCAAAGCACGTCGTCAAGTAATTTTTCTTACATTTTCACGTAGTTTTCTCTCCACTCTAAATTTTCAACTGCATCACCTGCTCTAGACATATTTTTTTATCTTGCATTCTTCGTACTTCGTCGTTTACGGCTCCATATGAAATGGTCTAAGTTTTATATATATGAAATATAACAGCTTTACGAACAGTAAGTTCACCTAAAAATGAGTATTATGCCATACTTTTAAACATGTTTTATGCGAGGGTTCACTATCAGCTTTTATTGAGAAGTATATAGGCTATGGTACGGTTAAGCTGACCTTTCCTGCGAAAAGTAAAAGAAATATTGCAATAGGTAACTAGTTTAACTGTTTCCCATTAGAATAGTTTAAGTATTTTCCAATAGGTTGTTATAATATATTGTATTCATATATTTATCGTAAATAACATATATTTAATGAAACCAAATTACGTATTATATCGTCTTTATGTCTATCTATTACGCGAAGTTTTTAGTGCTTTAAAACGCGAAAAGACTGAGATACAGATTTCTTGTCATTATAGTTATCAATGAGATCCATCAGACATTAATTATTATTAAAATATTTAATACTTACAAGTTTGTTAAACTAAATTAACTTACAAACTATCTGCATAAAAAATATCAGGTTAAAAAAGTCATTTCATCAAAGATAAGAAATATTTTAACTTTCTAATAATAAACATAAAAATAAATTGTGCACTGTCGGGGTATGCAATTATTTGTCATAAATATGTATTTTATTAGGGAACATCAAAAGATTTGCTCCAGCGGGTAAAAAGAGGGACAATTTACAAGGGACCCGTGGGTTTATTACTGTAGAGTAAAAGAATATGGAATTCTCATATTTTCTACTAGCTACAGACAATAGAAAAGTTACATGAGGTGCGATATTAAGAGAAACAATAATAATTCTGCACAGTACATATTACATGTATTTTTTAATACCATCAACTACTTTTAACTTAACCGAAATTTAAAGCTCGAAATAGCAGAGTTCCAGTAAATCAGTATTAACTAGAGCTTTGTATAAAAGAAAGGAATTTAGACAAAAGCCCTCATGGGTGTGCTGGTGAAATTTTTTACAAAATATCAGCAGCGCCGTTGCCCTAATTTTTATTTTAATTTATTATTATATTCATATAAAACACGTTTTTAAATCGTCCAATCATTTTTATTACTTCTCCTTGCATTATATTATAACAAAACTTATTTTAATATAATTTTGTTGAGAACAAACTCTACGTTCTTGAAAAATTTCTGTTTTATTATAAAATTAGTAATTCAAGTCTTTCATTTTGAAGTTACATAATTACATAAAATATGTAAAATTATTCCATGTTAAGATTAAAATATTACTTAGACAATTTAAAATAAAATACTCAAGTACAGGGATCTAACTATAATTTAAGAAGCTAACACAACTTAACATTGCTTGGACAAATAACCAAAGTTTTAAATAAAATAAGTTCATTGTAATTATATTGTGCTTTGTGGAACACCTTACAAGAGACCTATGTCCAGCAGTGGACGTCCGTGTTTTTTTTATTATTTATTTCTAATTTTCCTTGATATTATTGTTTAGAGCTTTACCTTATCCTATTATTTACAACGTTTACTTACAAAATATTAACTACTTATTTATATATTTTTTTCTAATTATCACTTTTTTCACATTATCTACACTTATACTATCTATCTAATATATACAGAAATACACAATATTATTCTGTGGATATGGATAAAGTAACATTTATTTGTCCTTATTTCTATTGTTTACTATATTACATATATTTATACAATAATTTATGAACTTACTTCTAACTAATTTATTTATCATTTCGGGTAGACTGCCTGTATCTATTCTTCAGCCTGTCTCCTGCTCAAAGTCATACCTTAGGCATCTATGTATAGGACATTCCGTCAGAAAATGAGGAACCTTTTCCTCCAGGGTGTCATCACATTTGCACGACGGGGTCTCCCGACACTTGAAACGGTTCAAGTATTGGGAGAATCCGCCGTGGCCCGTGAATATCTGGGTTAACTGTCCAGTTGGTCAGACCTTCCTTATTAACTGCTATGCCTCTGCTGCGTTCGGGAAAAATAATTTAGTGATGGACGCGGTGCTGCGCTCGCTATATTGGACGCTTCATCTCACAACTGAGGTATATTGAAGCAAATGTTTAACATATGATACCGGGCACTGGTCATGATCTGGCTTCCTTTTGCTGTTAAGAGCAGCCGGCTTGGCTAATTCATCAACTGGCTCGTTAGGAGGAACCCCCGCTTGTGCTTTGACTCAGAACAAAGACACCTCTTTGTTCTCGGTAGAGGCCCACCGCAAATGCTCTCTGGCCATCACGGCAAGAAGATGGAGCGAGCCACCATTTGTAACAGTATCGAGCGCGGCTTTAGAGTTACTCTACAAACTATAGCTCGCTTCCGTCCTCCTGAGGACATTTTGGTTTTCTCAATATAGCCAGAAGTTCCGCCTGGTAGACTGTGCAGTACGGGTGTAGTCATAGCTTCCGGTTTTGGACCTCGACTTCACCTTTCCATATGGAAATTGAGGCTCCAACCTTCCCCTCAAGCTTACTGCCGTCGGTATATATGTTCACCGCCTGTACGTTGTGCTCATGCACAATATTTTGGTCTACCAGACATATATACTTAAGATTCATTTGCGAAGAGGGGTGAGGAGTCTCTGCAAATCCTACAACTCGCTCTACTTCGCTATCGCCTAGAAGTGTCTGGGACAACCCTCTCCTTGTCTCATACAGGTGGAACACCTCCTGAATTCTAAGATTCAGAGGCAGTAATCCCCGACAACAACAGGGCCGAACGTAGAGAAACGAATCGATACGATCTGCAGAGTTTCATCGCAAATCCTCTCTGTACGGTGTTGAGATGCCTCTGAATTCATAGTTTCTTGCCTGCTGGTTCCCCTGCCACAACTACGTATAGCACAATCGGCTCCACCGTAGCTATATAGTTGGATCAAAGAGATCATAGGAGGATCAGAGTCAAGATCCCAGGAGATCTTGGCCACCCGAGCGATTTGCACGCCACGTGGCTATTAAACGTTAGGCGATCATCAATAGTTAGCCCCAAAATCTAGACTTTCCTGGACATACTAGTGTAGGTCCCTACCATGCTCAGTCGTGGGATGTCGTTCTTGAGTTTGTTCGTAATCACCATTGCATATGTCTTGTGCGGTACGAACCTCAACTTATTTTGAACACCTCACTATCGAACATAGTCGAGGGTAGAATACGGTAGCACCTCTCTCTATTTCGTGTGCAGTGTCTCCGTCGAAAACAAGTATGACGTCATCCGCAAACGCTTGACAATAGTCCCCTCTTGCGGTGAGTTCTTCAAGTAGACTTTAAGGTTCCAAAGAAATGGACTGCCAATTGACCCTTACACACAACCTTTCGTGGTATTGCGCGTGCATTCCTCCCCGGCAAACCTTACTGTGACTTTTCTACAACTCAAGTAGCTATCTATTAGCCTCCTCATATTTACGGGACACTTTTTTTCGGCCAGCCTGACTCTGATTGCAGGCCACCATGCGCTGTCGAAGGCACCCTCTATATTCAACTACACAACGGTAATTAGCTTCTTGAGCTGTTACTTGCCCCTAATATGTTGTACTAGTTTATAGAGGGCGTCCTCGGTGCTCTTTAGATGCATGAATCCGAACTGACGATTACTAATTCTCGGTATTATGTACCATTTTAACCTTACTACCGTCATTTTCTCGAAGATCTTCGCCAATATTGGCAGCAGACCTATTGGTCTATAAGCTTTGGGACTGGTAAAATCGTCCTTACCAGGCTTTCTTAATACCACTATTGTGGCCTCCTTCCAGATGTTTAGAAAGTGTGCAATCTGCAAACACTTGTTGTAAAAGGCTAGTAAAGCGTCCGAATCTTGAGATAATTTACCTTGCTGCAGGTGTTAAACGTGAAACCATCCACCCTGGGACCTTCTTGGGGTTAAAACTATCCACTGCGGTTTTAGACGTCCGGCGGTTGAAATGACGATGATGATGAAAATTTTTTTAAACTAATCTTAACGTATTTATAACACTAAATATATGGAAAAGATTAGTGTACAGTTCTCGCTTTTATTTTCCATTTATTTATGGTTGATACTAAAACATCGTACTTATAAGCGTATGAAAAAATAACAATATTTACTTACAAAAAGAAAAACCTTTTCTGCTAACATGAGCGCGGTCACAATCCACCATGACCTTCGAACAAAGGCAAATACAATTTGATCCCGCGACCGGCTCCCTTGAAAGTTAACCGCACCTTCGAGCCAAGGCCATTAATAATTCCCCTTTGTATTTCCACGACACTCGGATAATGGCGTGAACCCTCCGCACCCTCCAGCGATGTGCTGATACCTCACCCAGAGGACGTAGCAAACTCATTGGCGAAATGTCAAACAACAAACTAGCATTGAATTATGACTTGGTGATATTGACTAACCAATGTTGGTATTAAACTTAAGCGAATTGTTAATTGATAAACATAAATTTCTCATCGTAAGTTATATAAACATGTTAGTTTAAAAAAAAAATAGATATAGAACACGTGACGAAAACACCAGCCGTTTCTAATAAAAGTATTCATAGACAACTGTCTACCATCTACGTCTACCATTAACTAATGGTATCATTATTGATGAAATACTTATTTACTACCTGGCCATAATCTTTCTATCAATATATATAAGAGATTTCTACATATGTAGAGACTCAACACGATGTCTCTGGTTCTATAACGCCTGGAGACTTAAAATTTTGTAGGAATATTCCATTCACCGAGTATAGGCCAAGAATGGATTTTACAAAGTTCCTTTCACAAAGGGAGTTGCGGGTGTATTACGGCCAGCAACCCGGACGTGGAACAGCAAGTATTAAATAAAACTTTCATTGTACAGTTCAGTTTTAGTTACAAAAAATAATGTTACATTGTAGATAATACTACCTTTAATACAGAACCATTGCTTAGTAGTATATCATAGCTTGTTCCGTTAGAAAATTATTGTAATTGTAACTTGTTTGAGAAATAATTATAAAAATTACTTAATTAAAATCGCTAAAAGTGCCATCTCGCGGCAGTTTTTGAAAACGTTTTCGCAATAAGAGCAATATATTATGGATCTTAACTTGAAACTCGATGGTGTATATCATTTACCCACCTACTCCAATTTTCAAACCGCCTCTTGACATGAACAAAATAATCTCATATAGAAAAATAGCTTTATAACACGAAAGAACTCAGGTTGATTTCAGTATCAGATATTCAGAACGGTAACACTAGTATCATGAAGTGCCAAAAACAGCAGACCTGTGATGATGTCGCAGTACTGCTGTTTCCGGCTATCAACATATGAGAACCAGAGTATTCAGATCGAACAAGTTTCTGATACACCAAATCACTTGGTGTTTTATTATTATAGGCACCCTGGAGGTCCCCGGAAAAATAAACCGTTGGACGAACACAATGTGATGCATTGTATACCATCCTGACTAGCACTACACTGTTACGGGCAGAGATATCACCATCCGGTAAACATCTCGCTCGTCTTGGCGATTCGTAGATAAAAAGATAAAGACTAAAAAAGTAAAAAAAAAACTATTTATTAACAAAATGATTTTATATTATTAACAATAACGTATTAATTACAAAAAAAATTAAAAAAAATACTCTTACACGTTAATAAAATAATTTTTTGTTACAACAAAGATATATAACATTATCACATGTAAAATGGACACAACAAATAACAATGTGTTCATTACAAAATACTGTGAGATAACAATTATAATTCCATTTCAATGATGAGGATGGTCCATCAGCATTTTCAGTAACATCTTCAACTGAAAATCTAATATATGCCACATACACGGTTCGCCGGCAGAGCTTTATCTGAAAAGAATTATTTTTAAGGGATTAATAAATTATGATGATGGTAGAGAAGTTACTGGCAGCAATAATGACGAACTACTCAAGAGCTGAATTACTAAAAACACTATCAGTACCAAGTTTTGCTTGCCAATAATTCAGATAAGCTCTCCTTCAGGCTAAAATTTGTCTTTTCCTAATTTAACAGACACATGTTATTTGATAGACTTTTATACTTACCAATCATCTTTGGATAAGGCAAATTCAATGTGTCCATTATATGAATGAACTCTTTCAAAGGCTTCGTAAGCCTCGGATTGTACTTCTTCTCCTCACCCACAGTTGTTGCTGTCTGACCTTTGTAGTCGTGTGCTGGATACAGGGTGTAATTTTCTGGGAGTGTGAAGATCTTGGTATGTACCGATTTATACAGTTTCTCAGAGGAACCCTCTTGGAAGTCAGTGCGGCCACAGCCACGTATAAGTAGCGTGTCGCCAGTGAATGCCATGCACTGAAATAAATCAAGTTTTCTTGGTTTCACTTCAGTCTTTCTTATGGTATTTTAAGGTGTCCAAAATACATAGCTCTTTGTTATAACTTGAAGTACTATTAAACTGTTTATTTGCCGAAAATTTTAAAAAAATCAAGCATCACCATATAATTATTGTAAAACCAAAAATAAAACGATTTTAATAACAACAACTTTTTACCTTTATATTGATAGCAATTTAAAAATTTCATCTCTTTACAACTCACTCACCTGTTGATGGAATATGTAAGTCAAACAGCCATTTGTATGTCCCGGTGTAGTTGAAGCTAACAGCTTGTATTGTCCGAACTTCACATAGTCTCCGTCAAGCAAATATATGTCTGCTTGAGCACCAGAAGCCTTCCCTATAACACTCTTACTTCCTGGCAAGAGAGATTTAAGTTTACCTGTTCCTGTTACATGATCTGCATGCATGTGAGTGTTCACTGAAAAACAATATAATAAAATTTAAAAAAGACCTATGTCCAGCTGTGGGTTTAGGTGATGATGATGATAATTACAAAAAAAAATTAAACTTAGTAACTAACGAGACCTATTTACAAAGTTCAATGACAATCATTGATGATTGATGTGGTAAAATAACAATAAATTGAAAAAAATATATATATATAACGATTCATTACTAACTAGCATAAATTAACTTAAATCCTAACTCCTTTATTAAAGTTGCATCTCTCTCAGCATGCTCTAATACTGGGTCTATTAGCACTGCTTCACAAGTGTGTACATCACCTAGAAGATATGTGTATGTACTGCTTACAGTGTCAAACAACTGAAACATTAAAAAATACAATAAAATAACTACATTTCCACTTTAGATTTAAGATAACTTTATATGTAGAAAGTTTATTAAACAGGCTTTTTCGTATCAACAAACTAATGAAGTGAGTGAGATAAATAGTAGGTGAAACACTGAATACATTTCTATTACATTTTCTATACATATCTCTATCTATACATAACAGAAGAAATTGTAAGTTTTTATTAAATTAAATTACTAAAAAGTAATTAATCGAAACATACCTGTCTGAAAAAGAATTTATGCCCTTTATCAAGACCAGAACTTAAAAACCTTACATGATTTGCCATGTTAACTGCAAATAAGGACTTTGCATGATTATATTTAAAAATTGATAGTTTTAACAGCATTCTGTAAAAAAGGAATATTTAAAACTTCTTTTCTAAGATTGTGTAACTGTAGTTCTAATAACAAGTACATAAATGTAACATAAGTATGTCAATGAATGTCATATAAAAGAATATTTATTCGTAACTATTCATAGCATTATATTAAATAAGAACATTGAACAATGGGTCGTAACGAAATTCAATTCAAAATAACCTTGTATTATAAATTTCATTTTAAATAAATGTAAAATTACGTTTCGTTCAATAGTAATCACTAGATTAATGAACTATTTAATAAATACAGCTACGCACTTTATTTAATTGTTTATTAAAAAATATTTTTATATGTATAAAGATAAAAGTAATATATTTATAAAACTTTTTGCTTTATTATATACAATTACTAAAACATCACACTTATATAAAATCTTCGAGTAATAGTAGTCTCATTGATTTTTTCCTAGTATATCGAAATCAATAAATATTTTGTAAAGAGATAACAAGGTTTTAATATCTTATCTTTACTTAAAAAGTATGATAAACAGAAATCAAAGAATTAATCCATATTGAAATCTAAAATTATTTCATGTATCAAATAAAATTATTAACTTTACTCTTAATCACCTTAAATCACAATTATATCACAAACAATTCTCAACATCCTAGTATCAATTTTGTTTACATTAGTAATTTTTAAAATGTTATAGTTTTTAAGTAAGAGTAGTTAACAAAGATCTAAGGATCATAGAGCCACAAATCTTTATAATCATTGCCATATATATAAAAATTTACAGTAGGCATTCTTTCATGACAACCAATTTAATATTTGAAAATTTCATACTTTCTTTTATTCTAAGTCGAATCATCATTACTAATAAAATTGACTATTTTTTAACATACTTGTTTATTTAAAAAAATGATGAAATTTACTTTATGATCAGGCTCAGTGTTGTGTTAATGAATTATATTCACTTCTAAATTATCCTTTTTTACAATATTTCCTATTCCAATTCATATAAAAACTATTTTAATAAAGTTAAGCAAAACTGATCAAAAAAAATTTTATTTAAAATTTAAAACTTCAGTCAAATTTAGTAGAAACTGAAAAAATCTATAAAATGTAAAAAAACTCACTTCATGAAAAACAAAGAAAATCTTTTAAAAACAATAAAGGTATTGTTACTGTTATGTTATGTTATGTGTTATTTTTATTTATAAAAGTTTAATACTTTAACTACATTTGATAATTTTGATATTAGCTTTTACAGTTTCGCTTGCTTATATCGTTTAGAAAATTTATTTGTTGTTTATCAAAATACAGAATATGGTTAGTAGTTTTGCTGTTTATGAATCTTTCTAAGTTTACTGATCATCTGGTAACGTCATTGACCCCCTTCATCCCCACCTTACCAGTCAATATTTTGCTCTCGTACATGAATGGTGGGATCGGAGTGTGCGTAAAAACTGGTATTGCGACTGTGCAATGTATTGATGTAAACATTCTCTTGTCACTTTGTTTCAGTGCGTTTAGAAGATTGTATGGAAATCTTTGAAGGCGCATTTTACAAGAAAATGCGAAGAGCTGATTGTAAATTATAAAATCCTGTGATACAGTGTCTTAATATATTAGTGAAATTAGGCCGCCAAATTTCAAATGCTATAAAAGTTCTTTGTTTATTTTGGTGAATTTCAACTTTTAATTGTTTATACTTTTGTTTAAAATGTATAAAGAAGTTATAAATTTAATGCTTATTACTTGATTAATACATTAATTTGTAACTTAAATTAATTCTGAACTGTTATACGTGTTAATCAGATCATCGTACGGAGGTGCTTTGGGTAAGTAATTTTTCATTAGCAAAATATTATATACTACAGAAAGCTGAATTTATTATTTACCGATTTTTGATTTCTTATAGAAACCGGTTTTATTTGTTAATTTTTTCGTAGATGCAATGTTCTAACTAATTTCCTTACCAGAAATAAGAATTATTAGCACATTCGTGATGCAAATAAGATTAGTCGCTCTTCTATATTATTAATTTCATTATTTGGAATGTTTTCAATTTAAATAATTTTTTAAATTGTTTAACTATTACACCAAAATACTGTCTCGGTAATCATCGAAACGTATCTTAATAATAATATTGCCAATAACAATTAACGTCGTTTTAATTACTTTGAATATTATCGCTTACACATTGTAGCGACGAGATAACGGTTATAAGCACAGCTGTTGACGAAATTAACCTATCAGTTTTAACCCTGATCCACTTGTCTACTTCCTTGTTTTCGCACATAACTTTTTACATCATGATACACTTACTGTTTAGGATGATTCATATAATTAGAAAACACAATGTAATACATAAAATGAAATAAACAAAGTCACGCAATAGGAGCGAAATTCCCGCGCATTGCAACATTTGCTGACATAAATAGGAGCTAATGTGTTATTGACTGTCCTTGAAAAGTGTTCAATGAAATCGAAATCGCGACTAATCGGCATTAAAAAAAAGAAACTTAAAAATATGCGTATAAACGACATATAACAATATTTAATAAAGTGTAACGAAAATTATAACTTTATTGTGTAGGCTTTCTATCGCTTAGTATTTGATACAAAAAAAAGTACCATATATTTGCACATACCAGAGTGGTAGGAAAAATTTAAGTACTGCATTTGAAAATTTTTATACATGAGTTAAATAAAACAATGAAATAATGTATTTTTTATACAGATCATAAATATTGTTTTGTGGAAAGGAATTCTAGCGAATTCTGCGCTATTGCGCTGCGACAGAATCTTCAGTAGACAAAGAATAACACGAAGATAACTAACAAAGATTTTCAAAATCTATACGCTTTATTAGTTAAAATAATATTAACTTTGTATTTTACTACTTTATTTAAAAATACATTAAAAATCAACACTAGTATTGTAAGTCTATACTTATGTATATATTACTATTTTTATTACTATTATATATTTATTACTATATTACTATTAATAGACTTCATTGTGCCACGTTAAACAATGCTGATAACTGAAATTCATGTTTTCTTATCAGTTGTACTGCGCCTTATTCTAAAAGAATATAGTTAAAAAGATTAATATTTTACATATAACTGATGCGCAAATACTTAAACGTAGTAACGATGTTGACTGTAGGCAAATAGGTGTATAACATTTGAATAGACCTTGAAGATCGTATACTGGCAGATAACTCATAACAAACGCTAAGTACACACTGCGACTAAGTACGAAATTCACTTAAATTTTCTATCTAATTTATTAATTCAATTAAACGACGAGCCGAGCGGGACGTTCACCTGATGATAAGTGATACGTCTGCCCATAACAACGTGGTGCCAATTAAAATGACACAGCACCACGTTGTGCTCGCCGACTTCAAACATCATCATCAATACCCGATAGACGTCCACTGATGAACACAGGCCTCCTTCAAAGATCTCTACACACAGTCAGCAAGGCTTCCGGTACCGCCGGGCGTTAGGAACCGTAGTTTGTTCATATGGGCGTCTTGAGGCTTAACATGTTTAGTCCCGTTACCCCAATAGTTCTATCTAGATTCAGCGACTGTGAAACCGGAACACAGTAATGTTTGCGCATTAATGTTTAGTGACAGAAATAGGCACTGCGGTGGTATCTATTTAGACAGCCTCGGTAACAGATACCTACCAGCAGTAAACTATAGTAAAGTAAGTTTCCTACAGGCAACAATTATTATGCCTTTATGATCCAATTCGCTTTACACGGCCATAACAAATAGATTTATAACGCGACTAATATTTAATACCGTGAAGAAATATCCAATTGCTTTTGACTCTTACACTTAGATTCTTAAGAAATAAGTTAGTAAATTTATAAAAAAAATCCCTTTTACTTATTGAAATCCATAACCGACAAGTTATAATTCTAACGTCCTTGGCGCTTTATAAAATTTCACAACGATAATTTTATACGGTTGTAGCATTATTATTGAGTAACTAGCTGTTTTAATATTAAGTATATTTTATAGGCATTTATACACAATTTATATTGATATATACACACATAATCCTTGTAACTGAAACATCATATGTTATTGCAACATAAAATTCTTCATACCCATTTCAAAAGTATACACACCACAACAAAAAGAGTACCATTTAAATTTGGTTTAAAATACATAATTAGGGTTGTTTGATCGTTATCAATCATATCATTGCAATGTTTATCGCACAATCTTGTTTACAGTATTCCAGTATTTTGGTAATATCAATAACCTTGAAACTAGGTCCACCTTGATTGGGGAATAAATCTGTTCAATACTACAATAACGTTTATAACTGATATGTTTATTTTCCTGTAGTAGAAACCGTGACTTAAGAATCATTGCACTGTTAATTCATATATCAACTTAAGCTTATAATTACTATATTATATTACAAACTAGAGGCGATAAGACGTCAGACGTCTAACTTGATGAGGCGATAAGACGTCAGACGTTCATCTGATGGTAAGTGGCGCGCCTGCCTATAACAACGTGGCGCTAGTTAGAATGGTATACATAGTAACCATTTTTTGTTCGTCTATTTGAGGTATGTGTTTAAGTCTTGTTACTCCAGTAATTTTGCTCACCATAGCTCCTTTCAAACTGGATACACCGTAATGTTTGCACACTACTGTTTGGCGACAGAAATACACGCAGCAATGGAACCTAGCTACGACAGTCTCCGGTTTCAGTGACCTACCACCAGTTTTATATATGGTTTAGATTATAAAATATTGAATAAAACTATCGGTTTATTTTTTAGTAATAGTCTAAAACTGAAACTAGACCTCACGTCCGACCTATGGGGGCCTTTAAGAAGAAAACTGTTGTATGTGCGTGAGGAAGGCAAAATAGTATGTTTAGTTGCAAACAAAGCCTTCCGTATTATGTTAGCAAAACGTATAATCATTATGTTGAACACGATATCGGGATTAGCCATAATTGCGCAATTGCTTTGTGTCGCGTTAGGTGGCCTTATTCGCAACAACGCAACAATTTTTTTTTTTATTAGCTATAAGATGAAGGACGCTTGGACGATTCGGTCACGCTCTAACACGGCAACGCAACAACGCAGTTTGTTACTCTACGTTTTGTTCAGTTATAAACTGCGTTGACAGATCATCATCTCAACTGCTGGAGATATTTACACCTCAATTTATATAAATGACTGATAGTTAATGTTTCATTACTTAATTTGTAAAACAAGTTTGAAGGTTATAAGAAAAATTCAAATTAGCATTAGTAGTAGTATCAGCTGTAGTATGTTTATTATACGGCAGAGGTTGTATCACTTGTATATATATAGAAACTAGCTGTTCCCCATCTGCTCTGTAGAGTATAAGATTAGTTTCGAAATTGAGATTTTAAACTATTTAAATATTTCCACCCGACGGTATCCTGCCGCCTTCCCGTTATTAACACCCCCGCAACTCTCTTTGAGTAAGGTATTTAGTGAAATTCATTCTTGACTGACCTTTAAATTGGAGAATATTTTTACCAAATTTTGAGTGTATACGTCTAATAGTTTCTGATATCGCGTGCTGAGTCAATGAATCTCTGGATATTTCCTTTATCAACATAGTTTCTATATATGTATGTACTAATTACTTAACCTGTGCCGTATATCAAAATGCTGGTGGTAGGTCTACGGTGCCGGAGATCCACCGCAGCGCGTATTTCTACCGCCAAACAGTAGTGTGCAAACATTATTGTGTTCCGGCTTCAAGGGCGCTGTAGCTAGTGTAATTACTGGGGTATCGAGAATACACACATACATTATACATTTATTTAGATATCTGTTACATGAAACGTTAAGTTATTCAATCTGTCCTTTTTTTTAATATATTTTGCTATATGATTGCTTATTTGAATATATATATTATACATAAAGGGAAATATATATTTATTAAAAATAAAAAAATATTTAGTTTTATGTTTTAATACGAATATATGTTTATGTCTATCGGCTGATGATGATAGATGATGTGTTTAAATGCTTAATTTAGCCATTAATAAATAAATAAAATCTTTTATTCGTAAATTTTAGATCAGTCGAAATCCCTACCTTCAGCATTATTAGATGACCATATTTAGGAAGGTTTATATAAAAAACAAAGAATTTAACATTATTCAATAAATAATCTTAAAGAAATTTAAATTATTTCAAATGTTAATGAATGATTACTTTTTATAGAGAACACGGTTTCTTATTGTTACATTCAAGGTCTTGGAAGTGTGAATGGACCAATTTGTAAATGTCACGGCGATTGATATAAATATAAACAAACGAATTAGAACTATAAAAGTTATAATAAATAACATATTATTACTATTATTATTTTAAACTGTTGAATTACTTTTTGGTCCCTATACATTTTCCTACCCTAAGCTTTATTACTCCCTGTTTAGCGATATGCACTTTTCGCTTTTGAGCTTAGAATTTAAGACTACTAATAGGTATTGGACAATGGCATAAGTGCATAAGAGGCTAAAAGCCAGACTAGACGGTTTTTCAGGTTCGGTGCCCTCTTGCGGCTAGACGGTGTGCATTCACCTTAATATTTCTAGAAACGTATAGACACAACATTATACGCCGTGAAGGATGGAAACAATTATTATTCTTTCATATAGGATTTACAATTGCTACAATCTAATCTTTAAGGAGCATATCCTGGTACAACAATACAACTTCTCTTATCGTTTATATTCTATCACACCCAAGTATTTCTAACTGGAAATACTTGAAGTTTCATGATACTTGAGTTGTTTAGTTCCATCGTTCTATAGAAAATAGATTAATACTCAGTTCTAACATCTGTTTACAGTATAAGAATGAAGATTATCTTATTTTATTCATAACTAACATATATTTTATTTTAATATTAATCTGATGAAAATTTACTTATCTTTCTTAACCAACATCTAGGTCATTTAAGTTTAAAAAACCGATACAGGTTATATGGAGTACTTGAATTACGACCACCTAAATTTTTTCCTTCTTTGTTATTTTATCTTGAATTCAATGTTTATACTTTCACTTTCACATCATAAAACATTTTTTTTTTGTTTATGTACATCATTGCATATGAATTATTAATTGTGCGCATTTATGTAAGCATCTACCGGATAAGATTGCATGTCAAGAAACACTTGATTGTTAAGTGTTTTTCAAAAGGTTCAAAAAATAAGTGTTTATAATTTCTACAAAGCTATATAGAAATTGTTATGTCTAATAAGTTTGTTGTGAATTATTCCTGTAAGTAGCAAAAATTTGTTACTCCGGATTAACAGGATATTTGATGATTTCATTTTATGCTTACTTAACGTTGTATACATTGCCTCATAGTACATGTTATATACAATGTAATAGGTAAGCGATATTGACAAATAACGTATGTAACCAAAAATTCATGTTCAGTACTTCAGCCTTTTTTAGTCTCTGTTCTCCTACGAAAATATTTATGGATGAAATAAGGAAGATTATTATTTTATTACATCTAACAGATTATAAGAAGTCCTGGATGCGTCCTGTAGCATAATTGTTTTTGTCCAATTTTTTTCAGTACATAGAATACAATGAAGTTTAGAAAATCGAATAGTTTGATTATTTATATTATATATGTCCATCTTTTTTTAGTTAATATTTATCAACTCGTTGATTTTTTTTATATGTACAACATTGTATTATTACAAATAATATATAAGTAAAGTAACATATATATAAATGTATCATATAAAAGTTACATATTATTATATATATATATTGACTTTTCTCTTTCAAAATATAATCGGAAAGAACCGGGTGATATACAACTATATAAGTTACTTTCTAAATATTATGTGTTCGGAGACCATTTCCGAAAATGACGACAGACAATAGTACTAATGACATCTTTGATGATGGGATGGCAAAAAAAATCGATCCTAATTAAAAAAAAAACTTATTTTTAAAACGTTTTATTAGCATTATTTACGCTCCATCATGTTAGTGCAGCTAAATGAAACGATAGTTTCATTAAAAATACATTACTAAAAAAAACAGCAATGAAACACAAAATCAAAAACAGCTGATGCTCGGATGAACGAACGCCCGGGCGCGCCGGCAGTTAGCGATCGCAAGAATCTATCCTTGTTAAAATTTCATTTAAAATAATTCTTTAATTAGCGGGGAAACGAACCCGGCACTTAGTTTATTCAACCGGTGCATTCGAAAGTATTTACGGCTAAGTAAAGACTAGCACAGTGGCAAAGTAGATAAGTTAATTATTTAGACAAATGTAAATAATTATCCGTGTGATCGCCAGCTGCCGCCGCGCCCGTGCGTGCGTTGATCCGAGCATCAGTTGTTTTTGATTTTATTATGTTTCATTGCTGTTTTTTTTTTAAGTGAAGTATTGTATTTTTTATGAAACTATTGTTTCATTTAGCTGTACTAACACGATGAAGCGTAAATAATGCTAATAAAACGTTTTAAAACTATGATTGTTTTTTAATCAGGATCGATTTTTTTCCATCCCATCATCAAAGGTGTCATTAGTACTATCGTCGGTCTTCGTTTTTGGAAGCGGTCTCCTAATACACAGTATTTTCTAGGATTTTCTATCAATCTGTATAAAGGCGTTTAGGTTATATTTTTTTCTTAACTATGGAGCTCTATAACTCTTAAACACGTTAATTTCATGCTGATCATAAGTGTCTCTTTTTACTTGTATTCTTTCTTTCAGGGTTATAACAATCCATACAAATCTATAAATTTTTATGATAATTATTTTGTCGTAAAGTTGTTAACAAATTAATGTTTACTACGCACTAATAATGTAAGAAAAAAGATTTAACGATTATATGGCGTAGGTGTAACCGGTTTTAATTACATATACAGTTAAACATTAATGAAACGCTAGTGGCTCATTCTTCAGTTCGTATTGATCGCAAAGTAAAATCTTCGACAGTATAATCACAATACTTTTTTTTTTATATGATGTAAACGTATTAGGTTAAAAGAAAATACTACCACCAACTAAAACTATTTAATTACAGATTGCACATCTAATATTTCTCGGGGGTACTATAATGATTTGATTTAAGATATACTAATTATTCATTTTCAACATCATGTTGGATAAGTAGTTCCTTTTATTTTTTCGTACCTGTACCCCCTTAATAAAAATTTTCATTAGCGAGTATCCTCCCCCGATAACTACATACTTTTAAACAATGTTTTGTTTCTTTTAAGTTCTTACTATTGTTAATCTTAACATAGAAACACTCTCTCATCTTTCTCCCACTTTATTAGTGCATTTTAGTGAATTATTAGTGACTTTTTTATAATAATGTTTATATGAGTTCTATATTTTAACTTCTCATCATTCCCGCTATTATAATCAAAAATTTCACGCAACCTTTATTCAGCCTTCGTGTACTCCAAGGAGTACGCGAACCACAATATGGGAACAGTTGTGTTAAATCAAATATTTAAAACTTCACTCTACTATATTCTCCACTATGAAATTGTTTTTGTTTCTTATGACACAACATAGTTTTCCTTTTTGCTTCATTTTTATACATTCAGATAGATTACGCGCTAAGTGCTGCAAGTTGTATGCAACGACGGCTAATTAGTTTCACTTAATACCCTTTCAAAGTGATTGCCAACCTTGAGAGCAGTTGCGGACCTAACTAGACGTAGCGAATACCTAATGCAAGATACATTAAAAAATATATATATAAAACTACATTGATATCCGGTATAGTTCTTCGTCTTATAGATGGCGTACAAAAGTATATCTCTAATCGCTGAATTACCCAATTGCATTTAACAATTGTTAATAACAAACGGCAGTTTGCTAACCGCAAACAATCAGAACCGAGTTAACTGTGGATCTACTTTGTGAGCGTTTCGACATACTGGGAATATTAATAACCGCGCAGGCGCTCGACTGTATAACCTTGCGACACAAACTCTGCAATTTTTTTTTATAGCATTAAATAATTATAAATAATATTACGCTTATACGAAACTCTACACTATGACAACTAAAACCGGTAATGGTTTTATAGTATAAATAGGCGATTCACATCAACTGCGTAAATGGTATTACTGGGAAGAAAACTGTCTCACTACACTGTATGATGAAAGTGACTGATGATTACTTTTGATTTCGACATAAAGTAGATGATAGTATATATAATAGTAACATAAGTAAATAATGTGCATTAAACACTTTGTAACGTTCAATAAGGTATGACAAGAGAAAGTCATAAAGATATCATGTCATTAGATATAGTCTTATTTGGATATTTCTTGTTACTAAAACCACAGTCAAAAATATTGTGAATAATCAATACCGATGGTAGGTTTCTTTTATTGGAGATAGAATCTAGGTACCACCGCAGCTTCTATTTCTGCCAAATTACAAATTACTGGGGTAACGCAATTGAACATATATCGCAAAGTGACGAGCATAACGTGGTGCAGTGTCCTAAATAGCGCAATATTAGGGAAGGGTATCATATATCATCAGGTAATCGGCTCTCCTCTCGTCGATTCGTCGAATAAAATATAAATAAATCAATATACATAATGTTTTTTCTATATTCAACGTAAAATTGTTATTTTTATAACTTTAATACATATAGCAGTATGTACCTATTGTCAAGCTTTCCAACCAGGCTAGCGTTTAGATATGTTTAATAGGTTTAGTTAGGAAACAAAGGCAATGTGCCTTTTACCGACATTTTACTAGGTCAGACCGTACCGCATGCGAACGCACGCCTTGTTGTCGGCAACCGAGTTTTGTAATGAAATATTTAATAGTTTATATTTTTAACCGACGATTCATATCTTTGAACACCACAGTTTATTACAAACTGTAACGCTTGTTTATGAGTATATGTCTAGCTTTAATTTCGTATAGGTTTAACTTATATCCACATAATTATTTAAAATGACAGTATTGAACATAAGCTTTCTCCAAAGATCTTCCTTCAAATCGGCCTATGTCCAGCCATGGACTTCTATCGGCTGATGATTATGGTGACACGATTAGAAGTATTTACTTATTTCAAACTTTCATAACACTTACAACACATGATATCCCTCAGGTCCCAAACTAAGCACAGCTCGTATCTTAGGACCCTAAATTGTCATATAAGTACATGTTTGTAACGCGTGTATGCTATGTGCCATCTACTTAATCAATCCTTCTATTCCTTCATATGTTAAGTTTCATAACAGATTTCTTTTAATAAATTATGTATTTTTGTACTGATTAGAGATTGAGGTTAATAATTTTCATTATATTATTATACGTATTGGGGTGAGAGAAAGAATGGCAACTTTAAGATAATTCAGATCTAGATATTCCTTCCGTTGTTACAGAAGTACAATAAAAAATTAGCATTTTCCTTTTCAGATTTTAAACTAGTTTTAAATATTTTTTTTGGTCTTTCAAAAATTAATTTCACGATTTGATAGTATGGTTCAGCAGATAGAGTCACATTAGTTGCATTAAAACTGGTTATTAGTAAAATCTTATCAACTCTTTCACGCTCACGAAGTATGTTATTTTAATCTATTCCACTTCTCATTTTACCGTTTATCGTTTAAAGAGTATATATTACCCTTTTTCATTTCTCTCTAGAAAAGAGAATAATATTATTTATAACACGATAACAAGTAATTTTTTTTAATGGATTCAATTAATAACTCTGTTGTAGAGCTAGAGAAAATCTTCCCAGTTTTTACCACCTGTGTGTGGCTTGAAAGTGCAGCTGTGTTGGCTATATTCCAAACGATTTGTTTTCTTTATTAACATAGTATTATAACTAAAATTCTGTTACTACTAAAATATTTTTTTAAAAATATCTACAAATTTCTTTTTATAGTCACTTTCAAGACTTAAGATGTAGTGTCCGTTTACCCCGAGTGCATCTTAATTTGTTTTCAAAACGATGAAATATCTTGACAGTGCTTACCTGCAGATGTAGATAGACTTCATTACTACTACACTATTAACAATAATCTCTCTTCGCGAGTTACCAATAATTCGAAGTGCTCTCTGTCAAATGGCCATAGAGCTAACAACTACTTGTTTGTTTTGAAAGTAACTTTCCTAACTTACACATTTGACTATTATTGTTAGAACCTCAAACATTGACACAATCTACGGTTTGGAATACCTACTGCTACTCTACATTCTATTATACATGATCATGAATATACTCTAGTCTAACATTGCCGATATATTTGCTAAGAAATTGTTATTTTATTAAAATGTAGACACACAGGCAATCATGTTATAAAAATTTGGAAACACAATAAATATGCATTAGATAGGAGACTTTATGTAAGCAATCGAATGGTAAACTAATGTCTGATAGTAGGTCAAAATTTTATTTCGAAAATGATTCATGAAAATTTGTAAATTGTATTTGTTTTCTTTTCAGGCAGTCCAATATGCCATCGCTTTTGGAGGCTCTCGAGCGCAAGTATGGCGCGAAAGGCGAGGTTAATCCTTCGATTGATGATATGCCGGTCGCAATCTTTGTGCCGAAGCGCTCTCCCAGGCTCAGTGTTCCCACACTCCTGGTGCTGAACGACTGCGACATAGACTGCGCTGGCGACGCATGCCTTTTAGCCGACAAGTGCGCGGACGTCGTCGAATTGGATCTAGCGAATAATAAACTCACCGAGTGGCAAGAGGTGAGTGCAAAATGTAACTTGTAAAATGAGGAAATTCACCAGCTCTCTTCCGTTTAATATAATAACGATGGTTGTGCAATAGAAACGATATAATCTATCAAGTTTGTCGGTATCTGTGGAATAATCGGTTCGTTATTATGTTATCATGGCACTTTCTCATGGTATATAACACATGCAATGTTTACTATATGTAAACATTTGTTCCCAGGCCTATTACACCATCGGCTCTCGATGTCGTCGCTTACGTAACAATGTGCTCCAAATTTCTTCGAACATTTCCCATTCATGTGTTGTTTATCACAGGCTCTGTTGTTTCAGTCGGTAACTTTTATAGATTCTATCTGACTCCAATAAACTAGTTATCACCTTCCCAAAGTGTCAGTACCAAGAAAATAAAAAATCTGTATAGTATAAATAATGATGAATATTTTTATTGTTCGAAGAAGCGACGAGACATGATGGTAAGTGACACAGGATGAAAAGACACAGCCACATTTTGCTCGTCGCCCTGAGACGTAAGATGTTGTCTCGGTACCGTAATAATTTTACTAGCTACATACAATAATGTTTGCATACTACAGTTAGCGGCAGAAATAGAAGCTGTGGACTTATCTGCCCAAGACGGTCTCCGCCAGCAAAGATCTACGAATGATACCACCATTATTTAGCAAGTATATTATTTTTAGGTCTTCGCTATCTTAGAGCAGACGCCACGGGTACGGTTTTTGAACCTTAGCTTCAACCGACTCTCGGCGCAAATTCAAGCTGCCCAGGCTCTCCAACCTAAATGGGACAGCTTGAGTCACCTGGTTCTAAACTCCACCTATGTCGGTTGGCCCAGCGTACTCGGATTACTTAAGTCTCTACCAGCTCTTGAGGAGTTGCATTTGAGCCTCAACGAGTATTCGTACGTGGATCTAAGTGGGAAAGAGATAGATGAGAAGAATCGTTGCGAAGCTTGCTCGCGTCTCAACGTAGACTTCACCGAACCAGTTCACGAGCAACTGAAGAAACTCCACTTCTCCGGAAACCCTGTCAATAGCTGGCGAGAGGTCTCCAAACTCGGCTATGCTTTCCCGAATCTGGAAACACTTTTAGTCAACGAGTGCCCCATAACGACATTGGAACCGGACCCGTGCGAGAAATGCGGCGACAACAACGGGAATAAGAAAAGCCACGATGCCTTCTCGTAAGTATTAAGAAATATTAACGAAAGTTAGCATAAAACTTAAAACACAAATGACTTAATCATGTTTGTAACATGACAGTGAGACAACAATTAGTTAACTTGACTAATGCATAATGTTACTAATTAACTAAGTTATCTACAGTGGTTTGTGCAATAAACCATAATTTTTATTTACACAGGAACTTTGTGTTGCAGTTACGTTCCGTATGGTTCCGTATCTCGTTCTTTCATCAATTCATAAATCTATTTCCCACCTCAAGAAGAATATTAAGATGAATCTCACCTAACTTTTCCATATATCATATGAAATATTTTCAGTCATCTTCGATTCCTCAATCTAAACAACACGGGGCTTGCCACGTGGGACGAGGTCGATCGGTTGGCACTGTTTCCTGCACTACGAAGTTTAAGAGTTCAAGTAAGTTGGACTTTATTCTATATTCTAGTTAACTATTTTTATTACTGAAGAGATTAATTATGAGAAAAATTATTATAAATAATAATATTCTTTATATTATTTTAATGTGGATAATTATCCGAGCGTTATTTTCGATTATGTTCATAATACTAGCTGCTGTATGACTAGAAGTTAAATAATTCTTAACGCTCTTAGGGATTTGCGTCTTTCTCTTACAAGTAGTCAAATCGTTTAATCCATCAACTGGCTAAATACAAGTTAGTAGATGTAACATGTCGAATTCCTCATGATCTTTTAATCGGAAGCTTAAGTTCGGCGGAGATGTAACCCGCGCCTTTTCAAAACTATGGCGCGTTCTTACAACCTGAACAATTTTTTTAAATATTTCCGTACAATATTTTGTTCTAATATCAAATGTCGTTCTCTTGCAATATTACCAATGAACAAGTCTCAATAAATGCTTTGCTAATTAAAAAAAATAAATTAAAAATTATAGGAAATCATTTAGATTCTCATAAAAACTAAAGGAAAGTAAAATGTATAATTATTCGAAAAAGGAGAATAGCTTACTAAGAAATGGAAGTGTAGACTTAATTATTCTACAATTTATTTTATATGGCCGCAGCGTGTTCAGTTTTACGTAAACATTTTCAACATGACCAGGCTCTCACGCGGTTACGGAAGCTGTGCAACCTTGCGACGATTAACTCATTTGTATACAATCCCGAAATAGTGCAATGCTAAAGATGCTATTAACCGACATACGGTTCGTAGTGAAGGCTAAAAAGTAACCAGCGTGCTGCAGTCAGTAGTTAAACAATTTTTTTTAATATTTAGATACGTTGTTTTATGGTATATAATTAATTGAAATTAACTTTATCGCAACTTTGAGTCAGTGCGAGACCTTTTCTGATCTTCGAATTCATCAGATAAAATGAGTTAATGAATGTAATTATTCTCTACTTTTACGTTAGGTATTCACGCAAATATCTATAAGATTATATTACCTAAAATATCTATCATCAAACTATATCTTTCCAGCTTATAGGTCTTTGTATCCGAAGACCGACTAGGTAGTAACTAGAACGAGCGCAACAGGCTACCATCCCCAAAGCCCTCAAATTCATAAATCCTTTTAATGAAACAGCCAAAGTTTACCTCAGTCCTATTTTTACCCATAACTATAAGGCTAACCCATCTGGACACTCCTAACTGGTGGTAGATCTCTATTGCCGGAAACCGTCTATATCACCGCATCATTTTTGTGTTCCGGTTTGAAGGGTATTATACGGTAGCTAGTGAAATTACTGGGGTATTAAAACTTAACACCTTTCGTCTTAAGGCGACGAGCACAATGTGATGCTGTGTATGTCATCCTAACTAGCAAAAATAAAAACCTAGATTTTTTTTGTTATGTTCTATGTTGATTGGAATATGAAAACGAATATGATGGTATAGGACATAGTTTAAATCACGTAAAGTTGATATACTTTATGGTCATGCCACATCTATCTAATTGATATGCGGCAACTGACCACATCTATCGTTCAGTGGGCCAAGCGTGAACTGTGCTAATGTCTATTACATCATTATTACCCGTCCAGTTTTAAAATCGCCCCTTCCTGTCGCCTGTGCTAATTGCCGCGTAACATTATATTTCATCCGTATCATGTTTGTATTGCATTCAGCATGAGTCTACTTTTCATCGGACTAATAGTCTTATCGGAATACCCTTTTCATATACACCTCGAAACGAGGTAATGTTCACCTGATCACCAAAACGGCTTGCCCAAAAGAATGTGACGTACGATGGTGGTGTCATAACTAGTATGATGAGTTGAATAATGTCCATTGTTATCGTTTTGAGACAAGATGTTACAGAAGCAATTTCACTAGATACCCTTCAAACCGGAACACTATTATGAAACTACCGTTTGGCGGGAAAAATATATACTGCAGTGATACTTAGCTTGTCTTGTACCACCAGTAAAGTTACTCATAAATGCTCAAGTATTCAAATTAATTCTTCAAAGCGGTATTATTATTTTTATTTTATTAGAAAAATCGAATTTTTAGACTCATTTAATTTCATTGAAGTGATACGAGTATAAGAAAATGGGTTTACTTAAAAATGTTGAAATAGGCTAATAAACCTAATTACACAATGAAACAATATTTTCAGAATAGGAAACAGTGCTTTTACACATCAAACAAGCTTCATATGTCATCTATAAGGAGATAAAACCAGCTGAATAAAAATTTTAAGCTATTTTTAAATGTACTTAAACTATTTCAAAGTATACGTAAAATTCACAAAGTGCAGTTAAGAGTCTCATGTATCGATAGTACATTATTATGGTGCAATTTCATTAATTTGAAAGTTGGTAACCCTACCCTCGGGAGACCGGGAGCCAGGCGTGATGCAGGTGAAGGTCTCCCGGATTTAGACGCGCCCTACTAACGCGAACGTTTGCGTAACCGTGGACTAATGCAGCCCCGAAGAATAACGTCATTACGACACCAACATACCACGGGTGAGTTATACTACGAATTAACGGAATAGACTGATCCCTTAAAACATTCAGACCCGTCACTAGCTGGACATCAAAATAAAATCTAGATTAGACGCAATCAAATGACTAGGAGCCGCTGGACTTGAATATAGCTTGTCCTTGTTTTGACGAACACTACAATGTATCTACGTGGACCAAAATTGGACATTCATCTGTTGAAACGATGATGATAATACTGTCGTTCTTACACTATCAAAAATGCATTGAAAGTTTCTGATTGCATTCTTGAAGCAACGGCAATTGCTTTTGTAACGTAGAGGTACCTTCAATTGAGATCACTGATGAGTTTAGTTGGTTATAGGCTTTTTGGACCTCGCTAGCTGGCTACTACTTTGATATATAAATCTGCACGATGTTCAAGTGCATGTCACTGTGTTCAAGTTACAAATATACAAAACCTAGAGTACCTTAATATCGTCTCAATGTGAAGTCAAGGGTTGACCCATAGTTCAATAAAAAATGTTCGCAGTATGAAAAATACGGACTTCTGTCGATACTCAAGATTCAATACCTAAGTAGAAAGTTTAATCCTTGAGGTACCAGTTGTCTTCACTGAGACAAATATTTATTTTTATTCAAGTTTACTACAAATTTACCATTCTTATTATTGCTTCTTTATTAGAAATGTTATATAGATAAGATTTTATCCTATGTAGAGAATTATCACGCTATATCTGGAACCGGTTAGTCTAGGGACTCAAAATTTGATAAAGATATTGCTTCTGCCATTTCAGGGTCAGTTATGAATAGATTTGACAAAATTCGTTTCCCAAAGAGAGTTGTGGAGGTGTTACGGCCAACAAAGCGGAAAGGGAACAGCTAGTTATAATATATATGTATATATGTTATATGTGTAATTTTTACTCCAGAGGTCGTCACTTATACTTATCGCTTTGTCACTTGTCTAAAGCAACGATAGTTTTGTCGCGTTCACTTGCGTCCTCTATCTACTCGATTACGAAATAAAATTCTATTATAATGATTTGCAACTATAAAAAAAAATATTTATCAAAGAACGAATATTGTATGATTCATATTAGTTTTATATTGAATGCAATTTAAAAGTTTCGAACTAAGTATATATATATTTGGTTCTTTAAAAATTTGTAAAGACTATATAATTATCGATTCAAAAAACATTAAATCCATTAGTCTTATCCAGGAACTACTTAGCGATATAACCAAATAATGCATATTGAATGAAATGACATTCTGACCTTCCTTTTACCTCACTCAGCATCAAAAAATGCGGAATATGTCTGAGCATGCGTTTTTGTAGATAAACGTATAAAGTCCTCATGAAGCATATAGATAGGTGAAGAGTACAAACGCAGTAAGAAGACCTTGTAAAAAAACTTAAATATACTCCCTCGACAAGTTACCTCGAAAAGCTACTTAGATGTATTAAGAGACATCTAGCTTTAAAAGAGAACTATTACATTTGTCTTCCCTGAAGATTTTTAATAGCTCTACTACTACATAATATTCTTAGGTACGCCATTTAAGTAAGAAAAGTACACAAGTTAACATACACTCCTGTTACAATTATATGAAATACCCGAAATATTAAAAGGTTACTTGAGTTTCTACTTATATGGCTCAATAATTATTATCTTAATAAGCAGTATTACTTGTAACTAAACTACCAACACTCTGTCTACATTACGGAAAACTGTTTTCAAGATCACTTCAATGTCGACTTTTTAATATTATCATGTTAATAGTTTCATAATAATAATTACAAAGTGGATAATGATCGTGAGGTGTGCAAGCAGCTTTAATGCACATCACACGGATATGTCTGTTTAACCTTGGATGCTGCACGCTGTGTTGGAATCGCCTTAATTGTGCCTCACTGTACAAAGAGATACGGTCCGTAATGTAATTGTGCAAAAGCTGATTTTTCTATAAAACACTTTGGCCCTCAATAGGTGAATGTGAAAGCGTTGTCTGATTTTGACGCAACTGCTGTAAAAGGACCTTACACGATGTATTATAGTGCAATGACGTCACATACGTTAGAGCTCATTATTACAAATTTATTCAAATCATTTCCTAACGTAACCCTTCGTAAGTAAAACGAACAACTACAAACAGTTAAAGGTCATTGTTGCTCCAATTAGCATATAAGTAATTCTAAGTGTATCCTTAAAACGGCAGGGTATTAGTAGCCATTGATAGCTCTAACCCTTAGGCTATAAGCGAGTATCGAACTATAGCATTACCGGTATTAGGGTTTTTTTTGTAGGTGTGAATAAATTACATAAAATATTCACATGTGTGTTGATAAGGCTTTGGGTGGCTAAAACACACTCATAACTTATGTAGTTTAACATTAAGTAGACTTAATTTAGAGCTGATTGGAGACAGTCATGTATAGAACTTGTTGAAGACTCTTAGGTCAGATCAGGATATATCGTATCAAATTTGTATTTTTATAAAGATACTCGCAGCCATGCACAGTTTTAGTACCTTTCTAAAATATGTCTATAAATCATTCCACGTCCAATGGGTCCTGTTTCCGTATCGATTCGTTCACTAATTTTCACGTGATTAGCGAACAAACAAAACCCATTTTCGTTCTCTATACACACATATTTTGGTGTTCGTGTGTAGGGTTAGTTTGTTGGGCCAAAAGCGTCCAGGTGAGTCCATGTTGCATGTCGGAGCAGGCAGCTGGTTTTAACAATACGTATTCTGCTCAACCGAGCGTGTTCCTGTCTGTCCTGTCACGCGTTTGCACGATTCGCTTCACTACTACTCCTGGTAATTTATTTTATGCATTTATATTATATTTTACTGATTGTGGTGGGTCTCTGTTACTCAGTCCCGTAGTATTGAGATAATAAAAATAGGACTAAGGTATGCCCTGCCTGTATTAGAAGACTACTGAAAAGGTTTTCGACCCAGCGGGTTATGAAAGAGGGTTGCCTTCATTTCACTAAGCAAGCGTCGGATAGACGACAAAGACGAGGTACCGGTGCGTTCTCTAAGAGCTCCTGGGGCTCCGCGCAATGACGATGTCTACTGAGGGGGTTCGAGTGAGTCTACAGGTTCCGCGGGCCTTCAACGTTGGGGCCCTTATTTTTCGGTAAACGAACCCTGCGTGAGACAGCAAATGCGACGTGATTTACTCTGTTAGGTATAAGTATTTGTTAGCGCCAATTCTTTGGGTGATCGTAAAATTTGGTTCGTCAACACACGGATAAAAACTTGAACAATGCGGTTCGCGAGTATGTCATCGTGTTCGTAAAACAACAAAGCCGAGTTAAAGGTATTGCGCGATGATTCAAACCAAAATGAAATGCTCGCATACAGTTCGTTCACATCCGCGACTTACATGCACTCGACGTCCTTCTTATCTGACCGATCGCTGCATTTGAATGCCAAATCAAGCTCCTCCAATGCGGCGTGTTCTCATACCCTTACCTCAGCAACATCCCGTTTTATATATACATGTAAACAATATATATTCTGCTATACTTTTTCCTATAATAAAACCCGTTAATTATTTTATACTTATTAGCTGCTAATTATACTTATTAATATATCATTAACAGCACTCTTAATTTATCCAATATCCAACTTAGAGCTCTTACAAGGAAATAGAAAAATCGGTTTAAACACCATGCTGACTATGCTGAGGATGTTAAATTTCACATGTGCACGAAAGCTTTATCTGAAAGCCCCAGCTCAGCCACATCGTATATCGCAAAATTCCATCACTAAACTGAACAATTACTCTTGCCACTACTGTATTATGATTTCGTTCATCGTTTTTATTTCGTATTGTTACCTCAGTAATTTCATAATGCACGTGGTATTCCATATCAGCATAAATATGAATCGCACCGGAACCTTATTACTTGATGGAACTAACGTAGCTGACAGTGATGTTACCTCTCACGTGATCACCAAAATATATAAATGACTCCACTTGGAGATTATCTAAAAGTAGCCTGATGTACTTGCCAATGAGTCGAGTGTTCGATCTCCTGCGCAAATATACACGTGACTCACTAATGTTTGTGGAGTGATTTGTAAAATTGTTTTGTTAAAACCCTCGCGGCAGGATCACCGGTCGTGCAAGGTTTAAAATCAGTCTAGATCTTCTGCCGTAATATACTAATTCGCTTAAGAATCTTTATACAATTAGCTTTTTTTAAGATAAACATAAGGCAGTTGTATTTCCTTCTATTTTTAATTGTGCAATAAATAATTTTGCACCGGAAAAAATACATTTGTCGTTATTATCATTATTATTTATAATAATGTACATTCAAGATAATCAGCTACTAATGCCAATAAGAGATACGGAATAATAAATAACTAGACGCAAGTCGTGAGAAAAGATAAATACCATGACAAGGATAGGTTTTATATTGAAAATATACATGAAGGTATAGTAAATATATATGTGGATAAAATAGATAAATGACACGAAAATGCATAGTACCATTTCTCTACCTGAAATAAATTCAATAAGAAGAATAATAAAGTTGTAAGGGACATTACTTCAAGAGCTGACAAAGGGTGGTAGAATTAATGGACAAAAAACTACAACTTCAAAAAACTTATTTATTTTTAGGTTATATATATATAAAGTGGTATTCTAAGAAGGATCCTTGTTTAAAGTATTCGGTAATCCCTGATAATTCTTCTTCCTTTGTTCTCTTTAATATCCTATGTATTTAATGACTCAATAAGTGATTATTAAACAAACTGCACGTACTTAAATCACAAACTGCAGAATAAATTGGAAAATTACTTGATGCCTGCCGATAAACGACCGGTTTTGCAAATGAATCATATTTGATTTGATCCAACGGTCCAACGGTCGCGCCAGACTGTGCGCCCACGCATCTAACGTTTCACGGGTCAAAACTGTTGTTCTCGGAACGTCTGGAATATAAAACCTGTTCCATACTAATTTACCTACGAAAGCTCTTAAAGTTAAATGGCATAACTGCCGTATTTTAACCTTCTCAAAAAAATAAAGAGTTACACTCAAAAACTTAGGAATTAGAAATTTCGATTATTTCAGAGAATCAGTGATATAATGAGATTCATGTATCAGATCAGGTAGTTAACCAGATCAAATATGACTTAAAAAAAACTGTAACATCTGACAATACCGATGGGCATTACAACAAGTCGACCTCTGAAGCCAGATAACAAATATATCACTCCTAACGACCGATGGAGCAGTAATTTGTATAGATACGGCGCCACCGAGTCGCTGCTTGACCTAGAAAATTCCCTCTTTCTATATATTTCTTCATTCACTTGCCACCAGAAAACCATTTCTCCTTAATATACACTTCAGATAGAATTACAATAAACTCGTATAATTCGCTTTATTGTTTTCCACTGGTTTTTGAAATCGTCTATTGACCAGTAGTCGGTCTCCTTACGACGATCCTTCTGCTGCCAAACGGAAATGTGCAAACATTACTGTGTTCTGATTTGAAGAGAGTTGTAGCTAGTGTAATTACTCAGGTAACTAAACTTACCAGCTTGTGCCGCAATGCGACGAGGACAATGTAATGCTGTGTATGTAATCCTAACTAGCTCCGCGTTGTTATGAGCAGGTGTCACATACCATTAGGTTAAAGTTTCATCTCATCGCTTCGTCAAAACAATAATCGATGAAGTTTGAGTGGTGTCCGGTTTCTATTGGATATTAGTGCGGTGCAATGTTACTTCCGGTTTCAAGAGCGTTGTATCTAGTAAAGGTACTAAAGAGACTTAATATTAGTTACTCTGCTTATTTTTCGATTCTATTTCCTCATCTCTGTAGTTTGAACATGCCAAATTAAAATGAAATTAAAACCTATGTATACTTTTCTCAATGACTTGTGTATAGACAATAATAAACTGGTGAAAACAAAGCGTATACAAGGTAGACATTATTTCAATAAATATGTTAATTTATGTACAGCAGTCCACAATCGTATTCTCGCTATATAAACAACCATCGTGCATCTGGTCGGGTAAAAACTTCCGCCTGCCGCTTTTAGGCAAAACGAGCTCCGATGATAACAATATACACGATCGATATCGTTGCTAAGGCACAAAGGGATGCGTATGAGTCAGTGATTTATTAAATCAATACGTTAAGTAAAAGAAATATTTGGTGAGTTAATCCAACACGTTCATTCTATAGTTGATTATTATTGTAACATACTTAATGATCATTAGTGTGATACAATAACAGAGAAAAGAAAGCCGATACCATTATATGATAAGCGTGAAGTCTGAACAAAGATTGTAACCATTAAACGTAATATTTATTAATGAATATTATAATTTTAAACATATTACAACTTTCTAAAGGACATGGCCTGTAACCCTTCATAAATTTCCACACGAGGATGTAATTATATCGTTATATCTTAAAAAAGATTCAACGTATATCTTAAATGGAAACCCGTTCAAGTTAACCTTGAAAAGAAAACAAATACGGTTTATTAACGAAGTCTACGGTTTTTTTTTGTCTAGTTTTTGCCTTATAAACAACATCCTTGATGTGGATGATTTTGAAGCGTGCGTGTATTTTTAATCTTTCAAACAACTGGAATACCTCTTCAGCATTCCAAGTTTTTCGCTTGTGATAGCTGATTCACAATTGGAGAATCAAGTGTTAAGCTTTACATTCGATAAACATAACCCACTGGCGGTAAGTCCTCTTGTCGGAGACCAGACGGAATCACATAGGAAAAGTGATACGCCTGGCCATAACAATCTGGTGCCAGTTAGGATGATATACACAGCATCGTATTATACTCGTCGACTTGTGATGCAAGATGTCGAGTCCTGTTATCTTAATAATTTCACTATCTACAACGCCCATTAAACCGGAACACAGTATTGTTTGCACGATTGTGTTTGGCGACAGAAATAGGAACTACGGTGGTAGCTATACCTAGACGGAGTCCGGCTATAGAGACCTATCACCAGTATGCTGTTTGAACATAGTTGGTAAAAGGAATATTCCTACCAAATTTCAAGTCTTGTAGGCTTTATGGTTCAGGAGATATGGAGATGAGTCCTCTACATAGGTGGAAATCTCCTATATATGTATATACGAGCTGCTGGCGCCTATTCTTCTCAGGTCCGAGGCAATTCTTTTACGAATGGCTGGTAGATTTTGACGATCAATAAGTGAACGAGTGTTCCTAAGCAGAATAAAAAAAAACTGACTGACTATAACCAGACCACCAGGTGAACGCACTGTTCATTTCCTGCTTCATTTGAAAATTCACCATCGTTTAATTTAAAGACTTGTTAATGTGAAACCTTTCCTCGTACGAGTGGTGTGTATGAACAGCCTTATCTTTAACCTTGACATTCAATTGGCGAACACTTGACAAGTTTATACTTTCGGCAGAATGTGGTGGGGAAAGTTTAATCGTTTAAAACAGTATACAAAGTTTAAATAAACGATCGTCAAGTGAAGTTATTTATAGGGCCCGCTTTAATAATAACTTATCGACTAAGTGATGTTATCATTATGATATAACTGTAAATTGGTGATATAATTTTTTTTAAGTGTAGTTATAATATACTTTTATTGTGACCGATAAATCTAGCCTGTCTCCAATATACTTGTTGTAGGCCTCTGTTACCGGAAACCGTTTGGATAGGTACCACAGCGGCTCCTGTTTCTACCGCCCAATACTAGTGTGAAAATATTACTGTTCCAATGAAGGAAGTTGTAGCTATTGAAATTACTAAGATAATAAGAGTTGACACTTCATATCTCATTTACCATCAGGTGAACGTCTCGTTTATTCATCGAAAAAAAAAAATATCTTATACATTTAGTATTTAGGGCCATGTCTCAAAATCTAGCACAGTGTAATTATAAAGGAGACCTTTGAGTCAGAGACATATTAATTTTTTTGTTTTCAATTATACTTTAATTAAGAAACAAAGTGGATCAATTTAAATAATCTAATTAATCTGTTATGGTCTTAAATTACGATCTAAATATCTTACCCTAAATATAGTTTCTACTGTGTAGTATTCGTAAGTTAAGTGTAATTCACAAAAGAATACAAAGACTACACATACAATGTAAAAATACGTTTTTAAAACAGAGCAAACATTTCCATTGCGGTGTAGTAATAGCGTGAGATTAAACTTTGCAGCTCAAACAACTCTGTTCTCGTTCAAAAGCTGCAGTTTTTTTATGCAATACAAGGGCTTTATGTTTAACTAGTACCCGGCAAATGTGGTGCTGCTGTGTACAAGAGATCTGAAGATTCCCGACACGTCCACCAATAACAAGGGTTGTTGCCTTGAGATATGTCTCGTTACTCTTGTAATTTCCCTAGCAGCTCTTTAAACCGGAACTCGATAATGCTTGGAAATCGTAGAAATAGTCGCTATGATAGGATCTACCTTTTTCTTTTTGGTATCCGGAGGTTCTGTAGGTATTCACTTTTCCATTCATGGTATAAAGTCTAGTTGCATTTTCTACCAGTCATCCCTGGGAGAAGTAGAAATGATATCCTATTTCTGGGACGAAGTCAGAGTCATGAGGGATTTGAGTTTCACACCCATTAGACATGTTGAAATATTATTTACGAGATAAATCCCTTCATAGTTGTTTAAGAAAATCGTAAACGATTGCGGAAAACTTGGAAATCATTAATTATGTTTTTGCGGTCTGCTAACACACGATTGTGCCTTCCGTTCTCCCAGTGAAAAAAGTTTAAGTACCACTGACTTAGAAGATCTGTGAACAGAGACCTACCTCCGATGAAAATATATAAACAAGATAATATATCTATTTGTACGAGTATATCTCATCACTCACTCATCATGATATCTTCAGAACCACGAAATCTGGGCATTTGAAGTATGGTAGGAATATTCCGTTTGCCAAGTATAAATCAGCTAAGAACGGATTTTACGAAATGTTACCCCCAAAGGGAGTTTCAATAAAAGGAGGGGGCCCGAGCGCTGCACTATTAGTAACAGACTATTCACTGTTTTTTTTTAAAGAGAAACGACTTTTTTTAATTAGGGGTTTTTGCAATAACATATGTCGAATTAAAACATTAGCATGTTTAATTGATACTTGATGCAGGCGTTATTGATAAATTGTTAAAGCCACAATGCCGACGTGTCAAGTATCAAATAACCGTGTCCGCCTGTCTGCTCATTAATGGGGCGGGTTTAAGGTTTCAGTCTGACTTGTAATGGAATACCTTAACTTACATCACTTATAAACATTACTGTTGAGGTTTTATAGGTTATAACTATTTATTAATTCACTAATCAATTAATTAACAGGAAACTTAAAGAAAACATCTAATATGTATTAACTTTTGGTATTTTTATAATCTCTGTTGCCGGAGGCAGTCTAGGTAGATAGCTCAGCTCTTATTTCTGCCCCTAAACGCACGATGCTAATATTACTGTGTTCCGATTTGAAGGACGTTGGAGTTAGCGACATTACTGTGGTAACGAAACATACCATCTTACGTGTCACGGCAGCTGGCACAATGTGGTGTAGTATATATCATGCTAAATATTGCCACGTGTATCAATTGCCATTAGATGAACATCTCGCACCTCGAATAACAAAAGGAACTACAAGTACAATCGGGCTTCCGATTTCTACCTTAGAACGGTGATGTTCAAATTACTTCATCTAATGACAATTATAGTGCAACCTAACTTAATATATCTCGTCTCAAGTAGACCTTAGATTGCTGATGCTGTATCAAAATGTTACTAACATACTATATGCTCGTTTTTTTTTGTTTTTGTTTAGTAGTCGTAAAAATTGTGACTTGTTCGGTGATATAGAAATTGTCACAATAGCATTAAAAAAAATATTGTACAAAGCGATGAGACGGACGAGAAGCCACACCATAACAACGTGGCACTTGTAAGGAGGTTATATACAGTGACAGATTGTACTCGTTGCATTGAGACAAAAGATGTCAAGTCTCTTTACCTCAGTACTTTTACCAGCTGTAATGCTCTTTAAACCTGAACACGGTAATATTTGCACACTATTATTCTGGAGCAGATATAAGATTTGTGATAACTACCTAGGCGGTATCCTACAATAAAAACCTACCACCAAAAAATATTAAGAATAAAATGTCAAAAACATTTGCTTCTCATAAAATTCAGTTGTACTATTAATGTATTTTATAGGGCTGGCCGCTGTGGGAGCGGTTCGAGTCGACAGAGCACGAGCGACGGCTGCTGCTGGTGGCGCGGCTGCCGCGCGTGCGCACGCTTAATGGCGGCGGCGCGGTGCCGCCCGACGAGCGAGACTCCGCCGAGCGTGCGTTCATCAGGTACTACATGGAGAAGCCGGAGGCCGACCGCCCCGACAGGTAAGTCGTAAATATAACATAATCCAGTCCGGCCTTAATTAAAACCCAAAAGCTTTTATCAGCTTATGCTTTAGAGCTATCCACATTAGCCCAGCCTGTCTTCAGGACATGTGTCTCTGTCAACTTCTATGACACAGAGGATCAAAGAGAATATAAGAGCTAGGAAATAACAGTGACAATAAATTATTGAGACCCCGAATCCACCATACAGTCTTCTGCTTCTTAAAGTACTACCTTCTTTCATACGTTGGTGACCATTGAGACAATCTGTACTTACGATACTCAGCTGTGAAAAGCGATCAGGTGCCCTTTCTTAACCACTATCATATGTTCTTCAGCCAGGATATTTTTCTTTGGATCCCACTTAGCTTTCCTTGAATTTTCCCCTTTACGATGAGTTGTAGCAGTATAAAAATAAACTGTGCGTGTAAACAAGAAAATATGTACTTTATGTAAATAAAATAATTAGAGATTTGCTGATAAACCCACTGCTGGAATTTGAGGTCAATGTTTAATGTAATGTAGTTAATAAAGAAGAATGCAGTGGGCGCGAGTTTACATAAATATTATTTTGACCTTAACAACTTTATACTGTTGGTAGATCTCTGTTGCCGAAGACCACTGCTACCCCTACCTCTGCTGCCAAATGGTAGTGTACAAACATTACTGTATTGCAGTTTAAATGGCGATGAGGATAGTGAAATTTTGGGATAACGAGATCCAACATCTGTCGTCGTTCGAATGTCTCAAGGCGACGAGCGGAATATGCTGCAGTATATATCATCCTAACTAGTACCACGTCGTTATGGACAGGCGTATCGTTTACCATTAGGCGAACGTCCCGCTCGACTAGTCGCTTCAATTCGCGAATAAAAAAAAACTAATAATAATGATTTACCAACAGTAA
This sequence comes from Ornithoptera priamus, assembly GCA_029034505.1. NCBI lineage: Eukaryota > Metazoa > Arthropoda > Insecta > Lepidoptera > Papilionidae > Ornithoptera > Ornithoptera priamus. The sequence continues at coordinate 3,068,354 of JARDWD010000606.1, read as the reverse complement.
GTGCATAGTGTTAAATAATAAACTTGCATTTATGTGGGTCCCTACTAAAAGAGATCTACCATCAGCTAATATTAATTTCCACTATTATTATTACTGAATTGGTACTGTGAGTTATTAATGTATATACACAATTGAAAGGTACTGGGAGTTGGTTGGTGTTCATGGAAAACTTGATCCCCTGGTGTCGGTGGACCTGAGGCCGGAGAAGCGTGTGCAGATCACGTTCACGTGCGGTGATACCAGCGAAGTGCGTACAGTTGACGTGTACAGGTGAGTAGTCTAATACCCGACCAAAGAGAAAGATATATAGTGATGTTGCCGAGGGTTTTGTGTCCAATCATTCCTTACCAATGGATCTTTATGAATATCTTGAAGCCTTTTTCAGCAAAGGAAAGGGAAGCTCAGATGATATTATCATCAGCCGACACAGACATTCACTGCTAGACATAGGCCTCGCCCAACGATCTCCACATCAATCGATCCTGTGCTGCACGCATCCAGCCGCTTCCCGCAACCTTCACCAGCTGATGCATGCACGATAGAAATAATTATCATTGAAATATTGCTTATTTCAGAACTGTGTCAGATTTAAAATCACGTCTGGAGCGACTCGCGGGCTTCCCTGCCTCGAAAATGAGACTGTTCTACGTGGATCAGGAGCTCAGAGACACACAGGTGAATATTAGCAAATACTGCTTTTGAATTTGAACCTTTAGGTTTGGTTTTAGTTTATAATTCAAATAAAACTAATCCCATAATTTATTTCTGGAGTTTTTCCAGGGCCCCGAGGAAATGAAGTATCCCACGAAGCAATTGTACTCCTACAACATCAGATCAGGCGACGAGATTATCATCGACTCCAAGCTGAAGCACTCCATCTCGGTCAGCTCGACCGCATGAGATTGTCATCAAACAGCGGAATCATTTTCGAAAGCTATCGAGTTGGAAACTAATAGAATCATCCATCACTAATGTCAAGTTGCCCATAGACAATACTAAATCTTTAATTTTGTATTATCTATGGACAACAAAATCTGTAATTCTGTACCGTCTATGGGTAGTATAGAAATCGTTTGATAGTAAACAGTAGCACACGTAACCGAGCACCGTAGCACATGTAAGAACTTCGAATGCTAGAGATTCATGATATGTGGAGTTAGAGCATAAGCCTGAAGACAATATCATATACACATTTGCGTTTCACTCCTAAACTTGCTGTATGGGTATACTGAGTCCATCCGCTCCGGTTGCTCCTGATTTTGAGCAAGACCACTCTCCACACGCGTAGCACCGATAACATTCACTATACACATCAGTTCCTTTAATATTTCTTGGTGCATCTGAAAAGATTCAATAACCAATTATTGGTACTTGCTTTGCATAGAATTATTAGACTTATCCAATAGGATTTACCATTTACATTTAAAGATACAACATGTATGTGTAGCATATATGGATTTTTTCAGTTTATGACATTAGTGGGATTCAGGTATGATAAATGGGAAGGCTGTTCGGCCGGATGGAATACTAGTGGAGGTATGTAAGTTGTTAAAGTCGGACGAATGAATGTGGCTGACTCTATTCTTCAACAAGTTGTTACAACAAGAGGTGATCCCGGATGAGTGGTGGAAGTTCTCTAGTACCCATCTTTAAAAACGAGGGTGATGTACAGCTCTGTAACAACTATAGTAGAATAAAGCTCATGTCGCATAATATGAAAGTGTGAAAATCTTAGCGGGAAGATTGAGAAGAGAGTGAGGTAGCCCGGTACCAAATATGGCGAAATTTAGAAAATTGGCTGGGATTAAGAGCAGCAGGACCAAAACTGAACATTTGTTCTGTCACTTCGGCAGTCTCACCAGCTTTTTCCTATCGCCTTAAATCCCTACTAACCTGCTCCGATTTCATGTACCTAGGTTCACTCATACAATGCAACAGCGATATTGATCGAGACGTGAGAAGCCGTATAAATCCAGGTTGGATGAAAGGGCGACAGATCACTGGAACGACTTGTGATCCAAGAATGCCCCTTAAGTTTAAGGAATAGATCTACAAGTCGGTGGTTAGACCTGTTGTATAGTATGGAGCTGAGTATTGAGCCACCAAAGTTCGGATTAAAGGAGATTACATGTGGCCGAGATGCGAATGTAAAGATGGATGTGTGATGTGACGAGGATGGATAAAACTAAGAACGAGTACACTAGTATACTATATATTTTTTTTTTCGTCCCTCCGGGCATTTCTGTACCTGGGCTTCAATTCAACCTTTCTTACATTCTTTACTTTAATTACCTTCTTTGTTTTCTTTCTTTCTGTTCTTATCTTCCGTTCGCTTTTTTATTTCTCATTCATCCTCCATACTATTTCCTTCTACCATACATCGCGCTTAAATGAAAGAGTATAGTATATAAGATATGGTGTAGAGGTGTACCACCATACACCTCCATTGCCGGAGACTGTCTAGGTAGGTTACCAACGCAGTTCATATTTCTGCCGCCAAATAGTAGTATGAAATGATTAGAGTTCCGGTGTAGCTCGTGATGTAACTGGGGTAACAAGACTTAACATCTTGGGTCACAAGGTGACGAGCACAATGTAATGCTGTGTATATCATCTTATTAATCACCTCATTGTTATGGACGGGCGTATCACTTCGCCATTAGGTGAACATCTCGTACGTCTCGTCTCTTCGAAGAATAAGAGACATTACCTAGTCAGAGTCTGCCAGATTGACGATGTCGGAGGTTGGGGGCGTACGATGTAGGGGCGGGCGGCCGCGAGGCCTGCTTCGCTCGCCCAGCATGATCTCGCGCGCGCGTTGCTGTTGCAGTGCCATCGCCACCGGGTCTCGGCTGCCCAGCCCACCAGCGTAATACTTAGCTCCCATCTTAGGAAAAATAAACACATTCTTATATATTCACTTTTAATTCTGGGACGTCACGCAATGTTACAAATATAAAGTACTGTTATTATTTATAATTAAAAGGTTCATAATGTAGGTAAGGTAGGTACATCGGCTCCTACCACCTGGTGGAACTTTAGTTATAGACTTACCATTATTATCACAAAAACATTGTCAAGATAGGGTCTGACATTTAATTATATTTTGCTATCAATTTTAACAAAAAAAATAGTGACGTATTCTTTTAATTCCACTTTTTAACTAAAAACATGTAACTCAAGAATGTTTATGTCTTGGTCCTGATTCAGTCTCTTTTAAGGTTGTAAACTTAAACAACCTTCAAATACTTAGTAAAGCTCAAACGGAGGAACGTTAATAACAAAATGTTTGTACAATTTTGTTTTAGAGACGGGTGCTTTTTTGCTTGTGAATCTTATTCGGAAAAGTTAAGGTTTAAGACATACACTTTGATGCTGCTGCTGCAACAATTGCTGCAATCGCATCTGCTGCTGTTGCTGTTGCTGTCGCTGCCACGGCGGCTCGTATTGCAAACCGCTTGCGCCACCTAAACTTCCCGCACCACCACCTACATCAGTACAGTTTTATTTAGCGATTCTACATTATAATTTTTAAAGTTAGAGTAAAGCTGTGAGGGCTCAGTTTGTAAAGTAACAGTAATATAGAGCACTGGTTAGATCTTTACAGAGTTTGAGCTTCCGGTGAAAGTAAAACATATCGAGGAAACATGCTCTCTCCTTTTCCTAGGTAACATTATATGGTCTACAGGTGTCTTTGGGAGAGGCCTATGTCCAGCAATGGGCGTCTATCGGCTCATAGCGATTAATCGCCATTGTTTAAAAATGTACATAAATTATATGTATTCAATAATTACCCGCGGCCAAAACTGGGTTTATCATTCCTGCATTCATCATGCCCGGCTGGGCGTACTTGAAGATATCACTCATTTTTTGTAAGTACTGTAATGAGAAAAATATTCTTTTCAACAAATAATACATTTCCGTTAAATAAAAGTAGGGTTAAAAAATCGTAGTAGCACGTAGCTGGAATTGAGGAAGGTAAAATCACATCCCAATCATACATGAAAGCGAATGGAATGTAGTACAGAATAACAGAAATATATAATACATAAAACACAATTATGTGCACGAGGCGCAAAAAAAAATAATTGAAAAAGTATAGCGGATATAGTGGCGTTAAAGAAAAAAAAAATACAAAAGACGTTAAATAATCTTAACTTACGCCATAGTCATATCCACCGAACATCTGAACAAATGCGTAATATTTATTTAATACATGTATATTGCAAGATAGAGTATTGAAAGTATTACATAAATATTAATAGAAATTATTGTAATTGTTTTTTTATCTACTACGGCCTAATACTTCACTTAATATCACATAGTGATGTGACATTAAGGTTGTGGATGATAAAAGATGCTCGTCCAGAATATTATGGCTCTCATCTGCTATGACAGCTGAATTACAAGAATAGGGTTACAGCTAGCCGGGAGTATTCAAATAAGCCTACCACTGTCCTAAATCCACTACTTGTGGTCCTGGCATCGAACCAGAGATTTCCGTGGCTAACGACTTTGATATAATACAGAGTATATTGAATGAAGGCTTTTAAAATTATTTTGAGATAAGATTATGTTGTATTTAGGAGATATGATATCGTTAATAAATGTCTCAATGGCCATAAATGGCACTAAGAGTTTAAAGCATTTCTGTGTATTTACTGGGGTTCGATATTATTTAAACAATATTCATTGATTTTATAAAACTAATTATAAGGATTTTAATCTCAATCTTTCCAGGATCATGGCTACTGTAAAATAGTCGAAACGTCGAGAAAATTAAGATATAAAATATTCGCGATAAATTCCGTAAAATTAGTTTTATTAAATGTGCAGTATTTGCATAAATATGAGAAATCAATATTTATTTAAACAACGGATATGAAAGTGTATTTATACATATTAACTAGCGCTAAATTTTGTTATGCAAAAGTAATTTTAACCACATAGCGAACATCTTGTTGGTTCTTTAAATAATAATAAAAAAATCTTACGCCAGGATTTGAGGAGTAAATGAGGGGCAACATTTCTCTTATCTGGTTCTCTGTGATATTGGGCATGTCCTTCCGCAGCATGTTGGCGAGCGCGGAGAAGGCAAGTTGCTGGTGCTGCGCCAACAATCCAGGCACTGCATAATTATTATAATATTTAAAGTAACGTTAACAATAACTTAAACACAACGAATTTGCTAATATTATTAAACATTTTTTTTTGCGATTCATTTTATTTTGTATTGCCTTTGAAGTTGTAATAAGGTCAGTTTGTTAGGCAATCATATGCACTAAGGCTCAAAGAGGCAAGGTTTGAATGCTCACTGGGCTTAAGATTTCAGTGAAGGAAATAATCGAGAGAAAACTAAAATGTACCAAGAACAGCAGTGTTCGAGGAACATGCAATATCTATCAGTCCACATTTGGCCAAGGTGTTTGCATGACCTTGACTGTCGCTTTGGTAAGAGAAGGTCTCGGGAGAGGACAATAGGAACATTAAGAGGGCTGTTTACAATCAATTTATAGAATATAATAAATTATCACAGACTAAAATAAATTATTATATACTAAAGTGCGACTTTTATGACTTATAAAAAGCTCGGTTACATTATATAATAAACGAGTTTTTAATGAAAGAGGATAACATATTTATATTTTACCCATTCCATTAGGCATTTGCCAAGCAGCAGGGAATGGTGCTGGCGGCGGCCGGTTCTTCTCATTCTCAAAGTCCTCCCAAGCAGCTTTACGCTCCTCTTCGCTTAACGTCTCCTCCTCTTTGTTCTCGAGAAGTGAGTCATGCTCGTGGTACTTATAGATCTATGAACAAGAGGATTCTTAATGAGTCTCACTGTAAGCGACGCGACATTTGTTAATAATAGAACAATAAATTATGATGAGGGTAAATGAACGGACATCAACACCGCGATGACAGGTACCAGTACTTTTTAGTACGGCGGCGATCTACCCGCACCTTTTAGTGGCGCGCACGGACCGATAGCACGCGGAGCTGCTGCTCGTTCTGCCCGTTTAATCTCCTAAATCACGTAGTTTTCTTTACCCATTCTTAATAGTCACTTTACAATTAAGGTTAGAGATTGCCTTTTAGGCGCATCTCATTGATAGCATAACAGTCACGAATTAAATGCTTTAGTTCCCGTTACCAGCGCGTCGTGCTCCCGCAGCATCTCCGCGAACAAGCGATCGCGCGGCAGCGACGGTAGCGGGCGAGGCGTAGGCGGGCGCGGCGAGAACTTGTACAGTTCGGCAAGGTCATTCTCCGCGTAATGCCGGTCAATCTGTTGCTCGTCGATCACACGCTTCGATATCGCCTGCTTGGTCACTTGACGCTCGTATATCTTCTCTTCCATTGTACCCTATCGTTTTAACAATAATATAACATAAATAATGTTTATCTATCTGTATTGGTGGTGGGTGTCCGACACCGTATGGCCAGGTACCAACGCAGCTTCTGTTCGTGCAAACAGTTGTGTGGGAACATTAAAGTGGAGCAATGAAACTTCATGCTTATGTCTCAAGACGACGAGACAATGTGATGCTGTTTACACCATTCTAATGCCATGTTGTAATTAGCAGAAATATAACTTAACATAAGATCTTGTTCGTCTCATCGCTTCGTCGAAAAAAAAATCTAAGTCGAGGCGACAATAGGTGAACCACAATGTTTTAAACTTTTAATAATTTAGTAAAGTAAGAAATGATATTTTGCAATTTTTCATGTCATAAGGGTTTTTTCGTTAACATTTGATAATATACAAAATAATCGAAATACCTTAATCAATACTAACCATAGCAAGAAACCTGTAGATATAGCAAGGTTTCTTTTGCCCGAAACGGTAGACGCGGAATATGCTCTGCACGTCATGCGATGGATTCCACGACACGTCAAATATGACGACGCGGTTCGCAGCCACCAGATTGATGCCCAGACCGCCGGCGCGCGTTGATATGAGGAACAATCTAGCAACACAAGTGACATGTTCGTAAACTATTTTATCATTATCAACCAAAAAACTTCTCTTGCTCAACATAAGCACCCCCTCCTAAGAATGGTCCCCTAAAATACGTACACTAAGCAGAAATAAGTCCCCCTACAATTCCATTTCACTACTAATTGTGGTACCGCATATCTATCCAAGGATTCTGGTTATTTAATGCAATTGTAATTAACAGCTTTCTATTCGACAAAGGCATAACAGCAGAATATTTTATTTTGTACTGATGGTAGGTCGCTGTCGCCGGCTGCCCTGTAATTTCGGGCAATTAATTGTCTGTGTTGTCGTGGACTATCTGGGTAGATACCACCGTAACGCCTATTTCCGCCGCCAAACAGTATGCAAACGTTTCTGTCTTCCGGGTTGTTTGACATCGTAGCTAGTAAATTTAAAATACTGTGGTAAAATACAAAATCTTTTGTCTCAAGGCTATGAGCACAGTATAGTACATTGCATTATTTATCAACTTAACTAGTGTCATAAACTTATAAACATATACCTTGCTCTGGGATTATCCTCCCTATTAAAATTTTTACACCAAATGGATCTATTCTCGCAGGAAGTGGAACCATCCAACCTGAAGTAATCTAATCCCGGTGACCATGAACCTGTAAACACCATAGTAATTTTAAACATGCAAGCTAAATAATAGGAAGAAATAAGTTTCATTAGTAATCTTACTGTTTATGATTAATTAATGACGATAATTAGTTATGAAAGAACAGAGAAGATGCAAGTAATGCTTTTTTAATATTGTAAAAACCGTTAAGGTAATTGTATGTTATCTTGAATGTTGTATTTGTTAAAGGTGGTACATATTAGAATAATTTAGTTATAACAATTTTATTTATTATCAGCGTTAGTATACTATTAATATACCTTAAATAAATAAAAATTACTAAGATTTGGAATTACGCGAAATCTTGTATTCTATTAAAAAAAACATTCACTTACCAACATGCCCGCCAAGTTTTTCATCTATACGCCCTTCTTGTGACGCTTCGTCCACTTTTCCCAAGAAGTGCTCAATGAGGTCCAGTGAATATAACGATTGGGAGAAAACGAGACTGTCAATAAGAAATAAATATTAGAAATAAAATCTAGTACTACGGTAGAACAACAATCAAGAGATTGTTAAAGAAGCAGAAATTAAATATAATAACAGATCATATAGTTTAGTATAGCTAATATATAACAATCTAACTGCCTCCCTAGAGCACAGTAGACAGTTTGCTATTATAGAAATCCTAGCTTTAACTCTCATATAGTAAATTGCTCACAATGACACAATTACTGTATACCATAATGTACTGTACACCAAATATAAGCATCATCTTACTTAGTTTAAATCTTAGTTGTTGCGGAAACCAAAGCAACAGGTCAAGACCTAGAAGAGTTAAAATAATATATTTGTACTAACAGCTTGTCCCCAATGGTTTCACACTGTCGCAGTATATCGAACAGCAGCACCAGCTTGGCCGAGTTGCGCATATCCTCCAACTCGTCGTCCGACATCAGCTTTATCCACCATTCCGTAGGGTTTTCGTACTTGGTTTCGAGGACTTCAAGTGGTTTCACATCCTCCTCCAATTGTTCAACTGTCAAGTAAAAAAAAAACATGCATTGCCCATAGTGTGTATGTGTTTAAACTATCGATTTTTATTAGTTGCCGATGTATGAAAGTGATCTTATTAAAATGGTAAAGCATGCTTACCAAGTATACCCCCTACCTCTCACATGTTGACAACCAGACCGAATGGTACATGACAAGCTTCGCCTGTTACACCACAATGACAGTAAATTCAACAAAAAATTTTTTCAAGTGAATTTAGTTGTTATTACTTTTATATAAAATAATATATATTAATAGAATTTATTTTACCCGGATTGGCCCGAGTACCACGACGTGTGGTAACTTTGCTGTCCTTAACTTTCCCTTTCTTGGTTGATTTTTTTTTCTTACTTTTCTTGCGACTGTCATCACTCACATCTGAGTAGTCCTCTGAAGATTCCTCCGATGTACTCTCCTTTAATTAAATTAATGTTTTTTTTTATTTACACTATAATATGTAAAACATCAATCAGAAATATCTAAGTATTTTTTGCAAGATACTTCATTTTATAATAAAAACAAAAATATAAAGCATTAAAAATAATTGTCATGGATTGAATTGGTTTTCTCAATCTGATCACCAAACTTCAGTTGGAAGAGGATAAATAATGATGATGATTATGATTGAAAATAAAATATTTATCAATAGTGGCTTTCAGAAAACCTTTAAAATTAAGAATATCTAAAATAGGTTATCATAAAAATAAGAGATATCATAAAATGCTCACTTCTGGTGTGGAATCATCATCGATGAAATCAACTAATGACCCTTCTGAGTCTTCTTCTTCTCTTTCCCTCTGTAAAATGTTTTTAGTGTAAATAATAATTTACATACAAGTAACAGGAAAAATTTATAAAGTATTATAAGATAATAAATATTCCTTTATGCACTTTGATAACCAATATGTATTTAATGGTGGCAGATCTATGTTGCTAGAGATAATCTTAATTAGTACAACCACTATTTTTGCTGTCAAATAATACTGAGCAAACATTACTATGTTCTACCAAAATTACTTGAGTACCAGCAGTGGGTCCTGACTAGTGTCAAGATAAAGTTCTTCATGTCTGATCACTTTGTCGATTAATAAAGACATGAGAGTGTCTAGAAACTTATTAGTGTATCTAAGGTTCGGCATAAATATATGTTCATTCTATTTTCTTTTTGTAAATATCAAAAATTACATACCTTTTTCTGTTGCATAATTTCATATCGTTCCGAGTTATATTTAAGTACCAATGGATGGGTCCATATCCTTTGTAACGACTGGAAGTCGGGAAATAAAAATCCTGATGATTTACCAGGAAGTGGCCTGGAAAGTGCAAATGTTTTTATCTTTATTCTCTAAACTTTTGGGCCTGAAGGCCATTGCATAAATGGGGTATGAATACGCGCTGTAATGCTTGAAGAAGAACCAAAGCCATGTTCGATCCCCATAGAGCTAGTACTTCCGACGAAGGACGATATCATGATATTGATAAGTGACATAGGTCTACGCACATTAAGAGAGAGGAAGTGCTTATGTGTGTTATGTACATGAAACGTTAGTAACCCTTAGAAATAAAAATATAATTACCTTCTTGAGTAATTATCCAGGTAGTGTTGGTACAATTTAATTTGTACCTCTGTTAATGTTATGAACAGTACATATTCGTGTTTAGGAGGCAGGAAGGGCGCCAGCACCCCATAATCTCTCCTCTGAAATGGTAATGAAGTTAATTTAATAACGATCTTACAAATTTTAACATATCATCGTCATCATCATCCCAACCGATCATTGATTGTAATCACACCTGTACAGCGCCGTCGAGCATTTTGTGCAGAACATGTGAGCGACGCTTCATCACGCGAATGTCGTGCTCTGTGGAATCCGTGTACTGGCCGTTGGTTATAGGGTTTACAAACCGATTCAAGTACTCATTGTACTTGCCCAGTAGGTTTGGCTTGACAAACTGCACCATGCAATAATCTGAAAGATAAAATTTAAAATAAAAAAAAAATTACAGACACAATTTTGTATATGAACTTTCGCGTACTTCATAGACGAATATAGCGAATTGCAATAAACAAATATCATTAAAAATATTTTGTTGTTAGTAGGTCTCTATGGAGAGGTAAGTACATAAAGATGTAGATAAATAATAAAAAGCCTGACATTCTTTGAGGTTGTTTTGCAGCGGCGTTCCAGTAAGGACGATGCGGCGCAGCGTCTTAACTCTGTTCATGGATTGCGAGAGACTAGTCTTCTCGTTTTTAAGCAGATGACCCTCGTCGCACACAACCAGATCCGGACCTGACAATTAAATTTCGATTATTTCAAAACAACTAGTGTTTATTAGTTATTGAAGGTCCTCGACAACTTTTTCAGCTCCTGAACCATAGCAAGCAAAAAGTAATGTCTGACATCACAAAGTCTTGTGTTCAATGTGGTACTACACATATAAAAATCTTCTTGTAAACTGTCGATGTGTCAGTTACCATTACGTATCATCTTTTCTTTCGAAATCACGTTAACCGTCAAACACAATTGATACATTTAAAGTGTAAGTGAAAATCTTTTTTTTTAACCCACAATATTATAATAAGTCCTTATTTCTAAATGTACATAAATATGTTATAAGAAAAAACATTATTGATTTAGAAGAAACTGCCACAGAAAGTTCATGCCCAATATCCTTACGAAAAATAATAATTACCAGGATCAACCAGACTCTCTTGAAAGTTCTTCAGCATCTTCTTCTTGAACTTCTTAGGATTATCTGCTGAAAGGTTGCGGAACATTTCGTAACCCAGCACGCACACTCCGCCGTTCTCGAACCAGTGCTGCAACTGGAAAGCTCGCTCAGAGTTCTGTTTATACCTGAAATTTTTCAATTAAATTAAACTCAATCAAACAACACAATTGCGAGAATATACAGTATACACATTAGTTGCGCAGACATTGGTGAGTTATTGAGTAGAGCCGTAGATAATCTTTTAATAGTTTTAGTTTTTCGATGCAGAAGACCACCAAAGATAGTAAACCTCCAGAGTCTATTTCTGACATCAAAGAGCAGTACACAATCAGTTATATGTACTAGACCAAAGAGCGCTGTAACTTCAGGGTTTTCTTTATAACGATACGACGAAACAAACAGAGATATACTTATACATAAAATGGAGCACTGATTAAAACATTATACATTACACTATATTATGTTCGTTGGTGAATGTTCATCTCGGACCCATCAACTTATCGAATAAAAAAAAGGCTCTCTTTTTAAAGTATGTATTTTAATATCAGTAACTGCGAATCATCTTTGGTCGAAATAGGTGTTTTATTTTTCAGGCATTTGTGATCTATTAAAATCAAAGGCAATTGTCGGAATATTCCAAAACATGGTCAGAGATTTCAAACTTGGTAGATCGTTGATGCTTGACGTCTTCTATATGTGCGGGTAAATACTTAATTTTATTAAACATGTGCTAATCGCGTAAATATATTATCATTATATCCACTTATTTTAGGTATCTTTTGTGGGTGTTCAAAATAAGATTTTAAAATAAAAAAAATATTTAAAATACTATCCGTCAATCAAAACATTTGACCATACAATTCCAGTTAAATAGATTTATTGCATTTTTCGAAGAAATAGACAATTTTTACCTACACAGAGCACTTGAAAAAAATTTGTGTAATATGTCTCGCTTCGTACCTGGAAAGTTCGTAAACGTCCACGTCGTATTCCTTTTCCGTATGCTTCAGCCATATACGGAACTCGTTGACCCAATTGAGCACTGTTGACAGCGGGCACACGACGAGCACGCGGTTCACTCCCGTAAGATCGCTGTGCGTCAGCAACGTGTGCGTTAAAGACACCACCTGGATATTATTGTTTTGCAATTACAATTACTAAATGTAGATATGGCTTTAAGGTCCTCGAGTGTCGGTCGAATATCAGACGACGTAGTGTTGAACGGACCTCCACAAATTGTAAGGACGATCTGTTGAAGATTTTAAGGAACCGCTAGATGCGAGAAGCGTATTACCGATCAATGTACCCTTTGGGAGGCACCATGAAATATCTATTCATGTTCTTCGATAGATTATGATGTTAAAGAATTACAATACCCTAACATTTAACTTAAAAATCTACTCTAATACTGTCTTTGTTATATTTTGGCTCCAACAGTATGCTTTTCTTTTTTTTCCTTTATAATAAAACGTTATAGTAGGGTATACAAAAGGAGAGCTTAATGCCTCTTGGCATTCTCTACCAGCCAACCTTTGGTGAAGTGAGATGTTGTGGTAGGTGATAACTATTCACTTTAAGTAACAACATATATTTATATATATAGATAAAATATATATACATGCATATACATACATATATATAACACTAAGATGTCTGATTGAAGATTTTTGTTATGTTTTGGCTATAAAGTTTTCGTATATTAAATTATTTCATATCATGACATTGACACAGATGTCTGTGTTTCGATTCCACTGTCACACATAAAATAGAGAGCAGAGGCTTTGCTAACTATCTCTCTGGTTGTAGACCAGCGACCATAATAGGATTGCTATAATCTGGCAGTAACACATCTAGAAGTTACAGTATTTTGGAGGAAAAAAAATTATCACTTAGATCCTCGTTAATTAATATCATGTAAAATTGAAGCAGAGCGAAAGCCTAGCCTATATCTAGCTGTGGAAGTCAATATGTTGATGTTGATGATATAATAGTCAAGTACCTGCAGTGTCTTTCCGAGACCCATACAGTGAGCCAAAATGCATCCAGAACCTTTATCCTTTTGGATTCTTTTCACACTTTCGAAGCAAGCATCCCACATGAATTTTATACCATTTGCCTAAAATAGCAATAAAAATTATTGTAACCGATTTTATTTGAATAATGTATGGGGGCATTGGTTGTGATATACTCTTGGATTAAACAATTTAATAAAAAGATATCAAATAAACAAAAAAAATTCTTTTATTTCATTCTGGTTATTAAGAATTTTTGATATGAGACATTATTCCATAACCTTGAACTCAAGTAATTAAAAAATTTACTATTAAAATTACAATGTACCGTTCTAAACAAAAGTTAATGTAGTGTTAATATAAAAAATAGTAACGTAGTCAAACAACCTGGAGATTATTAAATTGCATCCAAATTCAGTTTCAACAAAGATTTAAAATGTTAAGAGCACAATAAATTTTACCTGATGTGGTTTCAATTTCTTTACGAGCCCCCTATCGACTTCTATTAACGGCTCCTTTGTTTCCGGATCGAAATCCAAGACCACCTTCTCTAATATGACCTCATCAGGTTTCCCAGACTCATCAAATTCTAAATTATTGTACTAAAATATAAATGAAAACATATATTTTTACATAACATGCATAGTGTTCTGAATTTTATTTTAATTAAAAAAAAATTTGTTCTCACCACTTTCTGCCGTTCTGCAATTCTGGCAATCCTTTCCTTTTCTTCCCGTGCTGCTTTCTTTGTTGCTTCTTCCAGTTGATTCTTGCCCATTACCTAGAATAAAAATATTAATCATCATTTAATACATCACCATTTTTATGTATAATGTCAAACACTATTTTTTTTTCGCTTTATGAAAATTATCAGTTTTCTTATATTGCCCATTATAACTATTATTTACATGAACCAAACCACACTTGGCTGGAGTGGTGGTAATGACCATAAATATCTCCTAATCAGAGGAGGCTCCGAGAAGTAGCATTAAGAACAATCAAAGGGCTGTTTATTTATTTATTATTGACAAGAAAATTTGTATCTACAAGTTATAAGTCGAAAGACTGCAGTACTCTCTGATAAAAGGATACAATTCGAAAGTACTGCTCTGGTTAGAAAACAGTTTCCACATATGCCTTCTTGTGGCTCAATGCACACTTTCTGCATAATCTGCTTTGTAATACAGGAAGTTAATGACAGATACCATTAGCATCTTCTTTCTTATATAATGTTTCTTGTGATGATGTCATGTCGCCGCCTTCGCAACTTTTCCTATACCTTTTTAATACACTGCTTACTTTTTTAATAAATAAAAATGAGAAATGACTTACCTTACGTATGTTTTTTCTGCCGTGTTTATTGCGACCTTCATTCTCTGTGTCTGAGCCGGATGCGTCGCTATCATCTATGTTCTTAATACGTCGTCGTTTCTTTTTACTGATAACAATAAAAGAAAGGTAAAACACCTCCAGTGCTGTTTATTTAACAAGTGATCCAGTAGCTAATCACCCGCCTAGAAAAACGGAGGTCACAGATTCAATTGCGGAGCCACACGTTATGTAGTTTTGTTGGCGATAATGTTCTACGAACCCTCCTGACCAGTAACCTCTCTTATATTGTAAATATGTTCTAGCAGGTGACTCAATATACAACCGCCATTAAATGCCTCTGTTTTTTAGAGGTGTTGAAAAGGAATATTAACAAAAAAAATTCAGGTTATAATTTCGTTTGCAAAGTTTTTTTGGCTGTTAGCAGTAACACGCAGTGAGCAGGATGTTCTCTTATCAGTAAGTGATACGCTCTCACATAATAATGTAGTACTAGTTATGATGATATACACAGAACCATTTTGAGGTTATCGCTTTTAAGCTTCAGATATTTAGTCTCAAAACCCCTGTAATTTCACTAGCTACAACGCCATTAAAATAGAAATACAATATTGTTTGCACACCACTGTTTGGCGGTAGAAATAGGCGCTGCGGTGGTACCTACTTAGGCGGTCTTCAGTAACAGAGACCTTAAATATGTGTGTCTGTGCTGCAGTTTGAACGGCGCTCTAGCTAGTCAATTTCACTATTACATTACTAAGAGGAAGAGGACAAGAGGTAAGAGACTCGACATCTTATGTCTCAGGCGACGAACGCAATGCGCTACAGTATATTTCATACTGACTGGCATTAGGTTGTTGTTGTTCGCAGGCGCATCAATTACCATAAAATCAACGTCCGGCTCGTTTTGTCGCTTAATTTAATTAAAAAAAAAATTATTGCAGCAGTTTGTTTCTTTTGTATTTATAATCCTATTAACTGTTACTCATGTTTTTTAGGTCGCTATATAAAAGTATCTGTTTTGGTTGTGACCTGCTATCGACGGAGGAGTTGTCGTCGCTCTCAGCGGGCTTCTTCTTTCGTTTCTTATTACCCGAGGGTTCGGAGCCCTCGTCATCAGAGTCCTCAAAGTCGCTCAGCTTGCGCCCGCGTTCACGCCGCCGCGACGAGCCTGCTTCGGAGTCCGACGAGATAGCGTTACCTTTGCGACGTTTCGACTTTATGCTGGCGAAAAAAAATTTTTTTTATTCCTTTATTTTAAATTTGTACTTTATACGTTTGCGATTTTGACGAGTTTATAAAAACCCCCTAAGAGAGACTATCGCATTTCAACAAAGCTATATTGCTTACACTGACACAAATTTCTCGACAACTGTTACACACAGTTTTATGTGACCAATAATAACGTTTAAAAATATCTGTAATTCATAGTTCTTTATTTTCAATAAATAAAAACTTTTAAGTGAATAAATAAAAAAATTTGACAAGCCGTCGCGAAATACGAGGCGTGAGTGTTTCCTTGAAGGACATATCTTAACTAAAATTACTTGTTCCAAGAATACCGTTTCGTCAATCAATTCTCGTGGAGACCATATGAATGATATTTGCGAAACAGCACTTGGCTATCATAGTTGATACACGGCCTTCACTGTTTTGTCGCAGCGATTAGAATATTAGATTATAATATAATGTAAACTCACTTTTCGTCTACGTCAGTATCTGATTTTTTGCTATCCTGCAAAGATATATTTAATTAGTCGGTAACTTTATAGCTATATATAAACGTCAACAGTACAGAAAGAGAAACAACAATAAAAGTGCGTTTCAGCTTATTATGTGCTGAACATTAGGCTACCTCAATCAATATTCAGCAGGACTTGTGCGATGTCTTCACCAGATCGTCGCCCACGCTGCCTTTGCCAATACGCCATCTCTACTCAGTTTTATGTTTCAATGTTGATATGGGTGGTAAATTTGCATTTAATAAATTGTTATAATTTATAGTACAACTGCCAACACATGGATATTGAAAAAAAATATATTATATACCTCCTGTAACTTATCTTCGTTTGAACTTGAGGAATCACTATCTTGTAACAGATCATCTTTAGCGAGATGCGCGATTTCATCTCCGTTCAAGATCGACATTGAAACCGATGGTAGCTCTGAAAACAACCATAGAATAGCAGCATTAAAAAGACGTTTAGTTTCAACTTTTAAAACACGGTCTTATAACAAACTTCTAGGCAAAGGTTTTTTTAGAATTGACTATAGTAAGAAAATACCAGAGATATCTTTAAGGTCCTCGCCTTCCTCACTGTCGGCGATGGAAGCTGCATCGGAACTTGTCTCCGCCTTGAGTAGGTTCTCAGTTTTGATGCGTTGCGCCTTTGGCATTTTTTCCTCTGTTGGTTCCTTCGACTTAGCAGAGGCCTCGCTTTGCTCGGTAGACGAACGGCGCCGACGATGCGAATTGGACAGCGTGTTCAAATTCGTTAGTCTGAAAAGGAAACAATCGAATTAAATGTCTTTACTACAATATATGAATTTGTATTTGAAATATTTATACAATTGATTAAGTGAAGAGTTTTATAAGCATTTTAATTTTTTTATTTCAAAAAGAAACGAAACAATCATTACGTTCATCTGATGGTAAGTGAGACGCTCTTCCATTATAATATGACACGGGTTAGAATGATTTACAATTCAAAGCTATTTTTATCTACATATATATGTTCATAAATAATGTTTCAGAACTTTTATAATTCAGGACAATTATCAAAGAAAAGACTGAACTGAAGACTAGAATTGATAACTATATTCTATTTATTTGACCAAAAGACAAACCAAGTGTACGTTCAAATGATGGCTGGTAATACACCTTGCTAATAGTAACGTGGCGCTAGTACAAATTTTTGCTCTACAACTTATTGGACCGTTATGTAAAGGTCATAAGATTTTAAAACTGCAAAGCAGATCCAGTTTTCACATTACTGTAATAGACGTTAGTGCGATCCACCACCAAAAAAACTTATTTCGACTTCAAAATTTGTAACAATCATCATCTTCACACAATTATACTTAATTTCCAATGTAACACTACTCTTGGCTCTTCAATTACTATACAATCAGGCGATAATTAATGATTTATTTGAAAATCTAAGCTAAAAAATTAACTTGAAGGTTATTTTATATAATAAAATAAACCTAAAATATCACAAAAATAATATAACATTTACCACTGTATTTTTGTTTTCACAATGGCGATAATTGGTCTTTCTCATCAGAGTTATCCAAGTTAATATCACAGCAACATTACAGCATCAATAATGTGCACACATTATGCTAGTACAGTATGAAAAAAGCTAGTTTGAAAATTTATTATGCTAATGAAAAAAAGTTAACGTTAATGCGATGAGTATAATGCAGTGCAGTGCATTCAATATATGTAGTCCCACTTTAGTATGAGCTGGGTGAACAACAACACTATATATATACCTGCTGGTAATATATATATAAACCTAAGGTGTGCAAAATTATAAAACTAGACTCCATTCCAGGAGCGAATTAAGGCTAAAGCGGGCCCCAGACATGTTTGTAATTACGGGCCTCATAAATTACAAGCCCATGGCAAGTGCCTGGGTTGCCTTTAGGTTAGGCCTTAGTTCACCTCTGCTCTCATCATACATGCAATTTAAAGAAGCTATTTAATATAAAGAAACATTGGCGAAAATTGAACAATGCATTAAAACTAAAATTAAAAACCCAAAACTGCCCAATCACATAAAAAAAAAAATGTAAGACGAAAATATAATAATACAACTTAAAATATAGTAAAAAAAACCAGTTAATTATTTTATTTTTTATTTCAATAATTTTTAATTAAATTCTAAACAATCAATATAAGAAAATCAATGAAACAATATTTATGTTGCTTAAATTATAACACAGTCATATATGTACTCTGCATAGCTTTCATTTACAAAAGTACAAATTCAAAATAATAACAAAAAAAATCAATTTCACTTCACATTGTGATTCAGCAAAAAACATTTTAAAAACACTTAAATGAAGAGTACTGGTGGTAGGTCAATGTTGCCGGAGACCATCTAGGTCCGTCCCACCGCAGCTCATGTTTCCCTGCCGCCAAACAGTAGTGTGCAAACATTACTGTGTTCTGGTTTGAAGGGCGATGTAGCTAGTAAAATTACTTGACTATCACTTTGTGAGAGAAGACCTAAGTCTTAGGATTGGGCCTAATTTTTATAACGTAATATACATAGTGGCGAAACGGTCGAGAGATTTACTTGATGGCGATATACACGCGCCTATAAGATCGTCACGCTAGTGATGATGATATACACAGCACCACATTGTGCTCGTCACTTTTAAACAGAGGATCGTCTCGTTATCTCAGTAATATCACTAGCTCCAACACCCTTCAAAATGGAACAGTGATATTTGCACGCTGCTGTCTTGAGACAGGAATTAGGATCTGCCATAGTATCTACCTAGATCAGTGATTCCCAAAGTGGTCTATATCGACCTCTAGAGGTCTATGACAACCTGCAAGGGGTCTACGTCAGCGAAAAAAAATTTGGGGGTCCATGAAATGAAAATGGGGGTCCACGATAGTGGATCTCAACACATACACTGATAGTACCTATTTACTTACACATCATACTATCTTATAATATCAAAACATATACATTATTTATAAAAGTACCTATGAAGTAAAAAAATTATTATATATCTTTGTTTGAGTAGTTTTAATTTAAATTCAATTAATAAATGTATAAATTAACATGTGTTTTTACTTTAAGTTTTAACACTAAACTTCACTTAGAAACTTACAGGAAATCAATATCAGGTAAGTAGGGGGTCTACCCAACACGAAAAAACATGGCAAGGGGTCTACGACACAAAAAAGTTTGGGGAACTCTGACCTTCAGCAATAGACCTATCAACATCTTTATTTAATATATGATGTACTTCCAAACCTACATGACTAGCAATTTTGCTTCTTTTCACCTTATCACTTAGGCTTAGGGTTACACAATTGTAATCTTTTTTTGTAAGATGCAACAACACTTTATAGTATACTACACAACACTATATAGTACTCAAGTAAACATATGTCTATTTGCCTATAACACTACAAATTATTCCTTTTACAGTGTTATAAAATCTAAGTCTATTTTTAATCAATAATTAAATACTTATTTTTATTACTTAATAAATTAATACATTATAATTTTTTTCTTGCAATAAATCATAATAGACAAGAATCACTAAAATTATGATAGTATAAATGCTCTGTCATAAGGATTTTTTTTTTGTTATATTAGTGGATTTTTCACAAACATATTGAAAATTTTCATTTTACCACTGTTATGAAAATATATTAACTCATACAAACATAAGAAGAATATTGATGATATTCATCTCTGTATATGAATTCTTTAATTAGAGATTTCTCAAAATTTTATATTTATATTATACTTATACATATCCATACAGTAATTTAACTGTAGACTTAATATAACACTTCTTTGAAAAATAATGACCATACCTTAAACAAATGTAACAATCAAACATAAAAAAAAATCTCAAAATACTTAAACAGTAAATCTTAATATTTACTTTTCAACAGACAAAAGACACAGATAATAAGTACACTCTATGAAAACCATTATATGAATATATAGAGAATATAAAAAAAAATATTAGCTGTGTGAGTGAGCAGTTTTTAGGGCTTTTGATGAAATGACAAAGTTATTCATTTCATTGAAGATTCTAAAAAAGTATCTTTTCAAAAACGATCAGCTATGTCCTTTATTTATAGTAATATTTACCCATCAATTTCTTTGTCATTTGCATCTTGTGAATCTGAATTTTGGCTGCTCCTACTGCCCCGTTTAGCTTTAGAGTCGTCAATCTGCAATTAGTATATTCCAATTTAATCACTCTTTTGACTATTAATTTAAATCACTTGATATTAATCTGTCAGCATTTAACTAAAATAAATTATAAAATTTTCTCCAGTACTAAGTTTTTCAAATCATATTAAATGATAATGTACATGAAAGTAAATTTAGCATTCACATTACAACCAATGTAAAAGCCTCTTATGTTACAAAAACCGAAAGTACAATAATTATTAATTATCTGATTGGTAGGTATACAAAGAAAACCAACAAATTTGTTTACAATTTACACAATTCTCAAGGGTAATTACAATAACCTAACCTTAGAACTGGATTCTTCTTTCCTACTTTTCTTTGAGAGGTGCTTTCTTTTTTTCTTCCTATTAAAAATTTCAATAACATTTTCATCCTCTGAAGTAGAAGATGATATTTTGTTTGATTTCTTTAAATCCTTTCTTAATATTGTTGCCAAGTCATTTTCAGAATCAGAAACTGATTTATTATTTGCTTGTGTTTTCCCTTCTCCTTCTCCCTCATCAGAAGTAACTCCTTTAAGTAATGACTCTTTAATTTCCTTAAATACATCTCTCAGCTGTTGATCGTCAGTATCTGAACTTGATGAATAAGTCAACAACATTTTTTTTGCATGCATACTTTCCATAATTTGTTTTCGTTTGGACTTACAGGTTGAATCTGTGTCACTTTCTCTTTTCCTCTTCTGTGGTTTATTTGGGGAACTATCAGAATAATCATAAAGCAATGAATCATTAACTTTTTTCTGATCTTCAACAATTTTTTCCTGCTCATTTTCATCCTTTTTATTGTTTGATGATCCATCTGAAGAATCATTCAACAGTAATGATTTTATTTTCTCTGGATCTCCATTGTGATCAGAAAGTGTATTTTTCTGAAGAGAGGAGATTAAAATATTGTCTGATGAAAGACTCATATTTTCTGCATTTTCATTATTTTCTACATGAGAATTATTACAATCACTGGCACTTTTATTTTGTTCAGCTGAATTATGTATAACATTACTAGATTCACTTTTTTCCACAGTTGAACCAACATGCAAAATCCCATTATTGTCTTTGTCACTCTCAGTGTCTGAATTACTGTCATTGAGTAAGGCATTTTTTATACTTTCAGCTACTTCAGCTAAATCCGTATCAGTAGTTTTAGAATAATTTGAATCATTAGTTAAACTTCTTTTTATAAACCCAATATCTGCGCTATGTGGACTACCGTTGTCGTTGTTTTTCAAATTGCTATCAACATCATCATTTTCATTGTGTTCTAATATTGCATCCGCTGAATTTGTTTTATCTGCTCCTTCACATTCTTTGATACAACTTTTTAATTCAAAAACTATGGAGGCACTTTGTGTAATTTTTTTTAAATCATGCTTTTTAAGAAATTTTTCTGAGAAATTAGGTAGTCTAAATAAATTTATGCTGAACTCTTTTGGCTTAAACAATTTAACTTCTTTTCTCTTTGCTTTACAGAGAATCTCATCCAAAGCATTATCACTACTGTTGTTATTTTTGGTTATTTGATGACTTTGGTTTCTTTTTTTAGAATTATTCGTTACATTCATTGTCTTTTTACATTTTTTTTCATCAGTTTTCTTCAAATGTTGTACATTTTTTTCCTTTGAAATTTTATTTCCATTGTGAATATTCTTCACTCTTTCATCTTTTTCTTTCTCTGGTACTTCAAGTAACTTGTTTATATTTACACATTTTATAAATGATGTTTTAATTTCATTAGACTCTGACGGAAAATCATTTTTTTCTTTATTTTCAGAAATTATTACAGAACCAGTAACATCATTTTTAAAATTTGTGCAATTTTCATCACTTTTTCCACCAGTATCATTTTCATTATTTAATTTTATACTACCCTGGTCATCATCTAATACAGGGGTATCATGTTCCTCTCTATTGGCAATAGAACTGTCATCTAAGTTTTTAAGATTTTCGTGTATTTGTTCTTTTAATTTACTTATGTTATTATTTTCATGGATTAAATTTGATTCTGTATCAATTGAAACATCATTTTCGTATAGACAATTATCACTCTCTATAGTGATATTACTTGCCACATCAATTACATTTTCATCTAATTCTTCAAATGCTTTTGAACTCTGATTAGTGGAAAAACCTATCTGTGTACTTAAATCGGGATTAATACCTAAAGGTGGAGTAGAATTCGCATTAACATTATCATTGTCATTATCTACAGATTCCATTGTGCCAGCACCTATTATTTCGCAAATTTTTAGAGGACTACTAGTTCCATCACAATTATCTGCCAGATGTTTTGTTTTTGTAGAGTTTTCATTTTGATCATCATTCATTTCTTTTTCGTTTTTTGGTTTATCTGATATATGTTTCTTTTTTAACTGATATAAACTGCAATCATAATAAACCGGGTAATTCTCTAACAAATTTAGTGGTATGGTTTTAGCAACAACTTTAACTGATGTATAATGTTTAAGAAATATCTTTTTACGTATTTTTAATTGTTTGGATTCAAATTCAAAGTACTCAAACGTTTTATCAGAATCAGATTCATAACAAGTGTTGGATGCGCTATAACGTCCAGAACCTTGAGTGGAACCAATTTGCTGCAAAAGATTTTTCACGCCTGTTTCTACATTTTCCAGTGACTTTTTTGATAACTCACAAATTAACAATACTTTATTGGCCGCTTTCTGCACAGCGTGCGTGTTTGTTAGTTTTTCTTTTCGTATTTTCTTTTCCTTTAAATTATCGGTCCGTACTTTTAAATTCATTCCTAGCTTTGATAAATATTCCATTGCCTCACATAGAACATTGCAAACAGGCACAGCATCGGCCATTTTGCGATTACTACTGTCCGTATTTACATGTAGTAATTAAATTTAGAATACACATGCATAAAGTTAAACACTAGTGTTGAAGTAATTAAAAAGAATACATAAAATCCACTCATAATAATCTAAAGCTTCAATAATCCAACTAACACACAAAATATACCATAGAGTAAAAAAAAAGTCTATTTTTTAAATTTTCATCAAACGCATTGACACGATTCACGTTCATTTTAAAATACAAAAATAAATAAAAATTTCGTTAAACATTACTGTTTAATAATAACATCGTTATAAATAATTATTTACTATTGTATTTAATATTAACAATCGAATCTATACTCAAAAACAATTCCTCAAAGTGTTTAAGTTGGAAATGTCATATGCGTGAATAGAAGCGTCTAATAAGGAAAACCTTTTAAACTTGGTCGTATAACACAGAATCGCTACTACCACATACAAATATAAGAAAATAGCGGCAATAGTATGTATACATACATTTTGTATTACATGCAATGATATAAAGATAAATTCTTTTATTTTTACAGTACTTATTAATAACAAATAGAAGACAATATAAACAGAAGTTAAAGGAACTTCTCACTGAAACAACGAAACAGTTAATCTAGAAAGAAAACAAAAAATTACCGAGGTATTAGTTTTTTGTACTTACCTTTCATGTAAATGGCTGATGTGTTGTTTTAAAAGGTTGTACACTAGAAATCAAACTTAACTGATATTGTAACACATCGTTGTAAGTTAACGTATAACGTGGATATTAAATTATATTCATATTTCACTGTTAGTCCGAAAAATCGGCGAATTAAGCAAGGTAGGTAAACTATCCAAAACAGTCGAGAAAAAGAACCATAGATTGTAGACATAATCACAGTTTATGCAAGGTCTACAGTAGTATTAGAAAAATTAACAAAATTTTAAAATATAACAATTACATATTTTTTGTTATAAATTGTGATTTTTTAATATTATGTCTTTAATTATATTATTCAAACTAAAGTGTAATTACCATTATTTTTACATAGCAAACTGTAACGTCAATAATATATATAGTTATAACATTTGGTATCTATTCATTGTAATTAATTTTAAATAAGGTCTTTTTTAGTTGCAAATATTTTTTTATAAATAAAAAGAAAATATCTGTCACAACTTTGACAGCATCAATATACGAAAAAAATAATTACTTTTAGAATCGGTTGTGTAACAACGAACAATAATCTTTAAAATTGTAAAGCAATTATGATAGTACGATTTGCATTAAGGCGTAATTTACGAGGAATTTTGAAAAGAGGTTACAATGAAGGTCCGAGCGAAAATCCAAGTACAGAATCAGCCCTCTCTCCCTCTTCAAACGACGTAAACGTAGATGTCCCAGGACTTAGTTCCGCTGTTATTCATCCAGCAGCACAACCTGTTGGTCCAGGGGTGGACCCTAACAAAAATGGACCTTATAAAGTTCCCGAGTACTTTTGCTACGACAATATGAGTTTTTTTGAAGCTGAAATAGAGATGGCCAAATTTAGATTACCACAACCATCAGCAATAAAAAAATAAAGTTGTTAAAAATGTAATTTGTCTTCAACTATAGAAAATAATAAATAATTATCTTTACGCATATGTTTTTTCTTTACAGACAAATATGCATAAATTGTCTATATAATATAATAAGTCGATTATATTACTAAATAAATTTCCTAACACCTATGTATTTCAAATTGCAAATTCTAGTGAAATTTTAAAGTAATTATGTGAAATTCCTAAGACTATAAAATCTTAAGCCGTTTTAATTAAGCATTACTCCCAGAAAATAAGATTGTGTACCACTATTTAGAACCATGTACATTACATGTTAATATTCATCACTGCAGAACAGTGATAATAAACATAAAAATACCTTCAGAATTAGAATCTTGATTAATTCTGTAGTTTATTTCTTTGAAAAAAAGTATGAACAACTTTTACTAGACTCATTTCAACATCACCAATATAAGCCAATACACATCCACTGCTGGACATAAGCCTAGAGTAGATCTATTTATTTAGATCCTATTAAATAAAAAAAATACATTTTTTTTACCAATAACACCTGTTTCACAACATCACTCAATTCATATTATAATTAGCAAAAGATTAGAGCAATCTGACAGTCATGTTTCCAATTACAATGTGGGAATATCAAAGATTTCATCACTTCTTAATTTCAGGTGGGATTGTAGTCAAGAGCTAGTCTATGTAATTAAAAAAACCTATTTAACATTTAAGTGCATGTATAAGTAAACAATATATATATATATATGTATAACAGCTTTATTTTTTTCAGAGAAAAGGAGAAAAATTGTATTACTGAATATAGACTTGAGAATAAAAGTTTGTATTCATTTCAACAATTCACTACGTGATACTAGGTGCTTTCATTTCATTTGTAAACACACATTTATTACTGATGTGCTAAATGCTTAAATTTTTTTTTATACAATAAGGACTGATTATGTTGAACTGGAATAAAAAAAAACTCTCTCATAGTCTCACTATTTATGTGATAGAGCACTAACACAATGAATGGGCACTTTATGGCAACTGAGGATATTTTGTTTAAACAGCATCAGTCACCTTTGCAAATCTTAATAAGATACATTTACTGAACTATTTTAAAACAATGTTTACTTACTAGCAGACAATTGCAACGGTTGTTCTGTAATTGATAATGATGACATTCATGAAAACAGCTTTTATCACCACTTTGGTACAATGACAAGTAGATTGGTAAGTGGTAGTTACTCATTCATCTAGCCTCCACTCAATTTTGATAACTGATAATTTACTGTATATAGCAGTATAGCTATATTATGTTAATACATGAAAGGTAAAAATTAGCATCTTCTGCTTTATTCTTACTTAAATTCTAGCAATTGATAGAAGTGTTAGCTTCTTAAAAAAATCAGGGTAAACAGTAAAGTAAAATAAGTTTGCAACATATGAATGTATGTAATAAAAATTTGATATTGCAAATTCGTATGTAATAAAAATAGCTCTACCTAATTATTGGAGCAAAATTAGATGTTTTAGTCAATGAGCAATTTAATTTTAAATTATTAAATGTAACATAAGCATTTAAGTAGACTTGTTCTTTTAACATATACCACCAGTGGTACACTCATATTAATTTTATATGTTATATTTCATTACAAATATAATTCTTTTAACTATTCTTCTATCTAATCAATGAAGCATTATATAAGATACAGTATAGAATAAAACACATATTTATTTAATTGTATGTATTGTGTGATTATATATGCAACTTTAGTCAAAATATCAAATAGCCTGAAGAACAAGTCAGGCAAAAATGGCTTTGCATGGAGCATGTTAAGAAAGAAATCATGATCTGTAGTTCTAAAAATAAAACTTATTAGTTTTCCAGTTTTATTGCAATAATTTGATTCCCATACAGACTAAATGCCTACAACTATATAACATAAAATGCAATGAAGACCACATCTAGGCAGCTAATATGTTCACACAGTTTAGATATATTCAAATGCAAATGTTCATTTTAAACCACAACAGAAGCTACACCACTTATTATAACAGCAGTTTCATCATTGGAAAGAGTGGCCACTGGCTTCATATACTCAGAACCCTCTTCCTCAACCTCATGTTACTTCTTTTTGGTCAATTTCTCTGATAAGTCATCAAAGTTAGGATCTTGTAGATTGATCATAAGACTGTTACCAGGAAGGAACACTCGGTTTTGTGATTGGGCT
Source organism: Ornithoptera priamus (assembly GCA_029034505.1). Classification (NCBI taxonomy): domain Eukaryota; kingdom Metazoa; phylum Arthropoda; class Insecta; order Lepidoptera; family Papilionidae; genus Ornithoptera; species Ornithoptera priamus. Next base: position 3,041,093 of record JARDWD010000606.1, on the reverse strand, counting down.
ATCATTCTAGAAATACTTTGGGCTGCACGAATTTTTCGTAGCTTAAGGTAACCAGGATTCATGCCCATAGCTTTACCCAACATTTCAGCTGCTTCAGCTTCACCTTCAGCTTGAACAATTTTTTGTTGGCGCTCCTGTTTGGCTCTTTCCACTACAAAAGCTGCACGCTGAGCTTCTTGTTGAGCAACTTGTTTAGCTTCAACTGCAGCTGTATATTCTTTTCCAAAACTTAATTCAGTAAGTGAAACATCATCTAAAATAATATTAAAATCAGCAGCGCGCTCAACTAATTCCCGTCTTATTAACAATGAAACTTGTTGACGCTGAGTGATAAGCTGTGAAGCATTGAATTTAGCAACAACCGACTTTAGAACTTCATTGCAGATTGAAGGCAACACTTTTTCATCATAGTCAGTCCCCAACTGCCTGTACATTATCGGCAGGTGACGAGCATCAGGCCGCGATAATACTCGTAGGGAGATATTGACCATCTGCAAATCCTTGGACCCAGTTGGAGACGAAATTTTTCTAGGACGTGATCTTATATCGTAGATAATAGGGTACTGGAACCAGGGTACACGAAAGTGCATTCCCTCCGTCATTACATGTTGTTGCACACCTCCTATTCTATTAAACATAATGGCCCGATGTCCACCTTCGACAGTAAATACCGATTGAGAAACGCCGTATGCCGCTGCGCCGACAACAGCCATAACCTTCAATCCTATTCCAAGCCCAGGTGGCCCACCTTTTGCGAATTTACCTGCCATATCGTTAATCTTACTTTGAGCCATCTTGTAAGGCGCTTTGACGTAAAACTATATAATTCAACAGAGTGAAATGATATAACCTAACATTAAAAATTGAGAAATTGTGCAACAAGAATTGAACCATAAATTCACTATTAATTATAAAAAAACATGTACAGTAGTCTATGGTTCATAACACAGAAAATGAAGGTTTTATTTCCATAATTTGATTAAAGTGAAAAAGGTTTAGCTGTTTATTTTAATTTGCATACCAAAAGTTATTTAATTAAAAAGAAAATTTCTTTCACATTTTTAAGTTTGCAAACGGATTTAAAAATCTTTAATAAAAATATTATTTAATTGTAGATTCTTAATGTATCTTAAGTTTCGGCTTTTATTTAAAAAACAAAATAGATTCATATTAGAAAAAATTACAGAAAAACGTGATATATCATCTGTTTATTCTGACTGATTTGACAATTTGAGTTTGACATATTAGAATTGAGAAGAACAAGAAAATTGTCCGATTCCACAGAATAATATTATTGAAATAAAGTTACTAAGTATTGCATGAATTAAGACAGAATAATTTATAGTACGAGTTGTCTTGTTCTTCTTTAACTTCTTGTAACACAGAATATAACAAAAACTAAATAAAAATAATATGGATTCGTGTTTAGGTGTTGAGCAGGATTTAGACAAAGCCACATCAAAATTTATTGCTTTGAATGAACATACGAGTAAAGTGTTAGAAGATATCATCAGCCAAGTTGAGGATTTGAAAAAAGAAATAGCGAGACGTAAATATTTTAAATAAATTTTATTTTATTTTTATGCTTCCATTGACCTATTTGTTTACCTAGCATGATATGAGAACTGCGTTGATGATGCGCGTCGTTGTTTACGTAAAAATTGTTTTTGCAAGAGGTTATTGAACAGTTCTGCTTTTAATTGACATAAAATTTTATTGTGTTTACTTACATTTTTGATTTCACTTTTCAAATTATTGTCTCTTTTAGAAGTTATTTTTTAATTTATTGATGTATTGATAAGACATATTTGGAATAATAAAAAGGTTTATCATTTGCTTCTTCTTTACTTAATCTTTACTCTTAAAAACATTCTGCCAAATTAACTATAGATTATTTATCCAAAAAATCCATAGGTAATAAGCAAGGTATCTAGCATCTCAAACTAGAGAGAAAAAATGATAATAATTATCAACATTGTTAGATGATACAAATATTTGAGTTTGCTAAAATTATAAAATGAAAAAAATATATCTATGAAAGAAAAAAAGACATGGGCTAATAGAATTATCATGTCAGTAAGACAATGCAAGTATACAAGTAGACATGAAAGTTATACTATAAGTTTTTTTTTGTTTTGACCAAATTTATGTGGAAATTTATGTTACGAACCTTATGTTTCCCTAATCTTTTACATACTAATTAATTAATAAACTGGGTTGACATATATATCATTTTTACAGAACCGCCAGACAGTTCTTTAACACCAACACAAGCAATGGTGTTGAGTGACCTAGCAGCTAATGCGAAGCAAACAGTTTTTCAGATGTCAACAGGTGAAAATTTTTAAATTCTAAAACTAATTTGTTTTGTTAATAAGCAAGAGAGGATATTACAATATACATATGATAGAAAAGAAAGTTAATGCCTTCAGTGAACTTAATTAGAAAAATTCTTTAATAAAGTTCATCTACATTTTTTTGACAAAGACTTCTTTGAATTAGATATCTCTTTCATATTATAGATCAGTCCTTAGAGAGTCAGATTATTCTAGATGAGCTTCATCATCCATGGGCTCATTATTACTTACACTATATGCAATTGAAGTATATGAAAATAACTGTAATAAGACTGTGTACACTCACTGACCTCGTAGTGGATCATATTTTCTATTATCCTGTATTCTTTTTGTTAATAGATATATACATTTCATTACAGAACACCGTGAACTGCACGCCACAGTTTCACGTGTTGGTAAGTCTATTGATCGCCACTTCGTCGCTGATTATGCCTCTGTGGCACCGAAAGCGGAGTCATTTTGTTCAGATACTAATAGACCCATTATGGAGCAGGCTATTGCTCAGCATTTGTATAGACAGGTATGATAAATTTTATTTCAATAATTTTTTTTTATAAAATAGACTAAGCATTTTTGTCATGAAATTCATAAAAATATATAGAACTTTTGTCACTAAAGATATTTATTGATACCCCTACCTATGCCTAAAATATGACGCTGGTAATGATGATTTACACCACACTATATAACACTGTTGCTCTGAGACAAGGTGTTATGTCTTGTTACTCAGTAAAATAACACACAATAAGTACACTCGCTTCAATATCCTTTAAACCAGAATACAGTAATAATCGCACAATGATATATCTACATGGTACACAGCAGGTAAACAGCCTCTAGTAAAATCTAAAAATCTACCATCAGTAAAATAATTTTGTTCTTAAATAAAAATAAAGCACAAATTTTATGTACACAATATTATCGCATAATGAATTCTAAAGGGACTGGAAAACGTTGGGGATGTCTTCGTCTCGGAGGCCAAGGTGGAGTCTGTGGAGCGTACATGCGCATTCGCACTGCTGCAGCGGTGCGCAGCCGCACTCGCTGAGGGCGATCCAGCGCCCGCCTTACAATGGGCACAGCGTCGCGCGCACCAGCTGCAGCATTCGCCTTTGCCATTCGCACTACACACTGTGCACACCCTAAAGGTAAATTTTATCTTATATTTTAAAAAAAAATTAAGTAAAGGAATAAGACGGATACATCAGTCACGTGATGGTAAGTGTATATCATTATGGAGTAAGAATGATATATCTTGCACCATACTGTGCATGTCGATTTGAGTATACAATGGAGGGAAGAAAATGTTGATCAGCCTCTCCAGCCAGTCAGTTGTATGAATGGTGTAGACTCTGTCTTGCTTCCTATATTACATCTTTGTCTACCTTGAAATGAGATCATAGACAAGTTATATTAAAAAAAATCATTAAAATGTACCAGCTGGCGCGCGAGCAGGGCGTCGGTGCGGCAATAGAGTACGCACGGCAGCAGTTTCCTGCGCACGCTGCGCGCCATGAGCGGCAGCTGGCGGCTGCCGTGTGCGCACTCGCCTGGCTCACGCCCGACGCGGGCCCTCCGCCGCCGCACTATAACCGGCTGCTTGACCCGCGCGCGCTCGGTACTACCTGCACACTATCTATTATTATTGTATTTTCATTGGATTATTTGTTTATCTCTTTTATATTTACATAGAAATTTTATTCTAACAAGTAACTATAGGACTAATCTAGAAAGAATATGTGCGACTTTTAAGCTCTTCTTCCAGGATGAACTTTTTATTTTGTTTGGAATCAAACTATGGATACATCCTTTTTGGTAAATTGAGAAAAAAGCAGAGTATGTCTTAAATTTAAAAGATACTCTGATTCTGGAAGAGGTTATGTGCAAAGAAGAGTTATGTGGAAATTCCGTTAAATAAAACTCTCTTGAAAGTCATTAGCAGTACGTTGCGAGGTGCCCTGCGATGTCTCGAGGCAATTGAAACCAATTGGATACACCTGCGGTGCGAGCGGGGACAGAGGGAGAATTTTGTTTTGTTACGATTGCTCTTTTACTGCACCATCTTGGAGCTTATCCAGTGCTTTTAATATATTTTCAATACCGAAAATAATGCTTCAGGCGCGGAAGCGGCGGAGCTGTTTGTCCGCGAAGCGTGCGCGCTGCTTCGGCTGGCGCCGCTTTCGCCACTCGCCGGTGCAGTGGCGGCGGGCGCACGTGTACTGCCCGCGCTTCACGACATCCGGGCCAAGATGTCGCATCAGCACGTCGCCGCGGCCTGGGGCGACGACGAGTTGCCGCTCGAGGTGAGACCATATTAATATTTTAAAATAAAACTTAAACCACATTTCATAATTACTATTAAAGAATGATGAATCATTGAAAATGTTTCTGCTTACTAAATGTCCTATACTTTGTTGTGTTATGTTTCGTAACTGGCTACTGGTGAGAAAATATTAAATGAAAATAAAATAAATAAAATTTTATGTATATGATAAAAAACAGTAACGGGAGAAATAAAATAACATTAAGTAAAGTATATATATATATTCATAAATCTCACATTCAAATAGGTTTTAACCTATAGAAAGAAACGAGTTGTGTAAAAATATAATAAAACAGGAACTAGATTTTAAAAATAGTGTATGTATATAATGAAAGGAAAAGAATACTACTTATTATGATGAACCTGATATGTGGGAACCTGTATTAGGGAGGTAGCAAAAAAAAAGACAAACTTTTAAAATGTTACCGTTTCTCAAAAGTAGTTAAACTTTGTTATACCACATTCAGAATCCGTGTGGAGCGGTGTTGTGTAGTGCATCGTGAGCAGGCGATGTTACAGGTGGAGCTTGGCTCGGAGGGTGGCGGCTACCACTCGGTGTTCGCGTGCCCCATCTTACGGCAGCAAGCGTCCGACCAGAACCCGCCGATGCGACTGCTGTGCGGGCACGTCATATCCCGCGACGCGCTCAACAAACTAGCACTGGGAGTCAAGTGAGCATTATCCGGATTTTACGATGAAAGAGTCCATCTCGTGTCTCGTATCAATGTAGTTTTATCTACTACGGGTTACTATCTGACCACATTTTCATATGGTGTTATGTGATAATGAGGAGATCGTTTATGGTGAATCGTGATCGCCTAGAATACCTCCTTTCACATATTTTGTCAATTCCTAGTACACACACTCACAGTACAGATACAAGTATCCAAGATAGATAGTTACTGTCTCATGCAGTCAGCGCTACTAGCTACATAGAGTTGATTGCACCACGCTCACTAAGAGGACAGGCGACATAAAAATAATGGTTGGGAACCACTTACTTTAAACAACGCAACGCCGTATATTGTAAAATATATTATAAGAAACCATGTCGTATCGAGGACGTCTTACGGCTGGGTTCACGATGATGATGTACAAAGCTCTGTTTAAAGTCTACACTGTACCGCAGCTGTGTGGGGGACGATTACAAAGTACAATGATGTTTTTTTTATTTAATCGTTTGCTGGACTATTAAGCATTATACATTAACTATACTTATTTAAAAAACAGCATTGAATGTGTTAAAATTTTTATTCCTATCAAATTTAATATCGTTTCAGATTGAAATGTCCATACTGTCCCATGGAGCAGTCACCATCCGAGGCACGACAGATATATTTTTCTTAAATAATGTATATATTTGCATTCGCTTGAAATTATGTTTTTGACTTAGGATAACTTTGTAGGACTACCGGAAGCACTTGTTGTTTACAGCGTTGTAATTAGAATTATTAATAATGAATATGACGTTTATCGAAGGTTCGAGCGCCTCAAGGTTTTACTCGCCCTTAAATAACAACTATTGTTAGTTTATTTATAATAACCACTGTGACGAATGAAAACGAAAATAAATCATTACTTTGTTTCAATGGTGTTAAATTTTTTATTCAAATCTATTTAGGCATAAAGTTGTAGTGTGTGTTAGTTACAACAATATAGTTTTTTACTTACCATTCTTCTTTTCCTGGTTACATTCTTCATTAATGACGGACGTGGTGCTACTGCTGGGCCTTTATTGGGATCTTCAATATACCTTTTCTTAGTAGGGCCTCTGCTTTTAGGAGTACTATTTAATATCTAGTGATATGCGTGAGTGCCAAATGACACTGATGTCTAGGACAGCGGAGTTAAGAAGAAAGATAAAAAAGCTGAATATATGATCTCATATATTATGTATCTACATAGCCCAGAAGATAGAGTCTAGTCTCCAGCTTTTCTGATGGCCTTTGTGAGCCTGTGAGCACACCTTGTGAAACTATTAGCCAGGTGTTTGACCACCTTATAATCCCATGACGGTTCCTCTCAAACACTACATCTCAAATCATCATATATGAGCCCCAATCCATCACATCAACCACCAACTCATATTCCTCTCCTTTCCCACCATCAATCTCTTCCCTGGTTTTCGTTTGTTCTTCCGCGCATCCAGACGCTAGACATGATATTTAAAGACAATGAGTACTTTGTTTTAGAACCTGCCAAATTCCACAACTTCATGCCTCTGAATTAAACCTGGGATCTCCCTATTACTAGGTTATATAGGTGGGCTATATAATGCACAACGAAAATCAGTTGAAAATTCTACACGATTGTAAGAGATACACTAGAAAGAAACCGGTAGAAACATCATCATTTTCTTCATATGCAACCATGATTCCCATCACGATCTTTAGATATTAAACTATAGGATGGTTTAACAAAATAAAAAATCGAAACACGTGATGATCCTCGGTACATAATTTATTTAATGGATATGTACAAAGAGAAAAGTTTTTAAGGACAAACGAAAAAAATTTTGGGCAAAAACATTCAACAATAGCAATAATATTAATAAAAAGTTGTGTGTCGACAGGCGGAAGTGCCGACATTAACAATAATAATTTATTTACTTAAAATACAGCCTATAACCTCTTGGCGGTAGGAGTGTGCAATACAACCCTCGACCATCAAAGTAGTAACTCTGAATTAGCCCGAAGGTAGTTTTACAAACTGGGCCACGCTACCTACGAACAAATATTGTTAACTAACCTAAATAAATAAATTAATAATTTAAACATAATTTTTCGCCACAGTAAACAATGAGCCGCAACAATTTTAATATCATTTCGATATAACTTTTTCGTTTTTAAGAAAGGCGCTTTTTTTTTCAAAAAACTGTAAACGAGTTGCAAAATATACCTCCGACACCGCATACATCACTTCATCATATAAAGTTGAGCAGATGCTCCGCCATTGTTTTCCGGAAGCTGTTCAAAATAAACGTTACTTATATAATCGCAATGTATCACACAACGTAGCATCTACCAGCGAAGTACTACCATTAGGTACTAATTATTGCTGTAAATTTATTTTTCTACATATATTTATCAACACCGAAAGAAAGGCTAGTGAGATCGTAGCCCGGGGAGAAAGACCATGCCGTCACGTTATAATTATATTATAAGCAGCCCACCTAATGTTCCCACCGATGGGATTTATGATCTTCGCTTAGAAGGGTTGAGGCCATTTATTTTCTACGCAGGCGAAGTGTGAGTTAACAGCTGTTCTATAAACAATTCGATTACCTAACGATTATTCTTGTTAACGGAAGCTAACCCTCAGTGGGGATCGAACCTACGCACTGAACTATCACCGCTTCCTGTGGAGAATTGTACTCAATAAATGAAATCGCCAAACAATCGTTAGGTACTTCCTTTCACATCACTGCACGGCCTTTTTCCCCAAACCCGAAGCTATCTAAGAGAAAACAATACGTATGTTTAAGATGGAAGACGCTCCTAAATACAGCAGAGATGTATTTAAATATTTATTACAATATAATTAGATTGCCATAATATCACTTAGATTCTAGTGTTTCCTACAAGTTATATATATATAATATTGTATCATATAAATAAACTGTTACTGGTATCTATTATTTGGATCATTTACGGTACATATTATTTTAACATTTGGCACAAATTTGTCTACTTAAAAAAAAAGGATATGAATTGTATGTTGCGTCAAACGGATTAAATATTTAGGTGAAACACTTTTTGCGTTAAATATAGAAAAGAATTTATATTTCACCATTAAATAATTTACACTAACAAATAATATTGCTTCATCTGTCATCAGTCATATATCTCAGTCTGGTACATATACATACCTAACAGTATATAAACTTTTATACAGTTTATTGATAATTTTTGCGTATTATTATATTTTTTTACGTCAAATAAGATTTAAAATTTGTATTTAATTGTAAATGAATTTAAAAAAAAAAAAACCATTTTGTAGACTTAACATGTGGCACCAGAAACAAAATGGGTACTTCCGCGTTATGGATAGCGTTACACACTAATTTAAATTATGGATTAATCTAATTGTTGTAGTCTTCAAGGCTAGGTGGATAGCAAGAGTATAACTGATACTATAAAAAAAAATATATCAGGGGCAACATTCTTGCACATTTAAAGCATTAGCAACAGAAACGGCGAATGTTAAACGAAAATATTTTAGTGTGATGACTTATTTCAATTTATAAGTTTGCAAAAAATGGTATGTATAATTAAAAAAATAATATTAGTACATATATATATATATACTAATGAACATATAGACAGCTTAAGTATATTAGTACTTAATACGAGTTCAAGATAGCACTTAGGACAGTTCATAAATTACTTAACATTATAAGCGACAGTGGTTGCGTCTTTGATCACATGGTTACTGAACACAAAATACCATTTGCTTATAGCTAGTGCGTTCATAAACATTAAATATATATATATAATTACATTCTTTTGTATAAGATTTTATCACCTTTTAAAAACGATAAAGTGGATAGATAGATATACTTTGATCGCCCTGTATACAATGCATATGTATTCTATATATAAATGTATGTATGCGAACGTGTGTATGATCACTTCAACACATACATAATATATACCACCTATATTGCTCAGTTTAGAATAATATATTATATATAAATTTTTACCTTTCCCATAATAATAAGTAAGGTATACAAAGCGGAAATAATTTATATTACTATATGAAAAGCTTAAGACTACAGTGTGTAACCATTTCCGCCGTTACTACCAATTGTAATTTGAACCGGAACTAGGGATACATACTGGCAACATTCGGCACTAATATAATTCAATTACACAGTATGAACGACGGTAATGTTGGCAACACCGTTGTTTTATACTTATTACAAGGATATCCTTAACAGTATTTATGAATGTTTGACTAATATTAAAACAGGTAAAATCCTAAATGCGGGAGGACCTATTCAACTATTAACCATTCCTTTTAAATTATAATTCATACTAAGTATTATCACATCTATCACTATGAAGTTACTACTGTTCAATGTACTCCGACCGATCGTCGGCCGCGTGGGCTCCGAGAGGCGCGGCGGCGAGGGTTGCCATACGCTCCGTCGGCAATGTGAGTAGATAAAGCGTCATTTCATAATCCAAACCGCCACCAGGTAATCTGGCAGGCAACACGCGAAGGACTACTGTGATGTAACAGTAAATAAAACGAATGGGAACAGTTGATTACCTAACAAGTCTCTTTCATCTAAATATATAGCATGATATAAGTTTTTTTTTAATAATTAATTAGATAAGGTATCTCTGTATAGGCTAATGAAATGATTATATATATATATATATTTATATATTTAAAGGATTGTCTTTAATGGACTAGAGTACGGTAAACTTTATTCACAATTCATAACATTATGATGATTGTCCGAGATAATGAATGACCATCGTTCTAAGAACGACAATAGTTAACAACAAGCCGTGGAGCCATGCCCGAGCCTATTATCAAAATTTCCTCTAAGAAAATCTTCTATTTAAGGTAACTAAATATAAATTCACCTAAAAAAACATTGAGCAGTATATAGAGACAAAATTCACTTGCTATTAATATTAAAACAAAGAGTTAATTAGTTCAATGAGCCTGAGAAACAGAGTAGAGGGGGCTCTCTCTGTACTATCTCTTCTACAAGGTGACATCTACTTAGGTGAAGTTAGTTTTCATGATTCAGTTGCAGTAAGGGGTTTAAAGGAGCAAATTAAATTTGATTAATAGTAAAATTGCTTTTAGATGAAGGCATTTGACGTTCGACTGAGTAGTTACATGGAAAAAAGATTTAAGGACTTCTGATATCATATTAAATTAAATATTTTGAAAGTTGTTACATCTAATATGTGTACTGTTCACTTTGTAGATGAAATAATTAGTTTAAAATGCCCAAATTTTTATATTTTTACCAACGTCTTTGAAATCATAATAGTTTTTTTTTTATTTGGGCCATAACAACTGCTGCAATGGTTTCGAGTGGGTGTTACCGACCACTGAGAAACTAAAATAAATTAAACTGTTTGAAATAAATGAAAAGATGGATTCGAACGTCGTGCAGCCGTGGTTGCGAAGCCGTTTTACCGGTCGCTGGTGTCGATGGGTCGGCGCGCGCGCTAGCTCGGCGCGGGCTCGGGCTCGGGCTCGGAGCGCACGCCGGCGAGGTTCAGCAGCGCTTCGGCTGTGCGCCGCTCCTCGCAGCCGCCGCTGTACGAGTGCTCGTCGCGCGCGCAACGCGATATCACCAGATGCGCCGCTGGCGGTAACTGGAACCAACCAAGGGTTTAGGTTAATATCATTGTCAGCCACAATACTATAAAAATCCTGTAGTAATTCTTTACACGTGTACTATAATGTTAATTCACATTTATTTTTTTCTATTATAATTTTTTAACAATTTACCATAATGTCCAATAACAATTTAGCCGCGCACGGTGAAACGTACTCGCAAAGAACACTGGCTGTCCAATGTTGACAATTAGTAAAGCAGGATTATAAAAAACCCTACCACGTATTAAGGTCCTTAACATGTATATAATCTAAGGATCTCTGTGTAAGGAGGCAAGCGGGTAGCTCACTAGGCGATTGGTGCAGCTAAAAAATTTAAATATCTTTAGCGACAAGATAGAATAACCTCGGTTATCTCTAAAAGGCTGAACAATTATATAATTATGATTTTGACAGGACAGGTAGATTATGAATCTATGATGTATGCAGCATGAACAGTGGTGGTTCCTTCTTTGTGATAATTTTCTGCCTTGCGGACACTATAGACCATTGGTTTTAGTTTAAAATTCAGAACTAGTGAGAATTTTAATACCTCAAGGTTAGAATTCAAGTTCTCTAGAAGAGAATCAATCACCGGTCAAGTCACTTACTTGGTCAAGCACGGCGGGCCCGTATTTCATGGCGAGGACAGTCGCGGCTGCGAGGTACTCGTCGGCGCCGGGCTCGGTGCGCGCGTCCGCCGCCAGCCGCCGCGCTAGGTACGGGAATAGCTGCGGATCAGGTGCGTTCTTGCCGCCCGCTGGTTCTGGCTCGCTCTCCACCGGGGGCACGGGCTGCCTCCCGAACGTCTGATTGTGAATAAAGAAAAAACATTTTATACTTGTGTGAGCAGAGAAGTAAACATTTTTTTTGTTATTCAACGAAGCGAAGAGACGGTCAAGAACTTTTACTTGATGGTTAGTGCTGCACTACATTCACCTGATAATAAATATACGCATGCCCATAACAATTTGGTGCTTATTAGGATGTTATATATAGCACCAAATTGCACTCGTCGCTTTGAGACTTAGGGTGTTAAGTATCGTTACCCTAATAATTTCACTAGCTCAGCACCCTGCAAATCGGAGCACAGTAGTTTTGAACACTGAAATATGCACTACCTAGATGGCCTCCGGCAACAGAGGCCTATTACCAGTTACATATGTTAGTTTTTTTGTCCATTATGTCCATAGTAGTATTTCATAGAAAAAATGGGAAATGCCTTTGTGTTCAGTCGTCTACTTTAAAACTCGTTCAGCTGTAAATATACGATGCTTACATTCCTTATTCTGACCTGACGTAGGATATAGTTTGTTTTATCTATCATCAGATATTCGTTATAAATCGGTCAATTTAAACAATAACTCCAAATTGCATTTGTAGCGCAGCGTTTAACCGCTTGCCTTGTAACACATCAGGTGTACGTCTTGCTAGTCTCGTCGCTTCGTGGAATAAGATATATAAAAAAAAATGTAATTTACACTTTGTTTGTACACTAGATTTTGTATAGACATACATACATCACGCCCCGATCTCAGTGGGGTAAGCAGAGACCACCTTTCTCCACTTGCTACGATCCTGGCACACCTCTCTCGCTTCCTTGTTTGTTTTGCATAGACTTTCTGAAAAAGAGTTCGAAACACTGTGCTCACCAACCTGTAGTAAGGTCGAACGGTGTTGTGGGTCAACTGTCCAAAGAGAACCCTTGCCGAGACCAGGCGCTGCGGCTACCTGTATAATAGAAAAATGTAAATTAGTTGCATAGTACAGAGGTTTGATCCGCGACGGATCATATATTTGTGAAGCTATGGCAAACAATGAACATCAATTAATTAAAATGACTGCTTAGTAAGTAATTAGGGGTATCGAGACTCACCATCATATGTGTCAGGAGAAGAGTACAATATAGATCAGTGTATATCATACTAATGCTACATTGTTATGGGCAAGCGTATCACTTATCATCAGGTGAATGTTTCGTTCGTCTCGTCATTAAATTGAGTAATAAAAAAAGGTTTATTTACTATTAAAATATAGCCAAAGTAATACAAATAGTGTAATAACTTAATATAAAATTTAAACCTTTATTGAATACTTGTAATTAACAATAGGGAATATGCATGTAAACTTTTATAGTTAAATAAACGTTGCCTGTAGTAAGAAAACAATCGGCGCCTATATATTGAGTAAGAATTAAAAAAAAATTATTTACAACGGGATAAATCAGATCATCAATTTCACATGGTGTGGAGTGTCTATGAAGTCGTGGATGGAGTGGAGTGTGAATGCTCAGAAAACATTGACTACACAGCAATGCTGTTATTGTAGTACACTTACGATAGCGGTATCTAGCTAGGCTGGTTTAATAAACCTATAACTTTCTTTTTATCGCGAGGGAATTCTTAAAAGATATCTTGCTTGTGGGGGGAAGGCAAGGTTGTGTGGAGCTTCTACCCACTAAAACCCTCTCGGTGGTCTCCCTCAGTGCAATAGAAGAGGCTCCGGGATCTCCTACGGAACACACCGGCGCCCCCCTTGCTAAAACATCCCACGAAAGACCAAAACAATAATACAAGACCACCATGCATTTGCCGTCCCCCTAAGGCTCGCTTATTGAGCTCCGATGGCCCCCACCGTCAAAGGCCACGATCCCGCTGACCCTTTTAGTCGCCTTGTACGACAGGCAGGGAATAAATACCCGGGTGCTATTCTTAACAATCCAAGACTACATAAATCTGTACCTACCTACCAACAATCAAACTGTACATCAGTGGTAACATAAACGTATCTGCTTTGATGTCAACTTGTGACCGATTTACCTTATGGAAGCATTTGTTCAATGAAAGGTTATGCCTGACGCTGTTCTTCCAGCCCTGTGGTGCGTGCTTGAAGTATGGGAAGTGGCGTATGATCCAAGCATATATCTCCTTAACGGGCAGAGCCCGCGCGGGGGCCGCTTCAATGGCCATGAATATCAGGCAGGAGAAGGAATACGGCGGCTTAGTGTGAACCACTGAGGGAGGGGACGGTGGCGCTTTGCAGGGAGTTCGTGGTGGTGATGGGATACGGATCACCGGCGGAGGTGTCTTCGCCGCTTCTGTCTGCAGCAAAGTAATTTATTTTCATGTTATAATAAAAAATAATATTGGTACAACAATCAGTATATCAATAATAATGAAAAGAGTAAATATTTAATACAGACGACTATTATAATATATATGTATAATTTTATACAATAGTGATAAATTAATTACGTATTATTATTGTATAAATGTTACATTAATATACGTTATTTACAAATAATAATTCTTATGGAATAGGGTTCTCTTCTAATCATTGTTTACAATTGAATTTTTTTTTTTTAATAACGCTGCTTTCTAATTGAAACTTAATTTTTTATAAATAGTAGTTGGGCTTAAATAAAGCTTAGAGCTAGAAAATACAAATTATATAAAAAAAGTATACATTTAAAACAAATTTTGTGAACAATCTAAGCGCACTTTAATCATCTTTAGTAGTGTATATTATTTATTATAAGAATTATATAATAATGTAGTGTGATTAGACTACAAAATCATCATCGGCCAATTTGTATCGCCTATACAAAGGACGTGTGTTGTTGTAAGGGGTACCGTACTCACGGGACCCAAGCTGACCTCACCTGCTCATGGTGCACCCTGCTAGTCAACAATAGAGGCTCCGGCTTCCACCAACCCGCATTGGGCTATCATGGTGGGAACTGGCCTAAATCCCCCCCATGTGAAACCCTACAAACGTGGAAATCTTTGCGTGAGGCCTATTTTCAGCAGTGGACCTCTGTCCATACAGGCAAATAAGCACTGCATACCCTGGCTCCATAAACTAAACCTAAAATCTAAATAATAATCTCTTATAGTAGTACTTAAAAGGTACACAACCATGATTTGATTACTTAATAGTAGAGTTTAAAAATCGTATTCTAACACGAATAGCATGGTAACTAGTGAAATTACTTGGGTAACGAGACTTGATAATATAGGCGTCTATCACAATACGGTAAGTAGTGCTACATTATCCTGCTCATCGCTTGGTAAAATATAAAAAAGACACTATCACCATTCTCCTTCACAGTTGCCAATAACATTGAATCCAGATAC
This sequence comes from Ornithoptera priamus, assembly GCA_029034505.1. Lineage (NCBI taxonomy): Eukaryota > Metazoa > Arthropoda > Insecta > Lepidoptera > Papilionidae > Ornithoptera > Ornithoptera priamus. The sequence goes on along the minus strand of JARDWD010000606.1, from coordinate 3,025,929 downwards.
ACACTTGACCAAATACCGCATCGGCCACCACATAGGCGTATGTATGTACCTTGTTAAACAAACTCATTGTTCTCATTGAATTAAAATAATTGTATTTATTTAACACATACATACACACGTTGTATTAAACGTATGAAATAATATTTTCACTGAAATTATTGGCTTCGGGCTACATATGCCTCTAAGGGAAAAATGCATTAGTGCTCATCATCATCAGCCGATAGACGTCCGCATAGCCTCTTCCATAGATTCCCACCTCGATCGGGTAAGAATTTGTAGGTGGGTATTTGAGCAATTTCCCACCACGCTGGTCCAATGCGGGTTGATTGAGGCCAGATCCTTGTTTGTTGATTAACAGGGTGTACCATGAGCAGGTGAGGCTGGCTTGGATACCAGGAGTTGCTGTGCCGAGAACACTTACATCCCCTCTATTTGCCTATTTCCTCACGAGCTACTAATTCTGCCGCCGAAGATCAGTGTGCAAACATTACCGTATTCCGACTAGAAGGGCGTTGTGGCTATTGAAAGGAGATGATCACAATGTTGTGATGTGTATATCATCCTAATTAGCACCACGTTTTTATGAGCAGGCGTATCACTATTATATACCATCGGCTGAACTACTTATCTCCTCGAATAAAAAAATATTATAGTGTAAAGAAAAATATAATAAAATAATCACCTTTATTATCAGTTGACCCATCTTGGTATCCTCCATATCGTTTTTTGTGAGGTTAATTCCTGAAATTATTTACAAGTAAAATAATTGTTCGCTAATTATTTTTTTTTAATATTAAATTGGAAGGGGGCAATAAAATTATTGTTATATTATTTATTTATATTCATATTGTGTTATTTAATTGACAAAAACACGTGTTGGGGAATTTAAAACTTACTTCCGTCGATGTTTTTCAAACCGTATATCCTTCGAAATAGAAACTAGAAAATTTGTTTGATGATATAATAAATAATATAGCTTAAAACATTTGTCAACAAGATGATTTAAAAAAAAAAAAGATTAGGGGGTACTTTTAGTAGTTAGACCTGGAGTCGGCAACCTGCGGCTCGCGGGTCACATGCGGCTTTTTAGTTCCACACGGATGTTATTTATTTGTATTGTGATTGTATATTTTTTTTTAATTTTAAGTACAAGTTATATTGTAAGGTTTAAATTTTCTACTTAAATAATCATATATCGGTACTATAGAATTGGTGTGCTCAATTGTTTGTTATTAAAGTACCCGTTAGTGTTACAAATGTTTTAATTTTTTATTTAAACAATAAGTGATTATATAATAATATCATATATATATATATATCTCATTTCTTGCGAAGAAACACTATTTATATGTCAATAAATAGATATTTATATTTTTCTTAAAAAAAACTATTTATGCAAGTACTATTTATTCTTTGCAAGAAATTTGTTTGTGGCTTTTTAAAATGTTGTAAATTGTAATTTTGACTCTAACGACTGAAAAGGTTGCCGATCCCTGGTCTAGACGAAGACCTCTATGTTTTTATCTAGGAAATGCACGTAGATTATACTTGTTTTCAGCTAATTAATACAAAACTAATTTATTCATTTAGGATCAACAATGAAATCGTGACATACAGATTCACGTGTAGATACTGAAATCACTTTTTAAGCAGATGGTTAAAGTCAACTATTTTTAATATAACACCATGGATTAGACCATTGACTAACCTCTAAGTAAATTTCGGTCTTGAAGCCAACTCAAACTCGTCAGATCGTCGTCGTGGTCGGCTGGTGGTAGGTTGCCGGCGTTACCACCGCACGCCACCCTGTGAATAAAAAAAATTACTAATAAAAAGTAGGTAATTATTTTTTTTTAATATATTGATAACATTTATAGTAGTTATGTATTGAGTAGAAGTATTTATGGAAGTTTACTCTAAACATTATTTAAAGGTAATAGCGATACCAAAAACAATGGATTTATTCTGCTATAATCTCACAAAGGGAAATTATAAGTATTCACTTATATGATATATTCATCATCAGTCAAAGATCTCCATATCGATAGTCAGCATGACCTCTGGTATCGCCGGCACTTGGGGCCGTCGTTTGAAGGGGATCATACGGGATATTTGGACTATTTCCCACCACACTCGCCCAATGCGAGCTGGTGGGATATATATTATATATGATGTATTAAGTTATAAATATTAGTTTTATTAAGTACTAATATATATATAGCAAAAAGACAATTTTCATCCCGTTACCTGTAGCTTTGCTTTAAGTATTTTCTCCAAAGGTTGTATTGATTTTAAGTAGACTCTCACATGTACATAGCTGATTAAAGTTGGCTTTATGTATGTACTATGTGTACCCCGCCCGCTTTGCTGGCCGTAATATAAAATTAGACCACAAATGACTTTCTGTAGCAACCGTTACTATAGCAACAGCATAAATAACACGAAACGAAAATGTTTATAAAAGTTAATTAGAAATAAAATGATGAACGATCTATGAAATAAAAAAAAATAGCCTATAAGCATCTATAAATCATTCCCCGTCGAATGTTTATGTTCCTATATCGATACCTTCACTAGTTTTCACGTGATTGGCGAACAAAGAAAACCAATTTTCATTATATTAAACTAGTAACATAAACGCGTTTTATGAAATGGTATTTGTAAACGTTTACAATCCTTTTCTCTTATAAAAATAAACGTTGGCAACGGAAGCAATGAGCTCCATCAATCACATTTAGCAGTTCATCAAGGTCTCTTGTCTTACCCGGTCACCTAATAATTTGATAAAAAAAAAGTCACTATCAGCTCCGTCAGTACGCCAAAATTGATGATAAGCAAATCAAATCGCTTCGTCGCTAGATAATAATAGTATGAGATAAATATTTTTTATACAACCAAGCGTAGAGACGAGCGGGACGTTCATCAGATGGTAAGCGATACGCCAGTCCTTTTCAACGTGGCGCTAATGAAGCACCAGATTGCGCTCGTCGCCTTGAGAAGTAATATGTTGTCTCGTTACCCTAGTAATTCACTAGTTACGGCTCCCTTAATACAGGAACACAGTGCTTGCACAGTAGAGACTTACCACCAGTAAAAAGAACTTTCAGTGTTTGTTACTCAGGCAATATAGAAACCCCTAAATCGAAGAATGACGGGTTCATCTCCTATTTCCTTTGATAGTTGGTAATGTATTAGTGACAATTGATTATGTAGCATTTAGTAAATCTACTTAATTATTGTCGACACCTTTTTATAATATATTATATATTCTTTACTTATACTATCGTTCCTTTTTGCTTATCATAGACAATAACTGAAGATAAAATACCGGTATTAATTTATTTGTAAGGAGTATATTGTAATATATAATTAGTAAAAAAAAATATTTTAATATCTAGCTGTTTCTTTTACATTAAACGCTTAACCCATTTTGAAAACAAAAGGTTTTTAATATTAAGACTAATATTTATTTATATGTTATTAAGGACGATCATATCATATACTAACTGTTCGTTAACCTCTGGGAGTTACCCTTTGGGGTAGGAATTCAATAAAATTCGTTCTTAGCTAATCTATACTAGGTTAAAGTAATATTCCTACCAAATTTCATGTTTGCAGGCTTTATGGTTCCAAAAATATCACGACGAGCCTCTACGTAGTTGGAAACCTTATATATATATTAAGTACGGTAAATATGTACATACGTAAATAAGCTTGCCTTGAAGTTATGTACCCGAAATACATGTTACTGTCTGATAAAATAAATACTAAATAAATATTACTGTCATTATTTCCACAACTGGAACTAAGAACTCTCCCACAAGGGGAATAAAGGCTTATAGAGCACGCTGACGAATTGCGGCTTGAAGTTATTCTTAAAACCCCATTCATTAAGAGTTTTTCCTTCAATGAAAGCCCAGGTTCGGTGGGGATTGAATCCACATCTCTTCGATGCGTATAAGGCATAATCACAAGCAACAGCATGCTTTAAGTCGAGATATAGATGACGTTCAAGTGCAAGTGAGTGGAAGTTTTAGGTTTTTTACTACAAATGCTTCGGAAGAAAACTAAATAATAACATTAGAGAATTTCGTTACTGTAAATTTTAATCATCAATGCATAATCTAAATGTATATATAGAAAAGTCCCGTCTCAGTACATTATCGTCTGCTTCGAATAGCAATCTACTGATAAAGGTTAAGAAACAAACTAACGACATAAAAAATATAAAACAAATTTTACATTAAAATATATATAAAATCGGTAATACCATCATTACCACCAAGGGAAGTTAAAAAGATGGCGGCTCATTGCAAGTGACTTGCGCTACAGCTAGGGTACGACTGTATTATCCATATAAACCTTCTGGTTTTAGGGTGACAGTTTGTGTATTTTTGGAAAATATTTTATTATTTCAAAGAATAAATAAAAAAAAATTGTCAAAAAAGTTGATTAAATTTTTCGGAGATCTAAATAGGTACTACCGTAGCGCCTACTTCCGTTGGCAAACAGTAGTGTGTAAACATTACTGTGTTCTGGATTGAAGGGAGTTGTAGCTAGTGATATTACTGGGATAATGAGAATTAACATCATATGTCTCAAGGCGGCGAGCGCAATATGGTGCAATGTATAACATCCTAACTAGCACCATGTTGGGCGGGCGTTACACTTACCATCAGATGAACGTCCCGCTGCTCTCATTGCTTCATTGAGTAAAAAAAAAATACTATACTGTTTCATAAAATTCCTTTGTCGGGAACTATGAGACGTCATAATAAAATTTTCCACGATTATAAATCATAGCTTCGTTACTCGTGCACAATTTGTGTCCTTCAAACAATCAAGGGACCGGTAAACGATAAACAAGCAGGCCAGTCGCTCTCATTGTGATCAACATCTAACATACTACTTTACAAACACATGAACAAATTGTGATTGTTTTTTATTTTAATTATTTCCACATTCACCTAATGGTAACACGCCCGCCCATAGCAACGAGGCGCCAGTTAGGATGATATATACAGCACTACATTGTACTCGTTGCCTTGAGACATAAGATGTTGGGCTATCGTTACCCAAGTAATTACACTAGCTACAGCGCCCTTCAAACCGGAACACAGCAATGTTTGCACACTTCTGTTTATCGGCAGAAATAGGCGCTGCGATGACATCTACACAGACAGTTTCCGGCAACTGACACCACCAGTAAAAACAAGCTGTCTGTGATGACTTCTTTAAAATTTTTTTATTACGAGGTTTTGCTCCTAAGAGGCAATATCAATCCAATCGTACTCTTTACCCGTTATTTGATAACAAAAATTACATTTGCACAAATTAGGCATTAATGTCATATAAATTCACCAAAGACATAATTTTTTTGTGATTTTTGATTTTGATAAAATATAATATTAATACTTCTGCGCTCAAAGGCGTAATATACGGTTTTTGATTTTAAAACTCTAAAAATATTATATAGAGCAAAATGTCTTATAATTCTATTGGACTCGTTATAGGTTATTTGTTAATAGGCAAAATATATTTTTTTATACGAACAAAAAACTGCAGCTTTTCAATTTCTTTTAAGAATTTCTCTACTTTAAATATACCAATCGTTAGAGCTCGAAATACTGAGTAAGATTGCATATAAAAGTACTTTTCATTACAATGACGCTGACGCCTATTGAACCTAAAATGTAAATATGTATACCAAGTTTGTTGCGATGTTTTGTAACTAACCTTTGTCAGAATGAAGGACATTTGTTTTGAATAATATCACAATTTTCGCAAATGTCAAATACTATTTACATTTATGCGAGGTCAATTTGAAATAGACTGTTGTGTAATTAAACTAATTAAATACTAACGCCGGCTGCGGTGTCTCCAAGTCCGAATCGTCGGACGCATCCTCGATGTCGTCGAAGTTGTCGATGACCTTCCCGGAGACCTCTAGGCGGCGCAGGGAGCGCCCGCTGGAGGCCACGTGGCGAGCGATCTGCCGGATCAGCTTGCGGGGCAGCGGCAGGGACGCGCGTGCGCCTCGCGCTGGGGAACCGCCACGCTCACCGCGCATAGGCGCCATCTGAACACCAACACGAACAACTGTCAACATTTCCTTACTTTTAATCATCCGAAGCAACAAACGAGACGCCCACCTAACAGCAATACCTGTACATACCGCAGTTCCTTTTTCAGCCCTCAAATAGTAACACTTCTTAGTCCTTAAGGACTTATAGTTGTCAATGAACCTAACAATGTAAACTCGCATCAAAATAAAATAGTTACTGTGTCCTTGTCTTTTGTGGAATACATTATAAATGAAATACATATACATTAGTAATAAAAGGTTCTATATTTTTTGTTTAAGCCGACGAGCACAATGCGGTGCATACAGCATTCTAACTAGACCCACATTGTTATAGGCATATAGATTATTTACTTGGTATTGTATTTGGTCTTTATCTGGCGAAAAAGCATGATCAAGACCAAGACCAAGACCAATTTTATACCAGCAAGAACAAGACCAAACCAAAGACAGACCTATTACGCAAGATCCAAAACCAAATGTGCAAGGCTAAACGAAAAAATTAAAATACCGTTGAAATAAGTTAAAATATTTAGCACTTGAACATATGCGTTTCTTTTGGAAAAAAAATATTTAATATATTATGAGGCTGAATGTGCAAGTCCAAGGCTAGAAGTATTTAAGCAAGACTGATACAAAGATTGTATAAGTATTGGTCTTGTTCTTGCTTTGCTCATCACTATTATCAAGAAGGAAAACAACAATGTGGCGCTGGTCAGGATGGTATGTCACTACGATGCGCTCGCTACTTTGAGTCATAAGATGTGAAATCTCCTTACCACAGTAGATTCAATAGCTACAAACCCCTTCAGATAGTAATGGTAAAGTAAAAGGATAATTCTTAACTAACACTTGTACTTTACCATTAATAACAACATTAAACGATAATTCACATTTTCTGTTATACTTTTATACTTGTTTTATGTTAACCATAAATACTTCACACATATAAAAAGTTTTCGACTGGCACGTAGTTAGATAAATCGTAGTAAGGACAGTTAGGGAATCACATGAATCGCTAGTTATAACTACGATGATCAAACAGTATAGTAATGCCGCAGTGGAACTCATATGCCGCAATAGCAATAAGGAAACGTCATCATCATTAATACGCGGAAGTACAATCGGTGAAGTGACGCCAACCATTATAATGCACTTTAACTTATCCATGAATTAAACATTTGAATTTTTTTTTATATGCTACTACCTTTCTACATAAAATGTAAAGCTAGACATTACTCATTTGTAGATTAAAGTGGTACATAATGTTTCCTTCTTTTTTATCCGGGAACAACGAAACGAGCGAGACGTTCATCTGATGGAAAGTGATACGCGTGCCCATAATAACGTGGCACACGTTGCCTTGAGACCTAAGGTTTTTAGTCTCGTTACCCCAGTAATTACACTCGCTACAGCGCTCTTCAAACCGGAATACAGTAATCTTTTCTCGGTACTATTTGGCGGTAGAAATAGGCGCTGCGGTAGAACGTATTTACATGGTCTCTGGCAACGGAGAATTACCACCAGTATAAACCCTATAACATGGCAGGCAAGGCAGAGTTGTTGTAATTTTTTATATTTTTAATAATCAAGTAAAAACACTCAATACTTCTAATGGTGGTAGGTCTCTGCTGCTGTCCAACGTCTAGGTAGATACTACCGCAGCAATTCTGCCGTCAAACAGTAGTATGCAAACATTACTGTGTTACGGTTCAAAGTGCGTTGTAGCTGGTGAAATGACGAGGGTAAAGAGACTTAACATCTATGTCTAAAAGCAACGAGCCCAATATGATGCAGTATATAACATCCTAACTATTGCCATATTGGTATGGGCAAGCGCATTATTTACCATCAGGTGAACGTCTTGCTCAGCTCGTAGCTTCATTCAATAAAAAATTAAGATTAACGTAACTGTCAATTACATATAGATAGAATTAGCGAAACTTTTTTTCTTGGAGAGGCAGATAATGCTTCGACTTTCTCTTTGTGAGAGCGGACCCTGAATCTCAGCAAAGATAACATTAACTATGATGTTTATTATTAGTTATTTATAATGTTATTTTAGTTTATTATTAATCAAAAAGTACTAAAGTTTGTACCTGATTTAAAAAAAAATATGATCGATTGTACATTCAATTCGGCGAACCTGCGACTCAACAATCAGGTACTCTTACCGCTGTGCCACGGGTCGTTAACCTAAAGCCGGAACTGAAGGTTATGCAACACTTGATGTATTGCTTTTCATTCAATAGCGGAAGGCGATACAAAAAAAAGTGTGTCGAATATATATTTCACGATATAGTCCACCATAACATATAAAGCATTGGGAATTGAAACTAGTAATAATCGATGTATTAAATAATAGACACGGTTTAAAAACATTACCTCCTAGTGTTTGGAAGGGATGGAAAGGGAGAGAAGGTATTTTATTTATGAACAGGTACCACAAAGTACGAGCCTTCGGAGAGTTTGTTTTCATTTTTTAATCCAAACCGGCTATGGTTGTTCATATTGCAACCTACTAGTGTTGCATTATGTGTGGGGCTACTCAACCTAATTTTCTTTAGTAATTATCCTTTTTTAATATGCAACATTAAATTAAAATTAATAGTAAGACCTTCATAATTAAATTTCTGTACACCCTAATTACTATAATTTACTAGAAAGCCTTCGTACCCGTTTTTATTTCGTGTTGATATATTCAGAAGTAAATCATCGCAGTGTTTTTCGTAACAATTATGAAATGTATACAGTGAAAGTAAACTAATATTTTGTTGTAACGTTATTGTGATGTTATCTGTGTACCTCAGAGATTTCACATCACAACGCCCTTCGAGTTGGAACACGGTAATGCTTGCACACTACTGTTTGGTGGCAGAAATAGGAGTCATGGTGGCAATAAATATAAAACTTTTCATTACTTGCAATAAATCTGCCCTCGCATCATCGTCATCATCTACATCAAAGAATATCTAATGCTTAATGTAAGTCTTATTCACAAACCACAATCTTGCTCTTTTTGAGTCCAGTTGCTACACGAAATAACTTTGTCATATACTATCCAATTTTTAAGACTTTATTTTTAATAAAGCGACAAAACAGGATGTCAGCTGATTGTAAATGTTTTGCCCTCACTCAATATTGTGGTGTTAGTTAGGATGATATACACGGAACCACGTTGTGCATGGTATATTGAGACATGGGATATATACCAGAGAAATTCGCACTATGACGCCCCTTTAGCACAGTACTGTTTGGCGGCAGAAATAATAGCTGCGGTGGTATCTACCTAAACAGTCTCCGGCAACGGAGACCAGTCTGTTAACCAAAGTGTTTAGTTTCAACCAAGTGTTTTGTTTTAACTAACATTTGTACTGTAAACGAAACATTATTTTCGTTCCGTTTTACCCTAAATTTTCCGGGGAATTATACTAAGATTTTTTTATTATTATACACCAAAATAAATTAGAAGATGAATGAAGAGAGGCCACAAAAACTTTGGTCAGTTTCATTGTATGCTTAACTTGACATTTTGTGGAACATCCGTATCGGTTACTGCCAATACACGAGGAAAGAGTACCCCTCTAAGAAATATCGTATTTCAGAATAACGAATAACGCTACTGGATTTTTGGGTCAACCAAGCTGAATGGAATCAACGACAGGTGCAAGCGACTAGGTTAAGAAGGATTAGAAAGTGATTAAAAGAAATTGTTCTTTGGTAAGTTGATGGTAATTTGTCTCCCTACTAGTAGTAGGTCTTTGTTGCCGGAGACCGTCTGGTAGATATGTACCACTGCAGCTTTATTTTTATATATCCTAAACAGTAGTTTACAAACATTACTGTGTTCGAGTTATAGCTAGTGAAATAATTGAGATACCTAGATTTAACATCTAACGTCCAGTCAACGAGCACAGTGTGGTGCTGTGTATGTCGTCCTAACTAGCGCTACGTTGTCAGGGGCGGTGAGGGTAGGGGCGAATGACTTACTATCTATCTATATAAAATGAATATAACTCCAACATATATCAGAACAAAATTATGATATACGGTTAAACTGTTATAGAATTCTGTAAAGGAATTGCCGATGGCAAAACACTACATAAGTATACTTGATGTGGAGTATGGTCGGTGGTAACCATCTCAACGTTGTAAATTAACCACCATGGTGTTCCAAAGTACTCTGGGTTAGCATGCTCCACGAACGACAGCCTTATAGTCACTTAAGATCGTGTATAACTGAGATCAACTGATACATTGTTTTAAACAGAAGAAACATGTTTTCATGTAAATCGCAGCACATCACGCGGTCAGAGGCGTTCAAATATTTACGTAGTGTATTACGTAGCCGCTGTAGCGCCGGAGATGTGGATGTGTGTTATCTTCAATATATTATCGCGTGATGTGGCACACAATCAAATAACCAACGCGGCCTTGCGGGAGCAGACGATTGGAGTGAACACGTAACATACACAGAGATTCGGTTTCTGTTTGATTTTCTTGTTATTTTCACTTCCATCATACGTGATATTATCGATGTGGAGGATTGTTACAGAACATGTCAGAGTAGACAGATAATCTGCCTTATAGCGCCGGGCTGTTAAGGATAGTGTTAAAGCAGGCCCGGCCTGTTGTAAAAGATGATTAAAAGACCACTGGTTGCGCGGAAGGAATACGGGAGTCCATAGTATCCATTAAGCAAACCCAAGGTATATGAAAAATACGTGTTTTTTTTTTGGTCGTAGCATAGAAAGTGCTAGGGAGGGTTACGTCTTTCCCTAGAACGAACTTATGCATAAGGCAGAAAGGCAGCGGTGTGTTCCGTAGGAGATATTTGACCGTCAAAAAAATGTAAGTGTGTAAAAGTTCTACATAATCTTGTTTTTTTTTTAACAGATATAAATTGTTGCTCAATTAATAAATATGACAGTAAATAAACAACGATATTATCACAGGTCATAGTGTATACACAATGTTCCTGTTGAATAACGATGTAGATACCATATCGTCATCAAATCGTTTGCAGTCTTAATAAATCTTTGATGATTTAAGATTTTAACGACTGGTGTCATTGAGGTCGCCGCCATTAAATTATTATTTTAGAATGTACTCTAAAGGCTACTAATTTTTAGTTTTTCTAATAACCTGCACTAGGCCTCTAATAATTCATTTGTCGAATTTACGGAAATAAAATTCAGGACTAAAGAAAGACAAATAAGCTTTTGATACCCAATACCAACGCGTAGAAAGAGGACAAGTTATAAACAAAGATATGATTTTTTTTAAAACGTAGTTTTATTTACAATATAAGAGTGGCAGTTACTTTATTTTTAAAATACCTTACCCTTATTCAAACTTCATCACATGTTGATATAGAAACAAACTCTCGAGCGGTTTAATATTCCACCACGGACACAGATAAACAAAGTGGATTTTACTAGAAAATAAGTTCAAGAATTTGACCCTAACATTAAACCAGTACTGTATTTCAATGAGAATAACCGAAGATGTGGCCGTTACTTTTAAATAACTGCTACACAATCGATCGATCAATCGGTAGAGTAAGACGAAAAAAGTGTGGATGGATTGTGTGAAAGACATGTGTAAGAAGAGTGTGAATTCAAATATAACGGCTGATAGACGGATATGCAAGACAAGTACACACTGTGCCGACCCTACATAGCTGGGAAAAGTGAAGGAGGAAGAAAAATCATCTATTTGTCGTCAAACAAATATATATATATATATATATATGCTGTTTCCACCTCGCTTTCTTGAGCATAACATTGCCGCAAACGCTTTTGGTGGCAATATTATGTAAAATTCGTTCTAAACTGCCTTATACTCGGTAAAAGGAATATTCCTACGAAATTTCAAGTCTCTAGGCCTCGTGGTTCCGAAGATATCATGACGAGTCTCTGCATAGGGGGAATCTCTTATGTCATCATCATCATCAGCTAATAGACGTTCACTGCCGGACATAGGCCCAGTTAATTATCTCTTATAAATATAGAGATAATTAACTGTACGGTAAAGAAAAGATATTACGAAGATGCGGGTCTCTACTCATCTCTTGCTACATCAGATCCTAACACGGCAGCGCAGATATTATATACGAAAGGTTTTCTTACTACTCGTTTAATCTTTTTCAAAATGTTAAAGTTTTATTCCCTTTTAATGGTTTTAAAATGTTTACATAAAAGTGTAAAATTTCGAATTACTAGCTTTTCTATTACAAATCTAGGTAAACAAAGGGCATATTCTGGCGTTAGACACAAGTTAGGTAATACGTTAGGTCAATAAATTCGCCGAGCAACAGACGACCTTGCGTGCTCATCTGCAGCGTAACCAAAATACCTTTTGATAAATATTGAAGATAACCTGACCTTTAATTTCTTTCGAATGAATAAATATATTCTGATAAGTCAACAAATTTCTTTTATCAATTTTAATATATTATCAGTTTTTAAGAGACACTTCTCTTTTTATTCGGCAGTAATTATAAAAATACTAGCTGTCTGTTACTAGAGCTTTACTGGCTGTAACCCATCCCGCAACTCCCCTTGGAGAAGGAATTTCATAAGATCCGTTCTTAGCTAATCTCTAAATGGCAGAAGCAATATCTCTACCAAATTTTGTGTCTTTACGTCTAATAGTTCCCGAGGTCTTGTAATGAGTCAAGAATTCCTTATCACACCCATACATACATAGATATTTATATTTACTAATATAGAAAGATAAATAAGCTTCGTATACGTATATTTAATAATCAGTTCTATTTAGAATACAATAGTTAAGAGTTTACTAATGGTAGTTCCCTGTTGCCAAGAAACCCTTTACTAAACAGCTTCTATTTTTGCCACCAAACATTATTGTTTCTTCTGTGTTGAAAAGTGTTGTTGCTATGGTAATTTTTGGAGTAACGAGACTTAACATCGTATGTCTCAAGATGACAACTAGAATAAGGCGACAGTGTGTATCATACTAGCTAACGACCATGCTGTTATGGGCGGCCTTATCACTTACCATCAGATGAATAGCTCGCTCGTCTCGACGCTTCATCTTGTGTCAAAAAGTTTTCATGACGTCTGAACTAACTTTTTAAGGTGAACAAGTATGAAATTCAATTTCAATTGCAAACCCTTTGTAACGTTAAATTTTAAAGCAAATTTAAATAAAAAGAATTATAATGATATACACTTGTATATACGTAAATGAATGGAAAGTGTTACGTATTTTAAGTGTTAATCTTTTGTGACTTATATGACATGTGGCGGGTTTACTAGTAAACATTTACGTAATATTAATATACTTGATAAATTAACCGCATGGCGTTTAACGTAAAATAATCTACGGCTGAGTACAGATATAGTTAATATACAAATGAAGCGAAGTTGTAAAAGTTATCCACATAAAATTAAACCAAAACAATTACAGTTAAATTTAATACAGATAAAAGTAAAAAAAAAATATTATAACAGTTTTATTTTTATTCAATTAAGCGAGGTGACGGGCGGAATGTTCATCTGATGGTAAGTGATACGCCTGCCTATGACAACTTGGCGTTGGTAAGGATGATATACACTGCAATGTATTGTAGTCATCGCCTTGAGACACGAAATGTTGAGCCCCGTTATATCCCAGTACTTATATTAGCTATAGCGTCCTTCAAACCGGCACATAGTAATGTTTGCACACTTTTGTTTGTAAGCTGCAATAGGCCTACTACCAGTGAAATAATCGAAAGGAGTTTGTTATTAGTTGGCATTGATATATACTAGTATAGGTCCTTACATATGAAATTAGCGTTTTGTCCTACTGACCACTTTAATCAGAAATATCTCCTCTTTGGTTAAGAATTCCAAATTCAAATTTATAAATTCATTTAGCTGGTACATTTGTTTTGAAAACAGTCATTCATCTGTTTTTTTCTCATTATATTTTTCATTAACGTCGCTTATTACCGCGCAATTGAAAACATGAAATATCAGTATATTTACGAGTACGAGTGCCACCCTGGCACCAGTGCTGCAGAAACAGCTCGAAGGATTAACTATGTGTACGGCGCTGGTGTCGCAAAAGAAAGCATGGTAGTTTTTGGTTTCAACGTTTTCGTTCTGGAAATTTCGACCTTCAGAACCAACTCGATGGACGCCCGGAGACCAATGTGGAAAATAAGGAATTAAAGGCTATTATGGAAGCGGATCCATCGCAAAGCATTTCAAAGATAGCTGCAGGCTTCGGAGTAAGTGACAAAACTGTATTAATCCACTTGAAGCAAATCGGGAAAGTAAGAAAACTTGAACGATGGGTACCTCATGAATTGAGTGAATCGAACTTGCAAACACGCGTCGACTGCTGCTGCTGTGTTACTTTGCTCAACTGATACAATAATGAAGGGATTTTAAATAGAATCATTACTTGTGATAAAATGTGGATACTGTACGATAATCGGAAGCGCTCGTCGCAATGGCTGAACTCTGGAGACCCAGCTAAATCCTGCCCTAAACGAAAATTGACTCAGAAAGAGTTACTTGTGACTGTTTGGTGGATTAGCGCCGGTGTCATTCACTACAGCTTTCTAAAATCTGGCCAAACGATTACGGCAAATATCTATTGTCAGCAACTGCAAACCATGAAGGAAGAACTTGCTGCTAAACAACCGAGATTGGTCAATCGCTCTAGGCCACTGCTGCTTCACGACAGCGCAAGACCACCACCACCACCACACACTGCATAACAAACAACCACTAAGTTAGATGAACTACAATTGGAATGTCTGCGACATCCACCGTACTTCCCGGACCTTGCCCCCACAGACTACCATTTATTCCGGAATTTAGACAACTTACAAGGAAAATAATTCAACTTCGATGCGGCAGTATTGATTCTCGCCCTATGGTTTTTTAAGTAAAGGGAACAATGATTTATGATCTATCTATGAGATGGCAAAAATGCATAGATAACAACGGTGCATATTTTGATTAATTAAATATATTTTTCAAAACAAAAATTGACTTTATGTTCCTCTCGTACAAAACGCCAATTTCCTACGTAAGGACCTAATATGTGATTCTTTATTCAAAAAACACTTGTCAATTTCATAACCGTGACGATAACTGTCGGTGAAAAAAAAAATCATTATTATTAAACTGCGGTAACTAACCACCGACTATCAAAGGAAATAACATTGCTGATGATATGAATTCATATACATAAACCACAAAAAATAATCTAGTGAAGTTACGTGGTTTAAAGTTTCTGACACTTAACAGTAATGTGCCAATATTACAGAGTTTCGTTTTGTAGATAATGTAGCTATTGTAAAAATTGGGGTTAAGAGACGATATTTATTCTCTCATAGCGATGAGTACAACATGGTGCAGTGTATAACATCCTAAGGCCAAGTTATGTTCACGCCCAGTGATACATCTGGTGTTACTGGCGGTTATAGACTGCATTTACCGCTCAACATCGGGCGGGCCGCAAGCTTGTTTGCCACTAAGTGGTTTAAAAAAAAAAGTTATGGGCAAGCGTATCGTTTACCATCAGGTGAACTTCCCGCCTGTCTAGTCACCTGAATAAAAAAAAAATACTCAAAAAAAGTAGGAGACTGATTGAATAAATAAACGTGCGGTATAATAATTTGAAGATTGCATTAATAGTAAGTGAAACGAAATTATAATATTTTTTTATTCAATGAAGCGACGAGATGAACGGGACGTTCACCTGATGGCAAGTGATACGCCTGTCCATAACAACCTCGCGCTAGTTTGGATAATATACACTCCACCACATTGTACCCGTCGCCTTGGTACATAAGTAACTTTACTAGGCAGCGCTCTTCATACCGGAATATAGTTATGTTAGTACATTGCTGATTGTCGGCAGAAGAAGGAGCTGCGATGTAACCTACCTAAACTGTCTCTATCAACAGAGATTTATCAGCAGTGAATGTGTGAGTAATGCATTCATTTCATTCATGACGAAAGTAGCGAGAAAAATTTAGCTGTTCGTTATCGCACACAGCGCTTTAAAGCGTAGACATCAATTCACTTTAACGCCTCGCAGTTGGTTTGAAACTAGTTCCTTCAGTATCGTGACTAATCCCTTGTTCACACGCGCCGGTGCATACATTGGCGCTTTACATCAAGTGGGATTGCATCTCACCAGTGGGCGGGCCGCGTGGGATGATGAACTCATTAATAAATGTGATGATGCGCTACATCTCAACACAAACATAGATGATTATTAATATTTTACTAAAGTGCAAAGTAATGTTTTTCAAAAACACTCCTCGAAAAGAACATACTCCGTATATATTGTAAAGAATTTATGAAAGTGAAAACACTGTTCAAATTTTAACAGCTTCTGTGGCGCAGTGGTTAGTGGTAGGAATTTTTTGAACCTACCTACCTACTTTTTATACGACGCCGACGAGATGAGCGAGACGTTCACCTGATGGAAGTAATAGGTTTGCCCGTAACAAAGTAGCGCTAGTTACGACTTTATACACAGCGTAACAATCAGCTCGCGCAGTAATTTCAACGACCTACAACGACCTTCTTATTAGAATACGGTAATGTATGCATACTACTGCCTAGCGACAGAAATTAGTGCGGCGGTGATACTTAGATGGTCTCCGACAACAGAGACCTACCACCAGAAGCTACAAATTTCATATTGTAAATCTGCCGATATAACATCATTGCTGTTTCGATTGTTAAGATATGACAGCTATTGTCAGCACCAAATGGAGTTAAGGTCAAGTAGCTCTTCGTTCATTAAAAATGAAACTCACGATGATACTAACACAAAATTATGACATACTGAGTGGTATTAAAAATGTGATATAAATGTAAATTACTTTTCTTGACATGTTATCGTTTTTAAAATATCGTTATCATTTCTTATCGCGTAGACGGCAGGCGGGTAGCACTTGTTTCGGGAGTTTCAGGTCCACCGGTTCGATGTGCTATCCGAAATACAATTGTAATGTAATTCAGCAGTAGGTCAACCCTTTAGTAAGGTTTGAACAGTGTATACTAGTGTACATGCTGATCAAACCTCATCTGCTAATCTTAAATCGATAAGGAATGGCAAATCCAGTTCTGTGTATGGGCGCTTCCATGGCATTTAAAAAATCACATTATTTTGTTATATATATATTTCTTTATTCTAGGAAACGACGAGACGAGCGATGTTCACCCGATGGTAAGTGATACGTCTGTCTGTAATGTGGCCCTAGTTCGGATGATATACATTACAACACAATTAAGTTGTTAAGTCTCATTACCCACTGGGGTACTTAATATCCGAAAATACAGAATTTCACCAGCCACGACGTCCTTCATACCGGAACATAGTAACGTTTGCATTCTACTGTTCTGCAGAATTAGCAGCTGCACTAGTACCTACCTAGACAGTCTCGGGTAACAGAATCTTACCAGTAGTAGAAGATGGCTTTTGTTTCATGAATGGATTCTGTATGTCTTAATATTTGTTCATATATAATATTTATAAAATATTTCTTTTCTTTTCTGACGAAAAAAAATTTTTATTTCTACGAAACGTCGAGACGATTGGGACACTTAATTGTAAGTAATATGCTTGCTATTAACAACGTGGCGCTAGTTAAGACAATCCACACAGCACCACATTGTGTTCCGCGCTTTGAGACATAAGATGTAAAGTGTCGACACTCTAGTAATTTCACTAGCTACAGCACCATTCAAACTAGAACACGATAATGATTAGTGGTAGATATAGAGGCTGCGGTGGTACCTACCTAGAGTCTATATACTTGTAGGTACGACCGCAGCGTAGCTCTGTTGCCGAAGACCGTTCAGGTCCTAGACGTATCCTGCTACAGAGATCTACTCGCCAGTAACTGCAAATGTCTATAACTCATAGCCAATTATGTAGTTTAAAATGTATAAAATTATCTTAGGTATATCATTATTGAATTGGATAAATGAACTTGTGACGTTTCAGACTAGAAAGGGCAGCGGTGACGTAAAACGAAACGGATGCGGCGTTCTCTTTCCGGAATCGATGACGGCCAGCTTGTGACTATGTACAATATATAGAGATATATCGACTGCTTTCACATTTTAATACACCGTTGAAATATATTCGGCGTTATTTAAATATTTTACTAAAACTATGTAAATACATCTCCTATTTAATAACTTTTTAATATTAAAGTATAACTTTAACTTTACAATTTGAATTAATTCCAAGTTAAACGGCCATTGTACTTACATATAAAATTTATGCGTGCTAAGTAGTTAGTGTGATATTTTTCCTTATTGCGATAATGACTATGTTCTGACCATGTTACTGTGTAATATTTAATGGTGTTAGATCTCTTGTTGCTGGAGATCGTCTAGGTAGACATCACCGCAGCTTCTATTTCTGACAAACAGTAGTGTGCAAATATTACTGTGTTCCAGTTAATAAGGTGTTGTAAATAGTGGAATTATTGGAGTAACGAAACTTAACATGTTATATCTCAAGGAAACCAGCACAATGAATTGGTGTATATATCACTAACTACCGCCACATTGCTATGGGCGGAAGTACCATTTTTCATAAGGTTAATGTCTCTTATGTCACACATAAAAAAGTGTTCGAATTTACTGTCAGCTTGATAAACCACAACTATGTTCTTTATTATCGAATATTTAAAACAAATCTCGGCTCCAATGACACTGACGAAGCCATATTTGAAAATACACTTAGAAGTGGAATCGCTTACGATGGAACGGACATAGGCGAATGTATATATATATTGCAGAACTGCTAGATTTCTGTCGCCAAAATGATATTGCTGTTGAGTATGTACCTAAAGCAAGCATCTAAGCATTTTCTCATTAAAGATCTGTTATTCAAAACCTTATCGGAGCACTTGATAGTATAAGTGTACGTCACAGCTCCACTACCATTCAGCACTGGGTTTACATAAGCGTGTACATATTCCGCTATGCCTAATAGCTTTATTAAGACAATAAATAATAGTTTCTGTTTTAATATTATTTTTATTAAACTCGTAACAGAAAATTATTTAACCAAAAAATATTTGCAAAGTACTTGACTACGTCGAAAACGCGTTTTGTGTAACGACCCATTGTTTATTTGTATTTAGCTCCTATTTAATCGCAGCTAGTCGATAAATGATTTAATACGTTTTATTAACGCCAAGATGGCATAGTTTTAAAAGATACTAAAATTAATTAATTTTATTACACGTGTTAGTGATAATAGAGTCAATCAAATTGCGTTTTCGAATAATCTTATCGCAAATTGCGCCCCAAAAACTAAACGCTCGTATGTTTCTTTTAATAAAGTTTATAATATTATTATAACCTATCTCACACAACAATATAATCGTATATTATATTTATGTATGAAAAGGTTTTATTTTAGACACAGTGACAATTTATACACATATGAGACAACAGCCCAAAAAATGAGACTTTTTCATTTGTAAAATTATTAATCAATTGTACAAATAATTCATTTTGTGAAACTTATCCTTATAATATCTCTGGTTATGTGATGATTAAATTTGATAATTGGATTGTAAATGACTAAATGAAATTGTCTGCTTGAATAAGTTACAATGGATTCAGACATACGTTTATTACAACACTTTCTCTCTTCTATTGATTTTTAAAATTAACAAAAATCTCTTAATAAACATTGATTAAATAAACAAAGTCTATACTCTGCTTTTAAAAATGTAGCAGGGAAAAAGCTAAAGCCTTTTTATTTTTCTTAAAAGATCAACTTCTATTATATTTGCTTTAAACTTACAGAAATAAAATATGTTTTTAGTAAAAAATGCATACAAAATATAATATATGACATAACAATTGTAGAATAAAGTGATAATATTAGATAAATTAGGATAAAATGTTATCATACAGTTGAAGATTAAGTGGCCTTGGTATTATTGATATTATGTGTGTGAACATGATATACTTTAAATTAATAATAAATTATTTTTTAATTATTTTAAATTTGATAAAACCTTTGTGTGATTAATATTATTTTTATTCCAAATTAATAACATCTAACATTTACTTGTTTCTATTTATTTCTTTCAATGAAAGTAGGCAAAAGAGTAATCAAAAAGAAGCATAAATTTTTTCTGTGAGTGATTTATTTTTAGCGTAGGAAGTGTCAAGTGATAACTAGCCCGAAGTAAGGTCTGTAAACTATTTTTAAACCACTCTATGTACTAAAAATCAGGGGTTATTTGGTACCTGTAATAGAATAACTCCCATTGTAGTTGCAATATTTTTCTAAATAAAAAGTCAGATTGGTGGTTAAAAAATTACATACAAGGACAAACATCACCAACACAGTTTCTAACCAAGCACTCAAATAATGCAATTTAGCCTTCGAAATTTATCAAACAGTTTATGCAGGAACAATCACAAATACGCGTCACTTAAAAATAACTACGCGTGTCAGGTGATGTGATGTAACAATAATTACCATGTGTTTTTGTATTCATTAGGTCAGCAGTAGCGTCAACAACGTGTTGCTAGGAAACTGAGGTTCAGAAAGCGACCGCGTGCGCGGCGAAGTGCGCCGTGCTTACTACGTGGATAATATGATGTGCAATTTTGTGCACGTGCCAAAGCGGTCCTGAAAGGGTCATTACATAACTGCAGGGACGGTAGACAAACAGCAAGGAGGACATCAAACTAATACGACCGTCAAGCATCCGTTCCATATTTAGATGGAGCGCTAACGTCTGCGTCTTTGCATACTTCAGGCGACTCGTAACATTTTTAGATCCGCGTGTAAATGATACCTAACGTTACACGTTGTACCATAGGACTGACGCAACTTAATATTATTTGGTTGTTACTCAAAGAACAAATACAAAATGCGCATATAGGAGTAGAATATATAATTATTCTTAAACCTTTTTTATTTGTGAACGAAATAAGCCAAACAATTTAGGAAAAGTAGAGAAAATGACAAACAGTGTAGTCATTAAATGATACACTTACCTTAAAGATGTCACGTTGGTGTTAAACACAATTTAGAAATTAACAACAATAAACAGCATTCCGCGGCCACCGTTCTTGAAATCAACACTCAACAAACACCTCAACACCCAATCAGACCATAAACTAGAGAGTAACCTACATAAATAAACATATGATACAAAGCACGGTTTAATAGTATTTTCCTTGTCTATGTGTAACCATAACAGTTGAATAATTTTGTTATATAGAAACTATTTTATTTGAATACTAACAAATGTAAACACTAAAGCATCGGCCTTTATAAATTTTCTTTACAGAACGGAATATTTTTAATTAAGCTTAGAAATATCTATAGGTTAAAAAAATTCGTTCGAAAATGTAACTAATATTAAAATATTTGCACGTGTCAAAAACTTGAGTTTATTACTATTTACTCTTGGAATTTTTTTTAAATGACATTTATAATTTTTTTAATGTTATTTTAGATCCTTTTACTTTTGAATATAAGAACTGTTTACACGTTTAAAATCATTTTATTATTATTCTAATTCTTTTTTCCATTGTCATTATCAACCGACAGACGTCCACTGCTGCACATAGGCCTCCTCTAAAGATCTCCACGTCGATCGGTCCCGTGCTACTCGCATCCGGTGGATTCCCGCGAATCTTACCAGATAGTCGGTTCATCTTGTGGTTGGACTCCCAACGCTACGTACCGGTACGCGGGCGCCACTATACACTTCTACACACACTACACGTTTCTATTATATAATCATTAAATAATGAATGCATCAAAAATGTTTAGAATTTTTTTTTTTGTAATATTCACGTACACATAAAAATTAAATAAGATTTGTGATCGATAAATTAACAATACACTAAAGACGAATTCAGATTTAATTCATTACAATTTATTAATTACAATTAAAAATATTTAAATTTTTTATCAATAAGCAATATGAATAAAAAATACATGTAATTTTTGATGATTAATTTCAGAAAACTTAATCTTTTGCACGATAAATATTGAAGTTTTTATAAAGTGGCAACTATATTAATATCCAGAAAGAAGAAAACACGTTAAACTTGACGTGGACTTAACTAGCTGGCTCACTTTGCTAAACAATAATGAACTAGAATTTCTAACTACTTTAGTATTGTAACACAAGACAATTATTTCACTAACCAGCTACATGTGAATTCCTACGAGAACATGGGTTTAAATATCGTAAGTTCATTTTATTTTGCGTCTCAAGAGTAGTTTGACAGATATTTTCCGGAATTGGTAATACGTGTTGGTACAATTTTTGAAAGGTATTTTACTTTTATTTCACAGAAAATGTATTGTCTTTTATGTACGATGTTGTTACCATTATTTCTGAGTCCGAATGTTGAAGCAGCAGCTGTAATATCTATTGATTTGGGCTCGGAGTGGATGAAAATCGGCATCGTGTCACCTGGTGTCCCTATGGAAATTGTATTAAATAAAGAATCTAAACGCAAAACTCCGGCTGTAGTAGCATTTAGGGACGGCGTACGAACGTTCGGAGAGGATGCTGTTACTGTGGGTGTAAGGTTTCCAAAGAACACATATAAATTCCTGTTGGATCTTTTGGGAAAACCATTTGACCATCCTTTAGTGAAAGCGTACAGGTAAATAGTTAATTTGAATTAAAAATAACTCCTCATTTATGTACTTGTAATTTAATACTCATCAATAAATAAAACATTCATAACCTAATTTTTAGTGAACGGTTTCCATATTATGACTTAGAAGCTTCAGATCGTGGAACTCCAGTTTTTGTACATGATGAAAATATAAAGTTTACACCAGAGGAATTGGTTGCTCAACTTTTAGCTAAAGCAAAAGAGTTTGCTGAAATTAGTCATGGTAAGTAATTTTTTATATATTTTAAATGTAAAAATGTACAGTTTTGAAAAAAGATTCTTGAAATTTCTAGATATTTCGAAAAGTGTTATTTGATTGATTGATTAACTCTTATTTGGTTATATTGTAGAAATTGCATCATCTTATTTAGTACATTATTTTATGTCTGTTATGGATTTTTCTTTTTAATGAACAATTTAGTAAGTTATTAAAATTTTGAGCATAGATTTAATAAAAATTAAAATAAAAAACAAATGATTTCTTATATTTACACAAATACTACATATTCAATAAAATTTGTAAAATTTAGTTTTTTTTTCAAAATTACCAAATTTTCTTTATAGCAATTGTTTTTGTACTATATTGTTTTTAACTAATTTACTAGTATGTTTCATCTAGAACTATCAACCTTATAATTAAACCTTGAAGATTTTTTGTATTTTATGATCAACTTGAGATTGAATTTTTTAATTATGTTATAAAAAAATATATAATTTGGATAAGAATGCAAATTTACTTATTTATATTTTTGCTTCAGGACAACCGATCAGTGAGTGTGTGATAACAGTACCAGGATATTTCAATCAAGTGGAGAGAAAGGCACTGAAAGATGCTGCTGCTCTTGCTGGACTTAATGTCCTACAGCTTATTAATGACTACACAGCCATTGGCATTAACTATGGCATATTTAGACGAAAAGTAAGCAATTTTTTTCTATTCTTACATTACACATCATATTTTTTTTCCATTTATTGCTTTATTTTGATATGAAGCTATTAAACCTTCATTTCATTAAAAAACTCTATTATCCAATAAAAGATTTTTTAAACTTTTATCTGTTTTGCCATTATATCTATCATATATTTGTTGATTTATATAATAATCTTAATTCAAATCAATTACAAGGCTATGATCACAAAAAATTTCTATACACCTTTTCTTAAAGGAAATCAATGAAACTGCTTGGTATACACTCTTCTTTGATATGGGTGCTGTCTCTACAAAAGCAGCCTTGGTGGAATACAAGAATGTAAAAATAAAGGAAAAAGGTTATGTTGAAACTGTACCACAATTGCAGGTGATTGGAGTTGGATTTGACAGGTATGTACACAAGTGTTATGATATTTTGTATGTGTTTTGTGTTTGATGTCAGTATTATGTGTACTACAGATAGAACTCTTTACCTATTTCATTAGATATAACAAAGAACAATTAAAGAGATACTATTTTAATAAACATGATTTATCTGTATGCTGGAGTTACTACAACAGCATTTATTTCTATCATCAAGCAATAGTGTGCAAACTTTGCAGTGTATAGGTTTGAATGATGTTATAGTGTGAAATTACTGAGGTAAAGAGATTATCACTAAACTCCTCATCTGGCCAGGTATACAAAGCTAGAGTTTCCGTGCCCAGTAAATCAATATTATACAGACAGTAGCAACATGCAAACCATTCACATATACATATAATGATGGGAGTAAAATTGATGGCAGCATTGGAGTGTCACTTTCTAAATGGAAAGACAATGATTAAATTACTGTCTTCAAACTGAAACTACTGTACTGTTTACTAGGCAGAAATATCTCATGTCTTAGGGTGGCATCCACAATGTGATTCTGTATATATTATCCTAGCTTACATTACATTGTTTACGGAGGGCAAATCTTTTTAATCAGCTACCAACCTGTTTTGTTGCTTTATCATAAAATCTTAGAAAATGGACAATAAAGTATAGAACACAGTTACTTGAGGGGGGAGCAACTGGATTAGAAAAGAACAAGAATATGTTTCATGGAAACATTACAATAGACTTATATACAGCTTTGGATATTTTTCAATCTAGATGGTGATGATATAGGCAGATTTATTGCAAGTAATGAAAAGTTCTACATTTTTCGCATTTAAATTTCGTGTTTTAAAATTCATATTGTACCTTGGACCAGAACCTTAGGTGGTTTTGAAATGACCCTGCGTCTACGCGAACACTTGATCAAGGCTTGGGAGGCGAATGGCGGTGCTGATGTCAGAGCCTCTCCTAGGGCTATGGAGAAACTGTTGCGAGAAGCTGAGAGATTAAAAATAGTTCTATCTGCTAATACGGAACACTATGCACAGATTGAAAATCTTATGGATGATAAAGACTTCAAAGCTCTGGTAAATTATAATTATGTAGTTATTAAATATAATTATTTGTTAATTTATGGTATTAATGAGACATAATGTCTAGTTTTATGGTGCCACATATTATGTGGTGCAGTATCTGGTCAGAGTAGGGATTGTCAGAGAAAGCTTGGAGCAAACAACTCAATGATGACCATGAAGTGTCACAAATGTAACCTTTTTTTATTCTATTAAGCGACAAGATGAGTAGGATGTTCACCTGAAGATAAGTGATTTGCCTGCCTATAACAACGGCGCATGTTAGCATGTTATACACTGCACTATAATGTGTTCGTCGCCTTGAGACTTAGGATGTTAGGTCTCGTTACCGTTGTAATTAGATTAGTTACAGCACCCTTTAAACCGGAACACAGTAATATTTGCATATTACAGTTTACCGGCGGAAATAGGCACTGTGGTGGTACGTATTTCCATTATCTCAGATTACAAAGACCTACCACCAGTATATAATAGATTTATATTATTATTTTTGTTTGAACAGGTAACCAGGGCAGAGTTCGAAGACCTGTGTTCAGATTTGTGGGGCAGGGTGGCAGGGGTAGTGCAACGTGCTGTAGCCGCTGCATCGAGTTCCGGTAGCGGCGCGAAATTAGTTTTAGCAGGAGGCGCCACTCGAGCCCCCGCTGTTCACGAGGCGTTGCGGAAGGCGGTTGGATACGAACTGGCCCGGTCCATCAACGCTGACGAGGCAGCTACAATGGGTGCTGTCTATAGGTAGGCGAAAGGTTGCATGATTTTGTTTTAAATCGGTTACATTTTTTTTATAGGAAAGACGGAGAAACAAATAAGCAGTCCATGTGATAGTAATTTATCACAATGTGTCATGGACAGTAGCAAAGTTTGAGAGAGTTACAGTTTTTTTTAACATTTTACTTTATCTTATTTATATTCACAAGATTTTAGAAGTGGTAAATATTTTTATAACAGGGTTTACATTTCTTGAGTGTTGTTTATGAAGGTTCAAGTATTTAAACTTATCTTTATCCCTAACACTATTTAGGTTTTTTTGCCAATGTCAAAATTATATTAAATGATACAAGTTATCATTTGTTTTAAATCTTCAGGGCAGCATCTCTTGCCACTGGTTACAAAGTGGCGCCATTGAATGTTCGCGATGCAGTGCTGTTTCCCATACAAGTAACGTTCACCAGAAATGTGGATGGCAATGAAAAACTGGTTTGTATAAATATTTTAACTGGTATGTTTATTAATGTTTACTAATTGGGTTGTGTTTTTATTCTATACTAAGCTAACCTTCGACCTCCAATTCACATGGTCTTAAAAGACTACTAGATTGTGTATAGTAAGTGAGTTTGCTTGGATTATTCTGGTTTTTATATGTTCAAAGCAAGAGCACGGCAATAGTGTTACGGCGACAGTTTTACAATATGATGCTATTGGCTGATTAGGCAGATTCGTAAAAATCAATAACCATACTGAACTTTACGACATTTGGCTCTGGAATCAAACCAAGTTTCTCTATGTTACTAGGCATTTGGTTAGTCATTGCATAACAGGAGCAGTTAATTAATATAAATATTCACCTCTTAATATAATTAATTACATTAGCCTCTTTGTTACAGATAAAAAGAACACTTTTCGGTTCTATGAACCCTTACCCACAAAAGAAAGTAATAACATTCAATAAACACACAGATGACTTCACATTCAATGTGAATTATGCTGAGCTAGACCACATACCTTCTACTGAGTTGAATTATATTGGAAGTTTCAACTTAAGTCAGGTTATTTTATCTGCAGTTAGTGAGGCAATTGGTAAGTACACAGGAGATAATATTGAACATAAGGGAATAAAGGCACATTTCAATATGGACGATTCTGGCATACTTAATTTAGTCAACATTGAATTTGTTGCTGAAAAGACGGTAACGGAAGATGATGAAGACAAAGATAGCACTCTTTCTAAGATTGGCAGCACTATAAGTAAACTATTCGGTTCCGATTCAGAAACAGAGAAAGTGGAAGATAAACCAGATGATAAGCCAAAAGAAGCAGAAAAAAATGAAACTAAATCTAATGAAACAACTACAGAGAAACAAAACACTACTGAAGTTGAGAGCAAACCTAAACCGAAATTGGTGGTGTTAAAAGAACCAATTAAAAATGAAGAGTTGATTCTCAACTTGCAACCATTATCACCAGAACAATTCAAAGAATCTAAAAACAAAATCAAAGAGTTGAATATTATTGACAGGAAACGAGTTGAAAGGGAATCCGCTTTAAACAATCTAGAAGCTTTTGTTGTGGATGTTCAATTGAAAGTAGATATGGATGAATATGCTGAATGTGGTACGCCGGAACAAATTGAAGAGATTAAAAAGTTGTGCAGTGAAATATCTGAATGGTTGTATGACGAGGGTTACGAAGCCGAAACTGTAACTTACGAGGCTAAACTTGCGTTGTTAAAGGATAAAGCCAATCCCATTTTCTACAAACACTGGGAACATAGAGAAAGGCCTGATGCTGTAGCTGCTATTCAGAACATGCTTAACAGTTCTCAAGAGTTCCTCAAGATGGCAAAGAACTTGACGAAGGAAGCAAATTCGGAGCGCGATGTGTTCACGGATGTTGAAATCGGCGTACTAGAGAAGAAAATTGACGAAACAATATCGTGGCTGGCAAATTCGATAGAAGAGCAAAACAATTTACAGAAGAATGAAGACATTAAACTAACCGTTGATAGCATTAGAGAGAAAATGTCCACATTGGACAGAGAAGTAAAGTATCTTGTCAACAAGATGAAAATGTGGAGGCCAAAGAAACCCGCTAAGAAAGAAGCGGAAAATAAAACAGAGACAGTGATACAACCTGAGAAGGAAGAAGAGATAGAAGCAGCAGAAAAACGAGAAGAGAAACCGGAAATTTCAAAGAAGGATAACGAAGGCGATGAAGTGCCGCAGTTGTCTGAAGAACCAGAACATTCCGAATTATAATAGTGAAGTGTGAAGTGATATGATTTATTAGTCTAATTTCTTTTTTTACTTTGAAAGTCGATGGGATTTGTTCACTTTTCGTATATATACCTATTGTTTCGCACAAAAGTATGTTAAGTTATTATAGAGGCTCATAGAGAGACAGATTTAATTACAAACATTGATTATTATGGGCAGAAGGTAGTCCCTGCCGTGTGTATAGACCTTCCTCAAGTATGTCTCTTCCGATGGATCTTACGGCGCTCGATCTTTACCATATCGTGGATTAACTTTGTGGAGCTCGCCATCGCTGCGTCTATCGGCACGCAACCATCCCTATTCGGCTTTTCGCTTCTTTATGAGGTCTAATATATAAATTATTAATCCAAAATGAAGCCATTACAATACATAGGTTTTTTTTTTAAATAGGTCATATGCAGGTAAATATGATTTAATATATGAAAAGCGAACAAATTTTGAGAAACATGACGGATAATCTCAAATTCATTTAATCGCCGCTATTTGTTTTATTTTGCTGTTATTAATGACGTATGATAGACCCCAACTTTATTCTCTATACAACGAGGGTACTTTACGAGCAGATCGTCCATCCGATTGTAAGTGATACGACAGTTTATAACAATGTGCTGGTTACGATGATGTAAAATGTCGTTAAGATAAGATGTCAAGCATCGTTACCCCAGAAATTTTATTAGGTATAGCACCCTTTAAACCAGAGATCAGTAATATTTGACCAAGACTATTCAGAGGTAGGAATATGCGCTGTGGTGGTACTTACCTGACAACCTAGCTGATCTCTAGCAACAGTGACATCACCAGAGAAGCAAGTGAAAGTGAATAATCTTAAATAGTATCTATGTATATAGTTTCAAGGTTTGATTCAATACCACTTTCTGACTAAGCTCATTTTGTTACCCATTAAATATCATTATTACTATATTATATAGTACAAATTCATTATTTTACGTTATATTGTTAACTTTATCAAAACTTTAAAATTGTCTATGGTACGTCACTCAATAACATATAAAAGCTTTTTGGTTGTTAATATTTTTGTTTCTTTTTTATTTATTTAAATAGGACTGCGGCATTTTCAATAGTTTCACATGATTTTCGCAATTTACCCCAAGATAATAGCTATCAATTATAAACGGGGATCTCTATGAGATTAAAAACCCCAAAAAAAAAATGAGAAAAATGTGTAAAGCGGTATTGTATTTATTAATGTAAACCTATAATGTGATAAAGGAGTGACTGTAAATTTGTGGGAGTTTCGAACTGTTTTTCTGTAATGGGCAACACTGGACTTTTTTTAATTTACAGTAGTGAATGTCGCACGGATTGTTTAGCTTAGACATTAAGCCTTTAAAATGTCCTAATTTTAGAGTTAATATTCCATTGTATTAAATTACAATTTAATTTTGTTGTAATAAAAGAACATATTTATTATAAGGAATATAAAATTTGTCGTTTGTTACAACAAAATTAACTCGTCAACATAGCGTATGTGTGTTTATGACTTGTTTTGTGCATTTACGATTTATTTTTGTGATTGCGTAGTTTCAACGATTAGATTATTTTTAAGCTTCACGAGTCTTCTTTCACAGCGTTTTTTTTTATCCCTCAGTAAGGATTATATTAGAACATCGGTGTAAGAAAGAGTATATACGTGGGATGTGATTAATGAGTTACAGAACTCCGTTATCAGAAAACAGTTCACTAGTAGAAAGTAGTTCTATTATATTATGCAGCGTCGATGAGATTTCTTCACCACCCAGTCGCAAATGAAAATAAATTATTGATAGATCATTTATATTGTTGTTTTATTCACTACATGATACGTTCCTGACTTACTAGTCTTTTTAATAGCTATAGTATCATTGTCTCTATTATCAACATAATTGTATTATGCCTTTTTTTAATAGACCATAACTACATTCTTGAATATGGATTATAATGTTGATTCAAGCTATTTATACATAAAATGAAAGTATTGCTATTATTTCGAGGTTTATATTATTGCCGAAAATCTTATTGGATCGGTGCGGCCCCATAGAGCACTTCAGAAGCGGTTAACCACATCCGTTCCCTATACGTTACGTAGGCACTCGTATAAAAGTCCCGTATTAAACATTAACAAATCTCGATTTTCAAAAATTTATGTCTTCAGTATTATTGTAATAAATATAAAATAATATTAAGTCCTTACATATGAAATTGGGGTTTTGTACGGGAGGAATATAAAGTCAATTTATTTTTAAAAATATTTAATTAATCAAAGTATGCACCGTTGTCAACTAAGCACTTTTGCCATCTCATCGGTAGTTCATTGATCCCTTTACTAAAAAAAGTCATGGGGGCGAGAATCAAAAAACTCTGAAGGCGGTTTGGAGTATCGCATCGACGTCGGATTGTATTCCTTGTAAGAAGTTGTCCAAATTCCGGAAAAAATGGTAATCTGTTGGGGCAAGGTCGGAGGAGTACGGTGGATGTCGCAGATATTCCAATTGTAGCTCATCTAACTTAGTGGTTGTTTGTTGTGCAGTGTGTGGTGGTGGTGTTGCGTTGTCGTGAATTAGTAGTGGCCTAGAGCGATTGACCAATCTCGGTTGTTTCGCAGCTAGTTCTTCCTTCATGGTTTGCAGTTGCTGACAATAGATATCTGCCGTAATCGTTTGGCCAGATTTTAAAAAGTTATAGTGATCGGCACCGGCGCTAGTCCACCAAAGACTCGCAAGTAACTTTTTCCGAGTAAATTTTCGTTTAGGCCAGGATTTGGCTGGGTCTCCAGGGTTCAGCTTTACTCAATTCATGAGGCACCCATCGTTCAAGTTTTTTTTCTTTCCTGATTTGCTTCAAGTGGATTAATACAGTTTTGTCACTTACCCTGAAGCCTTCAGCTCTCTATGAAGTGCTTTGTGATGGATCCGCTTCCATAATAGCCTTTAATTCTTAATTTTCCACTTTGGTTTCCCGCCGTCCATCAGGTCAGTTTTGAAGGTCGAAATTTCCAGCATGTAAACGTTGAAACCAAAAACTACCGTGCTTTCTTTTGCGACACCAGCGCTGTACACATCATTAATCCTTCGAGCAGTTTCTGCAGTACTGGTGCCACGTTAGAACTCGATCTCGTAAATATACCGATATTTCATGTTTTCAATTGCACGGTAATAAGCGACACCAAAGAAAAAAATTATGAAGAAAAAAGAAATGAATGACTGTTTTCAAAACTCGAATGTAGCAGCTAAATGAATTTATAAATTTGAATTTAGAATTCTTAACCAAAGAGGAAATATTTCAAATGAAAGTGGTCAGTACAACAAAACGCTAATTTCATATGTAAGGATCTAATAAAAACTTATAAAATAATAAGATGTAATGAAGTAAAAGATATTGAAAAAAAAACTGCTTCCACAGATGTCTTATAAAAGTGTATTGATTTTTCAATGGATTAATATTAGAGGTTAATTTTTTCTAAAAAAAATTGCTATTATAATGGGACCATCAGGAAAAACTTTACGTTAATCAAAAAAGTTACACTCACATTTGAAAAACTAGTCGCCGGTAAAAAATTACATATTTTATACTCTGCCATTTAGAAGTCAGCTAAGAACGGATTTTATAAAATTCCTTCCCCAATAGGAGTTACGGGGATGTACAGTTAACAAAGCGGGCGGGGAACATATATAATATTAATTTAAAGTAGACAAAGCAGTAGATTATTTTTTTATAATATCATATATATCTAAAACTAGTATTTATAATAAACCCTTTTTCATATGTTATAATCAAAGATTCCAAAATTAAAACTACATAGCCAGAGCAATCCTTACATGTGCTAATATTTTAAATGAAAGTAAATGTATGAAAATTCCAAAGGTCAAGAAATAGTGGTTTATTATAAAATGGAAATATTCATTAATTTCCTTTCGCACAAATTAGTTTTGTAGTTTTGATTAAAAGGGAAACATCAATAGAATGTCCATTTCGGAGCCGAGATGAAAAGCACAATTGATTTTACAAAGGCTCTTTGATAAATTTCCCGTTCATGTTTAATTAGTTTAAGATTGCTATAATATAAGGGAGCCAATGACGAAATGCCAGAATAAAATAAAAACTGGGTACAGCTACGCTGTTTCATTTAAAGTATGACTTTATTCATTTAAATCTTCACTTTTGTTTGCAATAAACATACCTTGGATAATCATCTCAAGATGAGCACCTATATCGTCGGATGTCGTATAAGCTGTTTACTGGTAGTAGGTTTCTCTCATCGGAGACCGTCTAGGTGCGTACCACCACAGCGCCTGTTTTTGTCGCCAAACAGTAGTGTGCCAACATTACTGTGTTATAGTTTAAAGAGTAGCTAGTTAGGTCCGGTAGCTACTCGTAGTATAATTACTGAGGTAGCGAGACTCAACATCTTATGTCTTAGGCAACGAGCGCATTGTGGTGTAGTGTATAACAACCTAACTAGCGCCACGTTATTAAGAGCGGGCATATCACTTACAATCAAGTGAACGTCCCGTTCGTCTCATCGCTTAACTGTATAAAAAAGCTACAAGTCATTAATGAAATGGTTACTGCATGGGGTCAAATTAAAAAGCTACATGTTTAGTAACACTATGCGGATACTTGACTCGGGGTACATCACACGGGTGGTAGAAAATACACCATCTTTTTTGCGCTATAGTTAGTACCATTACAATATTTGTTGTTGGTTTCTCCATTTACTACTTAGTATGAAGAAAATTGCGATGATATATAATATGTGATCCCTTTTACCCTGAACCCTTGATCCCTTTACATGAATTGATACTTGGATAATGTCGAAGATATGATACATTCATATAATGCTGTAATAATTAAGTTTCTGTTACCAGTGACCGTCTAGGTAGGTACTACCGCAGCGCCTATTGTAGCCGCCAAACAGTAGTGTGTAAACATTACTGTGTTGTAGTTTGAAGGACACTGTAGCTAATGTTATCACTGGCGAAACGAGACAACAACTTAAACCTCAAGTTGAACGCAATGTTGTGCTATGAATATAATCTTAACTAGCGGTACGTCGTTATAGGCAGGCGCATCGCTTGCTATCAAGTAAACGTCCTCCTCGCATTAAAAGAATGATATATAATGTATAAAAAAAATAACCAAAGCTAATTTTTGTTCGAGAAATAATGGAAACAAACGTTATTTTTATTTAAGCGACTAGATAAAAGATACCTTCACGCCTGCCCATGACAACGCGGCGCTAGTTAATATTACATATACTGTACACTAAATTGCGCTCGTCGCCTTAGACATAAGAGGTTGAGTTTCGTTACCCTGGTAATTACCGTACCTACAGCGCTCTTCAAACCGGAACACAGTAATGTTTGCACACTACTGTTTGGCGGCAGAAACAGGCCCTGGTAACAAACCTACTCAGACGGTCTCCGGCAACAGATCTATTACTAGTAATCAGATCCTAACTATTAAATTACAATGTTAAATGGATTCTAAAACACGGATTGTTTTTATTTAGTCCAATTTATTTCCTTATCGTATCTAATTGCTGGTGTAATGTTTCTCTTTCGTAACATGAAAAAAAAAATGGTTAATTGAACTGGTTTTTATAAAATTGATATTGATACAGTTTCTCTGTCTCGCAAACCGATTGCTTAGTGCTGAGGGTCGTGACTCCTTAGCGATAACCTGCTTCCAATGTTATACCAGCTTTTTTCTGTTTTCTTTTCTCTTGTGCAAAAAATCATTGCAGCCGATAAACATCTACTGCTGGACATAGGCCTCCTCCAAAGATCTCTACATCAGTTGATTCTGCGCTGCCCGTAAAACCTTCGGGCACTAGGTTCATATAGAGAGAATTGGGCCATTTTCCACTACGCTGGCTCATTACGGGTTGATGGGAGCTAGAGCCTTGTTGGTTGATTAGCAGGGTGCACCACGAGCAGGTGAGGTTGGCTTGGGTCCCTTGAGATGTCGTGCGGGTCCACTTACACTCCATTGAGGTAAGATTTAAGTCTATTATATTGGAATAAATATTGATAGATAAAAATAAAATTCATATTTCTGAAGCAATTCGGGGTCCCGATTAATTAAATTCATCCTCTAAGCTTAACCTAATTGTGCCATCCATCATAATACAAAGTGGAATTCCATTGAGCTGACAAAATGAAAATTGATGATTTCCGTACAGCGGGTCATTTTTTGTTCTTGCTTTAAAAGACGCTTAAATATTATTTTCGGTAATGGATCGTGTTCAACAAAAAATAGTTCAACGTTTTCCTTCCAACGTTCAAAACTTCGAGAAACTCAATAAATATTAAATTTTCTCAAAGGTTAGCAATGAAAATGATTTTTTTTTGTTCTATGCAGCGACGATACGAGTGAGACGTTTACTTGATGGTAAGTGACACGCCCGCCTATAACAACATGATGCTAGTTAGTATGGACATAAGATGTTAAGTCTGGTTGCCTCAGTTATTTCACTAGCACACTACTGTTTGGCGGCAGAAATAGGATCTGCGGTGGTACCTATCTAGACGGTCTTCGGCCACAAATATCCACTCACCGGTGAAAATCATCACCATATAAATAAACCCCATATTCCAAATGTTGTCCTTGAAGTATAATATTTCAGTTTTCTCTTATTTCCCTTTCCCGAGAGCTATCATAGGATTCGAACCCACGCTCTTCGAGACGTGTGGCGTCATACAAAGCTATTATGCTTTTAGGAGTAAGAAATTTTCCCTTCATTCGTAAAGGGTGTATCACAAAGATGGTGTATCTTTTGTGACATTTTCTTATTATTATGTCACTTTTTATAGCAACCTTATAAATACTACGAAATGAAATTTTTTATAAAAGTTGATTAGTAATAAAATTATAAAGAATCTATGAAATTAAAAAAAATAAAAAGCGACCATGTACAAATCATTCCGCGTCGAAGGGGCGTTCACTACTTTTCAGGTGACTGACGAAGAAACAAATCCAATTTTCACTATATCTGTATATAAATACACTGTAAATATATATATATACTCTGTCAAATACATTGCAACACAAAGTTAACGTTCCGTTATAAATTACGATGCAGTTTAAAGTTCGAAGCCATTCTGTTCAGGAAAGTACTTTGGTTTATAGATACCATAAGCTGTGTGCGAGCGTTGTTCTTGTGTTACTGAGGTCTTCGGCTCGAAATTTATTGGATTGGAACATGTTGTGGATAGTTATTAACCTTTACTCTCACGCCGCCCCCAAACGTTTCTCCAATGATATATTGCTCTTAAAAATTTCAAAATTCTACTACTAAAACTATGTAACAGTAATAGCCTGACTTAACAAAGTTGAGAATTGTTTTTCTTTGTTTATCCTAGCGTTGAGACGGGCGTGTTGTTCACCTGATGATAAGTGATATGCCCGCCTATAACAACGTGGCGCTAGTTAGGATAGTATATTCTGCATAAAGTTGCGCTCGTAGCCTTGAGACATGGGATCTTAAGTCTCACACACAGTAATGTTTGCATAGTACTGTTTGGTTTCAGAAATACGAGATGCGGTTGTATCTACTTAGTTTCCAGCAACAGAGACCTACCACCATAGAAGTGTAATAATTAAGTGTAATTAATATAGTACAAAACTGATTATGTTGATGCCAGATAAATGTGCAAGTTTTAATTTGCCTTTCATAATATCTAGCAGTATCTACTTATGAAAATAGATAAATCCATCAGCAGTTTTCTTATCTTAAAATTTAAAATAAATTATGAATTGACCAATGCTTTAGTATTTAATATTTATTTAAGTACTGCTTAGATCGTATGTTTTAGTCTTGGTGGTAAGTCTCTTGGCAACGGCTGTCTAAATAGGTACCATCATAGCTCCTATTTTTTTCGGCCCGAAGTAACGAGCACAATGTGGTGCTGTGTATATCATAGTGCTCCATTCTTATGGGTCGGTATATAATTTATATATCGGTAAACGTATAGCACATCTCTTCGTGGAATAATAAACATATGCTGGTTTTTATCATGTAGTATCTTTAAAGGCACCTGGGTCGGACTAACGTTCTATTGCCAGAATATTTTTTTTCAAAACGGCTTTTGTTTTGTCGGAACCCATCCCGAAGGAAACAGTCGGCGCCCGCGCCATCCATTGGCGCCTTTCTCCAGGCGAGCGAGACCTCCGATTATGTGGTATGTGTAAGAAAGAGCAAAAGCATCCCGCGCCCGGCCCGCAAGCGATCGAGCCAAATGAATCCAGTTTGGTTGTTGTGTTTGGTGAGTTAGTTGTGTACGGTTTTTACGATGCGAGTTTTATTTCCGTGAAGTTAAACAAATACTGATAATTTTTTATGTGAAAATTTACTGAATATAAACGATGTGTAAGTGTTGAATTGGACATCCATTGTATCAAATCTTGAAACGGTAAGTAAGAATGCAAGCTATCCCTCCCTCGTCCCTCTTTTAAGAATGCAGTATACCTTTGTATTTGACTCCTGCGCACCTTGCGTGTTATTCAAGAATGGAGACAAGTTAGAAAAAAAAACACCCACAACTCGTATTTAGGCGTCTAATATTATTTTTTTTTAAGCTATGGGTAGAATAAAACAATGAATCCTCATGTATTATTTATGCGAGTGTAATAAACACTGTTTTACATATCATAACAATTACATACCAAAATAGTAACAACAAATGATACGATGATACAAATATCTTGCCGCAATTGATTAAACGATTTTTTTTATTTAAATTGGATATAATATGTGATCATGTTTTAAAAATATGTTGCTGAAATTTGCTCAGAATCCGTACAGTTTGCTATTTTTTAAAAATATGTTCGCAGTCGTAATATAAATATCAGTATAAATCTAACAAATATAATATTCCATTTTTACTTCTATATATACAAAACACACAAATAAATAGATTTGTTGATTTGATGAATTGGGTTCTATTTAAATAAATATATGTATATATACTTACATTAATATGTAAATCAAACATTGTCATGTAAACAAAAAAAAATAGTTTAGTTATTATTCAAATGAACGAAGGCAGTCACAACGCAAGACTGTATAATTTAATATTCATATAAACATAATTTTAACGTCTAAAAAAGTCAAAAGTATTTCGCTATGAAATTACTGAGTAAAGAATAAAACAGTTTAAAGTGTTATTAGTCTTGTATTTTATGTAAAATGTAATGCTTAAATAAAAAATGTCAGTTTACAAACTTGGCTTTATCCCAATCGCTGTTTGGTCTTCTGTGCCATCTTACGGTGATAAATGATGAGAGAAAATCTCCAAAGATTAAAAAATAACATTTCATTGTGGTTATTTGGGTTTTATAAAATGTTGGATAATCTTTTTAAAAGTATAGTTTCAAATGTTTTAAAAAGTAAATTTTATTTTTTATTACATTATTAATATTACATTTATGACGAATGTTTAATATAAAAAACACGATTTAACGTTTTTGAATTTAGTTAGCAGTGGTAGAAATACTATAGGAATCCGAACAATCCCAAAAATACACAAATAGTATTTATGGTTTTTTTGTTATTGCATATAGAGTCGTGAAGTCATTGTTAATACTGTTTGTCAATCGCAGCAATTGTAAACATTTTTGCCGCCTTGAAAAGCTGAAATGATTATAATGATAACTGGTGGTAAGTCTCTGTTACAGGCCGTGGATCCGGGTCCACGCGCCCAATGTCAGATAAGCTGTTTAAAATCGAATGGCTCGCAGCGTTGACATTATCAGGAATCCAAGTCTCTGTTGCCGGAGACCGTGTACGTGGGTACCATCGCACCACCTTTTTCTGTCGCGAAACAGTAGCGAGCAAACATTATTGTGTTCCGGTTTGAATGGCATTGTAGCTAGTGTAGGGTACTGGGGTAACGAGACTTAGCATGTTATGTCTCAGAAGACGATCATAATGTGGTGCAGTACAAAACATCCTAACTGGCGCCACGTTGTTATAAGCGTGCGCATCACTTACCGTCAGGTGAACGTACCGCCCGTTTCGATGGATAATTGTATTAAAAAAAATTTGGTACTTCAGATTGATCCAAAAGGTTATAACGGGAAATTTGGTTCCTGACGAATAACTTTTTATGTGAAGTCTAATCACCAGAGACATGCCATCGATTTACTATCCATTCTTTTACAACCATTACTCATAAAATATTCGAAAGGTAGTTGTCTGTGTTCTGGCATTATAGCACTGCTAGCAGCCATTCCTTGCAGACTTTGCAAGTAGATCTGAAGAAAACTCAAAGGTTTTCAAGAATGTGTCATAAGCTTGAAAAGTAGATGATACTTAGCTTATTAATTTGGAAGTGTCCTTAGATTTAAATACAGAACTTAGAAGCCATACTCATTATTTAAGTTTAGTTTAATTATTCAGAAGATTTCCGATGTTTTAGGTACTAGTCCTGTTCATTACATTGTTTGGAGATTGTCTTGAGTAACTGTCCTATATGTAATGCTTGCGTCGGTCTGTGATTGTTCGGCCACTTGATGCATGAGCTTCCATCTCACGCGTCATTGTACCGAAATAATTGCCATACATGATGTTAGAGTTTACACGCTCTATAACTTTGATAACATATAAGTAAATTCTATCACATCCCTTCAAATTCGTGTTTAAAACTTATAGTTTCAGATAATTAGCTAGTAGTTAATATTGTCTTCTACACGGCTATGAATTTAAATAAAAATTTGTTTTAGTCAATACATGTTTCCACAAAATATTAGAAATTTTGTCTTAACAAGAACACAATAGAATGTGGAGATTGAAATTTGAAAAAATTCCGCCTATTTTGATATTAGGAGAGTTAACTTGTAATTAAAAAAAATATCGTCATTAGGTAAGGTTATATTTGTATGTAATGTACATTGATATAACTAGGAAGTTCCTAATGAATTGTACGTAAATTGTAAACTTGGAGTAAATTTGCCTCTCTCTTTATAATAACGTCTCAAAAGGATCTGGAGTCATCTGAAACGAAAGTCAAAGCGAACAAACATAGTAAGTAAACGGCTAGATTTAATTTATATCAGAAATTCTATCTCTTAAATCAAAGTGAATATATTCAGCAAGTCATTAAGTCCAGCTAGAGCTTGTTTACTTTCGAGTTGTCCAATCGTTATGAGCCAATGAAATTTATTTCTAGTATTTACACTACTAAGAAGTATACGCAAAGGTTCATTTTAAGCCGATTTTATGTTCATAATATGATTTTTCAATACATTTACATGAGTTATACTGCCTATTATATTTACATTAGGCAAATACTTCCAATTATTTGCCCATACATAATTTCGAAATGAAACTAAGAAGAGTTAAAAAGTATATCCAAAGTAATGTGCATGACTAGCTCTTTAAGTTTTTCGAATTGAAGGGATGAAAAATTATGTCGTTTATCTGTAATATTCCTGTTATTAGTTTATATTTAGTCGTAAAATTTTAAGGTATATTCTCTATTAATATTCGACGTGATAGTACGAGTTACATACTGTCATTTATAAGGGCAACATACATATCGAATAATGTTTCACCTTAATTAACAAAAAGCCTCGGAATGAACCAGGGACTTCAGTGTTACAAAACAAGCTGTGATCCATCGAGGCATTTGCCTTGTGTTCAATTGTGAATCGGGAACATCAAAAGTAGAGAAATTTTGGTCGAGTAAAATAAGAGAGTGGAGGTGGTGGTGGGATTTTTCGAATGCGACCGGTTAGCTAACACTATCATATTTTCAATCTGTTATTATAACATTGCTGTGTTTTCGTTGTCAACAGATGAGAGCCAGATTCTGGTCGTACAAGTATACGTACGGTATCGTTATCGTTTAACATTTGAGATTGTAATGAACCGTCTTGATTTTATTCCGTTAAAAGAGAACCAATTAGATACCATAAAAAGAAGAGAGGCTCGATTGTGATTTTTGGAAATGCACTACTGACGGCTCAATTATAACATTTCTCGTAATCATCCGATTCTCGTCTAACCTGTTAGCGAGGAACGCGAGTCGCAACGGTTTTTCTCCGAATGCCATTCTGTACATGTTAGCTTGTGATGTGAACAAGCTGGAATCAAAGACGGACAAAAAAAGGAAATAGAAACAAAAAGTAGCACTTATATGTGTTTCCATTTTGAAAAAGAAAGCAAACCAATTAGCAAAAGAAATGGAAGTATTATTAAAATTAGCGTATTGTATTTTTAATCCTTCGTATGATTTTTGGAATATTTTTTTTACTTTTGAACACACACATTCTCACTACGAGTGAGTCAAGATCGTTTATCACACTGCCTTTTTTTGCCGTGAGAGGGAATTCTTTAAGAGATGTCTTGCGTTTTGGAGTGAAGACAGCGTTATGTGGAATTTGTAGTAGTAGCAGCCCACGAATCCGAAAATCCTTTTAGCCGCCTTCTACGACAGGCAGGGCTTACTTTAGTCCCATTCTTATTAGTTTAAGACTACAGGGTAGTTATCACAATGGCATAAAGCGGGTTGTTTTATTCTCATCACCTAAACTCTAACCTAAACTATGTCCACAACTAAATTATTTAACTTAACGTTAACAATTACATTTTAGGCATTGAGAAAACGTGAAAATAAAATAAAAAAATTGAGTACTAATATTTTGTAGTAAGTACTTTTTTGACTGTGTACTGAATTTTGACAACACGCTAATCTAATACATTATTTTAAATTTTATCTATCGCGAAGTGTTTAGGATGAAATTACTGCCTGTGAGAATTGTATAGGTATTGAATTAATATTTCTAAGATTATTCGAATATGGTTTTATTTTTCCGTGGAATTTATCGAGAAAAGAGTGAATAGGCTTCTTTTATACTAGTGCGCTTTACCTACTTGATTACATCTCCGCTTACAATTACGTCGAATCGTAATCAACCAGTAGCCTATAAAATATAAAAAAAAATTATCAGCACTTAACTTATACAACTTTACCATTTTTCGTTCTTAACTGTTTCATTTAAATAAACATTTTTTATTTTTCTTTCTTTAGCTAGATGTTATTAACACTAACGGCGTCTATATTATTCGAAAAAACAAAAGTTTGAACTCTGTTTGTACTGCTAATAAAAACTGGTTAATGTATAGCATAGTCCAGTATATAAACAAATAAAATATGTATTTGCACAAATATGATTATAATTGTAGTAACATCCGTTAGCTATGTGAGTAAAAAGTCAATATTTGAAAAAGAGATTTGTTGCAAAAAATATCTTTGGCAAATCAATATAACCAAAAAAAAAAATAGTAACTTTCGATTACCATCATTATCGCTCTATTAATATTATTTGTCTAAAGTATAAACTTTTATGCACATAATGGATATATAAATCACATCATCTTATTTTTATTAAATTTATATCTTTTACATAACTAACTATAGAGTACGTATGACTAAATATAAATTATTTTTATCAAAAAAAAAAAAATAATATGTAAAATCAGTAATTAAAAGTTTATTTCGCCAGTATAAATAAATTCAAATCGAAATCCTTATATTCAACTTATATTTAGTCACAAAATGATTTTCCATACGGACGTATGAAGAACTATTTGTTACATCCGAATAAGTTAACAATGTAAGTATAAATATTTAATAACAACTTAACAAATGAGTTCGCCAACGCTAAATAATATTAGTATTAATTAGTACGTAACATAAACAAATACATTTTGCGGAGATAACATCAAACGAATTGTTTCGCGGCTATGATACTCGTATCAAATTTACGCATGTTTGTAAACTGCGAATATTTATGATCCATACGCTACTGCGATAAGGAGATGTGTACGTGATTTGAGGAGCATAGTATCCAGGAGATAGGGGGAATTATATGACTTGTAGTCCAACGATCAATTGAGCGGATTCATTAAAATATTTCCTTATGTGTTAATCATTTAGTGTAAGTAAGCATTGAGTACTACAGTGCAGCGTTTGAATCAGTAACAAAATTGTAGTAGTATTAATATAAAGAATCATTATCAATGATCAGCGAATCTGTTCACGGATGGCCGTAAGTCTATATGGATTTCACAAAGTAAGATATTACGCTGTTTTATTTCAGTAAAGATTAATTAATGTATCTGATTATTTACACGGAAACATTGACTCATAAAATATCA
The DNA here is from genome assembly GCA_029034505.1 of Ornithoptera priamus. Classification (NCBI taxonomy): domain Eukaryota; kingdom Metazoa; phylum Arthropoda; class Insecta; order Lepidoptera; family Papilionidae; genus Ornithoptera; species Ornithoptera priamus. The sequence continues at coordinate 2,983,632 of JARDWD010000606.1, read as the reverse complement.
CACAGCAATAGTTTCCGCAAGCGTATATATTGGGAATCTAGTTATGTACTCTACGGTTGTTATACAAAAATGTAACAAATCAAACGTCGCCTAATCGCTTCCGACTCGTATGGGCAACGGTTATACCGCCATATTTCACAATATATCTCCGACAATGGCGAGAGTAACAACGGTAAATAACCCATATAAATCCACCTTAACGCCATAGCGCGGCAAAAGCGCAGTTGGTAACCCACAGCTGGGGGACTTGAAAAACTTTCCACTTGCCCATAAACTAGAGGTTTTAAAAGAAAACTTTTTTTATAAAATATTATTTTACGGGAATATTTTATTTAGTCACTAACAGAATCGACTGATACATCTCAAATGTAAACGAAAATATTTCTTTTGCTGGGAAAGTTCGAGTAACATATTTGTGTATTTTTATTAATTATTATATGTAACTCTATATTTTCCTTTATTTTACAAAGCAATCTGACATCCTACTCGGACGTTCACCTGATGATAAATGATACGCCGGCTCATAAGAACCTCGCGCTAGTTAGAATTGTATGCACTATACCACATCATGTTCGTTGCGCTTGAGATACATGATGTTAGGTTTCGTTACCACAGTAATTACACTAGCTACAGCGCCCTTCAAACTAGAACACAGTAATGTTTGCAAAGTACTGTTTGGCGGCAGAAATATACGCTGAGGGTGGTTACCTATCACGACGGTCCTCGGCCCACAGAGACCTACAAGCAGTAAATCTATCCACCAGTAATCTCTATTATCGAAGTTTTTGCACAGTTTAATAACGTCATAAGTATTTGAATGCGTGTGATTAATGGAAGTTTTGGGAGAAGTGAGCGTTTGCTTATCGGGATAAGTGGCCGTTAAATGAATAATCGATTCGTCAACTCCGGTCCGCACCAAAATTATCGGGTCCAGAAGAGGAATCTCACAAACAGCTGTGTTAAATTAATTAATGAAGTAAAATGTGTTGATAACGTTTTTTGGCATTAATTTGTGGAGTTGAACTTTATTATTATTTCCGTGAAATAAACCAAACATTTAGTTGATTGGCTTAAAACCTAATGACGGTTTCCTTATCTTATAGATATGCTCATGAAGAAAATTGCAAGTTCATATCTTTTTTGTATCTAAAAATATATCAATAAAAATATCCGCAATTACAAGAAGTCTACTAATTATAATTGAAAATGATGTGATACTAGCATCTTAATTAAAACTTGATGTGTTTTCAAATGTTACAGTTGACTTAATATATCAAGACAAAAAATGACAAGAAAAGAGTAATTTAAGAAACTGCTATTGTCAGCTTGAGCTGACGTTTTTCCTCGAACAAAGGAATAAGAATTGCTCGTAAATTTCTCCATTTTTGGACGTCTCGTTTGCTTCCCAACCTTTGGTTTTTGTTCAGAACAGATTAAGAGAAGCGATGTCGGTAAAATGTAGTAAGAAATTCACACACTTGCATTTGTAATTAATAGATCTACTTATGTTATTATAATATATTAAAATCTTAAAGGATGAATATTTTTTTATCGTCTTAGTGTCTCGTAAACGTTTGTAGGAATGGAGTAATATTTAGATAAAAAAATTATAATTGTGCAACGTGATTACAGTTTTGGCTAGAGATACTATAATCTTTAAAACCACATGTCTTAAAAGAGGAATTTTCTAGGGATAGTTATCAGCAGCATATTGCGCTGACCAAATCTCAGGACAAATGTAAGAATAGTTATAGTGGATGCCGTTTAACCATAAATTTGACTATGGTATAGGTATGTAAAGGTCACAAGAAAAGCTGCGACTTTTCTGCATGACTTCTTGTTTTTTGTCTTTTAATATATATAGAGATTAGACCAGCCAAAGGGATTAGCTTTTCATCCAATAATTTTCAGTATAATTTTTTAATGATCAGTAACGTAAGTAATGATTTGCTGTAGGAGAGATGTTACGCATATCGAAAACCAAACAATAGGAAATTGTTTTCTGTGCCCACTAGGCTAATAGTATAAAATAGAAGCCATGCCATATAATTTGTTGTTGAAGGTCATGGGTTCGTGGATGAATTACTCTTTAGGGAGCTACGAATCCGATTCCGAGGATAAGAGGCAATCAAATTACAATAGATCCCCGGGGCCGCAGTAGCTAGGCACGACCCAATTAATACTTTTAAACTAACAAGCTGTGCCCGCGACTCCTTCCACTTTGCTACAAAATTTAGAGAGACTCAGTAGCATAACTTTGGGATTAATACAATTTCATCAATATGTCATTACATTTGCAATTATTTTTAATGTAGTATCGAGCTTAACAATATCAAAAGGACATGTTAATTTTATCATAGATAAAATTCAATCAAATGATATCAATTTTAAGTAAGAACGAAACGGATTTTTAACGAAAATAACGTACGTAGAAATTAATATAAAATTAAGTTACATGTCAACAACATTCCCTGAATTGTACACGTTTTAATATAAATCATAAACAATTTTACTTGTTGAATGTGCGTTATTAATATTTGTATGTCTACTCAATAAATTTGCTCAATCTGTATCGATATCGATTTTTAAGTATGTTTTAAGTATCATATTAGAATTCAGGATTGAAATTCCAGTTAAAACGAAATAGCGTATATGTACTAAGATAATATACGATAACAATTCAAGAGCTTATTACTTCCAAGAAGAGAGTAATCGTGATTTTAATCTGATCTCTGCTCGTCGGAGTGATCTCTAGACGACGCAAGTTTCAAGTGGCCTTTTATCATCCACGATGGAGATAAATTTCCTTGTAATGCACGAGTGAAACTCTTAAAATATATTGTCATTGTGGTCTGATGTCTTATAGGTAATAAGGTAATAATATATTAGGAGTATTCAAGTTTCGGTAACAAGGAGTAACTCTTGGTAATTTGAGTTGAGGCATAAGGGTTTATGGTATATTACATTACGAGCTTGAATAGAGTGGTTAATGAAAACTTTATTACTGACACTTTTACTAACATTAGTTAATTGTGGTACAGTTACGCTCTAGGACAATCTGCGTGTGTGGCAAACATTACTGTGGTATCAAGAGCTGTAACTAGTGGAATTACTGGGGTAACGAGACTTAACATAGATTAGGCACAATATGGTGCAATGTATTCTATCCTAACACCATATTGTTTTGATTGGGCCTATCATTTGCTGTCGTATGAATGTCCAGCTCGTCTTCTCAATTAAAAGAAACATTTTGTGTATAACAATTAAATTCGGAAATAAAGTGTGTGTTTTATATTTTTAGTATATACATATAATTGTTAAGTTTTGTTTGCATCAAGCTGAGGGATGTGGTTTCAACAAAACAAACATTTGTATTAACAATTATTTGTCTTAGTCTGATTGCATCGTAATCATTTTGCTGTGCAGCATATCTTTGTTTACCCAAGTGCTGCCTCCAATAATACTGTCACTGGTAAACTTTGATAGTATTAAAACAATACAGTGTGTATATTAGATGAAGATCTTACATTATTATAACCTTATGGTTCTATAATTACAGAATTTGCAAGTGATCCTTAAACATCCTTGTTTGGCTGGTTCTTCACTTTTCTAACAATATTACACACAGCTTCATCGAAATTTATATTAAGTTGATATTAATCCTTGATGTTATGAAAATGTGTGTCGTATCCGGCTTTCAAAATTGCGCTTATAACATTAAAGATGCTTGCGGAAGTTTCATGTAAATGTAATGAAATATAATATGCCTTTTGGGCTGACGACGGTGGAATGGTTAAGGGATCGCCTTGGTACTTCTTATCTGTTATATATATTTTTGAGTTTTAGTTAAGATAGTTTATTAGAGCAAAACAAGGATGATATATCTAGAGTATTTCTGTTAAAAGCATGCTAAGTCAGAATATCATTTATATAGATGGCAATGCTGTAACCGTGGTAGATAGTCAATATATATATATATATATCTCTTTTTTATTAACGTGGAGAAAATGCCTGCGCATACCCGTCCTCGCGGGGGCAAAGACGGGTTATGTCAGACTTGCACTGACTAAAACCCCCACGATGTTCCAACTCATCGCCTGATGGCAGGGTCACAGCAAGGCTTTCGTACCACCCGCGACCCCGCAGGCGCTGACCGCTTTCGCAGCCCCATCTCAGGAGGGAGGGATAAACCCTCCCTTTTCACCTCCGCAGGGGCACGCCGGGACATACAGGGCGCCCTTCTCAGCCTCCTGCTGCCACGCGGGTAACAGATTCTTCCGAACCCGTCGCCCAGAGGCCATGGGCGCCAAGAAAGAAAATTCCTCCGGCTCCCTGCGACGGATCCGATGTTGGGCCCGCCGCTACCCGTTGTTAGCCGCAGAGGGTACTCCCTCCGCGACTCTACCATAAAGCATAAAGCCGCCCCTGCAGGCCCGGACCGCTCCGGTGAGCTCCAGTTATCCAACCGGTGCTCTAACCTGGAACGGCCGCCTCGGGCCGGCCCTTCGCCGCAGGCCGGCCGGGTAGGTTCCTCTTCGCTTCACCGTGGGCGATCCCGCCACGGTTATTGAGCCCCTCCGCCATGACAGGCGGGAACCTGTCATCGGTGTCAATATGAGGTTGGCAGATTCAAGCAGGTTGGCTAAAACTTTATCATCACCGATATTATAGTTATGTGATTAAGTTCCATTGTAATACTTTGAAATATAATTTTTTTAAAAAACATTTTTTTTTATTGAAATTTTTTTGATAAATTTCTTTTAACTGATTGCAAGAGTTTGTTCGTAAATTCTTTATCCACGTTGTTTGTTTTATAGTATTTACAAAAATCCAACTATTCCACAAGGTTCCGCCGATTGTATCTAATTCAAAATTGTGTTTATAATTTTTTTTTCATAAAGCAACGAGAGAAGCGAAGTATTCACCCAATGATAAGTAATATATCTGTGCATAACAACCTGGTTCTAGATAATATGATATACGCTGTTACACGTAGTTCTCGGCGCCTTAACAAATACATTAAATCCCTTAACGTCAGTAAATTCACTAGATACATCGTCGTACAAACCGGACCATAGTAATGTTTGTATACTACCATTAGGCGACAGAAATAGTAGATGCAGTGGTATTTGCTCAGACGGACTCTGGCAACAGGGACAGCTCACCAGAAGGATATAGTTTTGTTTATTAACATAATTTTCTTATCTGTGTTTTAACAAAAAGGTAAAGGTAACACTAAAAATAATGTGGCCTAAACTATAAATGAACTTATATAGGATTTAGTTATACTTTAGTGTTCAGCTTTATTGTAGGTTGTAGATTTTAGAACTTTCTATGTGCACATAAAGAGCACTTAGCACGGGCTACGCTGAAAAAAGTTTGAAAGTGTCTAACGCGATTTTCACCTTTATTGCATTTTATCATATATGCAAAATCCTTTCATATAAAAAGTCCGGGAGGAACTACATGGGGGTCTTTGAGGGGCGAAGTCGAACGGCACGTGGATTTTATGAATGGGTCGCCGAGAGCTTTTCACTTGGAGGGCCCTAAACTGAACGAGAATGGATCACGGTGGTCCGAAAATGTGGTTTTCCCTGTGAAGCTGTTATATCCTCTCTATTTTTTGTATCACTATACGGAAACACATCCTGTTTAAATGTTAAATTACATTTGAATAAGTGTTGCTTGTGTATACCGATTTTTTTTCTTCTAATTGTTAACGTTGCTGTAGTTTATTTTTGAAACATTTGCATAAGTTTCACACATCGTTAACCACATTGGAGAGGAGTAACTTTTAGATTTAAATTTTGTATAATGACTTGAAATGTTGTTAATAAAAGTAAAAATTATAACGAGGTAAATGTTCCCTATTATTTTCTGATACGAGATATAGTTTCAATGCTAACCAACTGCATCTTTTAGTCTATTTTAAAACTCAATAGAATTGAATAGTTAGAAGAAAATTTAAAGTAGGCGTTGAGTATTCAGTAATAAAGGTTAGTATAACAATAGTTAACGCAGAAGAGAATAAGCCCCAAAGATACAACGATGGAAAGGTAGTTAGTAAAAGATTTTAGTCTCCAGTTATTCAAGAGGAAACAAGGATTTAATCGCCCCACAGACGATAGTAGCTATGATTCGATCCCGAGAATTCGTCTTATCCACCCTCGGTTACAATTTTAGTCCTAAACTGGTCTGTTGTACGAACTGTGAATCTTTACTATGATTACTTAAACTGAAAGTTTAATTTAAATTTTTAGGGTACCAAATTCTAAGTTCAATTAAAGTCATCAACAAAACTAGTAGCGAGTTTACATCATTCGAAGTTTTTGGCGATCAGCAGGCAAGGAATGTGTATCTGCAACTCCGTTCTGTATATGGATTAGACGGGATGTATAAATTTAAAGAATAATATTGGAACAAATTGTGTAAACTGTTCCATCTTCTAGACGTTGAAGTAAAATGGCGATGCTGCTTTGTCGCAGCCTTTTCCTTTATGAGACTAGTCTCCTTTGTAGCGTTCCGTGTATTAGACTTCACAAAATCGCATTAGCCATCTTGTTTGTACGGAACCAGAGCCCCGTGACAGAGCGGATCGTATGGTACGTAACCGTACTGTGTATGCAAATGTATCTCCCTCGACTAAATACATTGTGGGACCCTAATTTCGTCATCCATCTTTGTTGGCTCGATTAAATCTTTTATGATATATTTGTAATGAGATTTCGGACCGGAATTAACTGGACGTATGGGTTTAATCACTTTTTTTTATCACTTTAATGAGTTTACTTCGCCCAGCTTTAATTAGCTACTAGAATTATGATAACCTTTTTAGTATTTTTTTTAATTCTTTTATGTAACGAAAGGAACGGGTCGTTCACCAGATGATAAGTGATACGCTCGCATACGAAACCTCTAGTTAGGATGGATATACTGCACTATACCGCACCCGTCGCCTGAGACATAGACTACTCGACTGTCTCGTTATCACCCTTCATACCGGAACACAGTAATGTTTGAACACTACTGTTAGGTGGCAGAAATAGGCGCTGCGGTGGTATCTACCTAGATGGTCTACGGCAACAAAGACCTACCACCAGTTTTTTCAAGAATAATTGTTATTTCAGAAGTTGCAAGACATCTGTAAATCAATTATTATTCCTTGTAGTTCAGTATTTAAGGATTATTAATTAGAATTTTCATTGTTTTTTTGAAATATTATATATTTTCGTAATGCTGATTAGACACAAAATCAAATAAAGTTGGTGTTCTGGGTTGAATTTGGTATGTTACACCACACAGTAAGCTTTAAGGTTTGCACCGCCACTTGCTGCGCCACTTCGTTCCTTATACATCAGTTTTTGTTTGACGACATAACTCTACCTCATGCCAGAAATACTCACAAATTCGTGCTTTCCCGAGCGTTTCCTGTGACGTGGTTATTTATACACTAATTTTATACAATAGAAGCAAACGAACTCGCAGCTTAGTTAACTATTTTAGTTTTAATTATAATATTAATTACTATTTTCTTCCATAGCAACCTAAAATTACCGTAACGAACTCGTTATACGTCTTTATTAGTATAAATTATATCAATATAATCATGATAACTTTTGTGTTTTTTTTATTAGGCAATCACATTGTTTCAAATATTTTTAATTTTATACTTCATTATTCTATTCTTGACAAGACTTAATAATAAATAATATTCCAAATGATGATAAAAGCAAACTTCTCTATAAAATTAAGATAACTGTTTGTATATTGTTAATTTTGTCTTGTTTACGTAAATATTTTTAATGACACTAATTTTCCACATTTATTGTATTAACATTGATCAACTGTAATGAACTTACCAAATTATTATTTTTTTCCTTTAACCATCTGAACATACCCAACGTATTAACTTGATGTACAAAGGAACCTTTACATTAGGCCTATTAGGTCGCTGGTTGTCTGAATAATAAATAAATATATATATATTATGCCCCAGTAATTTTTTTCATACTCTTAAACTTAAATGATGATATGTTACCAAAGTTTACAATTCGATATAATAAATATGTTTGTTTTAAACCACTTACGTGATAAAATATTTTAGGTCAGGTCATGTCGGGGTCAAGAACACATCAATGAGTATTGAGCTAATTGTCAAAATTACCTCGTTGTGATCAACATAAAATGTCTTTATTCAATGGAATGGTTATGTATATTGTTTAAATATAAAGATTTTCTACAATTCGGAATAGAGACTAGCTGACTAGACAGAGAGGAGCTGAATAGAAATTAAATACCGTTTGTATTTTCTTATGATATGATAAAATTTCTTGTTTAAAATTAACTAAGTTGGAGTGAAAATGGACGAGCCACATAAGGCTGATGGGGTAAAAAATAAAGCAATTAGTGGAGGCATGCTAGACTGATCTTGTAGAACATCATGTTATCATGAAGAGTAAGGATCACAGGAAATATTTGTATGGGAGAGACAATGGACCGGTGATGAGGACCGGAGTTAAGGCCCCTGATTAGCGTATAATCAATAGGTTATTTATGTATCATTATCACGTAAAATGATGAAGAAGACTGAAACTTTTATAAACTTGCTTATTATTTTTATTACTTATTAACCCTTCGTAACATTGCTTTGAAGAAACTTTTCAATTTATTTATACTTAGATTACAGTTTGGTAGTATATTGTGTAAGTACTCGTATATGTACTATCCTATGGATAAGTGAATAAATCTGAAAGTTTAGGGTGCATTGTATAAATTACTTGTAATATGTTAATTTAAAAGCTAACGCTTGTGCAAGTAATCGATAAACGATGTTAAAACCTAATGTTTTGAAACGGGAGACGTGTGTCACCGGTAACAGTATATGTTAAATACCCCTTGGTAAGACCACACATTCAGTTCCGGGTAAGCAGCTCGAATTACCCATCAAAGTACGCCATTGATCAGTGTTTACTGCCGATGATAACTATTTGATTGCTGTTACAAGAACAAGCGAGATACTTTATAACATTGATAATATTACCAAAATTATACAGTTCTATTGATTACTATAGAAAAATTACAAAGTTTTTTTTATACGCATACATACTTTGCTGTTCTTTCTAACGGCCTCTATATCGAATCAAATTACTGGTGGAACAGAACGTACTGATTTATAAGAGCATCACATAATCCAGTGTGATGTGGTGAAGAGATAACTGCTAACTAATATAATGATGACATAATGATATTGATGACCTGCTCATAACTAATTATTATGAGCAGGTCATCAATATCATTATCATTTCTATATAAATAAAGCCTGCTCTATTCACCTCAGAAGGGTAATCACTGTTTGAGGTAGGCTTGAAGTCAAGAACAGTTTTGAAAATTATTACAAAAAAAATAGGAGATTGTTTCCCGGAATGTTCAATCTTAGTTATACGCTACGCTAAGTATAATGGTGGTGGGGATATCATAACCGGTCTACCGCAACAGGGAGATGGGTTAGAGTTAAAACACATCGCTCTCGATTTATTGAGAAATAGGAAACCTTACGTACAGATTGACCTTTAAGTTTTCTAACAATAAAAATAGACATTGACCTGGTACTAGTTAATCCAAAAATATTGGCCAGTTCACAAATATATTTAGAATACAAATGAATATATCATTAGATATGTAATTTGAAAACGAATGATGTAGAGCAAAATATCTATCCAATTAATGATACTCAGCTCAACTACAATCATCATCCCTTACCTAAGCTCGACAACACTCAAATTATTTTTACGAGTTATTATATAACAATTTTTTTTATTAATATAAAATTATACTATATTTAAATAATGATTGATGTATCAATATTTTTTTAAACAACTAAAATTACAAAAAGTATTGTTGGCAACGATCAAAGGGGTTTATAGACAGAACGAAATACAGTAGGGTTTTCTATTTAGTTGGTTAGTGTTTTTCAGCGATGCGGGTAGCGAAATAAATTCAAAAGCGTAACGTGGCTTCATTTGACAGTTTTAGTGAATTTTCCACATCCGGAAGCCTTGGTCGTCGGCGGGTTAAATGTATGCGTAAATTGATTCCGGAGCGGGGTAACAAGTATTTGTATTGTACGTTTAATGCGTCATCCTGCAATCGATATGTACTTTTTAATGTTTTTTTTACTGCAGTTAACTAAACGCAGTAATGCGGCGTCGCTGCAGTTATTGAGCACAGATGCGTTCTTGCATCGCTCTATATGCAAATTATATGTAAATCCGCTAATTATATTTGAATGCGTCGCAATGTGACATATCGGATGTAACGCTTATATTTACAGCCTAACTGTGTACATGCATTTGAATGTATATGCAACATATGTAGATTCAATATAAACATGTTCGGTTCTGAAACAGGTCTATTTTTTAAATAATAAATAAATAAACATCTAACATAGCCCGCAGCTGGGATTTTCAACTTTACTTTCCAAGATAGTGTCAAGGTCATCTATCAATCACGCAAGTCAAGTGTTTGTTGATAAATATCTATGACTAGATAATTTAGCATGTTAGAGATATGAATGTGGGTAGACAGAAATGAAAGTAAGAACTTAGACATATATAAAAACTAGACCCGGTTCACGTATATCGAAGCAAAGATTTAAAAAAAAACCTATAATTCCTGTTGTTCTTGTATGATGTTGGTTTCCCAAAGTATATGTTAGCAATACTAGGAAAATTACTCATTAACAAATTTTTTCTTTTATTTACATCACTTATAATGTATTATGATTAAATTTGGAAGTAGATAATAAGTTTTTTTTTAAACATAGCCCGATGCTTTAAGCATACTATCTAAAAACCTTAGTTGGTACATACTGAGAAAAGAGCTTAAAAACTATTTATCAAAACTATCTATAAGAATCCAAAGTAGTAGTAAAGCTATCGCGTTCGTAGGTAGGAGCAAAAAAATAAAACCAGTTAAAAAGAATTGTATTTTACTTTACGTGTGGTCTCTGGCAGTGAATTCAGGTCAGCAAGGCGTTGAGAGTATTGGATTTAATTAATGAACACTATATCTTTAATATCTCATACTAAGCCGACGAGAAAATAAACTAAAGAAGAAACGGAGAAAATATTTTCATTCCGGAGCTTAAAATACGACGACTGCTCTTTAAGAGCTTTAGACATTTGACATTTTATTAATCAAATCTAGAGAAGGGACAGGTTTGCAGTTTGATCAAATTGCTTTATATTTATTTTGTATACAGAATATATTTTATTTAAAGCATTATGCCGATACGATTTAAAAATTAATCGACTTCGATTTCCGTCAGTACAAATGGAACCACTTCCGAAAATTTTTAAGCTTGAAATAAATGATCACTGTTTTACTAATATTTAAGTGAGGGAAAATTTTTAATTATTTTACAAAATTTATCAGATTCAGGATGTATATATATTTTAAATAAGACAAAGCAATAAGTAGAGCTGGAAGTTCAGTTATGGTAAGTGACACGCCTGTCTATTAACAATGGGATCTTAGTTAGAATAGTTTAACACAGACACAGATAACTTACATTGGAGACAGCAACGATGGTGACATCGACTGTCTCTACCTAAAAGAAAATGATAGGAAAACGAAGTAAATACATAAAACATAACTAAAAATAAACATATCAAAGTGTTGCCAGAATTTAAATTCCAGACCTCAAAATCTACATAAGTTAGGATGGTTACAAAGCATCATATTGCGTATATCGTTTTAATGCAAAATAATAGATATTTTTTCGCTAGCGCCCTTGGAATCTGAACAAATTTCTTTCAGTGTTTTTATAGTAGTTAAGCGTTGGGTTAATATTTAAATATATTAAAAATTGTTAATCATAAACATAGCGTATTATTGTGTTGATAAATACTTGAACGATAATACTGCGTGGAAGTAAAACGCGTTGATATTCAAGCAGTAAAATAGACAACTTCGTATGTATAGCAATTTAAAAAATATATAAAAAAGTAGCCTCTAGAGTTTTTTTTACGCCCATTCTCAGTTCCGAAGAATTTCTTTTTCGAATAGCTGCTAGAGTCTGATGTTAAATAATTGATTGTATATTGAAATAACATTGTCGACGTCGACTCTTAGTTAAACTTTACTACTTATTTACCATTATCTATTTTTTCCTCGAGGAAACGAACAGATGACAGACATTTACCTGATGTTATTCGCCGTCCCATAACAATGTGGCGATAGTTAGGATCATGGACAGAACCATATGTTGCTCATTGCCTTGAGACATATACTGTTAGTCTCGTTATTCCTCTACATCACTGGCTACAACGCTATTGAATTCGGAACACAGTTATGTTTACACACTTTTGTTTGGCGGTAGAAATAGGAGCTATAGTGGTACCTAGACTGTCTAATGTCAAATTAGAATATGTTAATATATATGTTTCTCAACGAGCCTACCGCGGTATATTTTTCTTTGAGAAAGGGGATGGTCAAAGTTTTCAGTTATAATGAAAAATATAGCACCCATATGGTTGTATAATTAGTTTATAAAGTAGTCTTCGCACTGGCGCACCGCCAGCTGGATTTAAAAGCTCGTTTGAAAAGTAAACGGAGTTTATAAAACTTTTTATTATAATGCGGGCTCGCGATTGTTATGCTGAAGATCGTAAAAATATAAAACGGTTAATAAAAGCTTTTTATGGCCTCCTGATATACTTGTACCCGAGGTGGAGCGGTGACTTTCCCCTTATAATACGACTCCATTGTTATTAAAGCGTGTTATTTCCTTTATTCACGTTCATATATCTGACAATTAATGAAGAGGTCTAATTGAACCCTTAAACGAATAAGAACTATCCAAATATGTTTAAAAAATTAATAGGACACAAGGTTCTCAATATAATAAAAAAAAACGACACTACTATTACTTCCTGGTGGTAGAATTCTGTTGCTGGAAACCGTTCTACCTATTTCTACTTACAAACAGTAGTGTGCACACTTTACTATGTTCCGGTTTGAAAGGCGTTGTCGTTAGTGAAATTACTGGAGTGAAGGGAGTTAAAATCTTATATCTCAAAGCGACTAGGACAATGTGATGCAGTGTATAACATCTAAGCCAGCGGCACGTTGTAATGGTATACATATCACTTAACATCTGATGGTAAGTGATACGCCCTTTCCGCTCGTCTCGTGGTTTACTTGTATAAAAAAAAAAAACTGAAAACACAAATATATGAGAAAGCACTTCAGAAGACACGTTTCTTTTAATTGGTTCCCGTGCCTGATTTTTTAATATGTATACAATTTTTTTGAATTTTGCCGCTGTTTAATAACCGTGAGATCCTCTTTGTTTGGAATTTGAAGCTTAAAGCCATAACCACATTAAGGTTGAAATATGATCATTTAAAAGAGGATTAATTTTTATGTAAGTACATTACAACATCCAATCCAAATTTTATTGTGTGAATCCAGTTTTATTAACAGTATTAACTGACTCTGTGGTACAGTGACTGATCGTTTGTCTTCATAATGTAAAGGTTTGATTCCAGGGTCACACGTAACACAGGATTCGATTTTGGTTGGAATGGTCTACCATCGTCATATTGTAAATCTGCTGCCATAACTGCATAAATAAGAATATTCACTGTTTTTACATACTGTTACTGTTAAAAGATTCAAGTATTTTAAATGTTTCAATAAATATAAAAAAGCTTTTATTGCTTCTTTATTCTTGATTGATTAACACTTAATTGCTCTCATTAATTGACTGAAGCTAAACTTATAACCTAAATGTGAGCAGCGCGACCTTATCGCTATAAGCTATTTCTTCCAGGCAACTCTGTAAGGCAGGAGAGGAAAAAAATTAATAAATAAATAGCGGGATAACAAGAAAAGTATGCAATACATACAGAGATATAATCTTACATATTATACATACATTATACATAAATATAATAATATATATATTAATACATTCTTGAATTATGTTGTTTTCATTATTTTGTTAAAGACCATAACCCTCTCATTTCCGTAACAGTAGAGATAAATTGATATCGAATATTAGAAATCAAATAAAACTGAAGTTTTTAGTAGAAGTCTATTGTTGTATTAGATCAACAAGCATATTTTTATTATTGTGATATTCTGCTGCTTATAATCTAAGCCAGCCGTAATACCAACAACTTTTCCCGACACGCTCCCCGGCCCCGCCCTAAACAGGTCTCACCAAGTTTTAGTTACATTGTTGCAAGTTCTGCTCTTGCATCTTCCGTTTAAATTAGCATTTCTACGTTTTTGTCGACAATAGGGGATATATTTATAATAGTAAGCGAATGAGAAATAAATTTGTTATTTATTTAATTCATTTGAAATTTATTCTCTCTGGTTTATTTACACAGTCAAAAGAGTTTTTTTTCTAAATCATCATCATCATTATCAGCCGACCGACGTCCACTGCTGAACATAGGACAAATATTTATATTTAATTTCTTCCAAATATTTATATTTAGTTCTAACCAAATATTTAACACTATAGCTATTTTTACGGGGGTTGTAAGGGGTCTCGCACGACAACTCATTGGACCGAAGCCAACCACACCTACTCGTAGTGCACCCTGCTAACCAAAAAACGAGGCTCTGGCCCCAACCCGCTATGGGCCAGCGTGATGGGAAATGGCCCAAATCCCCTTCGTATCTACAAACGACGACTCCTTGTGAACGTCGGTACCGGAAGCCATGCTGACTGTGGACCGATCGATGTTTAGATCTTTGAGGAAGGCCTATGTCCAGCTGTGGATATGTTTCGACTGATGATGATAGTTATTTTTCCTTTATACCTAAAATAGTTAATTAAATAATATTGCAGATAATTCTTCAATTACTAGGTTTCTGTTGCCAAATATTAGTGTTCCGGTGTTGTAAATAATGAAATTATTGTACTGATAAGACTTAACATCTTGTGACTCATGGCGACAAGCATAATGTGATGCTGTGCATATTAACCGAACTACGTTTTTATGGTATGGTATCAATTACCATCAGGTGGATATCTTGCTCGTCTTGTCCCTTTGTCCAATTAAAAATGTAGCTATGCCAAAGTGAATATAAGGAGTATAAGAGTACCGCATCCAGTAAAATACCACCATGGCGCTGTGGTTAACCGCTTGCCTACTAATATGGAATTGTCTGTCTCGATTCCGGAGTCACGTGTTATAAAGGATTTTTTGAAACTACCTAGTAATCTACCGTTCATCCCATTGTCTAGTCATCATAGCGTAACTGCCGTCATAACAGCATTGCTGTATTTCGGCAAAAGAAGCTGTACAGTAGTAGTTGTTAAAGGAGAGAAGACTGTTCAGATAAGTATTATCTGTATCTTTTTTTTTTGTTTCGGGAGGAGATTTACTAAAGATACTCTGCTTCTAGGGGGAAGTCAGGGTTATGTGAGATTCTTACTCACTAAAACGCTCGCGGTGGTTTGCGTCAGTGCATTCAGAAAGGCTCCGAGATCTGTTATAGAATGCATTGCTGACCCTCTACACTTAGTGTTACCACGTCCTGACGAGAGGCCTAACTCTAGCCACTATCGCTGAGCCATACGCTGTCCCACGCAGGTTCGCTTGTTGAGCGATAAGGACCCTCACCCTCAAGGCCCGCGAAACTCCTAGACCCTTTTAGTCGTCTTATACGACAGGCAGGGTGTACCTTAGTCCTATCCTTACTCGCCCGAGACTATATGGCTGTAGAATGATCTGTATCTAGAAACAAATAATATCCACTAAAGACTACATTGCTGATTATTATCAAGTGAGATTGTAGTCAAGCGATAGTGTTTACAACTAGAAAAAAATATGCTTTACTGTTTCGTTATTATATATTACTTCTTATATAATCAAGGCGGGTACAGTGTTATAAGGTGAAAACTATAACCCGCATCTTTTTGAGTTAATTTTTAATGCAAAGCATTCTTTGTTTCATTCTTTTTTTGTTATATATAGAAAGTATTTGTAACCATAATTACAAGATATACTTGTACTATATGTTAAGTTATTAAAACTTTTAACTAATAAATAAATGCAGTTAAGCTTTTAAAATCCTATTTCCTTTTCTTATACTATGGATAGTCTTTTATAAAATAATATTAGAAATTGCAAAATGTCTAACAGTTTCACAAAAAAATATAATATGCGGACTTAGACGTGGCTTAAAACAGTCTTTGAAATATATTTCTTACAAAATACCTAATTACGTCTTTTGTAAAAATTCAAGGCTAGTGTAATCCACCGGACTAAAGTTATTATACAAAAAAAGCCTCTCGAAAACTCATTAAAGCAGACTTGGCGTTGTGATGCTAGAACTTAAGTCTTTTAATATTGAACTGCGGCGTCGGATCCTTGCTACCGGAACGTCCACTGTCCTTATAGAGTTGACAGACGTCCCCGATCAAACGTATGAGGATTAGAGGATGTATTAAATTAAGCGCGCCCAAAGCCGTTAGAGATTAGCAAGGAAATGTCAATATGTCGGTGTGAAATATGACGACGAGCGGCTCGTGCAATGAATAGTTAATGCTCGTTTTATTGAGGCGATGTTTATTGAATAATAAATTTTATCAGTACTGTATTATGAATGTGGTGATCTCATCTGGAATTTTGGAATTAAAAGTATTCACATTCCGATCATATTTGTAACCGTTTGCTGTTACATTTTTTTTTAAATAACCTATTTATGTCTCCACTGCTGAGGACACAGGCTTACCTTCAATATGAGGGCGATAGGCCAGTCACCACACGAGCCCAATTCTGATTGGTGACTTCACACACACCTTAGAATAAATTCTAATTCACGTGCAGGTTTCCTCGCGATGTTTCCCTTCACCGTTTGTATTTCGTTGTTCATACTAGAGTTCACAAATGTACATAACTTAAATATTGAAGTTATCAGTACATTCCGAGATTCGAATTGCATGCACTGATTTATTATTTTTCCATATAACAAAAACTGCAATAATAGTTGGATGTACACAGTCCTGTTAGCATCAAGAATCCTTCTGTAAAGTAGTTATTTATGAGCTTTTATACAATGAAAACTTTAACCCCTAAACAGGCAACAAGTAGTTAAAATGTTTTAACTCTTAGCACGTGCTGAACTCGAGTTTGCTGCGTTCTAATTTTATGTTACACTTACGTTTTAAATATTTTCATACACATATTTCATTTTCTTGTAATTGTTTGTTTTACCACATAATTTTAGCTACGATATGTTTTATTTCTTAACTGCACTTAGAAATTTCATAAAGATCAGATCCACACTGCGCTCCTCGCATCCAACGGTTTCCTTTGCGGTTACTAAACTTTAAATCACTACGTCTTCAGGATATTTCTTTCCTGACATATCTTGTTATTATCTCGTTTAGTTTCAATTACGAGTAATATAATTCACTTGTTACCGATTCATGTTGCCTTTGCCTGCTTTTTTTAATTTCTAAAAAAGTTTCTAAAGAGATCTGAAATATTCCTACCAAATGTTAAGTCTCTTGTCCTTACGGTTCCAGAGTTACCGTGATGAGTCTCTAGATTGGTGGAAATATCTTATACAATAGATTATAGCGAAAATATGCAGGTGGTTTATTTAATAAATGAAAATAAATTATCTTTTGGTCCAAATATACCTGTATTACCAAATTTTGGTTAATTTTGACCTGCGACCAAAAAGTTCTAAGTTTCTAGTTTCATAAGTGTTTATATTTGCCAGTGACGATCCACAGCTTCCAATCTTAGTCGCAAACTATGGGTCTCAAGAAAAAGCTTAGAGTCACGCAGTGGGCAATGCTTGCGGTATCTCTTCGTGATCCTTAGTCAGAAATGAAGAGATCCTCAGAAGAACCAGGGTTACCGACGTAACCCTACAAGTCGCGGGGCTGAAATGACAATGGGCGAGGCACATTAGAACAGACACAGGCACAGTAGAACTTCAGGACTTAAAGTTCTGGAACGTTGATTACGCACCGGAAAGCGCAGCAATGGCAGACTTTCCACTTAGTGTATATATAGAGGACATAAAAAGAATCACAGGGAGCCACTGGATTCATACAACGCAAGACCTTGCTTTGAGGAACACATTACGAGAGATATACGTTCAGCAGTGGACGTCCATCAATCGAAATGATCATGATGAAACAAATATTTTTCTGCTAAACTTTTACCTGAACCTAGTTTTGACGAATCACCTCTCTATTCGAAAGGTAACAATAAGTAAAGAAAAGATAAAACTCTACACGTCTCAAAGATAACATCTTATTCTGAAAGCTGTCCGCCGGAGGACGACAAAAACTCAAATATGGCGTTATTAACAATATTTTTTATTTCAATGAAGCCGATATTTTTTTTTCCTATTTATAAATGACAAGCGAAAACTAACGACGTCTCATTGTTACATTCCTATTGTGCCGTCGAAGTCTTACTGAGATGTTTTGAAATCAATTTTATATCCAAGCTAAAAATAAGTAAATGATAATGTCGACTTAATATTTTTTTGGGGTAATGATGGAAAAGTTGGGGCGAAACATTTGGATGAAATGTTTTTTTCATATTTATTTTTATTCAAGAAAGAAGAAGAAATACACGCGGGACACCCACCTGACGGTAAACGGTACGCTTGCCCATAACAACTTAACGCTAGTTAGGATGGTATACACTGCATCACATTGCGCTCGTCGCCTTTCGACAAACGATCTTAAATCTCGTTACTGCAGTAATTTCACTAGCTACAGCGCCGTTTAAACCGGAACTGTTTGGCGGTAGAAATAGGAACTGCGGTGGTAGCTACCTAGACGGTCTTCGGCAACAGAGATATACCATTAGTAAATTCATCTATAATAGGTAAATATAATTTCACATTGAGATAAATAATAAAGCTGTTAAATGATAATGAGATCGTACATGGTAATGGAAGAGTGTTACCCCGGATTCACCAAGCTCACAAATGTTGGCAACACCTACACAGCAAGTTTAAGAAGATAAGGTTGGTAACTTAGCAGGTTCAGGAAACTATCTACTACCATCTAAGCTCCACCTCGTATGATTTCGAAATTAAACCTTCAGTCAACAAAATATATATATAGTCTTATATTTTTTAAAAATATTGATGATAAGCGCTCATAAAATCCTTAACAGCTGGCACCCATTTTGATACCATGACTGGTTTAAGGTCTCTCTTGCTGGAGACCGTCTAGCAAGATACTACTGCAGTATATATTTCTATCGCCAAGCAGTAGTGTACAAACATTATTGTGTCTGGGTTTAAGGGCGTTGTACTTAGTAAAATTACCGCGTTAACGGGACTTAACATTTTGTCATCTCAAATTGACAAGCCCAATGTGGTGTAATGTTTATCAGCCTCCTAATATCATGTTATTATAAGCAAGCGTATCACGTACCTTCAGGTGAAAGATTCACTCGTCTCGTCGTTGGAGGACATTTAATTTTTTTTCAGTATGATTAAAATAGTTGAAAACCTATGATGGCTGAATGATTTGCATAGCAGTACGGCGGAGGGAGAGGGGTGTGTGCGTGGAAGCGACGCGGCGGTCGTAGTCCGGAAGTGCGGCTCTCGATTTAAACCGACTCACTCCACTTAACAAATATTAGTCTACTGGAACTGTTAGCGGACGATTATTTTATTTTTGACATTCCACACACGATTTTATAATATAAAAAGCTTTAAAGGTTAAATTTAACAATAATAAATATTAAAATTATTTATTTAAATTAACCAATACAAAGAATTTAACAGCTTATACTTTAATGTGTGAGACAGCGGTCCTATCAAAGTTAGCCAATGCTATGATTCTTTCAGCTACCCCCTGTATACATACATAATATGTTCCGTAATTATATGTATATATAACATTTTGATATAAATACCACTATGAAAATCGGTTTCTTTGTTTATGAAAAGTAATATAAACAGATACAATTACACATTTTTCTTCGAAAAGATTTCACGTAAAGTACTTAATGATTTTATTTGTTGTTCTATGTTCGAGAAATCTTAAAAGAATAAAGAAATTTCCTATAAATCGTAGAGGCAGTATTAGTTGATCCCTAAGTAATAGGGATTTATCCCTATTATGCTGAACATGAGAGCAAAAGGGTTGCTCTGAAAGGGTTAATATTAAATTCTTCGTATCTTATTATCCTTTTGATTAGGGAAGAGGAGAACGGTTGGTAGTTCTAAGCGTAAGTTTTCCTAAAGTATAAAGACGCAAAATACTTTATTTTATCGTTAGAGACTAGTCCTTTTTTTGGAGTTTATTTCCTGGACGTTTTGGTGTCATATCAGCCCATAAATTTTGGTTACTGTTGATCTGTTTACGTTTTAATTTATAGCATTTTTTCTTTATACCTACTTTTTTTCTTTCAGATATCATGGCGGTAGTATTATTACTACAACTTGTGCTAGCAGTAGTAACGCCGGCTGTAGCTAGTAAGTATTTAAAGAAATATTGTGTTTTATATTTCTATTAATTCTATCAAGGTTTGAACATTCAAAAATTTGTTATACTAAATTATGTTTATTGGAGTTACTTTACGTTATTAAGCTTATATGTATTAGTATTTATTAACTTAAACGTATCTTTATACAGTTATATATTATCACTTGGTTTCACCCACTCGTCTATCAAAAGTTGCTGCTGAAGTTTAAAGTAAACTGAAGATTGAAACTTATAATTAAGTACGTCTTACGTATAAATTAAATATAAATAAATTACTATATTTAATGTTGTATGTATATGTTGCACTAGATGTGATACCAATTACATTAATTTTAAGAAATTGACACCTACCACCAGTAAACATCACACAGACTGTAAATTGAGATAGACATCTATAACATGACATGATTTGCTTGAATTTGTTTTGTTATTATTTCCTCGATAATGTTGTAAACTGTCAGTTTAGATAAAATATTTTTCTCTGTATTATAAAATAATAAAGATAAAGGTTTTATGAAACAATGTTCTTTATGATTCAATTGTAATATTTTATAGAAATGCAAATGCGCTGTGACTAGACAGTAGATCGATTACTACGTAAGAAATTTTGGTTTTAGAATATCTTAATATTTTATAACTTTTAAGAAAAGTTATAAACCGACTATTAAAAAATAAACGGCATATTTGAAAGTAATAACAAAACAATAAACAGTTAATGATTACATTTAATTGCTGTGTCTATTACTTATCTGAAATTTTAATCTGTAACAAATTGAAACTCTCCGTGGATTGGACGCAAAGTTTACTGGTATGTGATAAATGTTTTTAATGACGTTTCCGTGAAATCCGTTATCCAATGCCGGACGTTTATTGGTCGTTACGAAGAGCTTTCCTGTGTAAGCTGCGATGTATCGCGTGTGAATTAGAATTCCATGATTTGTTGTGTGTTGTACTCTATTTTGAACTCGTAGCCCCGCTCGACTGGTGCTCACAGCGGATACGACAGGTAGCCACTCACACATTGACAAGGGTTTTTATTGTTGGTAAATAAAAAAAAAGGTCTAATACGGTAGCGCGAGGAGATTGACTTGGTTAAGGTTCCGGAGTTTAAAAAAAAACCCTAATTAAAAATTTTGATAAATGTTAAATCCCATAGAGTTTGTTAATTTTTCCAAATTTATCTTTGCTCCTTTCTAACATTCTTCTAACATGAAGAATGAAGCTTTCAAAATTCCATTACTTTTAAACGTATAGGATATTTTATTAGAAATGTGACCTTTTTCCAATATTTTTCATGTTTAGTAATCATTATTATCAACCTGCGGCAGTTTACAATTTGACATGTCTTTTCCAAGAAATATCGCTAAGACCATTCCTCGTCCATCTCTTAATATCTTTAATAATATTCTGGTATAAAAAACTAATATTATAAGTCCAAACTACAGAACCCCAATAGAAGGAAACTATGCCTTGTGTACACAAGCCATCTCTCTGTTAGCAGTCACCGGTGATTATCCTACCGTCAGCTTGTTTGTGTGAAGTTATTAGCTGAGCAACTAGACAAGCTCGTTTCCGAGCAGTCGTTATATTTGAGTAAGCCACTGTATCAACTTGAAGGTGAAGAAATTTTGTATTTAAACTTACCGGCAAAATGTTAAGTACATATATCGAACTACACTTGTTATGAATATATAATTAAATTCTCAATTATCTTTTGGGTTATAAATACATTTCGGTTAAGTTCTTATTTGTACCGGGGACAGGGTGTGGACGCAATTTTGCACCCTTTTTACCGTTCAGAATTTTATGGTAATTCTGCTCATTAAGTCTTCTTGGCGGTAGTTCATTCTTTTACATCATTCATATGGTATGAACGTCATTATATTTTTTTTATTTAAAACTAGTAAATGTTATTGGATTTGACAAGTTTTTATTCTTCATTACACTGTTTAAACATTTTAAACCTCGATAAAAGATTTTAAGTAACACTAAAGCCGTGAATAGTGATGGCCTAGTAACCTAGATATACCTAGGTTCTCTTATCTATATAACCGGAAGACAGCAATGCTTATATAGTAAGGTTAAAAAAAATCTAAATTGCTTTCTTTTGTTTATACGTAACAAATCCCGTATTGTTTTATTACATTATTAGTAGGTTTCTTGTTAAAACTTAATTCGTATGATAATTAAAATAGATGTTAACATTCAAAACTCGCGTTGTGAACGTAAACAAATTGTTAATTCATGTAATTACTTCTAAAGATGTGTCGCGGGATGATATTCGCTCTAATTTCACGTCTAATTAGCTACCCACAAAGACTACTCATAGTCACATTCACGTTTTGTGAATGATTCAAAGAGATATATTCTCTAAATAATGAGTTTTCATTAATCCTCAGCTTGCGATACAAAATGTCTAATATGACATATCTATATCTTCTACTTTTGTCTTCGAAAAGTTCACTCAAACAAGAAAACATTTAAATGACTATTTTCAACAAATTTCATGCTGTACTAATTTATCTGACATGTTACAATAATATGATCATTAAATTTATTTATAGCATAAACTCATAAAAAATCGTGTGTAGGTGTATATCAGTCTACGAGCCGACGAATACACATATAAAAATAATAAAAAAAATAATAATTTTGGCCTTTTTATTTTCATATACCAAATATGTATCTTTTTATATTCATCGAAGGGACTAGACCATCAGGATTTTCACCCTGTGGTAAGTAATACGTCTGTCCATAACAACGTGGCGTTAATTAGGATGATATACACAGCACCACACCACGATAAGATATGAAATCTCGTTACGTTAGTAATTTTACTAGCTACAACTCTTTAAATCCGGAACATAGTAATGTTTAAATGCTATTGTTTGGAAAATAGGAGCTGCAGTGGTTCTTACGTAGATGGTCTCCGTCAGCAGAGACCTACCACCAGTAGAGTAGTATAGTATAGTATAGTGTAGTAGTATAGTAATACGTTTAATTACTTTGGTACATTGAATGATGACAGGATAGTTTTAATTAATAAGCAATCACATCTACTCTTGTTAGGCTCATAACCTAGTTGTGGACGGGAGTTCATATAACTATACTGAGTTACGATCAAATACTAGGAGTAGTTATTTTACGTACAATTACACTGCAGATCCAATAATCCGTTGAACAGAATTATAACACTCTGGCTACAGTAGGTCCGCAGCAATTACCAGTAATGAATTACGTCGGAACGTCTAACGCTTGATTCGTAGCGAGCCCGGCCATTCGGCTCGGGTCGTTGGGCAGCTTCAATACAAGTTATACCAGATACGAGCCGACAGACTCGAATTCCGATTGGTACCCATATCTTGGTCCGTCAACTCTGTTATATCGGATGAAGTGAGGTTTTCGACGCGCTTGGATTCGTTTATGGCCGTAATCGGATCAAAATCCTCTCGATTTTGATAGTCTGGTAATGGTACTTCATTATTCATCATTGCTAAGTCAAGAATTCGAGATCAAAGTTCGTAATAAGGTTTCATAAATATTGATGCTTTTAAAGATTTGTGTACTAAGTCTGTTGTATTTTAAATGGAGGGAGATAAACAATTTTTAATAGTATGTATATTTATTTTCTTTAGGACCGTGGGATAATGTTAAGTTCTCTGTGTATTTTATTTTCTTATAGAACTATCGCTTCCGTAATTTCTTGGTCTAGATTTCACAAGAAAAAATTTAAATAAACACGGAGAGTTAGTTACTGGTGAGTAGGTCTTTATTGCCGGAGACCGTCTAGGTAGGTACTACTGCAGCACCAATTTCTATCACCAAACAGTAGTATGTAAACATTACTGTGCTCCGGTTCTCAAAGCGGGCACAATGTGATGCAGATCATCTTAACTATCGCCACGTTGTTATGGGCGGGGTATCACTTACCATCAGGTGAACGTCCAGCTCGTCCCATTGCTTCGTAGAATAATTAAAACACTGCAACTTTTTATTGAATGTAAGCCCTCTGTTATTGGATCAATTATGAATTTTATAGTAAAGTATATATTATTTTAGAAATATATCGCGATCAAAATGATTTTTTTATTTATTCCCACATTATTCTGATATTATTATTGGGGGTTTTATCTTATCCTATTATTAATAACATATTCACTACTGAATTAAAGTATTTTTTTTAATATTAATCCTAATATGAATTCTAATATTATTTTTATACATTTACATGTTATACTTATGCTAATTATCTAATATTCACAGAAGTACGCAGAATTTTATTGTATCCATTTTTATGAAGTAATATTTACTTATCCTTATTCCTTGTTTATCTTACATATTTTAGAGCAATAACTTAATTATATTACTTTTAACATTAGTTAACTTTGAAATAATATTATGTTGATATGAAAGTAAATCGTGCTTTAAATGTGCAAATAGAATTTGCAACTCCTTCCATTTAAAACTGAGTATAGTAAGCCACATTCTCAAGAGATTCCGCTTTGCGCAGATCATGTTTTTTTATCTTTATGTCTGGCGTATGAGTCTCCGCCCGCATGGTTAAATCTTTTAAAATTCCATCGGCCTTTGTACCGGTGAATAGAAGAATGCATTTAACGACCGGAATAAAGGTTTTAGTAGAAAAATATCTAGAATTATATATGGAAGATGATTTAAATTTTGATATTGTTCAGACACAAATCAATCAAGCAACATATACCCCTATAATAAAATCGCAACGGTAAGATTAAATGACGTGATGATGAACTTAAACTTGGTGGTAACTACTCTTCATCAACTGTCGACTTGTGGAGAATTTCCCGTCTCTTTTTATCATTTCTTTATAGATATGTCGGGTTAATCAACGATTTCAAAAACTACATAACTCTTAGGAATCTATTTTCATAATACTAAAAATTATGATTGAGACAAAAGGTTTTAAAAGTTTAGAAGTTTTCAGCTTTTAAGCAAATTGTTTGAAATTTAAAATTTTAATGATTTTGATTGTAGCAAGTACTTGTTCATGCATACCAGGGAACTTAATGCAGCATATGCTTTAAGGATCATCTTTAATATTTTAACATAAAGCTTTAAGTTTTTAAGTTGATAGCTCCTCGGTTTTAATTACAACCACGTGTTTTACTCTTGTGAATTTGCAGTTTCTTTCAAGTTTTTTGAACGTTTTATATTCAAGTTTGTATTATAAAATGCGATATGTTTTCCCAAAAGTTTAATAGAGCTTTATAATTATGTACACATATTTAAAATTCCTACGTATATGGAAATTTTAATTCACGAAAAAGCACCTGAAGTGTTTTCTTGAACGTCCTTAAAATTAATTGGTTGTAGATGTTTGGAATTGTGTTCATCTCTTTCCAAATCAAACTTTCGTATTTATTTTAGCATCTGTAATCGGTTACTAAGTGTAATGAATAAAGTACTGTTAAGTGTTTGTACCTAACATCTATATAGATTGGAGCTGAACGGTCATGACCGTGTGGTACCTAAGAGATCTGTCTGTAAGCTGACACCGAATGAAGAGTGCTCTTGTTGAATTCTCATTTATGTTCCTAAGAGTGAGTTGGCGAAGTTGGTTCTATTACTACTATTCTGATAAAATTGATAATTACTGTATCTTTGTGATTATAATAATGAATTATATTTCATATATTTTCCTTTTAAATCTACAAAGGATTACTTTACAATTTAGTTTTATGTGAAGTTTTTAATAATAATTGTTTACCGCACACACATACACATGCAAGCACACGTACTCATTTACATAAATACATATATAAAAACACGCACTATATACTATTGTCATATAATAAAAAAAAATCATGTACGATACTGTAACGGAAACTGGTTCCCGAAATACAGGAAATATTCCTAGTTCGGGAATCACGGACCATGACAACTCTGTACACAGCGGTAACTTTTGTAAGGAAAATAAATAATAAAACCAAAAAACTCAAGAGGTATTTCTTTTCTTTTTTCAATTTATCACTTTATTTCGCGTGTGATTCAGCCGCTTACTCCTCACGTTGAAATAATTCATTTATCATTCAAACAGATTAAGTATTTTTTGTTCGAAGTGGTTGATATGAGTGATGTTATATCGGTTCAAGAAATTTTCGACGTCAAGTATCTTTTTCGAAGAAGTGACGATACGAATCGGATGTTCACTTGATGGCATGTGACACGCTCATCCAATGAGGTGTTAGTTAAGATTGTATACACTGCACCAGATTATCTTCATAGCTTTGAGACATAATATGTTGATCTTGTTGCCTCAGTAGTATAAGAAAGTTAAAGCTTTTTCTAGGTGGTTTAATAAGAGGCCAAATACTAATAATATCACCCTTCAAACTAGAACATAGCAATGATTACTATACACTACTGGCAGAAATAGCTGTGGTGGTACTTATCTAGACGGTGTTCAATAGAAAACCCAAGTTTATAATACCTTTTTTCGTAAATGTATTAAGCATAAGGATAATGTTTAAAAGATTATTGCTTATGCTTTTATATGAACTAAATTATCAAACGTCGATTAACATTCTTGATGAAGAATTAACGATCTGCGAATCGGCACTTAAAATGTCAGTTAAATAATAATCAAAAGAATCGAATCGGCTATATGAAGTAGATGTTCGTTTATATTCCTGTATGTGTGGCCATTGGCCATGAGAAAAAAAAACAACCGATAATTCGCTAGCGTATAATATGAGCCGTTCGTCTTACAAGTAAAAAATCGATCTTATTGTATTGGAATAAAGTTGATAATTAATAAAACGCGAATCGACTTAATGTCTTGATTTTGGATGCGTCATTCGAGATGAGAATGTGGCTGTAACAATGTATCAAGGACACCGGGAATTGTTTTTGATTCGTTCGCGACCGCATTACTACTGCAAATAACCTCTACGTATGCAAACAAAAGCCACCAGCCATCATCACATGGATGATTAATTCGCTCATATTTTTTTTATTTAACGAAGCGACAATACTAGCGGGACGTTCGCCTGATGGTAAATCATACGCCGATTTATATCAACGTGGTGCTAGTTAAGATATATACAGCACCACATTGCCCTCGGGCCTCGAACGTAGGATCTTACGTCTCGTTAGCCCAGTAATTTCATTAGCTACAACTCCGTTCTATCCGGAACCAAGTAATGTATGCATACTACTTTAACAATAGAAATAGGAGCTGCGGTGGTTCCTAGCAGGACCGTCTCCGCCAGCAGAGACATTTAATATTTAAAAGCTCATATAAAAACATATAAGGCTCATATAATGATAGGTCTCTGTGAGTGGAGACCGTCTCAAGGTACCACAACAGCTTTTATAACTGTTGACAGACTCCAATTACAGTGCTCCGGTATGAAAGGCGTTATTGCTAGAGATATTTTTTTTATATAACGAATCGATGTTACGAGCGGGACGTTCACCTGATGGTAAATGATACGTCTGCCCATAATAACATGGGGCTAGTCAGTTGACATATAAGATGTTAAACTTCGTTACTCCAGTAATTCCCCGCTATATAAAAATTGATTTATTAAAACGTTTACCAAAATGCATACATCCACAGACAAATTTATCATCATCATCATCAGACCGATAGATGATCACTACTGGACGTAGGCCCCTCAAAGATCTCCACATCGATCAGATTTATGCGAAAACTATTTAAGGTTTAAAGTAATGTTTAAATTTTTGTGTAATTTTTATTGTTTTTAAATTGTTACTTTTTACAGAGATTGGTATGGGCTTCACAAAGTATCCGGAGTCGGTGACGGCGCCGGTTGGTGATGTAGTCATCTTCGAATGTGCGGTTGAGGTACCCGGTGAGAGGTTGATGTGGAGGTGGAAGCCGGGGGACGATGTTGAAGAGAGTTGGACGGATGTCGAGGGAGTCACTGATAGAGACCATCTCTCCACTAAATTAGTGGTAGAAGTAAAAGAAGACACACCGAGTGCACTGTACCAGGTACATATATGAGTTGGATATATTATGTCCTTACATATGAAATTGGCGATTTGTACGGGAGGAATATAAATTCATTTTTTTTTTAAATATATTTAATTAATCAAAGTGTGCACCGTTCTCATCTAAGCACTTTTGCCATCTCATAGGTAGTTCATTGATCCCTTTAGTAAAAAAACCATGGGGGTGAGAATTAATAAACCCTCTGAAGGCGGTTTGGACTGCCGCATCGGAGTTGAATTTTTTTCCTTGTAAGAAGTTGTCCAAATTCTGGAAAAAATGGTAGTCTGTTGGGGCAAGGTCCGAGTAGTACGGTGGATGTCGCAGACATTCCTATTGTAGCTCATCTAACTTAGTGGTTGTTTGTTGTGCAGTGTGTGGTCTTACTTTGTCGTAAAGCAGCAGTGGCCTACAGCGATTGACCAATCTCGGTTGTTTAGCAGCAAGTTCTTCATGGTTTGCAGTTGCTGGCAATAGTTATCTGCCGTAATCGTTTGGCCAGATTTTAGAAAGCTGTAGTGAACGACACCGGCGTTAGTCCACCAAACACTTTTTCTGAGTTAATATTCGTTTAGGGCAGGTTTTGGCTGGGTCTCCGGTGTTCAGCCCTTGTCATGAGCGCTTCCGATTATCGTACAGTATCCACTTTTCATCAAAAGCAATGATTTGATTTAAAATCGCTCCATTATTGTGTCGGTTGAGCAAAATAACACAGCAGCCGACGCTTGTTCGCAAGTTAGATTTACTCAATTCATGAGATACCCGTCGTTTAAGTTACTTTACTTTACCGATTTGCTTCAAGTAGTTTAATTCAGTTTTGTCACTTATCTCGAAGCTTGCAGCTATATCTGAAGTGCTTTGTGATGGATCCGCATCCACAATAGCCTTTATTCTTCATTTTTCACGTTGGTCTCCGGCCGTCCACGGGGTCGATTCCACAGGTCGAAATTTCCAGAACGAAAACGTTGAAACCAAAAAGTACCGTGCTATCTTTTGCAACACCAGCGCCGTCCAGATCATTAATCCTTCGAACTGTTTCTGAAGTACTGGTACTGGTGCCACGATAGAACTCGTACTCCTAAATATATCGATATTTCATGTTTTCCATTGGTGCGGTAATAAGCGACGCCGAAGAAAAAAAAATAAGGAAAAAAAAATGAATGACTGTTTTCAAAATTCAAATGTAGCAGCTAAATGAATTTATAAATTTGAATTTGGAATTGTTAACCAAAGAGG
The DNA here is from genome assembly GCA_029034505.1 of Ornithoptera priamus. NCBI lineage: Eukaryota > Metazoa > Arthropoda > Insecta > Lepidoptera > Papilionidae > Ornithoptera > Ornithoptera priamus. Next base: position 2,953,906 of record JARDWD010000606.1, on the reverse strand, counting down.
AGATATTTTAGATCAAAGTGGTCAGTACGACAAAACGCTTATTTCATATGTAAGGACCTAACATTTATTTTAAATGCATACCGGTTAGACTAACGTATGGTGAAATTAATCATGGAGCAGGTAGAAGTTTGTATTGCTGGTCTCTGAAGTTCATTGGCTATGTATCCTAGTATGACTTTTTTTTTCGAAATAAACTTGTAGTTTTTATTTGTAATATTCGGATTACGAGCTTCCTTTAGTAAGTTATTTTAGAATTTAAAATCTATAAGCCGCTGTGCACCCTGTTCAGCATAACATTTTTTTTCTGTCGAGTACCTGTTCTACGTTAGCGTCTAATAGATTTATTGAAATTTATGATAAATCGAGTAACTGTATTTCTTTATGATGTGAAAATTATTTTGAAATACAATATTATTATTAACTTTCTCGCTGAATCGAATATATTTGCTTCTATAGACGGTTTTAGTTTTGTTTAATTTAGAAACTGTGAGGTAGAATTACGTCTTGGTTGTTTGCTTAGCCTTGTCAGTGATTCTGACTTGTCGAAGGACTAATTGACAACTTGAATACCCCGATAGACAGTCTGGTTACTTATATAGATTAAAACTGAACGGAAAAGTGGCGTGTACTATATATGTACTTACAATATTTATGTAATACAAAATCAATGTTTTAAAAATGTTACTTTTGTCTGGGGAAGTTAAACGATGTTAACAATTAAAAATTGTTATAGTGTGTTGCCTGGTACGGCGCGATCAGCGTGGTGTCCACCCCTGCTCGGTTGTCCATTGCCCGTATGGATTTAAGCAGGAATGGTCCTGAGAAGAGAGTGATTACTGCACCCTTGCACAATACCGTCGTCCTGCATTGTAAGGAGCCGATTTCGGAGCCGCCTGCTGTCTTGAACTGGTGGAAAGAAGATGGAGAGGTTTTTGTTAATTTTGTAATCATCATTAGCCGATATACATCTGCTGCTGATCATAAGCATCCCTCAAAGATCTCTACATACAGTCAGCATGGCCTCCGGTACCGCTAAGCACTAGGGGCTGTCGTATGTAGGGGTTTATATGGGAGGAGTTTTTGTAATAAGTCCCTTAATTCTCAGTCCGTCTTCACTGAGCAGATGACATACGTTTTATTATTTCTAAGACTTTTTTACTCATTGATTATAATTTATGAACGTTCTTATTTACCTACTAAGTCTGATGACATTTTGATAAACAGCTTACGAACGCCACATGACTGACATCGAGCGAAATAATTTGGTATATGATGTCACCCGTATGTTATCAGTTGAAGCAGTTAAAAGGTGAACTACTGTACGATCCGATAGACTCCGGCATTTCAAAGACTATCGTTATGTTAAGAAATGTCAATACATAACTTTGGACCCTCAGCGATGTAGCCTGCAATAATTCCTTCCAAGTCTTTATCCGGATTACATAGAGATCGATTGCCTTGCTTCTGATTAAGAGGCCAATTGGAATTGACTTTTGTAATATTGGGTATGAAAAAGTCCTTTCTACAGTATACCGGATTTATAATTAAATTTGTAAGAATAATTCAATATCCTTTTTTACTTTAATTTTACTGTACTTGTTAATAAAACTGATTTCGCTTCAGAACACCTATGATTATCAAATATGTTTTTTATATGTCCAGTCGAATTTTAACTTGGTTTTGTGCACTATTTGTAAAAAGTTTGCAAGCGTTTGATGTATATGTAATGTATGAGTAAAAGACTAATTTTTTTATTTATACATATTTTCCCAGTTAAAAAAGCAATTGGATACTCCACACGGCGTACTGATTCTCCACAACGTGTCGACAGCCGATAGCGGTGTGTACGGATGCACGGCAACTAACGAACTTAGTGTACAGACTGTAGAGCTGCCGGAGAAGACGTACCTAAAGGTTCAGCATGAAGGCAACGGAGGATCTAGGTTGGTTGGCCGAATAAAGGCTTTTAACCTCTTACTACCGTCTGTGCTATCCTCGGGATTCCTACGACATTCTCTTAAAAAGATACCATATTTTATCGTTAGAACACCGACGTTCATTAATAGATGCACTTACTCTTAAAACCATCTGTATAGGAGACGTAAAGTGCGAGGCACTATTTACTATTACTATCACGATAAGCTTTCGAATTGTGTATAAGACAACCCGATCAAAAAACTTATTTCATGTAACTACAACCAGAACCAACAGCGGTCAACGCGCACCTCTTTATAGAATATCTACCCTCCACAATAAAATGCTTAACAGGGTAGATATGTTCTCATGCTCTCGCTCCACTTATACATCCCGTGTCAAAAGGTTGCTCCACAATTTACAGTCTCTGATTTAAATTTGTAATTTTATTTTCTTGTTTGAACACACTTTCAATGCTTTAACAGAAAGCATTGAAAATCAAATACCCATGATTGCTTTGTATCGTTCCTCCTTCTGTTCTTATCAATATTTTTAAGAACTTAATGGGTCGCTGCAGTTCCTTTATATGTCAAAAAAAACATGCGAATAAAGTAGAAATAATACCAAAAAAGTTCGCAGTGAGGCATTTTAAAGGGAACAATTGTATATAGTTTTATATTCTATATATGTTGTAATTTTATTTTATCTTGTGTTTCTCTTTGTCTCCAAGTTAAGTAAATAAATAAATATACGTAATAACTTAAACTCACGTTTATCTGGACATGTGCCATAGTTATTAAACGATTATGATTCAATGAGTACTTTCGAAAGACGCCTTATTCTAGCTGTAGTACTTTTAGTATTACCGCAGTGGTTATATTTACCGCCAAATACCGTGCAAACGTTATCGTATTAAGGATCAAAAGGCTGTGTAAACATCTTATTACAGTGTTATTACCAATAGTGATACTTCCTGCAAAAGAGCGAAGTAAGGAAGCAGACCGAACAAATGCTAAGAAAAAGAGAAGGATGAAGAATTGACAGTTTAAATAAATGAGAACAGATCGCTTTGCTGCTTATTTGAGTAAAACCAAGTTCCACATGGCAGTGTTAATGAGCACTGAATATACATAATGTTAAAATTTTGTAGGTAGCGTCACATTATACGGGATAAACAAAACGATGTAATTACATTTCCGTACAAAAGGTTTATTAACGTAAATGTGGCTTAAATTCATTGAAACTAAATCCTTCCACGTTTCCAATTACACACCCTCGGGGCTTCAAAATCACGATTTCCATCAAAGCGCTCGAATAAATTTTTTTGTATTTTTACTATTTAACTGAGAATCTTTGAAACTAAACGATGTTTACATTAGTGTTGTAAATCAGAAAAAAATCTTTTTACATTTTTTTTAGATGTCTTTCATACTGTATCCTAATGATAAATCGAAATGAAACCATCAGATATTTTAATATTTTTTTAGATGGTTTCAAGGAATGGGCGAATAGTGGGTTCCATTTGAATATTACTAGTTGGGAAAATAGGTGCTACGGTGATCACCTCCCTTCTTTTTGTTCTCGGGGGTTGAAGGGACGCCTAGGTTATGTTGGATATTTACCCACTAAAATCCTATTAGTGACATAGTCAGTGCGTTGCGGAAGGCCCTGGGATATAAATCTAAATAGCCCGAGACTACAGGGCAAACGGTGATTACCTACCTAGACAGTCCTTACAATAATGTTATTATTATAAGTTACTAAACTATTCACTAAAAATATTATCAGATTTTTAGAAACGGAGGACTACTTAGGGATTAAAGACGCCGAGGGTACATTGACAGTGTCCGTGAAGATCGATGGAGCCCTACGGTTGTGGTGCGGCGCCGTGGGGACTCCGCCCCCGCGCGTCACTTGGACTCGCGACGGTGCGAAGTTGACTTCCAGAGATGCGCTTTTTATACAGCCTTTTACGATGCAGGATGAGGTTGGTTACGAGGTTTCTTTTTAAGCCTCTACCATTTCGTATATAGTTTTACCTTTTTGTACTGTCAGAAGGTTCCCAAGATAAATATACTGTCAATGAGGTTTTTGTAGATCAATATAATATAAACGCAGTTTATTAAACTTTATGCTATTACTTTGTTTTGTACTGTGCATTTGAAACAAAAAAGCGAACATAACATCTCTTATATATTCATAGGGTGTTTACTCGTGTTCTGCAAACGGCGTACGTCGTGCGTGGAAGGTGGTAGCCCATCTTCCGCCGCAGTGGGAGGGTTCGGCGGACAGCGTGACCGCAAGCGAAGGCGGCAGTGCGAGGGTCAATTGCGGCGTGCCACACGGACAACCACCACCGGCCGTCCACTGGCTGCTGAACGCTGAGCTTGTGAAGAATGGCAAAGGCATTAAGACCAATGGTAAGCATAGAATTGGTTGCAACGCAGCAAACGCGATTGGAAGCCAGTGACGTGAGCTCTCCGAGAATACATTTGCTCTCATAAGTTGACGACCCGAACACAGCAACGCTGTAATGACAGATTTATGACATGAGAGTGCTAGCTAGCCGGGCGTATTCGAAAATACTGTACCACCATCCAAAATATACAAAGTGTGGCACGAAAATCTCCTCGAAAGTTCTTTGTTATAAGGCAAGTTGTAATTTTTAATTGCACCAAGGAAGCAACAGCAGAATGATAACGTTATGGGGAGGTGTCTTATTCACCATCAGCTGAACATCTTGATAGGGGCTTGATTAAAAGAAGTTATTAACTAAAGCTTTATTTACAGATACAGATCTATACATAGAGCGCGTGGAGAAACGTCACGCTGGCATAGTGCAATGTTTCGCGTGCAACTCTCTTGGCTGCGCCTTCGATGCGGCAATGCTGACGGTGGTACCGGTTCAAATATCTGATCAGGTAATACACAGAAGTAAGCATACGTCCAGATCATCGAATCCCAAAAATAAGGAATCAAAAAAGTTTTTAATAGGTACAGGTTAAAATAAACGGTTTATGTAATAAAATAATTTGCTTTAAGATTTAGGTTCGAGTGCGGTATGAAATGATATCTAATATTGACTTATATCGTTACTAAATAATTTTATGATTTCTGAATATTATAATTTTCTGTATTTATTCATTAATTTTATTTATTGTTACCCGCTGTAGAAGAAGCACTGAAAAGTTGTTACTTTTCGATATTCCGTCTCGTATCCCATAAAGGGATTTAAACTCATTTTTTTATTTTAAAGATAGCTTAATAAGTGCTTAATATACGTCATAGTATAACTTCGTGTTCTACAGGATTATTCAGTGGAGGCGCCCAAGATACACGTTCCCTCTCAGCCACCGAAACGTCATAGCAAAAAGAACCCAAGGAAACATAAGGGTAAGTAACATAAAAAATTAAAGAGACAAATTTTACATTGTTATGTAAAAGAGCATGGGAAAACAAATAGTTCGCAGCAAGCCTTAATTAATAATTAACATATATTTGCTTATTACAATTTGCTATATAAATCGCGTTATTAGTGTAGTTTATGTCTTCACAAATATATAGATAAACAACTCTCTTATTATAATCACGTCTGACAAGGAGAGAAACAAGGTCATTTATCCATCGCGATGCCCAAGTGTGGATTGGCGATATGGCAGGTTAAGCTGACTGGGGATCGAACTAGCTCCTCTTCTAGAATTATAGCGTCTACGATCTGGATACAAAATAAGCTAATGTGGTCAAAAATTCATTATTGTTTAGTATTGATACTTTTTCAGATTTAAAACAATTTTTTTTTCTGAAAATTTCAACCCTCATCCCAACTCAATCAAGTGCCATCGATTTATTTTATTAAGGAGCATATGCGATCATAAATTATCATCAGAGTTCGTAGCTTATATGAGAAAATTGTTCCAGCTGTAATGATACCACCATCGCGTCCAAATGTGACGCGAATGTCCGACGAGAGCGTCATGGTATCCTGGTCTAACGCTAAGGAAGGACTACCCATACAGTTCTTTAAGGTATCGATTTAAATTTTTTTTCTTTCATAGTATATGAGTTTTATTTTCGTTTATTCGAAAATTGCCGGGTCGCATATTTTACATAACATCTTATATCTGAAGGTGATAAGTATGATGTCATCATGTCTCACTCTTCTAGTATCTTCTTCGAAATAGAAATATGATTTTTAATGTCACTTAATTTTTCATAATTTACTTGCAATGTAACTTACTTGTATTTGAGTAAAAAGTGCCAACAGATAAAGATTGCTTTTAAGCTTTACCTGTGAATATACCCATAAAAAAGGTAGCTCGCTGGCCTAATGGTTAGAACATGCGGCCTTCATTTCGAAGGTCGCGGGTTTGAGTCTTGACATTTACCAATGACTTTAATATTTAAGTTATGTACATTTGTGAACGAAATACAAATGGTGAAGGAAAACATCGCGAGGAAACCTGCACATGAATTAGAATTTATTCTTAGGTGTGTGTGAAGTCACCAATCCGCTGCTTTGGGCCAGCGTGGTGACTATGGCTCATCGCCCTCGTATTGAGAGTAGGCCTGTGCCCCAACAGTGGGACGTAAATTGGCTTTTGAAGAAAAAATACTCATAAATAATGTTTCACTACCAAGTTAAAAAATAGACCTAATAATCCAAGCCAAATTTCACGGAATTAACGAAAATGTATCTATCAAGAGGTTCATTGGGATAATATATTTCAGAATAATAGAGAATAATTCTTATAATTCGCATCCATCACCCGATTTGTTACCCTTCGTGAGTTAGCGCTGTCGGAAGCAGTGTTTGTTTATTTATTCTTACTTCGCGAACAGATTTAGTATGCAAATGTATAAAGGCTGAGAGGCGTTTTGGTCTTAACCGATTCGGAGTAAAGGTTTTAAATATTAGAGATCTTCTACGTTAGACACGTAGATGAAGTAAAAAGAGTTTTAAAATATTTTTATAACATTAATACATTAAAAATCAAGTAATCATTTTTAGTTTTTTTGGTATCAACGGTAATGTGGGTTTCTAGAGAATACCCTGTTTTCTCTCGAAGAATAGAGATCCATCGGATTTTATTCTACAAAAACCCTCTTTGATCTTAAAAACTTTAGTATTACATACGACGCAATGTACTGGTAGGTGGTAAGCATTTCCACTGCACTGTTGTATGTTTACTCGGTTTTGATTGTCATATAATCTCTGCAATATCTTACCAGGTCCAATACAAGGAAGTTAGCAATTCAAGCAACTCCACCAATACCACAAATGGCCAGTGGCACACTGCCAATCACGACATACCATCGTACGTACACGCGTTCGAAATCGACGGCTTAGTACCTGATAGATACTACAAGTAAGTAAAGTTTTACAGAGAAATAATGTATTTTTTTTTCATTTTTAATATAATTAGTTTAATTATAATAAATATATAATTAATTATATGTCTGGTCTTTGAAAAATTTAAAAATTAGGCGTTTTACTCTAAGTTATTAATATATTTCAAGCCAATAATTATTACTTGAGACTTATATTTCTTACAATCAATTTCCCTAGTTTATATTAGTTCCTTAGCGATTATTTAGGAAAAACAATATAAGTATGGACGAGTAAGTAAATAAAATTATCCTCATCAGTCAATACAAATTAATTATTGATAGATCTTGATTTATACCGTATTAATACACAGAACACCAGTCGTAAAGAAAAGTATGACGAAGTAGTTCTTCTGTAATACTTTGCTTTAATATAAGGAGTTACTGTGATTTATTTGATATAATTGTGAAAATTATCAATTAGTTTATGTTCTTAACTTTCTATTATATTTTTCTTAATAAATAAATCTTCGGCTTCAAGGTTTAGGATAGCGGCTGTATATTCAAATCAAGACAATAAACTCGGCCGCAGCAGCCCCCGCTTCTACTTGCAGCGCGGTGGCCAGAGTCCGAAAGCTCCGGTGCTAACCAAAGCTACCGCGACCTCGCCGCACAGTATACAGTTGGAGTGGACGGTTCGTATTTAAATTTGTAAACTTTAACACTTCAGTTCGGCTTTAATTAAGACCATAAAGATTATCAAATAATCTATTCCGGGTTAACACGTCTTAACTTCTACTGGTAGCATATCTCTTCTAGTATCTAGTAAGTCTAGCATAGGAGTATGTTACCACTAGTATATTCCTTTTTAAAAAGGCTACGCTAGTGAAATTGCTGAGGTAGCTTTAATATCTTATGTCTCAAACGACGAGTACTATTTAGTCCATTAATCGACTTTCTAACTAGCGTCAGATTGTTATGAACAGGTATGTCATTTAACTATGAAATTCCTCAACTCTGTTTGTTGAAAACAAGAAGTAATAAAGTATTTAACATTATAGTGGTCGAGCTCTGGTGGCGTGGAGGCGGAAGGTTTCTATGTGTATTACCGCGCGGTCTCGTCGGCGGGCGCGTATGAGAAGGTGTCGACCGGCGGAGATGCACGCGCTCTCTCTTTAGACCACCTTGCTCCAGACACCGCTTACGAGCTGAAAGTGCAGGCGTACACTGCACAGGCGCCGTCTGATTTCAGTGCTATCCTTGTGAGTGCCTATAATTATAAACTTCTTGAATTTACTCGTAGTATTACACATTTATTAAAATTAAACGGATTTGGATTTCACGGGTGTAAGGGGTCTCGCACAATAACTTACGGGACCCAAGCCAACCTCACCTGCTCGTAGTGCACCCTGCTGATCAACAAACGAGGCTCTGGCGCTCACCAACTCGCATAGGGTCTGTGTGGTGGGTAATGGCCCAAATACCCCGACAGCTACAAACGTCTACAAAGGGCGTACAAAATACTATTTATGTCCAGCAGTGGACGTCTATCGGTTGATGATGATAGAGTTATTTACCATTACAACATCCAAGGTCTGTGGTAACAGATATATACTAATTACGGATTGACCACAGCTTATTATGAATAATGGATTAAATATGATAAAATCCAAATAACCAAGTTTTATTACAAGCTTATAAAAATAATTTAACATTTGACTATGAACATGAACAACCCAAGGACAAGAGAAGCGAATTGGTATGGTTGGCAGTAAATTTAATAACAAAGACACCAATATCTTTTAAAATAAGTAAATGTGGAATTGAATTACCTATCTTTCACCCATCATATAAAACGATACAGTGATAACACTTGTACCCAAATTTCAACAGGATGTGGAAGGTAGCTACTTGTATATCTGAAAAAAATCACTCTTCTATTTTACTACTAATATATCTTAGATTCCTGTAATTAGTTGTTACTGATAATCTGTGTTAGGACGCGAAAACACATAAGTCAAGCACGGCAGTCGGTAGTACGACGGAGGCGGCGAAGAGCGAAGGGCCTGCAGAACGCGCACCCGCAGCGCTGGTGACGGCAGGCGGAGCCGTCGGTGTGGTCGCCATATTGCTCATACTCGTTGTCACTTTACTCCTGTGCCGACGATCCAAGCGACCTAACAGTAAGATAAATAATATATATAGTATATTAAAAATTTGTTACAATATTTAGATGCATGCATTCTCTACCAGTCAACACGGTAATTATGTTGACAATTAAAATTGTTTGTGTAAACATAAATTAATTAAACTACTAAACACAGTATCAAACCATGGTTATCCAACATTGATTACTGGACAATGGTTAATTCTGTCGCCATAGCATCAGTACGTGAATTTCTGTTCAGTTTTGTAAGAAGTAGATTAATATAGGCAACCATTTTGTACATTTATTTTGTTGTTTCAGAAGAGAAGGCTTCAGTTCCTGAGGCGAGTGGCGGTAATGGCTACATGCCCGCGAAAGTGCCCATTACTATAACAGCTAACCCCATGCACGCCGAGGTGAATATTTTATTATCATGTTTGTTGATTTGTGCCATTTTATATTTCGCACCCTTTTACATTTATTATTTATTAATGCTATACTACTATTACTATACTACTTCAATTGATGACTGGTCTCTTTTGTCAGAGATCGCCTGGTGCTTCCGCAGTTCTTTATCGCCAAACGGTCATATGCAAACGTTACTGTGTTTTGCTTTGATGTCGTTAGTGATATTACTAAGGTATACTTGGCGATGAGCGTATGATGCAGTGTATATCGCCTTAACTAGGGCCACGTTATTATGGGCACTTACTGTGAGATGAACGCTCGCTCGTCTCGTCGCTTCGCCGAATTAAAAGATATTAATAAGTAAGAAAGAAAAGTATGTAATAAATAATAAGTAGGTAAGATATTAGAATAAATACACCGAGCTATAGTTAGTAATACGAGTACTTAATAATTAACAATATCTTGTTTTTAATGCTGGACAGAATGATGAAAGGTATGGTTATTTAATATCGTTTTTAACTTAAGTGCTTTTTGCAGAGCTCGGCAAATTATAGCCTGTTCCTGTTTCCTGTTTCAAGTAACCCATTTAAGTTTGCAAATAAAGTATAATGTGTACAAATAAATTACAACGCGATTTTCCCTGACCCTAACGTTTCTTTAATATTCACATTTTGATTGATTTTGAGTCGCGGCAGAAAAAGGTGCCGACCACTGCTTTTATATATATTTTGATGACTTGCATGTTTTATAAACCAGATAGAACTAAGCAATTACTCTTATTTTTGTTCAGTAGAAAATTTTAAGTTAAAATTGATTACAGGGAGGTGAAGCAGGAGTAGAAATGTCATTCCTACACAACAATAATACAGGAAGCAGTGAGGAGACGTTGCCACACTCGAGGAAAAATGGCCCTGCACGGCAATACGTATAATTTTGGACTTTATGATTAAAATAAAAATGTTGATAATGCATCAATACTAGAAACAAATTGCCAACTACAGCTACCAGATGGCAGCACAACATGTGATATAAACTGATCGCCACACTGAAAAGTGAACGGACTTACATCAGTACAAAATATTTATTATTATCTAAGTGTTTGATGTGCGAATGATTTTAGGCGATTATTTTTGATAGTTTTCTTTGTTCTTAGACATAGCTTTGTAAATTATTTATTATTATGAACGATCCTTTGGCATATGTATTAACTGAATTTTTTAACTTTTTATCGTTTTGATAATAAGACAGCGTTAAGTTAATGGTAAACATTTCGACGTTGTTAACGACTTATAAAAAATATCTCTATAAAAGATCTGACTTTAGTAAGCTTAGCGTAGTAAACTATATTATGTAAATTATTATTATATACATTTTTGGCGATGTACTTAGGTTATTAAAGAATAACTGAAATTAATTAAATTCTAAGGTTGTGATTGAAATATGCATTTATATTTGTGTGAGTGGTAAGTACCCTGGCTCGTGTGAGTATTTTAATGAGATAGTAAGTACACAAGGATAGAAATGGAAAGGTTTTTGCTTCGGTAACATTAACTATTGTATTTCGTCGACTAAAATTTTATATCCAGTGGGATTTATTCACCGTCTTAAATACGAGTATTGTTTTTTTTTGTACTGTAAAATTCCCAGTGATAACCTAATTATTTGTCTCGAATATTATATTAATGACGAGAGGAAGTCTGTCAGAGTTCGGCCAATATTTGTATAAGATATTGGCAAGGACTGAAGTTGCTTTGTATATATAAACGGTTTTCAGCGCTGTTTAAACTTCCTTGTGCACCATTCAGTTAGTTTATAAAACTGTAATTAAACCGTGTGTAAGGATGCTAGTATTATAATTTAATTAAAATTTTTCTAAGATAATACGTAAGTTCAAGAAAAGTTTCATTGCTGTTTAATTTAATTGTAAACGATGTAAAATATCTCACCTTTTATATTATCTATGCAACACGTAATTTAAACGTATCATATGATAGCGGTTCGATAATTTCGTTAATTTGATTATTTTTTACTTCATAAATTATATACGGACGGTATATTTAATAGAATGAATAAAAGTGACAGAATTGCAAAGAAAATTGTACAATTTAGTGCTTTTTTTGTAATTAAATTATTCCAGAATACTTACACAATAAAAATAAAATATCGATCAAAATAAAAAGGACTTATACAGATTTATTACCCTTCTGTATGTACCTATTCAGAATGATACAAGGCTGTTGTTAAATTTTTTATATAAACTTATCTATAGGATTTAATTTATATGCAACTTAACAAATATTTAACGTTTTCTACGTGCACTGATATAGTATGTTAAATATTATTTTGTATAAAAATGCAGGGATTTGAATATTGAAGTAATACATGATTTATTCAGTGTGACATTTCAAAGATGTTTATAAGAACAGTGTTGTTCAGATAATACTAGCAATGGCTATACATTATTTGTGTATAAGACTGAAATGTTTCAAACATTAAGTTTATGTAGGGAATATACTGAAAATATATTATCATAAATCTTTTATTTACTAAACAGAATACGTAAGCTTTATTTAAAAGTACATTTAAAGTAGTTAAGATGTAGTTATTAATGATAGATTGCCGTTTTTCATCTCGGCAAGTGTGTATAAGGTAATGATTATATATGCATTTCATCACGCTGCATTCAATTAACAGTTTGGTGCATGGCACATAGTTCAATAACAAAGTACAAATAGAGCATTTCAAAGGCGTGCACGTAACAATTTGTTGCTGGTAATTGGATTTTGGTTCCTCATCACTCAACGTGTGGCCGCTCGACGGCTTCATGCTACTAATTTAAACTGCGAGAGTTAGCACTTGTCTAGCGCAAGTACCGTCGGGGCGACCCAAATTACGTTTACAATTCATGGTGTAGTTTTAACTAGCACTAAAACATAATAATTACCTGTTCCCGTTTTTAATGTTTACTACAAAACAAAACTGCTAACATTTCTTGGCTAAGAGGCGTTACGAAACAATATATGGAAATCTTTTATGGTGATGTATTAATACTGTTATTCGTTTTCCAACTTGTAAAGCTCTTCGTGATGTGATGTGATGTGATGTGATGTGATCTGCCTGACATTTTCTACTTATCATATTTAAAAATAAACTTAAAAATGCTTTGATAAGCAAAAGTAAAGTATAGCATCATTGATGCATATATAAATGATAATAATGAGTGAAAATAAAACACTGAATCTCAAGTAGAATGTAACTTAAATAAAAGAATACTTGAAATTAAAGAAAGTAATATATATATGTATAGATCGCTGAGTTTTCTGCGCTCTTTCTGCTCAGGTCTGAAGCATTTCTTCTGTGAAAGGCGGGTAGATTTTAATGTTTAAAAAGCGAATTCCTATGTTAAATAAAAAAATTGACTTCGACTTCGATTTCGGTTATTAAGCTGGCGGATGTCTCTACATCCGCAGTCTAAATTTTAGTATGAAATTTAATCTTTATTATCACTTCTTCAGATGTAGCTATTTGGAGTCAAAACGGCACAGTTGTGAATCGGGATTTTAATTTAGATATAACAACCAATCTTTTTAGATGTTGCAGATGGGCTCAGCTTTTTCTCCGCTCATCTTCGTCTGTATAGGGGTCGAAGGAGGCGAGACAAAAGAGTAAGCTATCTACGTTATCAGAAAACATAAAATGAAAAAAAAAGCAACGAAAACTGCAGTCAGTATGGTTTCACAGTAATATTCTCTAAACCTTTCTATATTGTTGTGAACTGAATGACTTTTGATATTATTTTAATAATATACAAGTAACAAGATAAATACTATGTGTATTAAAATAAATATTCATTTATTATTTGTATAATAAATAGGAGCATTCTGAATACGTTCAATCAAAAATACGCCGTAACAAGCTGAAATAACTTAACAGGCTCGTGTGTTAATAAACCGAAAGCAATTAAATTAATTAAATACGTTGTAATAACTGAGAAAATAAAGGTTTCCTTTCGGTATGTAATAACATAGTGCGATGCTTTGTGCGTAATGTTTTTAAACGCTCTTGATTTATGCTAAGCGAATTCAGAGCAATTAGCCGGTGAACTAACTTCCATTAGGAAAATGCTCGTTGTTTCAAATAATGGGCTCCTTGGTTCGTTTCTTATATATAGCGAGGACACGGTTAGCCTACATCGTGAAATTTCGATGGAATAGTTGTAAGTTATTGGTTAATTGTTTGTTACGATCAAAGATACTTCATATCGTGTAGAATGATATCTTCTCAACTATATTGTGGCGTAGGAAGATAAAATTTATACAAAGCAGCTACTATTCTTATTACCGTTGCTAAGATTCTTGTCTGAAACTTAACGTCACATAAATATAATCTATATTCTATTTAATGTTTCTCGAATTGGTCAAAGGTAACTCGTAGATTTCGCGACGATCTTTCAAACACAAGTAAATTAAATTATGATAAGAAGCTATATTTTAATAAGTTACTTAACATAGTAAAGAACTAAACATAATTTGTAAATGGTTTATTAACATGGAAAATGTGAATTTATTTTTCATTCTTCGCGAATTCAAACAAACCACTGAAGTTAATTTCTCTCAACAGATTGCTTGGTAAGAAATTCTCAAGAGTTGTCTAAACAGTGTGTATGTTAGTATTTATACAAATTAATATTAAGATTAAATTTTCTCTCATCGAGCTAAATGTACGAAATTACTTTGTATGTGTTCGCGTTTCATCGCTAAGTTTCGAATATAAATTAATATTTAATATTCCGAACTAACTGAACCCTACAGAAAGCTGGATGAAGGCAGCGCAAGATGATAGCTATGGAGATTCTTGAGATGTAATTTTATCTTCACATCGCAAGTACATGAGGACTGTAGTTGATTATTTGTCTTAGTACATAAGTAAAATTCGTGAAAACTAGATACTGTATGATTATTATGAACAAGCATGTTCTTACATTAATTTATATTAAGGGTAATATCTTCACCAATCTTATTAGTGAAAATATATAACAGTTTCTAATAGATATATAGTTGTTATATTTAACTATGCACTTTATAAACATCAACAATAGAAAAAAATATAATTAAGTATTACGTCTGATACTAAAACATTTGAGAAATAACGTACATACTCGTACAATATTACGTTCAGCGGTGGACAATAATAAGTTTAAATGATGATGATTATGAAATTTTCTATATTAATTATGAGTTTATTAAGTTAAACAGTCTACTTATAGTTATCACATGTGGGAATTGAGTCTTCACTCGCAAGGAGGAAGTCAAGGTCGTTTATTAACTACGCTGGCTAAATGCCAGTTGAGTATCTACGTGGAGATAAAATATACTGCATTTTCAATGAACAATTGGATGTTATTCCCAACATTTTCCAATGCAGTGGGAATCCATTCAAATCTGCTACAACTGTGGGACTAATCTCGTTGAGGGTATGTGGCGTGATATGAGTAAATTAATTAGCACATTGTGAAACTACGCTAATTGAGCCGTTACTCAAATTATAATTGGCATGTCAACTCGCATGAATAATAAATTAAGACTGCTATTAGAAAAGCTATTATTATTCAATCTTACAACAATATACACATTCATCTCATTAATCATAATTATTATTAAAGCAAAAATATTTCACAGTTATAGAATTAAAGTTACGTTAACTAATATTACCACTTAACCAGGGGTCTTTTTTCCTTTAATTGTTAGTGACAAGCCCGCCTATAACCAGGTGGCGCTAGTGATGATGATATATACTGCACCACATTGCGCTCGCCGCCTATGACATGAGATGTTGAGTCTCACTACCCCAGTTACTAAACTAGCTACAGCGTCCTTCAGTCCAGAACACAGTAATATTTGTACATTACTGTTTGGCGACAGAAATACTCGCTGCGGTGGTAAATACCTAGACGGTCTCCTGCAACAGAGACCTACCATCAGTGCTTGTGTATTGAGGTGTGCGATGTTTTAACAAAGGGTATGAAAGTTGTAACTGGATTATAATTGTAGAACAAAATGGCCGCAGTTTATTTATAACGAATAGTTTTAGTGTCGTAATAAAATATATTGTTATAGCAACAGCACTCTCTTGCGTGGGCTATAAACTAGAGTAGAGAGCTCTTTCAATGTGGTCCTGTATATTTCTTTAAGCTACTAGCAATTAAGTTTATTTTTATTATCAACTATAATTTACCAGTTTCAGCGATGATAATGTTTAGGAAAATTATCTCATTATTTATTTGTGGTAGCGTTCATTTTCAAGTACATATATATAATTTTCAAGTACATACATGGAATAGTATAATTTGATTTCCTAATATCGAATATCTAAATGGAAGCGTGAATATTCAATAACATTGAATATACGACGAATTCGGACTAGGCGGTTTGCTTTGTCATTGATTAAGGATATAACAAATATAGAGCCATCATCAGTGTTCCTCACATAAGAGTAGTGAAGGAGGTAGTAGTGAAAGCAATGCTCTTCAAGGCAGTTTTACCATTAGAAAAACAACTGAAAGAACAGGACGATTATTTTATCGACTTTCAAGATGCCGGCGATCTATATAAATATAACACCAGAAGGCTTAATTTCTTGAGATTTATTTTATTAAATAGATATTAAGTCCTGCTAGTACTATGTTTGCTTAAATGGCTCTTAAAAGCGAACGAACATATACAGTACTTCATGGCATCAAAAGTAGACCATTTCATGGCTTAAAAACGAAGGATGTATTTATTTAACATAAGGCTTTTAATTACAAAAAAATGTACCGTATTAAGCCTCTCATTATGGGCCGTCAGAGAAATAAGTAAACTTAATAAGTTTTCCTTTTAGCAAGTTAGTGAAACTTCAGTGTTCCGTTAAATAGATGTCAAACACAAAACTACGAACTACATTGGAAATCAACTTTGGCAACTTGTTGGTGACGAAATTCGACCAGTAAAGTTTTGTTATCAAAGAATTGTAACTTACGGATTTATTTATTTAGGGCACGACGAACAGAATTGTACATATACACGTGTATAGATATATTTGTATAGTAATACGTAATACGTGTATAGTAATATGTATATAGATATATTTTAGAAAATGAGTATCTGTATAAATCGTCGATAGTGAAGCGTTTTGTAATATTAACATGGAAGTAGGCTAAAATTAACAATAAAAACAATACATTGAACTTAGTATCAAAAGTGACTACTTATGTTACTGTTTATTTTTAAACAAGCCTTTTAACAAATGGTTAACATATCGCATTTAAAATTGTTTTCTTCTTTTAATCTGCCCCAAAAATTTTATAAAAGGGTAACGTGGCTCGCGAGCTTCGGATTGCCGACCCCAGCACTAGGAGACTGGATGACAGTGCCGTACAAATTTACAATGCCTCGGAACATTCGCGAAACTACGTTAAATATTAACATATATACATATATCTTCGACTACGTTTTCATGTTAAAACAATAGAATACCCTTAGAGTTGTATGAACCGAAAAACAATAATAATAAATAAACTTTATTTCTGTCTCTGGGGCTATAGTTTTAGTAACAATTTTTGTTTAATGATTACGTTAGTAACAAGGCAGTAATTTCAAATATTTTTTTAATTTTTATTTAATTACTAATTGTCTGTGAAAAAGCGTCTTCGCTTTTCGCTTTAGCTGGTAATAAGTAAAAGCTAAGTGTTTTCCGGTTTATCCATCCTATGTATTAAAGATACGAGGGTAAAAGAAACTGCTTCTTAAAGATCTGTAATAAAGTTTTCGTATTACAATATTAAAGTCCCTATTTTACTCCTATAAAGTAAAAATAGTTTTTCGTTAAATAATATAAAATGATATCCTTTAGTTATATGAATTTGATAATAATGGATCTAAAACAAATACCACAAAAGTGGAATATCAAACGGAGAAATTACAAATGATGTTGGTTTCGATTTCGGTAATATTATTTCCGGATATAATATTAACATTCTGTATATCTCAACAGTGTTATAGTTAGTTGAGTTTGAACCGTTTCATAATAACAAACTGCGGGTAAACTATATGCAATTGAAACAGCCCTGGATATTACGAAATAACCGGATGTATTTAAATGTATGTAATCATAATATTATGGAAATAAGCGAGCGAACTAATATACGAGTTATTGTTCGATTAGAAATATATTACATAAATAGGCAGTGATAAATGAATATTGATTAAGTTGGAAATCCGTGTGATTATAAGTTAAAATTAAGAAGATAATATTTTTTTATTCAACGAAGTGACGAGACGAACAAGACGTTCACCTTATGGTAAGTAATACGCCTGCTCTTAATAACGTGGTACTAGTTAGGATGGCATACACTGTATCAAATTAGGTTCGTCACCTTGAGACATGAGATATTGCCTCGATGCCGCAGTAATTTCACTAGCGCCTTTTACCATCACCATCATCTCAGCCGATGGAAGTCTAACACTGGACATTAACCTCTTGGAACATTTAAGTAAACTTGCATATACATAATGAGTAAACTTTATTTTCATCTTCACATTCTATGAAAATTATAAAGGGAGAATACGTTAAGAACATGAATTTTCTCAGAAAAAATTTAATACTGAACATATTTTAAATTTTTATAATGCTATCTACTCCAAATTTGTAGTTGATGGTATAGTGGTAAAAATATTGTTAGTTACAGTGAAATGTTATTAAAAATAGAGCCAGATTTTTCAAGTTTAACACAATTAAATGAAGAAAAACTTTCCTCAGGCGATATAAAAATATACACGTAATTATACTCGTAAACCCGAAGGCGGTAGCCGAGTTTCATAAGGGAAAGGAAACATGCTTTCACATAACATAAAAATATATATTTCGAAACGCATAACGATATTAAAGTATGCAAGATATATTTCCGGTGAGATGTTAAGTTTTAACCGATACTTATTCAGATAACATTTCTTTGTATCTAAGCGAATTTACGAATAAGTTGGTCACCTAATACTGCATCACTTAGGATATCAATATTGCACTTGTCCAAATTACACTTATGGCCTTGAGTCATAAAATGTAAAAATTTTTTTTTTGACGAAACTACTATACCAGCCGGATTGTTTACTTTCTGTCATAAAATGTTAGACCTTGTTACCATGACAATTTTACTAAAAAATCACTCTAAGCTCGAGCAAAGTAATATTTTTATAACATTACATATATGCATGTATATAAGTTGTATATATATACATATATGTTGTTACTATTATTAATATAGTTTAAGTCAGTAAGTTATAACCTACCACAACATTTCAACTTACCGAAGATTGACTGATAGAGAATGCCAACAGATATTAAGCCTGCATTTTGTATACCTTGCTGTAAGGTTTTACTATGAAAAGAAAAAAAAACACCGTATATATTGCAGAATAAGATTTCATCATCATCAGTTCGCGGCCGTCCACTGAATGAGTTACTCCAGATAGATAAATAGATAAATCCGTATATTTGTCCTAATTACAGAACACTTGTATACAGACATAAACATTACATTGTAGAACACAGATAAACAAAAATATGTTAACATAGTAATATTTCAGATAAACATTGCCGCCGTGTGTACTGCGATGGTACAAAATGGCCGCTGCTCAGTGTAACTGTTGCCACGCAGTGAACAACATACTGATTTTCAGCTACTACCTTATTAATGAGCGTCTATACTTCGTGATGAATGTGCTCGCGCAGGATGTAGCCAGATGGAGAAAAAGATCTAAAGTATAGATCGACGTATAGATCTTCCAGTGTTCTAGATTTTAATAGCTTAAACAAAAGACAAGCAAGATGCATTTGTCTGCGTGACTCCATATTCAACATTGATGAATTGTTTAAGCAGTGGGAGATGTGAGACCGCGCAGGTATGTCGAAGCAGAACCGGCAGCAGGCATTTTGAACTCGCTGTGTTAGGCGCTTTGTTCTCGATCTTCAGTATAATAATCTTAACAGTCTGTTAATGTTTATTGCTGGTCAAGTCTTTTAGTTATACTGGTAATGTTTAGCATGAGTATGGACGAAAGCATTATTTTGAAAATGGTCACAGCTTCTGTTCTCTTCTTGAGGTTGTTTTATATTCAGCTTTATACGTTTGATAGAGATGTTATGAAATTGTTTTGTAAAATTTCACTGCTTAAAATATATATCTGAGTTAACTGTAAACAAGCCCTAGTTTAACCTTTCATATTTCATTCAATTAGCAAAATAAGCTCTTTCCACCAAGTTAAACAGAGCGAGACAAGAAAAGCATTTTTTGAAACAATAAACGTTTTTGTTATTGGAGCGAGCACTCAGGGTAATTGTCCTGAATACGCTTTGCATAAATCAGCAGGGTTTTTAACCGAAATTACATTAAAAGTAACACAACAAGTTCTATGAGAAACGTTCTATTATTTTTCTTCTTAAATTGATATTACTTGAATAATCAATACACTTTTGTTGTATTTTACTTAAATAAAACACGAAACTTATACATATATTCAAAGATAAGTTATACGTCGGTCTCTAATAATGATATTAAGGATGTTTACAAAGCACTATTTAACTCTCACTGGTATTAAGATGATTGGAACGTATTGTCATAATTTACAATATAAATTAGTAATCTTCCGTTATATTGAATCTATTGTAAAAAATATGCCGTAGTTTATAATTTTCTAATAAAGATAAACGGTTACTGTAAAGTACTTAGTAATCTCTTAACGAACCAGTGTTACGTCCATGGCTATAGAGGAACTGACTTGACAGTCATAACTTCAAAGTTATAATGGAGTACCTATTTAATTTTTGATAATATTAACATAAATATAATGAGTCATACTTATGTTCATCATCATCATCGTTAAGCTGCGCTGGTACACTGTTGGACAAGTCTATAGTAAGGGAAGTGGTGCGATTATGTTAAGTTCGTTAAATTTCAACAAAAAAAAATTAAGTAAACAAGTTTTTAAATTATGATAATTTTAAAATGTCTAAAGTTTTATGTTCCATTAGTAACATACCTAATGAAAAAATAATCATAGTGTGGGACTCACAGTAGTCTAGACGTTCTTTGTGCGAAACAAATAGGGTTTCAGACAGCATCCGGCACAATGACATTGTCATCTGTTTCCCGGTACGTGGAACCGTCGCGTGTAGCTTTGTAGTTGCGAATGCTATGTACATCACATACCCCGAAGTCTCGAAAGTAACAAAAATTTATCTCATGTTCTTAGTATCTCACTAATCACGGTGTTTTTATTCAATGAAATTATAATCTGTATTGTATGATCTACCTATATTGAGATGAGTAATACAATTTTTTGTTTATTAGACGAGTATAAAAATATTGCCATTTAATGCAAGTTAATTAATTGTATGGATATAAAATTTATAATATATTAATAAATCACATAACAAATAATTCTTCTATATATTCTAATATTAGATGTGTATTAAAGCAGAAATTGGCTTTAATTGACATATGAGATAGATGGCGGCACTGTATTGCCATAGAGTTCCTTTGCTTTGTTGATAGCGGAGAGAGTAAAATAAAAATATCAGATATTGTAATACAAAATTAAAAGAGTACCTCTGAATTTCTTGTCGCGTTCTTCCCAGGTAAGAATATCCTTGTCAAACGGCTATAAAACATATAAATATAAACATATAATATACATAAAACACATTTAATCATCGACACCATACGCATGAACAAATAGAAAGATGTAACAGTCGTTTCATAGTGATACTCAAACTTTTTGGACTCATTGCACAGTTTTGCTTTAAGATATAGACAACAACGACCGTCTCTACTTCACCCATAGACAGGACTGTAAAAATAAAAAGAAATAGTTATGAATTAATGAAATATAAAGAAGGAAGACCTACAATGATTGTAAAATTATGTAAAAACTCTAGTGGATGTTTAGTTCACTAGTATTAAATAAAAGAGAGTGAGAAAGTACATAATGTTGCTAATATAGAAAAATAACAAAGATAAATATCGGGTTTCTTAACATAATATACGTATTATTAATAAGTAAGGAGATTCTGTATGTAATTTTGTATTGTGTGCGCATTTATATATGCAGTAATTACGTTATAATTTAAATAGTATTTTGTAAAAATATATTTGCCGTTTTATACTAAAATATTGCTTTTAAATAAGCATAAGAAATAATTAATAATTATTAAAAATTGTCATAAAATTAACACTCTCAATAAGAGGAAAAATAGTTTTAGACGCTATGTACGAAGTACAGAGCATAATTTATTTTACTGAAATATAAACAATATTTTCATATATATACATAAATACAAAAATAAAGTTATATAACGTACACCGCTCTTTGACAAATTATTCAGCAGCATTCGGGTAATTTTTTAACTTAACAGTTGATCATAAAAATTCTAGTATTAAAGCTTTAATTTCAAATTGAACCTAGTAACTTAAAATAAATTTATGAAGCTTTCTTCATCGCTAACATACCTCTACTAGGTTTCTATAATGTTTTGAAACGACGTTTGAGTTTAGTGTACTAAATCGATCCACGGCCATTAGATCGGTAATCAGTAATGTACTCAGGGCACGGCTTTCATGCAAATTGCACTCCATTTCGTTAATAACGTTCCGGAGCAGCGTTAACATATTGTAACAGCGTGGACCCGGTTGTACCAAATAACCGGATTGTATTAATTGACAATTGGTATTACTCGTGCATACAGTAGATAATACAAATATTATGTAAAAATCGGATTATCACAGACTTAGTCCACCATTTATAATTTTTATAACATATGTTTACAATAATGTCGGGAAATAAAATACTTGAACCAGATATAACAGGTCAGAGCAGATATTGAATATTTATGGTAGGTTTTCTTTTCCACGGATCATCCAAGTAGATTCCAACGCAGCTTCCTATTTCTCTCGTCCAGCGACATTGTGCAAACGTTACTTTGTTGCGATCGGAAGATCTAGAATTATTGAAGTAACTAAACTTGAAGTCTTGCGTCTTAAATTGACAAACGTAATATAGTATTGCGTATGTCGTACCTCACATGCCACATTCAGGTCAGGGGAAAAAACGGATGTATCAACTACTGAAGGGTGGACGTCTTGCTTGACACCTCGCTTCGAAGTCTCAATGTCAAGTACCTATATATTTCGCTACTTCTTAAATTTTCCTTTCAATTTCTAACAACTCTTCAGTGATTGTTTCTCAATAAAGATGATATAAAGTAATATTTACCTATATTTATTTTGATTGTTTACTACGATATATATTTATTAGCAATATTTAATAAACCAATTTCTAACTAATATATATTCTATTAACTTGTGTTTATTCTCTTCACTTCTTAACTCTGTCTCCTGCTCAAAATTATTTCTTATATATGAGAATCGTTTCCTGCGCAGCGTCATTACATATAGGGAGGAAATGAGAGGAAACTTTTTTATATTCCTGACCTTCCTCAATAGTAGCATGAGGCGTAGAGAGATATGTAAGTCTTGACGATCAAAATTTGTATTCCAGTCCAGGTTGTAATATTCGCGACACAAGTCGTGACCTGCGTTGTATTAAAAATATATAAAGATATATGTTTTTACAAACCATTGAAAATTTAAATACGAGGGTATATCAAGTAAATCTCTCTTAGTTATTTACTTTCGGCATTTTTGTTTACAAATCTTAATTCCAAAATTTTTTAGATGTTGTTCGACGTTACCGTGCTATCTAAATCTAAAATAAATTTTTATTAGTTTAAGAAAAAAAATATTTTCATACGTGAATTATTCCTGAGCTGACTTCCGTCCTGTTATAACGTAAGGCTGTAGTGGCGTTGGTTATCCATACGAGACACCTCATCTCATCAAAAGAAAATTAATTTAAGTCTGTGGAAATTATTATTTCAAGCTGGATTCCTGATGATGTCAACGCTGCGAGCCATTCGACTTTAAACAGCTTATCTGACATTCGGCGCGTGGACCCGGATCCACGGCCTGTATTATTTCAAGTTGATAAATACACAATATAGGAAATGGTGTTGCTGTCTAAATTAAATTGGTAGTAGGTTGTAAATATTTGTAGGTTACCATATTTAACAGTTTCTACAAAGCTTTGGTTTCAGTCATAGAATTCAATTTACTATAACAGTTTAAATAAAACGTAGGTTCTGACGAACCGAACTATTGATGCAGATGCAATATTACCGATGAGAAATCGTCTTCTGTGTCTCCAAGTCTTTGTGCTTACAGACTAAGACTCAGCTAAATTTCAATAAACGGTACACATTGATTGTTGTATACTTCAAACAAATTGTAGCTAAATTTTCGCAGTTTAGTTCCATCATTCGGAAACGGATATCGGAAAATTTTTAAAATTGGGTCCTTTTCGTCTACAGTCCTCGTAGAATTGCTCTTTTTTAACGTCAGTTGCACGATACAATTTCCTCTCGAAGTCTCATTTCTTTATTTTCAAACTAGATGAAGTCTCTTGGTATTTTTAAAGACTGTATATATACTAAATTTACTTCTCTTCGTATTTATACAATGACAACTACTGTCGATCTGTTAAAGGCAGGTTATCAGTTAAATTGTAAATATTTCTATTACAACAGATATTTTGAATATATTATTTTAACTTTACGGCATTCATAGGTCATGAAATAGTTAACAAAGATTTATCTAACAAATGTTATTCATGACAAGTGTGTATGTACGATTTACGAAATAACTGAGGACTTTTCACACTTGTCTAAAGTTTACAAGTTTATTTCTGCATATAAAAATATTTGAATAAGTTTTCTGTCGGTGTACTTTGATAATGTTCACTTCATGTTTAGTATTCTTTAAAAGTCTTTAAGATCAATGTGCGAAAGATACGAAATGTTTAATTCAATTAAGCATTTAAATAACGAACAGTTCTGCAGAATCCTTTTACATAGTAAACATTTTAACGAAAAAATAAAACGCAGAACAGTGTGCAAAACGCAGACTTGTAAACGGTCTTTGTACCTGAGGTCGACGACCAGTCGAATGCTAGTACTTCGCACTATGCGGTACTCCTTGAGTAATCTTCAGTTTTGAGATTTGCGAGTCGGAGAAAGCATTAGCTGCGTGAGATGAAACACTGAAGTAACGTAAGTTTATATACGCATTTGTTTGCATTGTGTTTAACGATTTTTTTTTTATCTTAAAAATATTTATTAAATCTTACTGGTGGTAGGTCTCAGTTGTTGGAGACGGTCTAGGAAGGTACCATAGCACCACATATTTCTGGAGTCAAACAGTAGTGTGCAAATATTACTGTGTTCACGTTTGAAAGACGCTGTAGCTAGTGAAATTATTGAAGTAACGAGACTTAACATCTTAAGGGTTAAGGCGACGAGAAAAATGTGGTGTGTATACGATTCTAACTAACATCACGTTGTTATGGGTATAGTTGTTGGTTGCCACGTACCATCAAGTGAACGGCTCCTTGGTCGCTTCAGAGAATAAAAAAAAGCTCTTACCTTCAATTTCATATGGTCTTGAGTGACAATGAAGCAGAGGACAGTCAAGAGTGCTTGCCCTTTGAAGGCAAGTGCTTAGCCACTGTATTATATAAAAGAGAGATGTCGTAGAGAGTTATATATAGTTAAGAACCTTTACATTTATAGTATAAGAGGTTTGATATTCAGTGGCGGTTCAATATAAATAGTAAATTAAATCATTTAAATATTATAATTACTATAGTTCTTCCAAATTTTGGACATGATGGCAAAGATAAAAACGTAGTGATACCTTAAGTAGGTATAATTATGTGTATGAACTTTGCAGGAGGCCCATGTCCAGCAATGACGTCTATAGGCCGATTGTGATGAATAAATATCTGATCTAAGTTTTTCTGAAAGAAAACCGAAACATTTTTTTTTGGAATCTTTTAAAAAACAATATAAATCCAAGTTTACAAATACACGACATAAATTTGATAATTTGTTGATTTAACAGGTTTTACGGAGATATTTTCTTATATCCAAGACGGATTTAGAAAGATCCTATGAATAGCTAATAATGATTTCGTCAATGCGTTAACTCTAATCACACAAAGGAAATAATAATCTTTCAGTATAATTAATTAAATATTTGTTAATGAAAATGACCTAACTTCGCTAAGTTACAGAGAACTCGTAGTGACGCAATAAGTTGAATTAGCGCAACAACTGTTGGCCATTGTTTCCGGCGCTCTCTGCAAAGTAATTATTAATATTTCTTCTTTAGTACATTAATTTCTTTCTAAACTATATTTATCTTTATTTTCTCAATATAACGGAATATTATTTACAAAAGTCTTTTAATCATTTAACAAGCAACAAATGTGCGTTTTATATTGATGAACCTTTAAACCTCTTTGCCGCTAATAATAAAATTTTAATAACCATTTAATGTATATATATATATTCAAAAGGAGTTATATAAACTGATTATACACTGTAAAATATGTGAATCTAAATAATTTTCACATAAGTTGAGTTTGTGTGAGCGAAATTGAATTCCTCTTAGTTAAGTATACGCGAGCTTTCGTATGAGACAGCAGGCGGGGCGTCGAGATTCATGACAAGAATGTTAGTTTAAATTACTAACATTTGTTTGCTGACTGTTTAAAAGATATATTAAGGCATAAAAAAATTATATATATCTTCGATTATCTAAAACCGACTTCCTCTAGACACTTGAATCCATCCTAGAATAGCATACATGTGAAAAAACATAGTATTTTTCAGGAAATAAGTTAATAATCCAAAAAGTTCTTACTACACTATTTCTCATATCTGTAACGCAAATAAAACAAAAAAACTTTCATATTTTCCTTAGACGATTTACTTAAATAATGCTTTTTAATGTAGAACTATTAAACCAGTTGATCAGGATTTAACTTGTTTTTATTATTGATTTTAATATACATGTATATAGTAGCTTAATTTTATAGCTATTATTATAACGACTTTTTCTTATGCCATTGAACATAAATTGTTATCAGAAATACTAAGACTTAAGCAAAATTAAGATACTTGAGGTGTAAACTCTTACTAAACTACCCTAGAACAATTATTGTCAAAATTGAGCTATTTAAAGAGTTACATGTAGCTACTTTTCAACCACCGTGTAAGAGACATTTTAGAATATTTCCAGTACCACCTTAATCACTGAGTTTTGTTTAAGACTAGTCAGAGGGCATAAGAAGAGGGAAGCATTATTTGTGACCTTTACCAATACATTGTGTAGGCTAATTGCCAGTACAGCTAGTTACCCTCATTCAAGCAAACTTATTATCAATACACTGAAATTCCTAAAAATTATACTGTTGTGGATTTATTTAAATTTTCAGAATAAATTACTTTATTAAAATACTTTGAAAAAAAAAAATATATAAAATATTCAAATGATCCGACAGCAACTTGTCATATTCTATTCATGTACGCTATAGAAGAGAGAGTAATATACTTGGTAGACTAGTACGCTTTGTTGTACTGGTGGACAGGGTTGCTATTAATCAATAATACTCAGTTCAAAATATATATCACATACAAGAATAAGTAAGAGAGATAGATAAGTTGCCGTTGTGGTTGGATAAGGTGTGTTACAAGGGAAAGGTATACCAGTACATGCAAATCTATAACGCTTTGTAAAGAAACTATTTATAAGGCACAATGGCTAAGCGCTTGTCTAGTAAAACGGAATTCCATTTGTTGTTGGATTGGTTCCGTGGTGGTGTTTTCATGAACTCGTCTGACTAGCTAATCATCCCCATGATTATCTATTGACGTGACAGTATAGCTAACTTTCAGATGTCAAAATATTAGAGCTAGAGTTTTCAGGGTGAGCACGCTTCAACATCAACTGCCTCATTGTCACTCAACAGCGTGTTATATTGAAGTGGTGATAAAAAAAGACCCGCCCTTGTCGTTAGTTAATTAGTATTTGTACGCACGTACCCCGGCTGCTGTAATTATAGAATCAAGAGGGGAAACGTCAATACAAGAAAGCAATTAAAACGAAACCGGAAATCTTGACTGCGCTCAAATATAAACAAATACTACGGACGTATCGTTCCGTTTGTATTCATGCTACTATTGTTATTTTTATTTCATTATTAACTTTAATTACTCAATAATTGTTATTGTGTGTAATAACTTAATATAGTGGTGTGAACGAACATTTATGAAATTACTGTATCTTAACGTGTTACTTCCGAACTTGGCTGTTCGTGAAGATAGATTGAAGATTACTAAAGCAATAAAAATTATACGTAAGTATAGATGAAAAACAACAATTTTTAAAACTAGTATTTATTTATTTTTATACCACTTAGGCGGCAAACAGTCTTGCGGTCCGCCTGATGTTGAGCGGTAACCACAGCCTATAACCGCCAGCAACACCAGAGGTATCACTGGGCGTGTTGCTGATCCTGCAGCAAATTTTTCACGCCCTTTTTAAAGAACTTCATATCATAGCTTCTAGGGAGTGCACAGTATAGTACACGAACAGTTAGTTGTATAGTTATAATTAGATTAAAGTTACCCTATTCAATTTTCTTAAAAAATATCCATATCCATCTTACGACGAGAACATTGACACTATCAAGCTATCAAGAGCTAAAACTCTTTGTTTGTAAACTGGGGTTACTTACAATATAAGAATAGTGTATAAGAATAGTGCGCTTGGTCTTCCGGTGGTAAAACTGGGTGAATTATATCATGTAATTCCAGGGCACAATTTTTAAATATATCCTGTAAAACAATATATAGCGATATTGGGTACTCGTAGTACATATTCAAAACTGTCCAGTATCGCTTTGAAAGCTCTTGACTACCAAAAAGCCTCTTGCCCCACTTCTCCACCGAATCCTACTGTCGCAAGATGAGTTTTCACAGCATCTGCGTAGATATGATAATAATTCTTTACAAGCCCAAATCTACACTTTACGTAAAATCAAAAACTGCGTCTGTGTGAAATACGAGTACTAGTTTTTGATATAAAGAATCTTCAATATGAACAATTACTTATACTTTAGCTTTTATATAGTTTAGCTTTGACAGGTATATGGAGTTTTAGAGTGAATAGAAGCTGGAAACTATTTACTAAGATGTAACGTCTCCGTCCTCAGGGAGAATACTGCATCTGCGACTTCACTTATCGAACGTTTAGACGTCTATGGAGATGGTTCCACTTAGCACATACACTTATGTATACACCTGTAAAATATTCCATCTTAAAACACAGCATACAGCTTAGATGACATATTAGAAAATTAATAGAACTTTTAATACGGTTTTTGATATTAATAATTTTATATGTATAAAAGTCGCATTTACTTTTTTAATGTTGGTAGGGCCTTGAGACCGTTTAGGTAAGTACCACCGCAGCCTCTATTTCTGTCTCCAAACAATAGTGTGCAAACATTATTGTATTCCGGTTCGAAGGGCGCTATAGCTAGTGTAATTACTGGAGTAACGAGACTCAAGATCTTATGTCTTAGGCAACGAGCGTAATGTGGTTCAATATATTATCCAAATCAGCGCCAGGTTGTTATGGGCACGCGGTATCACTTACCATTATTTGAACGCCCACTTGTCCCGTCGCTTAATCAAATAATTTAAAAAGTACTTAAGGATTAAGTTATTCAAGTCAGTCTTTGTATTATCAAATAGGATCGTTGTCATACATTAATATATGTTATACTAAAAAAAATTGTTAACCGTCGATAAACTTTTATATTAATTTAAGTAATAGTAGTGAGCAAATGGGAATACTGCTTTTGTAATAATCGTTTATATGCTAACCAATGTTGCCAGATATAGAAATCCAATTTGGATATCGTATTTATTACCTTTTCAATACCATAACTTGTAATGAAGTTGCTCCCTACTCTAAATCGAATGCTGGAAATCGATGTAACCTGAACGTGTGGCAACGCGATCAGTTAAATTAATATAACTTAGTAACAACTAGCTTCATATTGGATCCTTCTGTTAACAATAATCTCTTTGTCCTCCCATTGTCTAGTTTCGTTATAAAATGATAGTAAAATTTTATTGTACACTCTTTCAGATAATACCGCCTATGTTAATCTTTTAATTAAAACACGTTTAACGTTTAAGTTTTAAGTCGATTTTAAGTAGATCCTTGTCTCTTACACTTTAAAGTTTGTTCATTATGTTCTTGCTTCAATCTGCTTTGTCGGCGGGCTGTCAGTAGAGACTTTGTTGTTCTCACGGGATTAACCTGTTACCAGTAGTTGTGTGATTAGTAACAGGTAAAATATATTTACTATTATACATAGTAATACTTAAAATATCTACAATATATATGCGTATCTGATTATTGTTACAAGTAACGATGATAGGGACAGATAAAAGTTTAATATTAATGAAATATAAACTTAGTAATAAGCTACTGGAGTTTATTACATTTTGTCAAATAATATCTGAAGAAGGTAGCACATAATTTTGTGATAAATGATGCTGGTCTTCGACGTTTCATCTACAGAAAAGAATATTATGATCATAATTGGTTAGTAATTTTTTTTTGTAATTAGCTTATTACTCGAAAAGTTGTATGCTTCCTAACCTTTTGACATAATTTTTATCTAAATTATTATAGCGATTATGTATTAAGATAAAAATGATTTTGCTATTGTAGTTTATGCACAATTGAGAAATATATCTGTACCTTCACTCTTCATCCGGTACGTTTACTAAGAAGTTAAGTGAGAACTATTTCAGAAAAGGATTAGTAAGTTTTTCAGTGGCTTCTATTTACATATTGCATTTTGCCAACCTGAATTCTACGTTTCATAATCACTCCTTATGTTTATTACTATAATGATAATAATACACAATATACAGAGTTTTTTTTACGAAGTCAAAGTATTGTATTTTGTGATTTTTTTTTGTAAAAATTTTTTTCGGAAATCAACTATGTTGTCAGGCACCGTTCGTATTTTAGATAATTATTTATATATATCCACTGCTAGACATAAACCTCACCCAAACGCTTTCAGCAAGTATGTAACTGCATTTTATCTCTTTTAAAATATTCATAATTTAAAAAAAAAAATATTTGGGTTCTGGTTTGAAGGGCGCTGTAGTTGGTGTGATTACTTGGAGTAATGAGACTCGACATCTTATGTCTTATGTGAGGAGCGCAATGTGATGCAGTATACGTCACCTTAACTAGCGCTGCATATCTTAGTTATGGACGAGCATATCACTCACCATCAGGTGAACGTCTTGCTCATCTCGTCGCCTAATTGAATAAACAATAGGCCAGAAAAATACTTGTTATTCAAACACATTATAAAGAAATTAATTTTTTTAATTCGACGAAGTGAAGCGGCGAGCGAGATATTTACCTGGTAAGAATACTACTGATAAGTATACGGCTGTCCATAACCTGGTGCTTCTTAGGAAGATATACACAGCACCCCATTGTACTTGAGGTATACGATGTTAAGTCTGCTCTAGGTAATTTCACTAGCTACAACGCTTTTCAAATCAGACCCCAGTAATGTTTTCACACTACTGTTGGGCGGTGGATATAGCAACTGCATTGACCTATTTAGACGGTCTCCGGCATCAGACCTACCATCAGTAATTCATTTCAATTACCTCACGTGATATTTCATCAGAGCTGCCTAAATGTTCCAGAAATAATTTCGCACAAAACGGTGAAGTTTGTTTGGGAATTTGTTTTTCTCTAAAATATTGCCTTCGATAACTCTTAAAGACGGTAACAAATGTTGTGTGCTTTCTTAACTTGTTTGTTCCTTTGTACGGCGCGGCGCTTTCGCATCGAAACAATAATGCTTCGTTCAACAAAAAAAAGCGGATGATCATTTGTATCCTCTCATTCTGGAGATGGTAAAATTTTGCATTACTATCCATTGGTATAATATTTAATTAGTTCACTTACCCTGTGTTTTTATCAGCAACGTATAATAGTGAAATCAAATCTCAGTTCAAATACGGTCTTTGTGATTTATGATAGAATACCGTTGATTTTTTTTATTTAATACTTGTAGTAATGAAATAATCTATTTTTTTATATTAAAGAACAACCTGAATATTATATACCAGCTTTTCTGTTTAAAATAAATATATAAATCAGTTATTTAGTTCGTGAAATGGGTCCGTTAATTATAATAGACAGGGGGTACATTTCTACAAGAGTAAGTAATTAAAAAAATTATAATAAAAATATAAATAATAACTTATTAAAAGTTATTCGTTTAACTAAATTTATTATGCGATTTTTCTATATCTAGTCATTTACAATAACTCAAGTAATTTGTAATTAATATTTTTTTTAATTGTAACAAAATAACCCGTACCAACGTTAGTTGATGAAATTGGATTATTAAAGTATGTGAAATAACAATAATTTTAAATTTATTTACTATTAATAAATAAACTTGATTATTTCATCACATAACGAAGTATTTATAGTCCAGTTTTTATTACAAAATCTACCACGTTCATAAAGTTCGGTAGAAAGAAAGCATCTTATGTCGATGAAAGGTTTTGGAAAATGGATGGAAATTTAACTATATATTTTCTTCATCAAGATTGATCTTAATGAAAATGGATCGTCTAAGTTTGTATTATACATATTTAACTCCACAGCACTAAAAATGAGCTATAGGCGTTTCGCACAAGCTTAATATCCGACGAGCTGTATAAACTCTTTCGAATAACTTATAGCTTTTAAGTCATCAGAGAATAAAATAAGTTTCATTATTTTGTAATGTATATAAGCTTAATAATAAATTTGTTATTTTTAAGTTGCAGCTATGTGCCACTTCCCACATCACTCCAATTAAGCCAGCGCTGGCGTGGTTCCGGCGACATAAAAATTTCGCGAAAAGTTTACTAACAACGTTTGTCAGTTGCGAAAAATAGAACGCTCGGAAAGGTTATTAATTTCGCGTCAGCTATGCTCATTTACAAAGAAACAAAGAGCTGATGATGGCTGCAAATGGGAAATGAGCAAACAGTGGAGAATTCACGTTTTGCGAAAGCTTAACTCTTAAATTCTGATGAAATGAGACAGACAGTGTCACGTGATCGTTGTGTTATCAAAACAATATTTTGATCTACAAAACGTTGTGTTCTCTCTAAGTTTGTTTAAATAACTGTTTCTTTTTTTGGTTCCAAGGCGAAATCTTCGAAAGATACCCTACTTGTGGGGGGACGTCAGGGTTATGTGAGATTTTTACTCGTTAAAACCCCTCGGTGCTTTACATCAGTGCATTTGGAGAGACTACACTTTGTGTGAACAGTTTCTGAGGAGGAGCCTAACCCTCCTAGGCACCATCGCGGAGCTATGCGATGTCCCACACAGGTTCGCTTGTTAAGCGATAAGGGCTCCCACCCTCAAAGCCCGCGAAACATCTAGACCCTTTTAGTCGCCTTCTACGACAAGTACCTTAGTCCTATTCTTACTAACCTGAGACTACAGAGCTGATGAGCTGGTGCGTCCATTGACATCATCCAGCCATCTTCTTTTCCGAGCTAACAAACCCTCTCTCAAATCCGTTCAGCGGCCTTTTTCTGTACCATTACGGCTTCACAGAAGGATACCATAGCAATTTGGTCTTCATCGAAGCCGCTAATGCTGGCAACGAAAGATCATTGTTGACCGTTGACCACGGCTTGTCGCTCGGATTCCCAGCAGAGCATTCAGCGGGAGTATGCTGCGCAGAATCTTGGTTCCAGCTACAGTGGTGGCATTGCGTCGTCAGTACGCGTCTGAAACCCCCTTGTCCGGTGTGCACCCGATTGTTTTAATAACCTAATAAAGTATAACTAACTGTTCCCTGCCCGCTTTGGGGTGGAATTTTATAAAATCCATTCTTAGCTGACCTTTAAAAAGCAAAAGCAATATCTCTAACAAAGTTTAAGAGATCTTCTGTTTTAATAACATGGCGTTACTTAGGATGATGTACACAGCACGACATTGTACTCGTCGCCTTGAGACATAAGATGAGTGTCGTAACCCGTCATTTCACTAGCTACCGCACCCTTTAAACCGGAACGCAGTAACATTAACACTACTGTTTGGTAGTGGAAATAAGTGCTGCGGTGTTACCTACACAGTCAGTTTCCGCCAATAGATACAAACCAGTAAAAAAAGAGTCAATGAATCCCTGGATTTGTCCTATATATAGATTGATTATTTTTAAATATAATATTTACTATAACGAAAAGCTTTCTAAAATTTGCTATACATTAAAATGAATATACTTAGTAGGACATATTTAAAACATCGCACGTCTCGCCTTGGTTGTAGAGCTATTTTACTTCGAAAGGAATCGACGGATTCACAAAGTTGGTTTCCGGAAAATTTGCGAAAAAATCTATAAGCTATTTACGATTTTCATAGATTTACTACTCTCTAATTATTGCAGAAATAAATACATATCATTTCATATGGTGTCATTTAAAAGCAGGATATCAAATTTTGAATACGTACGGATATACGAAAACATTGAATTTGCTTCCTAATGATTCTCTTTAGATAAACAAGAATAGAATAAAAAAAGCCGATAGCAGACGTAACGAAACATTTCAAGAATGACTCTACCTTCAACAATGTACAAGAACTTTATAATAATAAACTCCTGAAACTTTATTGATAGATATTATTGTCGTTACAGCGATTTAATCAATAGCTCCTTTTAGCATATCTGAGTATGTATATCTAATAAGAGGGTAATTCAAACATGTACTGCGTTTAATATTTCTTTATTAACTTAAGTGTTATTTGAAATTAAATCAGATGTGAACGGAACAGTATTTAATATTTATAACGATACTTTCGCTCTGATCCGTATTTCTTTGATTTCAAAGTTTTCTTTGAAATGCTAATTAAATTCCGATAGACTCTGAAAATATAAGAATTAATGAAATGTTAAGGAAGTTAATGGAAGTGTCTTATATAAATAGACATACAAACTCGTTTGTTTATTAAAACACCGTTTTAATGTTATAAAACCTTGAACAAGTTTTCGTTTAAACGGAATGTTATGACTAAAGTACACAAATGGGTTGATTTTTTGTAAACAGCAATCTGACTAACAATAATATTTAATTCAGGTTACCTCCAGCACTGTCTCTGTATCAAGGCTACCCCTACGTCTATATTTTAGATTATATCCCGATTATTTTTCTTGTAAATAAAACAATGTTAAATCATTATTAATTTTATATTGTTCTATTCAACATTCCTTACATTGGTATAATCAAGTTAAGGTTATTAACTTTATAACATTAAATGTTAACACACAAAGTATAAATGAAAACTTTCCCCCAGGGCGAAAATGGAATAATCGGAATGTAGGGGTAGATATTAATTATTTTTCAGGCATAATTCCTCATTTCTCATTTAATTCTTATAAAATATTTTACAGTTTGCATCTTTGCGTGTATCTGGCGACAGAAAATTTGATTTGTCTATTGGATCAATACTCTCAATTGCATTCGATATTTATCGACAATTTACTATACTACTGAAGCTCATACCAATGAAAGGGTGTAAGCTTTTTGTGATCAAAATTCAGATAAAAAAAATCCTTATTAACAACCATTGTTTAACTTTAAACGCAAGACTGTGAATATCTAGTTTCATTTAATAAACAATGTAATACATGTACATACAATTTATAATTTTCTGAATTATAAATATACCCAATTTTACTACTTTACCACCAACGCTATGTGAAAAAGAGTTTTTACTCATTCGCGTATCATTATATTAATAAGGCAAGTTCCTCTATCAGAGTTTGTACCTGAAACTTTCCTTAAAGCCTTCACAGTTAATTCCCAGTTTCCCTCTGTAGCTTCAGTTGAAATAAGAGTTAGTGTAAGTAGTAATTCAATATTAGCTTTTCCCTGAATGATCGGACGGACTACGCAATATTTAGTTACGCTTTTCGTTACGGTTCAAATCGATCAGGTTACATTACGGAAGTAATCGGTGTTGTTCCTTCGAAAGGAACCAGTAGCGCTCATCGAATATCCGATTTCAAACAAAAAGAAGAAGAAATTAAAGATAATATTCAAAGGGTTGACATGGATAATTTCAACTGGCAATATGTACAAGAAAATAAATTAAGAAAAAAATTTTTTTGAAAAATTAGAAAAACGAAGGTAAGAAAGTATATAAAAATATTGTGGTGTACCGTCACCAAGATAAAAAAAGTTGAACTAAAATTGATTCCGTCGTTTTAGGTAAGTATACCATGATAAAGAAGTTATGTTTTTATATAAATATGCTGTTCTTGAGGATGGTGTACTTCCCAAGAAAAAAAGAGAAGAGAAGAATGGTATAGAATAGTACTGAACAGGACATAGGATAGAGCAAGTTTGGACAGGAGAGAATAGAAACAGTATATATACATATACATCACTATATACATACATATACACCAGAAAATCATTGAATCATCATGAGATGTCCGAAACTATTAGACACAAACACTCAAAATTTGGTAAAGACATTGCTTCTGCCATTTATAGGTCAGCTAAGATTGGATTTTATAAAATTTCGTCCCCGAAAGGAGCAGCGCAGGTGTTACGGCTAAAAGAGAGGGAAAAGAACAGCTAGTCTTTTAAACATTTATATATATATCTCATCAGCCAACAGACGTCCACTACTCGACATAGGTCTCCCCCAAAGATCTCCACAGAGTTCACTGAGGGGAATTGGACATTAGCATATCACGTTGGCCCAGTGCGGGTTGGTGGGTGGTCAGAGCCTCATCTGTTATTCAGCAGGGTGCACCGGGTGCAAGTGAGGTTGACTTGGGCTCCGTAAGATGTTGGGGTTCCCATTTACCCTCACTTCTTTTTTTCATAATCTTTACTTACATACAGTACTTACGTACATATATACAGTTTGAAAGTATATCGATTAATCTTTATATCCAGGATACTTTAACCTATTA
The DNA here is from genome assembly GCA_029034505.1 of Ornithoptera priamus. Taxonomy (NCBI): domain Eukaryota; kingdom Metazoa; phylum Arthropoda; class Insecta; order Lepidoptera; family Papilionidae; genus Ornithoptera; species Ornithoptera priamus. The sequence continues at coordinate 2,917,072 of JARDWD010000606.1, read as the reverse complement.
AAGTGAATGCAATATATATTTAAATGGCGCTCAGCTTCCGGTGCCACGTTACGCTTAAACGTTACCAACGGAGTTCCCGTCGCGACAGGATAACATTCTCTTCTTCCTGTCACGGTTTTATATACATTCGATATATTAAGCTCCGAAATTCAATATTGTCTTGAATTTTTAAACATCACTTTGCTCCTCTACAGCGCTATGTTATTTACTAAAGTACACAAGGATGCCGTGGAAAGAGATCTGAAAAGTTAATTGAATATATTACCAAGTTTGTTAAGTTACATTTTATGTAGCTTAGCTAATAGCTTATTTTATATTATCTAAAATCTTTTTATATTACATTAAAAACCGTTTACTGCTGGAAGGTCTGTTGCTGAAGACCGTCTAGGTAGGTACCACCGCAAAGTATATTTCTGCCGCCAAATAGTAGTCTGCAAATATTATTGTGTTCCGGTTTGAAGGGCGCTTTAGCTAGTGTAATTACTGGGGTAATAAGACTCAACATCTTGTCTCCGACGACGAGTGCATTGTGATGCAGAATATAACATCCTAACTAACGCTACGTTGTTTTTAACAAGCGCATTATTTACTATTCGGTGAATGTACTGCTCGCCTTGTGGCTTAATTGAATAAAATAAAAACATTCATCATCAGCTGATAGATGTCTACTGCTGGACATAGGCCTTCTCCATAAATCTCCACATGGATCGGTCCTGCGCTGCCGTCAGCATGAGTCTGGCATTGCCGGGTATTAGGGACCGTCGTGTGTAGGAATTCATATGGAGGGATTTGAGCCATTCTCCACCACGCTGGCCCAATGCGGGTTGGTGGGAGCCAGAGCTTCGTTTATTGATTAGCAGGTTGCACCACGAGCAGATGAGGTTGGCTTGGGCCTCGTGAAGTGTTGTGCGTGATCCGTTACACCCCAAATAAAAATATAATAAATAATAAGCTCCCTGATAAGAACGGACACTTATCTTCTGTAGCAGTAAATAACCTTTTTTCATGATATTCATATGTGGTTCATATAAAAAAATTTACATGTATAAAAACGATCTTTGTGAACACGTATCAAAGAGATAATGTCCTCATAAAGAAGTAGGTGGGACATGTTTCCACGATTGCATTGCGCTGGGAGATAATGTAAAAAGTATCACGTAGCCTGGGATTAAGTACAGTCTAGCGGCTAAGCTTTGAGTTACACACCCTGAATTAAGTAAAAAGCAAAATTAATTGTTTCTTCCTCATGAAAAGTAGTTTCTTTTAAAAGAAGATTAAATACAACAAATGTGCTATATGAATTTAAACTTAAATTAAAAGTATTAAAACGGTTCACAAGAATTTATCTACCGTTATAGGCTCTTATTATTGAAGTCGTAGTGTAGTGTACACCACGTTGTGCTGATCGCTTCAAGATATAAAATGTTAAGAGTAAACTTTGAATCCTAGAAGTGGGAGCATTAAGAAGATTAGTCTAATTTTTGATAAATCATCTATTTGTTACTCAGCAAGGTTTGCCACACCTTCAATCATTGTGTTCCACACATTATTGTTTCATGTGACTTAAATTATTTAAATGATAGTTTTCACCAAAAAATTACCTGTAATATTTACTCACGAAAACTTAAAAAACACGAATCTTTAATAATGATTGTTAAAAGTAAGAAATAAAATATTTTAGAGGTTATATTTTAAAGTATCCAATCCTCTGTACTATGCCAATTTAGAGAATTTCTTCAAAATCTATTAATATTATATACTAAGCACGATTAGTCCTATAACTATCTAATAATTATTGTCAAATATTGTAAATTTCATCGTCAAAACAGCATCGCTGTGTTCCTACTGTCAATGTATGTGAGCCGGAGTATTCTGGGTCAGCGCGCTTCACCAACCTTGGCCTCATTGACAATTAACAATACCTTAAACTGAGACCAAGTGCTAACGTGAATGTAAAACAAAATCACGGTTTTCACTTAAAACATTCGTACTACTCTTCACAAATTCAAGCTAAAAAACATCAAACGGCTTTTATCCAAAATTTTTGATGAAGCAGTTTCCAAATCTGCTCCGGAACAGCTCGAAAAGTTTTTCGCATCATAATTAAAAGTATCTGTGCTTACGGAAAGTAAAGTTTTCAGTCTAAAACTTTTTAGTGGAAGCAGAGTTATATCACAATAATGAAATAGATAGTTTATTTTAGTTTTTGTGTGCAACTTTATTCTCAATGCAGAAGATCGTTGAAGTTTGCAATACTTTATCTTGCTCGGAGCGGCGCAGCTTTCACACGGCTGACTCAGCGAAAGCATGCTTCTTCGTGACTTGACGGAAACATATTTAGTTACATGCAAGGAAGTTTAGAAATAGTGATTTATGATATATTATAGAATGAAGTAATATTTTTTTTATTATTCACCATTAAAGCATACCAAGAAATATATTAAAACTAGTTATCGATTGGCAATACAAAAAGCGGGCATACTGCGAAAAGCAGTCTCAAGCAACCTTTGGAAAGATATATTATATCTAGGAGCGGATACAGCTTTTAAAAAAAAACATGGGTAGTAAAATAAAAGGAAAAACATGCTTCAAAGAAATTTATCTTTAATAACATGATATTACTGGTGATTTTTTCGTAATATATATATATTTCAAGCATAAAACCTTCATTAATTTAAGTGTAGAATTCATATCCGAATACGTATTTAGTTATTTATTATATGACAGACTTTATAGCGAAAAATATTGTTAATTATAAATAGATAAAGATAAGTTGAAAAAATTAAGATATTGATTGAAATGTAAAAAGATCTGAGTTCATAATTAAAATATCACTTCATTAATTACAATTTTATTTCCCTTAATATTACTTTATGAAGAAAACTATACAAAACAGTGTCGGCTACATAGTTATTAGTGTTAAGTTATAATTAAGATATGTTGTAACCGATGCTGTTTCTTGTGCTTTGTAATAAATAAAAAAATAAAATAGAACCTGAAGGATATGCTTTAAAATAGTAAATAATAAGTTCCAAAAAAATCAATCTTTATTATTCTTACACTTTTTCATTTGTGAAATGTTTCTTTTTTCTTACTTCAACATCATCTATAAACATTCTACCTATTGCTTTAAGTTAACTTACTTTGTGGATAAATTAAGAGTGCATTGGGATTAATTAATCACGAAGCTAACAATCAGCTCTGTCAGTGAAAGGAAATCGGGAAGTAATTATTAAATATTTTTAGATTAGTCAGCGTTTTACAGGAACAGTCGATTGCTGAACGATCTTAAGATTTTAAGTTAGACAATTTATTGATTTTAACTTTCGATTCCGGAACTTTGGTAAAGCATTTAACAATTAGGATTATTTAAATAGAAAAATATTATCGAAGTGTATAGGCATGAGGAAGAAGCGTATAAGAAGCAGAAAGTTAATTTAGCAATTGATATTTTTACTTAAAACAATGAGGCTTTACTTAAGTGAACACTACAACACATTTCACTCGATCCTTTGAGAGACGTTATTTAGACATATTTAGCAGTTTTATAATTAGCTACAACGCCCTACCTATTTTCCACCTCATTATTATGAGCATGGGAAACAGCTAGGTCAAGGGCTTGACATGATATTAAGTGACAATGAAGTCGATGTCGGTGCAGCGTATTCGCGTAGCATGCAGTATCTCTCATGCGTTTACATTATTTCCGTTTGTTAATGTAATCATCATCAGCAGATCGACGTCCACAGCTGGACCCAGGTTTTCCCCAAAGATTTTCAAATTGATCGGTCTTATGCTGTCCGCATACAGCGGCTTCCCGCGATCTTCAACAATCAGCATGGCCTCCGGCACCGCCGAGCACCTGAGGCTGTGGTTGGTAGGGGTTCGTAGGGGTTCATATGGGGGGATTCAGGTCATTTCCCATCACGCTGGCCCAATTTGGGTTGGTGAGAGGCAGAGCCTCTTTTGTCGAGTAGCAGGGTGCACCACGAGCAGGTGAGGTTCGCTAAGGTACCGTGAGTTGTTTTGCCGGACCTCTTACACCCCTGTTAATGTGAAACAAACAGTTGACAGCAAGACTTGATTACATTAGAATAGTATAACTACGGAAAGATTCATGAACTTAAAGGATAACAATGTAGTTATACAACGATGATGATTGAAGGAAACTAGAAGCGTTAAATAACCTGATATCTTAACTTTTAGATGTCCAAAAATTTCAAAGGTCCTAGTGGCAGGTTTCTGTCACCGGAGACCGTCTACGTAGGTACCACCGCAGCTCCTATTTCTGCCGCCAAACATTAATGTGTTTGGCATTGAAGGCAGTTGTAGCTAGTGATATGACTGTGGTAACGAGAATTAACATCCTGTCTTAAGGCAACGAGCGCAAATTGGTGCAATACGTACCATTCTAACTAGCGCCACGTTGTTTCACGCTCGTTCGCCGCTTTGTAAACTAAAAAAAATGTATAGATTAGTGAAAATATTTAACTTTAACAAATTCTTCATTTAGCAGCGAGTAAAAATATTAATAATAAAAAGCGAAAATCTTCGGTAGAGGAGAATATGTCGCATCGTCATGTGTGCGACGGTTGAAAAATTGTGTGTTTTATTTCAGTGTATCGGACTGAAATAGATTATCTTCACCATTCGCCGAAGACAAGTACTGATTTCTTTATTACGCGGTGTTTCTGTTAGCTGTCCGAAACATGTGATGAAATAATCCCTATTTAGAAATTTGAAAAAGTAATGTCTGTGAGGGAGACGGATATGAATATCACCTCTTGGTACCTCCTTACGCTTTTCCTAGCACCCTCGCTATGCCGCAAACATAATATTACCTCATATTTGTTGTCAGCTCCTATTTCTACCGCCAAACAACAATGTGCAAACATTACTGTGTTACGATTTGAAGGGTGTTGTAGATAGTGATATTATTGGGATAACGAGACTTTATCTTAGGTACATAAGAAAAGCACAATATGGTGCATTTTATACCATTTTAACTAGCGCCACGTTGTTGTCGGCAGGCGTATAACTTACCATCTGCTCTCGTTGCTTTGTAAATAAAAAATATTATTTTGTAATAAGAAGTTTCCAAATAAATTAATAGATGGCGCCACCACAAAATTTACATCGCGCTTTCATCTACCTTAACGCATTGACTTGAGTTACCAAGTAATTACGGAATAAACAATTGAATCCATGAGTTGAATCTCTGAATCTTCGTTTATACCAAGAATAGATACAGTGGTAGCTTATAACTAAATATACCACTGTATCCATCAACTTGATTGCACTGGTGCATTCGCGTTGTCGTTCATCGGAAACCCTGCATCTCAACTCAATACAACTACATTTTGAATTAATTTTAAGGAAAAGTTCAAGAATTATGGAAAGTTGTATAATTAAACAATTAGAGAAAACCGTAACAGTTAAGTTAACAAACTACCTACCTAAATAGAGATTGATTGATCGTTTTTAAACGTTCTCGTCTTGAAAAAAATGTTTCACAACAGTTAAGATTAATGAGTGTTAAGCAAGCTACAAAATCCTACATATATAACCAAACGGTCTTTAAGTGTACATGCACAATACATTTGTGTATATTTATATATTATGTTATAAAAATATGAAGTATACATTTAGCATAAGATTTATATAATCTTACAAAATAAAATGTAAAGTTACAAAAGATTAAAATTATTCAACTAATGAAAAACTTTTCAATGCTTAAGCTAGCGTTGCTTTTAATTGAAGCTTAATGTAGCTAGACGAATTAAAGAGGCAATGGCTAAAGCTGACCAATAGATATGAAAGGCTATCTACAAAATACGATTTTTAAAAGACGTTCTTAAAGATATTGCGTAATTCAAAACAAATTTTCTTTTACTTTATACGGATGGTGGATAAAGAGCAAGCGTTTCAAGTGGTCACTTTTCCACCTTTCCAACATGAAGAAGAACGAGGAGTAGAAAAAGTTAATCAAATGGGTTTGAAAAGTCCTCATCGCTATCAAAACTCCACGAACCATAATGTGGCTCAAAATAAAATAATACAAACTGCACCTACTTGCACGGTTTCCGGCAATAGAAACTACCACCAGTAAACATCTGCTGGTGGTAGGTCTCAATGTAAACTAGACTGTGGTGTTGTGTATATCATCCAACCTTACGCCACATTGTTATGGGCAGGCCTGTCACAACTAACCACCTGGTGAACGTCTCGCTCGTCGCCATGATTTGTCGAATAAACAAAAAGATATGTTATAAATATAAGAGTGATAGCTAGCCTGATGGCATCATATTGGTCGAAGAATTTTTCAATCCAGCACAAAAAGCATAACTATTTCCGGAGTTAACAACCAACCGTTCATCACGGAAAAGAACTAAAAAAAACAGAATCCAATAGTCCCCACCACCATTAAAGCTTCTCGAAATGTGGCGACGGAATCGAAGCAGGGAGCTTTTAAAAGGTAAGTGATATGCCTATATCGAGTCAATTTATATTATATTTGTGATATCACCATTGCAACTTGTATCGTGAATATTCTGTGAATTTCAAAATTGACATCAATGCTATCTCGTTGGAAAAGTTAGCATGAGCTGAGTCAGGAGGAGCCGGCTTCTCCGCCCCTCCTCTCGACTTGACACGATCGCTTCGTATTTTATGCTCGAAAGATTCACAACCTCGTTTACCGAACACAATATACTCGTATGTATATACAACTTGCTCGCTTACTTCGATTTTATGTATTATATTTCTTTATTGAGTCATTTTATTTCCAAATTACTTCATCCGGAGTTAGAGGTCCATTGTACGACCTACGACTGAATCAAAGATCATCACGCCATTTATATTAGTATGTAAATCGTTGATAATGGTAGAGTTTTAGTCCACTTACCCAGCAATCATCATCGTATTGTCATATTTAATAAGAAGATATATGTTAAATAATTTTTTCAGAAGTAGAAAATAATTTTTAAATATTCAATTGGACCTGCAAACAAAAGAGGTAGAGTCCGCGTTCGCGATAAATTTCATCGAATGAACATTTGCTGACTTCACACGGACGTTCGACCTAAATTTTTAGACCTTCTTAGGACCACTCATCATTTTATCACTTTTGACAAATCAATTTCTTTGTAGGAATTAGATTGCTGTCGATTAAGCATAATAAATTAGAATGGACACTTGGAAGGTATACTTTGCAAGTAATTCATAGATAACTAAAAAAATGTATCAGTGTAATTACCCACACTTCAAATGATTTCATTTCCGATCCAATTATTGGGTAAATTATAAATTGCTTTGACAATTCAGTAAATTATAATTTGAGTATTCTGTATTTAATGCAGAGCGGAAATATAAATATATTTGTTATGATACTATAAGTACTATTATTACTTTTTGATCTCTTAGTCTACCATTACATATAGATCATAACAATCACAGCCGCGATGGCTCAGCTTGTGAAGCGAACGAACACACAAAATGTTTCCAACAGGCGCAAGTTCGATCCCCACTGAGCTTGAGCTTCCTGTGAACAAAAGCGTCGTGAAGAAACTGATACGTTTCAAGAACAACAGCTTTCGTGATTATGTGCATTCTCCAACCCGTATTTGGCCAGCGTGGTGGATTTAAAGACCTTGCCTCTCTCATCGTGGGAGAAGACTTTGACTCCAATTCATTCATTAGGTGCCCTCTTCAAATTGAAGTTTAACGATCAGATTGAGAATACCGATTCGATCCTCAACTATTCTTTTTAACTGATGGTATTTAAACCCGGTCCACTCCTTTATATCGTCAAACCATTTCTTGAGCTGTCTACCAGGTGCACGTTTTCCAGGATTCTTGTCCTCCAGGATCAATCGGCAGACCACTAAGTGTTATTTTCTTTATATATATAAATCTATTGTTATATAATATATAATCTGTTATTTTCTAATAAATCTACGTAATAAAAATATCCATAGCAACCAATTAAAGTAATTCTTAACTCTGTCAAGAAGGTAAGAATTATGTGTCGATTCTAGTTTCCCTTGTCAAAGATAACGAAAGGTGTTATTAACGTAGGGGTAGGTAGTTATGTAAGGCTCCACTTTTTTCCGATTTAAAGGATAAATGAAGTTATTACTGTAAAGAAATGTTTATAATTATTTTATCGCAATGGCTTATTTTATAAAAATTTATTTTTTTATAAACCACTATCTTGTGGAACAATTCGTAAGTTTTAAAACATTTTCTAAGAAAATTATTGACTTATGTTTACTTAAACGTATTTGTTGTAATTAATCTCCATTGCCCATTATATATTATTATAATAATGAACAGGTCCTTGAATATTTCCGTTATTAGGGTACATTTCATCAAGGGGTATTTTCTCACAAGTCAAAGCCTATCCATCTCGCTAGCCAAGAGGGGGTTGTCGGATGTCATACGTCCGCGATAGCAGTTGTACTTTGAAACACGTCGGTGACTTTCCTTCACCAGAATCTCAGGCTCAGTTGGATATCAACTTCCTCTACTCGCATAGTGCGTACGATCACATATGCCTACTTAACAATAAGAAATGCCTGTTATATCGATTTTATGTGAAGTAACTGATGTGATATTATTTCCGTTTGTCTCACTCTAAAATTAATTAAATCCTTTTTACTTTCGTGTCCGTTAATTGGGGCTGTTTCTTTAGAGCTTACATTGAGATTTCATTTTCCAGTACAGTCTAAGTTAGCTAGGCACTTACTACGGCCTCGGAATCGTCTTTCCGTTGCTGGTGAATGTTGATCCTTCCCCTCTCGTTATTTCTGCTGAGCTTACTTTAAGAGTAATCCAGATTTATACCCTTTTCAAAACTTAATCTAGAAAAATATATTCTTTAATGATAAAATGTAGAGAGAGACAGATTTTAGAGCAGAAACGTTAAGGGTTTCTTGGAAATTTTAAAATGTGGATTATTTTATAACGAAATCTTCACAACAGTTTCCGAGTATCGTGATTTAACTACTAACGAGTGTGTTTCGTATATAAACTTGAGATACTTGTTTTTATTCATCGAAGCGTCGCTTCTATATTACTAACTATACTATAAGGATGATATGCACTGCAAGGATATCATCCTAATAACATGATATAATGTAAATTCTCGTTATTGCAGTAACTTCGTTAACTAAAGAGTCTTTTGATTTGATATCCAGTAATTTTGAGCATATTACGTTTTGGTAATATTATAATAATAATAATGTCCTCTTCCAAATACTATAATCAATAAACGTGTCTTCAATCAAAATGATTGATGATGAACCCTATGAATCTTTATTGATTCAAACGTTTAATTAATAATGTAAAGATCCTGTCAATGTGACTTTAAAATAAAATACACATTTTGATATTACACATAGTTACTGTTATTTATTTGTATGGAATCGTTGATGGATAATTATGTGATATTTTGCGTCATAAATATTTCTGTACATCCCAGGAAGTTTGCGAAGAAACTTGTTAATTGGAGAGAAAGCCGACTAAACTTCGTCGTCGAACATGATTGACGACTTTCTACAAATCCCCTGAAACGTTTTTATTTGCGTCGATGCTTATGATCGCGAGTAATTGGAACAAAGCTCGCCCTCCGCCGCTCGCTAACGACCAATTTGCTATGAATACTATTTTCGACAAGAGCAAAAATGAGACGTTGTCATCGTTTCCAACGAACAATATAATATAACAATCAAATTATTAAGACACACAACCCAATTATTAAGTTCCTAATAAATAATGATTAATAGTATCCTAATTATACGTCCACATTTGTTCTAATTTCATTTATGCTAAGTTTCCACTGGATGTGAGCAACGCAAAGCCGTTCGATGTGGAGATCTTTAGAGCAGGCCTATGTCCAGCTGTGGGCGACTATCGCCTGATGATGATGATGATTTTCTGGTGGTAGGTATCTGTTGTCGGAGACCGTCTAGATAGTGACCACCGCAACGCGTATTTCTACCGTTGAACAGTAGTGCGCAAATATTATTGTGTTTCCGATTGAAGGGAGTTTAATAAGTGAAATTACTGAGGTAACGAAATTTATCATCTTATGTCTTAAGACGACAAGCGCAATGTGGTGCTGAGTATACCATCCTAAACAGCTCTACGTTCTTATGAGCAGGCGTAACACTTACCATCAGGTGAACGTCGCGCTCGTCTCGTCACTTCGTTGAAGAAAAAAAAAAGAAAAGTATACCTATATATAACGATGCACTCAAAAATATTGTCCGACTATATTGTCTAGATCGAGACCGTCGGATGCAGATGACGCAGGATCCATCAGAATGGAAATATTTTGAGGAGACCAATGTCTTACAATTAAGACTGTATGACTATAATTAAACTATTGTTATGATCGTGTTTTAGCGCAGTGTAGAAAGCTATAGTTAAAGATTGCGATAAGAACCTCTTAATTATAACAACGACAATTATTTCTCAATGGACGGTAGACTTCATTATCGTTCTCAAATCGTGTAAGAACAAAAATATTATATTTCGTGTTGCTGATACATATTTACACTTTTAGACCATTTTATGGTAGATATAAAAGGTTAGTAATACTTTTTCTCGAATTTCATTTCAGTTTTCTTTTTGTATTGGACATATATCAGCTCCGTTAACTAAAAGAAATAGGAGTTAAAAATGTGTTAAAGAAAAATGGGACCGTCGTATACATATGACAAAAATCTTATTATTTACAACAATGGTTATATTCTGAGGGTGGCTAAATATTACTTAGTAATTTGTAAGAACTTGTATAAATTCTTCGGTACGAAAATGTTTATCTTTGACTTGAAAGCGGGTTTCTTACTTTAAGGATTAAAGTAGGGACGCCTCACATCGTGTATAAAAGCATTACCATTTCAGTCCCTTTAAAGCTGTCGCAGGCCTAAGGGTAAGCTTACGTTGATAATTTATTTCGCAAACAACAATATAACGTATTATTTTATCTAAAATGATTTACGTCTGTTTGAATTATATGTTAACAAACAAATTAATTTATTACATAACACTTGTTTTTCCTCTTAAATAGGGTAAAGTACGCCTTTAAGAGAACATGAAATTTTGTCGTAAGACAAAGGAAAATTTTAACGAAATAATTCTTAAGATGTTTTAACAAATTTTTGATAATGGAAAATGTTAAAAATTTAAGGCGCTTTTAAAAGGCATCGATAAGCTTTGCTTTGTTAAGAAAAATTAAAATGGGATGACTTTTGTAACCGACTGTTTAACATAGTTGTAAATATATTAAATTTTATCTCTTTTTCGATTAGAAACCGAGCTCTCTCTTTGAGGAAACGTATACCCAACAGTGGACTGCAGCAAATAGATAACTACTACAATGCCCCAACATCAATCTCCTATATTTTCATTATATCTTTATATATTTATTAAAATGATACAGATTAATATAAATACACCTCCTAAATATAGCCACATTTTATACCACAGTAAACACTAAAGATGTTCGATAAAATAAAAAAAATTACCAGTTTACCGCTGTGAAATTTTTTTGAACATAATACATATTTACAGTTTAACTGACTTTTTTTATATACAACTTTGTAACACCTCAGTTAAATCAGGCTTGATCCATAAAGTTTAACGAAATAAACCGGCAATGCGCAATCGGTGATTTTATAACTAAAAGAAGAACTAAAAGAGTTTTTTGTTTTAAATTTCCTTTAGATTTTATACTTGTTCATATTTAAATAAAACATTGATATATTAATATTTGTTTTTCTATAAACTTGAGTATTTGTCAATGCTTTATATTATAGAGACATCTCTGATGAATAGATGACCTACTTACTCCTTTGGGATTAGATTATTGGAATCAAATTGTTTCCTTTGTGTGATGGTAAAAAGAGATATCTTTTTTTTCTTTTTAATTATCATACGCAAAGCGCATAATTTATGTCTAACTTTACAATGCAAGGCATATCCAAACAATGGAGATAGGTAATTATAGTCGTAAAGAGCAAGACTGATTAGCACGCTTTGTTCGTGCGCAGTGCATGAGTAGAGGCTTCACGCGACTGACAACCAACGAGCACGTTATAATATAAATCAAGGCTTTTGTTACCAGATCTTGATTAACTCAATTTCATCATTATCTCTATCAATTCCTAACGTACACATTTGAAGAAAAAAAAACATACAATAGGTAAAAATAACTAAAAATATATGGACAAAGACAAGCAATATCTTTAAAAGTGTTTTCATCCAAACTTCGCTAAAGAAAAAAGAAAAATAATGATAATGGAGAGAATTGAGTTTTTTTTATTTTAATGCCCGATATTACTTTATTTTTATTCTGGTTTTGCTATTCCTGTTCTATTTGCCTTCAATATGTTATTTAATCTAAGCATCCTTTCTGTTTCTTGATTTTGATTGGATTCTAGTAAGATATTTGTTGTTTCCAACATTTATTTATGTTTAATTATCAAAACCTAGTTTATTTGCTTTAACTGTCAGATTTATTAACTTTATAGTATGAAAGTAGATAAATCTTGAAAATAATCCATAGAACATCTCTGATATGCAGTTTCAATCTCTACTCGTTAAACTGGTCAACCTTGTTTTTCGTACTACATCTAATGCTAATCGGATTACTAAAGATGTAGAAATACTTTGGTAAATCTTAATGAAAACCTTTTTAATTATAATCATCATCATTATCATCAGCCGATAGACATCCACTGCTGGACATTGGCTTCTCCCAAAGATCCCCACATCGATCTGTCTTGCGCTGCTCACCTGTAGCGGCTTCCTGCGACCTTCAGTCATTTGGTGAGATTCATTTGGGGGTTTTGGACCTTTTCCCGCCACGCTGTCCCAATGCTGCATAGTGAGATCTAATTATAATACTTAACATTTTATTTATTGATATCGCAGTTATATATTATTTTACATGTTAAATGATGATATTTGACAGGTTTTTAAGTCTGGCAAATATCGCTCCTAACTCTTTACCGTATTCTGTTATAAACGATTGAGTATATGAAGTTAGATAAAATAGTTTAACTTTTCATAGTGTTTGTATCAGGTAAGTGCTTAATAAAATATAAAAAAAAATTGTCAATAGTTGAACTGAAATATTGTATAACAATCAATTAAGTAATCGAATGCAATCGTATATAAAAACAAGTGTTTGGAATCAATCGTTGGGTACGGTTGATGTATTTCAACAGCACTTGACAATATATTGAAATTGAATAACACGCAATCAAAATATTGTTTGTGTACAATTATAACTAAAATATTTTATTTTCCAAAAAAAAAAATTAGTACAAAGAGCGAAAAACACAAATAGTCAATTATCTTGAATTTGACTACTGATTGTTATTAACAATAATTTAGCGATGATTATTTCTAACAATTCTCATCAAAGTTATTTGTCACTTATAAAAAAGTGTCACTAAGAATTAATATATGGGTATAGATAAACTGAATTAAATAATAATTTATATTTAAAAGCTGGACATCAGATAAAGAATACGTTATGTGGTAATTATATGCAAAATACTCAAAATTTGTTATATACCAAATTGTCTAATTGCAGGTCTCCCTAGCCAGAAACAGTCTAGGTACTACTGCAGCGCCTATATCTGCCGCCAAACAGTATTGTGCAAATATTACTGTGGTCCGGTTTGAGGTGTGTTGCAGCTAGTGTAATTACTGGCGTAATGCGACTTAACAACTTAAACCTCAAGACGATGAACGCAATGTTGTGCTATGTATACCATCTTAACTAGCGCTACGTTGTTATGGACTTGTATCACTTACCATCAGCTGAATGTTCCACTCGTTTCGTCGCGTCGTCGTCGTATCTTCAATAATAAAAAGGAAATGCGTTATATAGTACTAAGATGAACGTCTATTCTGTTCATCATTAGCAACTGATTAGCATCAAGAACACTGTGTTTATAAGATGACAAATCTTTACTTCCGAATGATATAACACTAGAAATAACAACGGTTTAATTATATATACAATTTTTTAAATGCTTACTGTAAAAATTGGCGAAGATTTCATTTATCATCATTCATTACCTTTCATGCTGTAACATTATCTTTGTCTGTAATCCATCTTCTATCTACATACATAGGAGACATCCAGAGATTCATTGTCTTATCATGAAATCTCTGAAACTATTAGAAGTACGAGTATATCCTTAAAATTTGGCAGAGATATTACTTCTGCCATTAAGAGGTCAGTTAGGAATGGATTTTACAAAATTCCTTCCCCTAAGGGAGTTGCAGGGTGTTACGACCCGCAGAGCGGCCGGGGAACAGTTAGTATGACATAAATGTAACTGCGATCGACAGTTTTATGGTTTTCCGATCGGTAATCGGAAGTAAGCTACGGAAAGGTTACGAAAACTAAGATGAACTACTGAAACAACCTTTGAGGCGCAACGGGTTACCATTTGCTTGGACCGCTCAATTAATACCTACTTGGCACAAGTGTGGTGGAGTTTAGATGGTGGTAAGGTTTTTACAGAATAACCAGCCTATTTATCAATATCATAAGCGGTGTAAGGGGTCTCGCACAACCAGTCACGGGGTCCAAGTCAACCTCATCCGCCCGTGGTGCACCCTGCTAATTAAAAAACGAGCCTCTGGCTTCCATCAACCCGCATTGGGCCAGCGTGATGATAAATAGCCCAAATCCCCCCATATGAATATAGACCCGATCGATGTAAGAATCTTTGAAGGAGGCCTATGTTCAGTGGATGTCTACCGGCTGATGATGATAAGGCTTTTATTGCTTTTTAGTTGCAGGCGGTGAAGATGTTCCAGCATGTTTGGTCTCATTATTAACTTCGAATAAAATTTACGTATACGATTAAAACGACACATGTGTGTACACTTAAAGGACGACTGAATCAAATATATGTTCGTTGAAAATAATTATTATAGTGAAGCGGTACTTACAATACATGTTCATCAAAGAATAATACTAACGTACAAATGTTTAACCTGTTATGATTTCGTGACAACCGAACAAACAGAGGTCGAGGGTGAAACTTCACTAACGTCGAAAAGGCTACGGAAAATATTTACTTGCTTTTGAAATGTTAGTTCAAACGTTTCGTTTGCGGGACTGTTCTCGCGGTTGTTGCTTTAGCCGCTTAGTAAGTAATCAAACGAATAAAAAACTATTTAGCACTTGATAAATTTAAAATTATAATAATTTATCACTATAATTATCACTTCATCATACCGACATCCTTTAATGAAACTAGAATACCAGCATGCTACGTATCCTTGCGATTTTAATTAGACTGTCGTTCGACCTAGTAGATGTACTTCCTGTACCCTCACCTATGGACAGTCCGATCTACGTTATTGCTGGTCAACTTACCATTATATCATTTGGTCTGGTCAGGTTTAACGGTAAAGTTTACAGTACACTCGTACATTATTTATAGCTCTTAATAGTAATGAGCTGACAAAATAATTATGTTTTGTGTTCCAATGCTTTTGTAGTTTTCATTAAAGTGGATGTATTGTAAATAACGTAATTTAAAATTGAACCGACTTTCATTCTGTAATTTATACTATAGATTATTTTTAAACTGAATTCATTAAATTTATATAATAATTCATCTTTTTATTCAAAGAAACGACGAGATGAACGCGACGTTCACCTAACGGTTAGAATTATATACACTGCATTACATTGTGCTCCTTGCCTTGAGATATAATATGTTAAATCTTCTAACCCAAGTAATTTAACTAGCTACAACGCCCGTCAAACCTGAATACAATAATATTTGTACACTACTGTTTGTCAGCAGAGCTGTCCTATTGTTGTAAAGGTGTATATTTATATAATTCTTTGTTACGGAAGTAAACTCTTGGTTTCTACTTAACATTGGAGATTACATGATATGTTGAAATGCCAGCTCATGTTACAGTTTCCGAAGCAAAGATAATGTGTTCGCATTAAGAGTAGTTTAAAATTTTAATAACGGCAAAAGTAAGTATGCTGTGTAATTAAAATGGCGAAAATTTAACATCTCACTTCTCGTAGACGTGCACAGTACAGTCGGCATCGTGCTACGAATAATATGTTAATTAGACTTCAACTTAAAACCCTGAAAATTGCTTTAGATTTCTATGGGCTTATGTTTATTACGTGACGGTATTTAAGTGTAGCTAAGTGATTAAGTGCTGTCTGGTAATCAGTACAGTAACGATCAGTTGGTTTAAATGAAAATATAAATATGTGTACTGATGCATTTCCTCTGCAGAATAAGCACTAAGTTGGGATAATATAGAATATATGATGAGCAAGACACAGCGCTCGAAGGATTTACAGCGGATGAAGCACTAAGGTCCTCGAATTACTACAGCATACCGGAAAATATAATGTTGGCAGGCCTCCTACCAGGTGGTCTGACGATCTGGTGAAGGTTGTAAGAAATAGCTGCATGCAGGCAGCGCAGCATCGATTGATGTGGAGATCTTTGGGGGAGGCTTGTGTCCAGCAGTGGACGTTTGTCGGCTGATTATGACGATGATGATGATGATATGATGAGCAAAATTGTGAATCGTTTATTACGAGCTTACGATCATGAAATTGAAAATAATCCCATTCCCTAGATGACAGTGACTCCAATCTCAAGAAATAAATTCTTAGATTAGCCTATTTTTCACGATAAAGGGATGTGACGGACGAATTAAATACTCATCGGCTTTTTTTTACTCATTTGTCATAAATCAAGAAGATCACGGATTCAGGTCAGGATCACAAAGGAACCGATATATCTTAAGAACTACAGTTTTCTAAAACATTGTGCCTATTAAACTCTTGGCCAGCATTGTGGGATGCATTGGCTTTGTAGAGTAGCATTAGTGTTGTAGGTAAAAAGCCTACAATTTTTTTTTTGAGACGTGCGGGACGTTCTTCTGATGGTAAGAGATACGCCCATCCATAACAACGTGGCGCTAGTTAGGATGTTATACACTCCATTACATTGCGCTCGCCGCCTTGAGACAAGATGTTAGTGCCTAACGAACCAGAGCATTTTTCTAAGATAGTGACGGTAGACGTCTTCGGCGGTCGAGTGCTTCTTCATCATTGCCGTCGTCGTCATCGAATAATTAAAACCTACCAAAAAAAAGTTTTAAATTTTTTAG
Source organism: Ornithoptera priamus (assembly GCA_029034505.1). NCBI lineage: Eukaryota > Metazoa > Arthropoda > Insecta > Lepidoptera > Papilionidae > Ornithoptera > Ornithoptera priamus. The sequence continues at coordinate 2,899,879 of JARDWD010000606.1, read as the reverse complement.
TGCAAGCTTATTGGTTTTTCTACCTCCAATTTCATATAAACGAAAATAAGGTTCGGCATTTCATTGCTCTGAGATTTCAGTTATCGATAAATCATGAAGTGTCACTGCCAAGTTGGAATTGTTCCAACGTCAAACAGTATATACGCTTATGTTTTCTGCACTTGTATGAAGAATTTAGGTGTGTCTATTAAATGTGTTAAGTTCTGATCTTGGTGGTTATAAGAATAAGGTCATCATTGAACGAGGAAGCCACAGCTGGACCCTTATGAGGCACGTTATGACACCGACGGCAGCTGCAGGACTCGTTTTGTCGTAGGCAAGCAAAATTGGAATGAGACGCTATAGTTTTATTAAAATTTATCGTAAGTATAAGGTAGATTACTAAGGATGAAAGTAATTGATGCTTTGTTCGGATTGAATTTAAAAAAAAACGTGAACGAAATAAATGCTACGAGCGTTTTATTATTGTCATTTTGCAGATGTATGTTTATACGTAATTATTGATTCTTCTCGTTCTTCTCAGCATTTGAGAGAGTCTGCATTTCTTTTTCTTTCACTTGCTTAAGTTAAGTAATTATTTATTAAGTAGAAAAGTTGCTATCTACATAACTAAGTCTGCATCTAAGACGAGTTTTAGTTGTTAACTTGAAAAGTCCCGATTAACTTCAAAGCTTAATATTTAGAAAAAGAGTACTGATTATAAAGTTGGTTTTAACAACCCGAAACATTATTTTATTATACCATTTTCCCTGTTTGATAAATGTATTATATCCATGCTAAGTTACAGTGTTCTAGAAAGGTTACTGTTTGCGGAAATATGTACATAGTTAGACGGTTAGCTGGTTATATGTGTATAATAAAACTAAGAGTTTATATTTGGATAAAAAAAATAATCTTGTCCTATTAAAAGATTTCAACGACGACGATATTATATTGTTGTTATTATTACTACGTTAACGATATTTGATTTATAATAAAATGCAAGTGTTTTTGGAAAACTGAAAAGATGCGTTAGTTATATGAAACATTAGATCGGAAGTCCGTCCGAACATGTTCTGACCGTAGAAAACTGGAATTATGGCGATCCTAGACTAGATCCGCCGTGGGGAACTTGCTATATAGCTTCTTAACCTCTGATTGAGAAAGACTGATTGACCTTGACGAATATTAAACTCTCCTGAACGAGGCTACTTTGCTGACAGATGTGTGCAATGGCTTTCTCGTGAACTTGACTCAAAGCGTTGGAGATGGAACCTAGAGGAGGTTTTAATTAGTCGAATATATTATCTACTTTTACTCTTGCGACATGTTGGCGAAAGCATTTCATGGTTGACAATTTATGAGAAACTGTTATAGTGTGTTTGATTATATATATAGTAATTTAGTTTACATATATACATATGTCATTAAAATGGATTTTTGTTTTAATGCGTAATAATAGTATTAAAACAAATATTAATAACATTTGAAAGTATCAGTAATAATTTATTGTTATGTTATAATTATTAAAACATGTGAAATATATTCGTTGGAAAGGAGCAGGAAATATAAATCAATGTATTATTATAAGGGTAGTAGTCAGTGTAAATAATAGAAATGTATTATTGTAGTTTGCGAGATAAATTATCAACCTCCCCTTACCAACGGGCTTTTGTTAGCTTTGAAGGGACTAAAACTGTAATGTTTATACATGATGTGGTACTTCCCTACTCACATCGTTAAAATAACATAATAATGTTGTATTTAAAAATTACCTTTGTTATCCTTTATTTACTGAAAGTATCTAGGTGTGTATTAGTTAATATTTTTATCAAACGGAGTCTGTAAGGTGTTGTAACTGCACCAGTGCGATCCAGGTGCCAATATATCTTTGTATAAACTCCACAGCCTAGTAGCTAACTAAACACTTACCTAGTTACATTGAGGTACTAGACTTGATTTCAAGGTATCTTCTCGTGAAATTTGGTTGTTAAAAAAATATTTAATTTAGCAGAAGAATTAGTATTAAACAAGACATTATAATTTTCCAAAACTCAATTGTTCTCTTTGTACTGTTAGAAAAGAATATTTTTTAAATAAAAATACGACCACGTCAAACAGGCAGCTATAAACATTACTGTGTAAAAGAGAATAAGGAAGAAAGAAAAAAGAAGGAATGCTTCAGCGTATGATTATTTCAGGCTCCCCCTCTTTCTTCAGAAGGCGTCTTCACTCCAAGAGGATGGAAAAAAGAAGGAAATGGAAATGAGAATGACTGAGACAAGACGTTTGTGAAAGATAAGTACAGAATGAAAGACGGAAGAATGATAGAGGATTTTAGGAAATAAGATGGATCAAAACAGATGATAAGTGATTGAAAGTACAAGGCCCTGACCCAAAACACGCAGGAGAACGATAAAAAAAAACATTACTGTGTTCCGGTTTGAAGGGCACAGTAGCTAGTGAAATAACAAAAAATAAATAAATAGTGAAGTTTGTAATGTAGTAAAGTAAATCCATTCTAACTAGCGTCACCTTATTATTGACGGGCGTATTTCTTACCATCACGTGAAGGTCCTGCTCGTCTCGCTGCTTAAATAAAATAAAAATAAAAAAAAACATCAAAGAACAATAACATTTTTGAGGGAGAAAGTAACAACTAAGCACAGTTCATGTTATAAAAGTTATGCCTACGGATAAAGAACATTTGCATTTTTACCAAATAAAGTTTCATGTTGTTACAAATTTAATATGAAAATGTACCGAGATTTTGTTTACTTAATATTACAATTATATTTACATTCGTTATTTACTAGAATATATTGCATTATATAAAAAAAAATTAATAAGTATAGAAAATATTGTATTTTTTCGAACGCAAATATTTTTAATAGTAAACAGTGAAATCCTTGACATTGTAAAAATATTTCAATATATAGATTTTTTTAAACAATTTTCGTAGTCCATTATTCTTGTAAATTATATGAATATTGCATATAACATAATACCTACTATGTAATTATTTAATCTATTTATATATATTATATATGAAAGTTTAGTTTATATTATTTTGTTAAAAATATTAGCTATGTTAGCTTTTTATGTTTAATTTGCATCCTTCGGCAAACATTTATATTTTGCTGGTGGTAAGTCTCCTTTGCCGGTGATCGTCTAGGTGCAAACATTACCGTGTTCCTGTTTGAACGGCGCTGTTGCTGATGTAATTACTGGGGTAATGTGACTCGGCTTATATTCCAGGCGATGAGCGTAATGCGGTGCAATGTATATCATTGTAGTGAGCGTCACGTTGGTATGTAGGCGTGTTATTTATCGTCAATGAACGTCTCGCTCGTCATAGAATAAAAAAAACATACGAGGAAACAAAGTTCACAGTTTCATAATATTTAATTTAGGTACATTGCTAGTATTATCCGCCATTTTTGATAATAGATTTTTTTTTATTTTAAGATCCGTCGAGACGACGGGGACATAGACACAATGGAAAGTTACACGCCTAACTATAACAACGTGGCGTAAGTTAGGAATTTATACACTGCATCACATTGCGCTCGTCGCCATGGCACATAGTATGTTAAGTTTCATTAGTAATTTTAGTAGCTACTTAAATGTAGTATAAAGTGTAGTATATCGTTGTAGGCGTCTCAAATATGCACTACCTCCGGCAACAGAGGCCTACCACCATTTACTTATGTTAGTTTTCTTATCCGTTATGTTCGTAGTGTTATTTCATAGAAAAAATGAGAAATGTGTTTAACTTGTTTTCAGTCGTCGACTTTAAAACTCGTTCAGCTGTAAATATACGATGCTTACATTCCTTATTCTGACATGACGTAGGATAAAGTTCGTTTCATCTGACAGTTTTATGTGCGCACTAACGCTAAACCTAGAAGTCGAGATGTAAAGTTTTGGTACGGATGCTTTTTAAAAATTATGTTCGTATAAGATACCTTTGAGACTTTAAAGATGTTTCTATATTAAAGACAAACGTTTATAGTGTGTAATATTCTAGTAATATGCAATAACTTACGACTATCATACTGTTTAACGTGAATTTATATCACCGTTACACGGAACAGATTGAACTTAAGTTAGGTATTAGTTATACTTTTATCGCACCATTAAAGATTTTTTTTAATTAAGCAACGATACGAGTAGGACGTTCACCTGATGGTAAGTGAACGTGGCGCTAGTTAGAATGATATATACTGCACCACATTGCGCTCTGTGTACACACGCATCACAGCACCTATTTCCACCCCTAAACAAACCTTACTGTGTTCCAGTTTGAAATGCGTTGTAGCTGACGAAATTACTGGGATAACGAGATTTAACCTCACATGCTTTAAAGCGTCGAGCGCAATGTAGTGAAGTCAATATTATCTCAACTTGTGCCACGTTGTTATGAGCAGGGTCTTTTCTCGTCTCGCACTACGTCGAATAAAAAAAGAAACTTTAATATAAAATTAAATCTTTTATTTGATATACTAAGAAATAATAGAAACAAAGTAAAAAAGATAGTTAATTTTTGTAAACTGTTACACAGAGGACTACATAAGTTAGTATATGATTATATGTTATGGGTAAATATGAACGTATATACATATATGTATGAGATTTCTACCTATGTAGAGACTTATCACGATATCTCTAGAACCATAAAGTCTAGAGACTTAAAATTTATTATCAATATTCCTTTTGCCAAGTATTGGTCAGCTAACAGTGGATCTTACAGGATTCTTGTGCTAAAGGAAGTTGCGCGGTTGTTGTATCCAGTAAAGCGGGCGGGGAACAACAGGTGTTTTTATTTAACTATATCAATTAAGTCGGTTATAACTATCGCTATATGTAACATATCGGGGTGCTTTCGATATCGTTTAACTAATTTTTATAACGATAATTGGATACTAAGAAAAAAATAAATCGACACTGACACGATAGTATTATCAAGGGTTCAGCTAGTAATAACTATCAGTATAAACAAAAGGTTGAATAGGCTATATTTCGGTATTGGGTTATAAACCTTATAAATAATGTAATAACTATGATCATAAAGCGATCATCTTACGCGTTCTTAATAAACGTTTTTGAACAATGTCTCTAATGCGATTTCATGGAAGCTGTAAACCAACTACAAAGGCGGCTTACTGTCGTAAAGCAAAATCCGTTTCCGTAGCGGCGGCGTCGGTCAAATTATATCATAATACGAGAAATGTATCATATTAATATGAGGATTACTTATTTAAGGCCATAAATTAAATACTTAATCCTCAACTTGGTTTTTAACATATTTCTATTTGAAAAGTTTGACTGTTGATAGAACTTTGTTTCCGGTCCCAAGATCACTGCCGCAGGGAATCGGAAGAGTTTTCTCTCTTGGCGGCCATGGCCTATGTGTGGTGGATTCGGAGGGATTTGTTGCCCACGTGACGACAGATGCCGAGAGTAACGTACGCTGTATGTTCTGGCACGCCCTTGCAAAGGTGGAAAGGGAGGGCAGGAACTATCTTCCCGAGATGTGACTGCGCGTAGCAGCCGGCGCTGGCTGTGTCGCCGAGAGGTGTGCGAAAGTGTTCCCCGTGATCCCCCTGTAAAGCGATGGACATCGTTGGGTTTTAGTCGGTACAGTTCCGACATAACCTGTCTTTGCCCCCATGACGGCAGATATACGTAGGCATTTCCACCACGTAAAATAAAAATACAAGGACTCTGTTACCGCAGACCGTCTAAGTAGGTACCACTGCAGCTTCTATTCTTGCTATCAAAGAGTAGTGTACAAACATCGGTGTTCCGGTTTCAACGATGTTGTGACCAGTGAGCTTATATTTCATAGCGACTAGCACATTGTGGTGCTGTGAGTATGAATCTGAATGCAAGTACCAGGAAAGAAAGGAAAAATAATACACATATAATTTTTTTTTATAGGAACGGTAAGCAAACGAGCGAACAGTTCACCTGGTGGAAAGTGTTCACTAACGCCCATGGACAGGCTCGACACCAGAGGAGTCGCAGCCGTGTTGCCGATCTTTAAGGAAATGATATGGTCTTTTCTTGAAGGCCCCCATGTCGTATTGGTTCGCATCTTTTTCTTATTGCCGATGGGCCCACAATTTCATGGTGACAATCAGACCGTAGAAGATGAAGTGATCTCACAAAGAATACTCAAGCTTTCGTTTATTGATCACATATCTATACTGTAATGGTAGATTTTTAATATAAGGAACGTATCTAGTCAGGTACAGTACGAAAAAAAGTCTACAAACCTCTTTAAAACCCTACCTTACACAAGTAGCAACTTAAGATATTAGATGCGACGTATGTTGTTTTATTTATGTAGCTAAGTGATTCTCAGTCTCTCCATCCTATTTGGGTGTCGATGTAAGCTAAATTTAATTAACACTTAGCGCGTTCAGTCAAAGCGGTTAACGCAAACACACAGTTAGGCACAGTTTGCTAATTAGAACTGCAACGTTGAATGGTATTCGGTTTCAGGAGTGCCTTAACAAATGTGTAGTTAGACACTCTGTAATAATTCCAACATTTTTGTTATCTAAACCGTCATGAGCTTTCTAAGCTTTTTTAATACATTCAGCGGATCAGAGTCATCATCAAAAAAATACAAGAACTCGTCATTATTAATTTATTTGGCCATACAAAAAAATATACTGATTCTTCGCGTTGCTAATAATTATAAGATAGAAAAAAGACAAGCAAAAACGTTTATATATATCATACATTAACCGGAGCTGAATCACTACTTTTGCTTTAACCTTAGACTTGGTTTATATTAATCGAGGTACGAAGAACTTAATATCGAATAATCAAAATTGGATCATTTGGTAATCTTTGTTTATTCTACGAAACGATGAGACGAACGGGACGTTCACCTGATGGTTGGTGATACGCCTGCTCATGAAATGGTACGCTAGGATAGTATACACATCACGTTACATTGCGTCCGTCGCCTGAGACATAAGATGTTGTCTCGTTACCCCAGTAATTTCACTAACTATAGCGCCCATTATATAAGACAGTAATGGTTGCACACTATTGTTTAGCAGCAGAAATAGGCGCTGTGGTGGTACCCACCAAGAAGGTTTCCAGCATCACCGACTGTGTGTAAAATTTTAGTAGCAATACATAAAAAGAGAGGGTTGTTCACTATACATTCTCATTACCCAATTAATATAATACATTGATTCATTTATTATTTTGTTTCGTAAACAATTAAGAATATTATTATTATGAAAAAAGAATAAAATAAATTAATCATCATCATGATCATCAGCGGATAGATGTCCATTGTCGGATTTAGGCCTCCTCCAAAGATCCCCACATCGATCGGTCCTGCGCTGCCCGCATCGCCGGGCATCAGGGGCCGTCGTTTATAGGGGTTCATATGGGGGGAATAGGGCCATTTCCCACCACGCTGGCCCAATGCGGGTTTGTGGGAACCATAGCCTCGTTTGTTGATCAGCAGGGTGTATCACGCGGAGGTGAGGTTGGTTTGGGTGCCGTGAGTTGTGCGGGATCCCTTACATCCCATTACAAATAGTTAATTTGTCTGAATATGGGACAAAAGGTATTACAACGGGTTATTACACACACAAACACATTTTCCGCGTATGGCGTGTATTATTAGATTGATCTTTAATTTAAAGTCGATTCAATATTATATCAAATTAATAACAAAATATATATATTAAGGGCATGAACTGATTACTTCCTCTTTATTATTGTGTGTATTGAAGGGTGGGCCAACGAGCGAACAGTTCATCTGGTGGAAAGTGATCACTGACGCCCATTGACAGTCGCAGTCGCAGTCGCGTTGCCGACCTTTACACTGTCATATAATCAATGATCTATTTGAAGTCGGATCTTATTTCATTAAGAGGAAGTCATTGTTATTTGTCTTTAACTAGCCAATTACTGGGTGGGGATATTGCAAGTATAGTCGTAATCCTATGTACATGCAGGTTCATGACGACTTTCATCACTGGAAACACAAGCACAGAATCGAACCTATGCTTCTGCTAGTACAACAAGTAGTCTGTCTACATTTAACCCGAGCTGTCGCCGGTACTCATCTCTGTTGCCGGAGACTGTCTAAGTAGGAGACCGCAGGGTCTATTTCTGCCGCCAAACATTACTGTGTTCCGGATTGATAGGAGCTGTAACTAGTTTAATTACCGAGGTAACGAGGCTTAGTATGTTATGTCTCAAGGCAACGCGCGCAATGTATAATGTATGTAGATATAGTGTATAACATCCATACCAGCGCCATTTTGTTATGGGCAAGCGTATCATTTACCATCAGGTGAGCGTCCCACTCATATCACCGTTATGATGAATAAAAAAAATGCTATAAATTAACGTCGAGGTCAAATTACCGCAGATTGCGAAACCGTATTCGCATGTAGGGATTGTCATGTTCAAACAAATGGTTCATCGCTAATTTATTACATGTATTTTAAAATTAAATAAATACTTCTAGAATAATTAATGACATAACTAATTAATATCAGTCACATATAAAAACAGAAGATTAAACAATTTTGGTTATTTGTAATGAACGTTTCGCATTCATTATACATTCACAATAATACGTCATTCATTACACGAAAACACTTCAATTCATTTCCAATACGTATCAATCAAAGGATTTACGAGTATTTGTATTAAAAATGATATTTTACCTGCTCTCCTACCCTCACAGCTAAGTGCTTGTATTGTAAAAGCTCCCTGGTTTGATTTCGGGGTAAAATAGTTTGTGGAAGAGTTCGTTCAAGCCCGTCATTTATATGAGAGTAAAATATTGCAGACTCCTTACCTTCCATTCATATTGTCACCTAACACTGTAATATCGAAGTCAAGTTTTAGCTAATTGTAATTATCTTTGATTAACTTTGATTGTTAAATTACCGATGGAAGGTCTTTGTTTTTTTTTTTTTTTTTTTTTTTTTTTTTTTTTTTTTTTTTTTTTTTTTTTTTTTTTAAAGCGTTTCCCCTGCGTGTTTTGGGTCAGGGTCTTTATTCATCCTAGTCTTATCATTTGCCATCATTTATGCTTTACCATCTTTCTCCTCTTTCACTCTACCTACTTCCTCTCTCAACTTATCTTTCGTCCTTATCTTCTCTAACTTTCTCCATCCCATTTCCTTCTATCATTCTTCCTCTCCTCGGACTCGGAGACTGCTGCTCGGCGCTCCGGGGGGGAAAGTATGTGGGGGGGGGACCCTGTAAAAGAGCATCCCCTGTAGCATCGTCTTCTTCTCATTGTGTCTGTAAGCTGTCTGTCCTTATTCTATTCTTATACAATATTTCTACTTACATTTTACTCTACTTTACACTTTTCTTAATCTAAAACTATTTACTTTTATTTGACTTAACTACCTTCCCCACAACCTTCCTGCAGAAGCCCAGGAACGCTTCGCGACTTCCGTCGTCACTCATCAGAGAGGCGATGACTCCACTCCTTATCCGCATACCAATTTGTGACTCACATTCGTCTCTTTCCCTTCCATACATAGGACAGGAAGTGATCAAATGTGCTACGGTCTGGTCCACCGCCGGGTCACAGAGGCACGCGGGACTCTCCTTGAGCTTGAACCTGTGAAGGTACTCGGAGAATCCCCCGTGCCCAGTGAACATTTGGACCAAGACCGTATCGAGCTCCAGTTGGCGAAGGGTCCGGTAGGCCGACACGACGTTTGGGAAAAACATCCTCGTCGTTGAAGCCGATGTACCTTCCACATACCTCCTATTCCATTCGTCAAGCGTCTTCAGCCTTAGCTGGCGCTTGACGAATGAGACGGGGCAATCCTCGTACACCGGTCTCCTTTTATCCTTTAGGGCCGCTTCCCTGGCCAGTTGGTCCGCCCTTTCGTTCCCCTCCGTCCCCACGTGCGCTTTCACCCAGAAAAATCTAATTTCCATCCCTTTCTCACGCGCTTTCAAAACATTCTCTTTTATACGTAGCGCCAGGGGATGGACGGTGTCCGATCTTGCGACTGTCTCAAGGGCGGACCTCGAGTCACTCAGTACGGCGCATTTCTGCGCCGACCCGCTGGCCGCGTACCCCGTCGCTTCTGCGATGGCCAGCAGCTCTGCCTGGTGAAGGTCTTTGTCTTTGTTGGTCAGGTCTTTGTTGTAGGAGACCGTCTAGATAGGTATCACCGCAGCGCCTATTTCTACCGTTAAACAGTAGTGTACAAACGTTACCGTGTTCCGGTTTGAAAGGCGTTGTAACTATTGTAATCACTACGGTAAGGAACTCAATATTTTATGAGTCAGGCGACGAGTGCTACGTTGTAGTGTATAACATCCTAACGCCACGTTGTTATGGGCGTGCGTATCACTTACCATCAAGTAAACGTTTTCCTGGTCTCGTAGCTTCATCGAATAAAAAAAAAACATTTACGTATGTTTTGATAACACATATATTTTAAAAGCACCGGAATGTTTTTAAAACAATGCGATACGGACGCTTCGGTCGGAAGGATTGGTTTTATCTCTCACGTGATTTACTGTCGAACAAATAACTGACACAGTTTAACTTAACATTATTTAACACATGAAATTTTTAACTGACTCACAGCGAAGAATAATCGATAACGAGTGATGTATTAAATCTGCCATTCAGCACATGTTCAACGTGGTGGATAGATAGATAAATAGACTATGACCTCAAGATAGAAGGCTTCGAGTCCTATCAGGTTCATTTAATTTTCATGCTGTACCGTCATGTGTAAAAAGGTCTCTATTCTATCTTCTATCTATATATAAAGGAGATATCCAGAGATGCATTGACTCATCACGAGATCTTCAAAATTATTGATGATGTGGTCATGATGATTTAAAACTTAGTAGACACAACAGAACAGAAACTTGCTCCTGCCATTTAATGGTCAGCTAAATTCAAAAAATTTGTATCTCCAAAGGAGGGCTGGGGTGTTTATAACTGAAAAGGGCTCGTGGGTTAGCGGGAATATTTCTGACAAATTTTAAATCTAATTCTGTATTACGTCCAACAAAGAGGGAGGGGAGCAGCTAGAATGAAATGTAAAAAAACGATAGACCCCACTGTAAATATAATGAGATTTTATTAAAAGAAGCTTGTGTTTGAGATTTAAACCACAACGTGTATGTGATAATTAATAAACCAATTAAAATTTCTCTACCCGTACATCGCATGAACAACCTTCAATGTGACATTTTGTTGACGGCTCCAATGTACCCGACTCACTGTATTAATTAAAAAGGAGCTTAAACTTACCGGAAATCAATATGGATACTTAAGGGATATATTTTACTGGTGGTAGGCCTCTGTTGATGAAGACCGTCTGGGTGGATACCACCGCAGCGCCTATTGCAGCAGAAAAACTGTAGTTTGAAAATTTTACTGTGTTCCAGTTTGAAGAGTAGTTACTGGAGTAACGAGACACGGCACCTTATGTCTCAGACGAGCGCAATGCCGTACAGTGTATAACATCCTAACGCCACGTTGTTATGGGCGGGCGTATCAGTTACCATCAGGTGAACGTTGCTTACTTCTTAAAAAAAATATATTTAGTATTCAAATTAAACACGGTGAAAAAAGAGAGAGATCTGCTTAAGACCTTGCTCTTGTCATAGACTACACCTTTTTACTGATGGTAGATCTTTAGCACCGCAGCGACTATTTTTGCCGCCAAAAAGCAGATTACAAACATTACCTTGTTCCGGTTTGAATAGCGCTATAGCTCGTGTAATTTCTAGGGTAACGAGACTGTATATTTTACGTTTCAAGCGACGCGATACTGTGTGCATCATCCCCACTAGCGGCACCTTGTTATGGGTGGGCGTATCAATTACCATCTTGTGAACGTACCGCTCTTATTGCTTAATTGAACAAAAAAAAATCTTCATTTACCGCCAGATGAAGCATTGATCTATATTTTTATATAAACTCGATTTATAAATCAGATATCACAATGTTCATATTATATTAGTATTGTAAAGTACGATAACATGATTCCGTGTTAATTGAACAACATTGGTTGTAATTATGGTCTAATTTAATCTAAATCTAGATAGTACCTACGTATTTAGAAATTATATCTAACATCTAACCATATCACAAAGGGTCTAATGATTTGATTGTACAAAGGTTCTTAGATAAATAAGATAGTAGTGAACGTTTTATAGATTCTATCTCGTTGTTTAGGTTGGCAGTAAAAGGGTCTAACAGTTGAATTTTATGTTAAGTACGGCGTTTACTCGATAACAAGTGATATTTCCCTCACATAACAATGTAGTATTATTAAGCTACAGTTGTGAAATGTATAGCCTTTAAGCTCATTACATTTATAATACGGATGAACAGAATCCTTTCCAATTTTAATTATAGGTCCTGCCGAAAATCGATTAGTATTATTTCGTAGTAATATTTGGTGATTACTAAACTTAGATTATATTAGTGTAGGGATGTAAGGGGTCCCGCACAACAACTCACTGGGCCCAAGACAACCTCACCTGCTTTCGGTGCACCCTGCAAATCAACAAACGAGGTTCTAGCTCCACCAACCTGCATTGTGCCAGCGTGGTGGGATGTTGTCCAAATCCCCCATATGAAAACGTACAAACTACGGAACCTGGTGCCCAGTGACGCGGGCGGAACATAACTGATCGATATGGGGATCTTTGGAGGAGGTCTATATCCAACAGTGGACGTCTATAGGTTGTTGGTGGTGGTAGAAAATTCTGTATAATAATACTCTTAACCTTTATCGACATCCAGGTCGTTGCCATCTCATCCCTTTGATTTAAACAAATAAGTAAGAAGAGAAGGATTTTCATCAGATGCTAAGTAATACTCTAAAAAGGTAGTTGTTTATACTGTGCAATATTGTCATAATCTTTGAAATATTATTTATTTTATAACATTTCGTACAGGATAATATATCGATATATCGCTTATTTTCTTAGCTGTATTATCCTCAATACAGGAACACAGTTTGATCACAACCGTTCGTTTAAAACATAATATCGATCAATAGTTTAGAAGAGAAACATATTTTTTTATTTCAATCTGCAATAAGCAAATTATTTAAGTAAGATACAACCACAGCGCTTATCGCTGCCGTCAAATGGTAGTATGCAAACATTACTGTGTTTTTATTTAAAAGGCCTTGTAGGTAGTGAAATTACTGGGGTAACGAGACAACATCTTATGTCTCGAGGCGACCAGCTCAATATTTTGCACTGCATATCATCACTAGCATTATTTCGCGGTATAAATCATGTGCTGCTAAAGTTTGGTATTATGGATTATTAATTAACGCTATATTATGATTGTCCAACAGTGGACTTCTATCGGCTGATGATGATGATGATGATATTATGATTTATTACGATAATCAGTAGTTATATACAATCGGTACACGATAAGCGTAAAACCCGCAACAATTAAATAATCTAAATTATAACCTAATCTATAATTAATTCGCACATCGATTAACTCTAATTACCTTAAGTACTAATTTAAACTAGTAGTTCAGTAATTCTAATTGACATATGTACAGTGTGTGATGAGGAGAGTAGTAACAGTTGCAATTGGATATTGGGAATCGGTATCCAATTTCGATTTTGGATTTATTGGCTTGACCTCTCGTAACTTATAATTAAGTTATTTAACAAACTGAATCGTATAAGGACTACCTCTAAATTAGTGCAGGAACTTAACTACGGACTTTAAAGTTAGTTAGATGCTCACAGATCATGGTATTATTATTGAAAAAAAAAATCTGTAACATTTAAAATTTGTTATTTAATTCGCGTTTCACAAAACTATGTTGGCTATATGTTGATTTTTTATACTTAATGATCGTATGACAATGATATTCGTATGAGATCTAATTGGTCGTTAGTGAATATGAGGGTACATCTCTTTATTCCAATTAGCAGGAATCAGAAGCAGTATGAAAGCGAATGAAAATCTATTTGTTCATTATGGAAATATCATATATCGATATTGTGTAATTGTACTTTATGTGTATCATGAGCTTTATTAGGTAGAAAGTCATTATGTGAATTAGTTACATCGGTTTCCTCTGTCGATTGCTATGGGATGGGATATAAGACATTGGCTCAATGTACTTGTAGATCTAAACGATTACACTATTTCCTAGTGTGATGCTGATAAGAAATCTCCAGGGTTTCATACAGAGGTCATCAGACCAAAGCTTCCATTCATTACTCTTATTTATCATATCCTATTAAGCTACTAAGCTACGCTTACTTACCATATTTGATTTCCTAAATGTTCAATGTATGCATATAATGAATATGTTATTATTCGTTTAGAAGTAGGTAATAAACATAGCAATCTAGATACATAAAGAACTGAATATATGAGAGCTTTCACTTTAACCACGACAATTTTTCGTTCAATCTTTTCATCCTCAACAAAAGAGTTTTCAACAGATGTAACAAAAAAATAACCTCAATCCGTGAAAAACTTTAGATCTCCAAATTTTCGTAACTTCATTCGACCGGGGGTTCCTACGAAAAATGTTTGTTATAGTTTTCTCCTAATATTTTATTTATATATGATTTTCGGGATAAAACGACGGCTTATTTTCTTCTAAAACTAAAGTAACTTTGTTAAGTACCGCTTAGCTTATATTATTGTAGTAAGTGAGGATAAAAAGAATTGAATTTATATTCACTGACATGTTTATACAATATAACTCAAATGACTGATATATGCCTGCTCATAACAACGTGATGCTAGTTAGGATGATATACACTGCACATTGCTCTCATCGCCTGACACAAGAGTCTCGTTACCCCATTATTTTCACTTGCTACAGCGCCTTTCAAACAGGAACACAGTAATGTTTCCACAATACTGTTTGGAAGCAGAAATAAGCACAGCTGCTGTACCTACCTAGACGGTCTCTGGCAAAAGAGGACCTTCCACCAGTAAAATATATTAATGTGCAACTATTGCTGTTCTAAACTAACTATTAAGAAGAAGATTGCTGTTCTCTTTTAAGGGGACAAGCAGAGTAACGTATTATGTAAACAGTTTCATTATCTTGTTTCGTTGTTATTTACTGACGCTGCCGCGCAACCGTAGCGTTCATCGTTTCCCTAAAAAAAAAAAACGAACTGTTCGTCTGCTCCATGTAGCTGGAAGGAGTGAGGGTAAGTACAAAACTGTGTCGGGAATAACGTTATCGTAAAGCGACAGGGGCCCGTCGTGTGTAACGTACGAACGCGTGCAGGCGCCTCGAGCTGAACGATATTTAAATATGTATTGCATTCGCTGTTGATATTGCAGCTCCGATGTATCTATGACCTAAACGTGGCATGGAATACTTATGTGAGGGTTGGGGTTGCACACGTTCAAAGAATCTATGTTTTTCAGTAACATTCTAGAAAAAATTTAAAATAACCAATACGTATACAGATTTAGTTATTCATCATCAGCCGATAGACGCCCGCTGCTGGACATAGGCCTCCCTCAAAGATCTCCACATCGTAGGTACACCTTGTGGGAGGCCTTGCAACACCACTTGTACGCGGACACCACTCGGTAACCTTACTGCCCCATCGGCCGTAGGTCTTCGAGCAATGTGCCCTACCCACTGCCACTTAAGTCTAGCAATTATCTTCTCCAATAACTAGATATCTAGATTTAGTTATTAGAGAAAATAATTTAGACGACAAATAATAATTAATATCGTTTAGCCTTTATCTTCTAGTTAATTCTTTTATCCGTACTATTTTTTTTTATTTAGCAAAATGACATGGCAAACAAGGATGTTTATCTGATTGTAAGTGATATGGCCACCCATAATAATATGGCGTTTTTTAGATACTCCCTTCGCCTTGTAACATGAGATGTTAAGGCTCGTTACTTAAACCGGAACACAGTAATATTTGTATACTATTGTCAGACGGTAGAAATAGGAGCTATCGTGGTACCTGACTACAGTCTGTCTGGTTTCTAGAGATCTTCCACAATTGTTTATGGCGGTACATCGTATGTGAGATTTAACTAATACTTATATACTAGCCGTTCCCTACTTTTTTCCTGGTCATAATATGGAAAAATATTTAAAAACTGTGAGAAATATTTCCGCCGCTCCTCGGCCTCTGAGTTATCAACACCCTTGCAACCCCTTTGGGGATAATATTTCGTAACTGACGTATAATCAATAAAATCGAAATATTCCTACTAAATTTCATATCTCTAGGCCTTATGTTTCCAGAGATATCGTGATGGGTCACATAGGTGGAAATCTTTTATATATCTATATAGATAGAATAAAATTTTAAATATCGTTTCTATAGAAATGGAAATGCCGTGGACTATCACTTAATAATTTTCAACGGGTTACTCATCCCAATACGATTCAGAATTTACTGAACACTTGGAGTCGTTACGTCAAAGTAAGCCGTGAATGCTTAAAACTATTCCACATTTACCACCAGCATTTCCACCTGAAATGTTACCGCACAAGTTTCCACAAAATGAAATTTTCGCTCGTGAATAGTTTTGTGTTTTTAAAATGAACTTTTGCTTACGGTAATATTTCACTAAAAATAATAAAAACGAATTTTTCCGTTAAAGCCATGAAATAGTTGCGGCTCTGGCAAATAATCGAGTAATACATTATTTCATATAAATCGGTGGGTTTTTAAAAAATAACCGTATAAATAGTGGTTTCAAATAGGTTTTTTAATATACAACAATAATAATAATAATAATATACTAACTGTTGGCTATAAATACGTTTCAGCCTTTAATCAACTGTGACAAGCAGTAATTTCCTATCGGCCGTATATTTCAAAAGGCCCTGATTTATAAGAGACATGGTCGTTATAATTAACTAAGAAATAACCTTTCCTTATGAGAAACTTTTTCCGTATACGCAAGGGGGTTAAGTAACATTAATCTTTTTAATGGAAAAAAAAGGAAATTAAATAAACCGCGTGTTAGTTGAATATTCAATTGGAATTATAGTTCTTCGGCTATAATAAATGTTTTGGTTCTGGTTTGTTATTCTGCTGTGGGTTTGGTTCTATTTGGTTGGTATTATTTAGTTTATAGTAATAATTAAAGTATCGTAATAACTGCTAAAGTTATTCTGTGTCTACGTAAACCTTGTCAATGTTAGCATCAATTAACATTTATTTTTAATTAGTAATACGCAGG
Source organism: Ornithoptera priamus (assembly GCA_029034505.1). Lineage (NCBI taxonomy): Eukaryota > Metazoa > Arthropoda > Insecta > Lepidoptera > Papilionidae > Ornithoptera > Ornithoptera priamus. Next base: position 2,882,676 of record JARDWD010000606.1, on the reverse strand, counting down.
TTGTAATTATGTTTTGTTCAAGGCTAAGTTATTTACGTAGAGCGAAGGACGGACGACTGTCGGGATTGTAAGACCCTCGCGTGCAGACCACGCATTTGCAAGTGCAGCATGCGATGGACTATGAGTGGCAGTGGACGATAATAGGCTGAAATGATGATGAACAGCTCTTTAACACGACTTTATCTGGCCTTACGTAAATAGAGAAGTGGACGGCCTGAAGGGAATTGTCCACTTGAAGAAATCAAATCGCCTTTTAATGGGAACTTCGACACCTTCAGGCTGTTTCATTTTATTAGTTAAGTTTTTTAATAGTTAAAGTACTTTCCGTAAGTGGAATACTTAATTTTTATATCTTTGATATATAATCTTCACGTTGTTATTACATTTAGCAATATTTAACGGATACAGGACATTTTTAATCTGGTAAAACTATCATTATGGCCTTCCAGGGTTTAAACTCGGTTGGTATCGAACCCCTGCTACTTTAGCGCGAATCACCCCTTTAATTTTGTTTTCTATGGTGAAGATTGTTATTCATAAAATATCCCATTTTATCTTTTGTAACAGCGTCTGCAGAGCACAATCTAAACTTATTTGTAACTTTCCAGTTTGGTCCTCTTTCAACATTTGTTTTATTGCTTTAATTACTTGAAAGCGATTAATTTAAACTTTGAATATTTATATTTAAAATTAATTGCTCTTAATCAAAACAACGAGAAGGGAAAAGTTTAAAACAATATTTACGTTGAGCAGATGTCTGGTTTTTATTTTAACTTAAACTCGATTTTGAAATTGAACTTGTTCATTATCTATGCGCTTTGTGAGTAAAGGATGCGGAAGCGTGGTGGGTTGCGATGTACCGTCTTCAACTACAGAATCTGCTAGTTCCACTTGCCGGTAATTTTTTTTGGTACATGATAACGTACTCAAAATAGTCTATGAATGATCTGGTTTATCTTACACACTTATTTACTTATATCTCTACAGGTCACTGGAACGACTTGTGATCCACAAATGCTCTTTAAGTTTAAGGGACAGATCTACTAGTCGGTCACCAAAGTTCGGACGAAAGAAGATTACATATGGCCGAGATGCGAATGTTAAGATGGATGTGTGGTGTGACGATGATGGATAAAATTAACAATGAGTATATTAGTGGAAGTCTGAAAGTTGCTCCAGTGACAGAGAAGTTGAGGAGCAAGAGGTTAGAGCGGTACGAGCATGTTATGCGGAGGGATGAAGGACACATAACTAAGAAAGTAATCAGAATGAATGTGGATAGTTATAAGGGCAGATGACGACCGAAAAAAGTATGGAGGGATTGTGTGAAAGATGACATGTGTAAGAAGAGTGTGAATTCAGATAACACGGCTGATAGAGGGATGTGGAAGAGAAGTACATACTGTGCCGGCTCTCACATAGCTGGGAAAAAGGGAAGGAGGGACTAGATCTGGTTTAACTTACAAAGTTACTAGTAAACTATTAATGATATAGTAACTACTGTTTAAGAAAATGTCATGTCTGTGTCGCCAATGACGGTTTAGGTACGTACCACTGCAGCACGTATTGCAGTCTGACAAATAGCAGTGTGCAAAAATTACTGTGTTCCGTTTTGAAGGGCGCTGTAGCTAGTGAAATTATTGAGGTAAAGAGTCTTAACATGTTATGATACAAAGCGATGAGCATAATGTGCTGCTGTGTACCATTTTATTTGGTTTCACGGTAACGGTTTAAAAGTAAGCTAAATTCCTGTTTCACAACTTAGCTTAACAATTTAGCTTCACTTTTTTTTGTCAATGTTAAGAAAATAAAACCGACTTTAAATAGAAAGTGAAACAATTACAAAGTTTACACAAACGGAAACGAATAGCAAGCACAGCTAGATTCACTGATTATAACGTGACGGCTGAAGTTTTAGAGTTTAATATTTACGGAGCCCTGAGGGTAACTGATATGCCTACTCATAACAACGTGTTGCTACTTAAGATGACATACACTGCTTCACTTTGCGCTCGTAACTTTGAGACATAAGATGTTAAGATTCGTTAGCCCAATAATTTTAATACGTACAACGCCTTTCATATCGTAACACAGTAAAGTTTGCATACTACTGTTTGGCGGCAGAAATATTTCTGTAGTAGCTCATATGATCTCCAGTGGTACCTAAACCATTTCCAGCATCAGACACAGCAACAGCTAAACAGGGAGAGAGAAACATACACACTTAATGTTCTGTAAAGGAAACTGCTTTATCTGATTATATAAAGTTAGTTGTATTAATATAACAATAACAACAAAGTAGAACAAATGAAAACAAACGAAACGAAACGAAACTAGCGTAGTAATTGCTTGTGTTTGTGTGCAGTAAAGTTTTCCCTAGATCGTTTTAATTGCTTTCTTGTATTGACGTTACTGGCTCGTGCTTTAATTACAACAGTCAGTTACGTGCTGAGGATTGACAAAATCTCTATACAATCACATCTCAGGGAAAAACGTTGGATTTGTAATTTGTAAATCGTCAAATAAATAACTGTACAGTGCTTAATCACCATCCCATCTGATGTTATGAGGATGTGATGAAAAAGCTCACAGCTCACTAAATTTTTTTTTGTTATATAATGATACTCTGCTTTTTGGGAGAGACAAAGTTATATAGGACTTATACTGACTAAAAACCTTTTGGTTGTCATCCTTAGTGCGTTGCGGAAGGCCACGGGATCTCCCGTAGAAAGCACCTGTGCCTCGTCACCTTCTCGTCTCTGTCGTCCACCCTGAAAGCCGATGGACCCGGGAAGCCTTTTAGTAAATTTTTACGACAGGTGGTGCCAATGTTTTAATTTTTTTTTATTCTACTAAACGACTAGACAAGCGGGACGTGTCATCATCAGCCGATAGACGTCCACAGCTGGACATGGGCCAACCATAACGGGTTATTTACCTGATGGTGAATGACACGCCTGTCCATAACAACGTGGAGACAGGATACTGCACCATATTGTGACCGTCACCTTGGGATATAAGATGTCAGTCACGCTACCCTATCCGAAATAGCGTCATGTAAGTATTTTTTAGTATTAAATAATACTTTTAACTTTACAGTAAATTTTTTTATGGCAAAAGAGATTTTTCATCAATATTCAAAATATTTTAAAACTTTTCTTAATAAAAATCATAGTAATAATAAATCCATTAACAATCGAAAGTTATTCCAATCGTTCACTACTTTTGACTCAAATACAAAATCCATTAAAATGTAAATTTGAGTGTTGCAGTACAAAAGTCACATCGGAGTGAACAACTGTTTACTGGTGGTAGGTTTCCGTTGCCGGAGACCGTCTAGGTGGGTATCATTGCAGAGTCTATTACTGCTGCCAAACAGCACTGTACAAAAATTACTGTGTTTGAAATGCTAGTGAAATTACTAGGGTAACAAAACTCAACATCTTATGTCTCAAGCCACGAGCGTAATGTGGTGCAGTGTGTACCGCTCGTGTCGTCGCTTAATTGAACTAAAAAAAAAGAATAATTAGGTCAACTATTGGGTCTAGTATAGCAAGGATTTAATCCTTAAAAAATATTTTGTTCTTATCTACTACTGCTGACTGACATTAGTAATTATTACATAATTTTACAATTTTTTTTCTACGAAGCGACGAGAGGAGCTGGACGTTCACCGGAATGATTTGAGATATTTCCCACAACGCTGGTTCAATGCGAGTTAATAGGAGCCAAAGCCTCGTTTGTGGATTAGCAGGCTGCACCACCAGCAGGTGAGCTCGCCTTGGGACCCGTGAGTTGTTCTGCGGGGCCTCTTACACCCCGACAATATTGCATGCGACAACATATAATTACTTTTGGTAATTAGTCTATGAAATTTGTAACAAATTTTCTCGCTCTGCGACAACACGCAGCTCCTTGACCCCTACCCGTTATTAATACCCTCAGACACCCTTTTTGCGGGAAACATTTTGTAAAATCCGCTCTTAGATGACTTTTACTCGGTTAAAGGATAATTTCTACCAAACTTAAAAGTCTCTAGGACTTACGGTTCCAGAGATATCTTGACGAGTTTCTACAAAGGTGGAACTCTCATATTTATGTAATATATAGATATAAGTTAACATTAATATACTATTTATTAAACTATGCTGTTTTAAGTTTTTCCGTATTACATAAACATACGTCAGGTGAACGTTGTTACAATGTGGGTTAATTAGGTCGTTGGTAATAAGCTTGAGATTATAATAATCTACCGCCGGCTTACTACTAGATATACCTTCACTATTTATTACAAAAGAGAAGAAGCCTTTATTGCAATGAAATTTATTATTGTCATATTTACATAAACAAATATAAAACGAACCGAAATAATAGAAAAAAAAAGGAAATACCTGTATGGTAGGCACCCCCGCAGCTCAGCTCTGTAGTCTCGGGCTAGTAAGAATAGGACTAAGGTAAGCCAGCCATGCCTGTTGTGGAAGGCGTCTAAAAGGATCTAGCAGTTTCGCGGGCTTTAAGGGTGGGGGCCCTTATCGCTCAACAAGCGAACCTGCCTGGGATAGCGTATGACTCAGCGATGTTGCTTAGGAGGGTTAGGCTCCTCCCCAGAGACGTGTAACGCAAAGTGTGCACCGGTGCGTTCTATAAGAGATCCCGGAGCCTCTCTGAATGCACTAACGCAGACCACCGAGGGAGTTTTAGTGAGTAAGAATCTCGCATAACGCTGACCTCTTAAAGCAGGGGATCTTTCGAAGATATCTCCCCTGAAAACAAAAAAAAGATACCACCGCAGCTACTGTATCTGCTACCAAAGAGCAATGTGAAAATATTACTCTGTACCGGTTTGAAAAGTGTTGTAGCTAGTGAATTACCGGGGTAATGATACTTAACCTCTCTTGTCTCGATGCAACGAGCACAACAAGGTGTTTTGTATGTCATTTTAACTATTAAGCTGTTACGGGCACATCATTGGGTGAACGTATCGCTCGTCTCTTCGCTTCGATAAATAAAAAAAAAATGCAGGCATATGATTTTGTATAATAAAATCCTGATCAGCACTGGATATACATTCAATACTGATCGGTATGCTCTGTTTCTATCCAATATTCATTCAATTGTTCAGAGTAAGGATCAAAAACAAAACAGTACAAGACGTGTACAACATAGAAATTTCCGCTTTTCTTTTCATACTTACAAAAAGGTTAACGAACTTTGCAATACTTTACAGTGTTTTTTTTTCTTCTCTTCATTTAAGATGTGCGTGTCACAAAGATACTCCGCGCGACGCACACGAAAGTGTCATCTTTTTAAAACGTTGAAGAGCGAGTCTTAATTAACATTTTTCTTACCTCGGAAAATATAAACAAGCAAAAAGAAAGATTGTACTATGAATACATCTGCGGTTGTTTCTCTCTCTCTCTCCCGATTAGTCAATGATATATATGGCATTTTCCATTTGGAGGTCAGTTATGGATGGATTTTACAAAATTTCTTCCCCTAAGGAAATTGTGAGCGTGTTGCGGACAGCAAAGCAGGCGAGGAATAGTTAGTAATGTCAACGATTAAAAGACTACACTGAGAAAAACTACAAATTAAGATGATATACTTACGGTATCGAAATATAATTTTAACTTAATAGTTAATACAACTTGTACTTGAATACATTACCGATAATATATCAACACATCACATCATGATGATAAAAATATTTCTGAAGAATTACTTTAGAAATCTACATTCAAATATACTCGATATTATAGTATACTTAAGTTATGAGAAAAACATTAATAGTACTTATATTTAAAAAAGTCTTCGTGATTGTTGCTAATAAAGGGGGTAAAACGATGCATTTAACTTGAATATCAAAGCTCAAATAACTGTGGCGGGGGGCATACATAGTTTACTTGAGGGTATGTTTGGACTCGAACAAAATAAAATATGTTTCCCTAAGGACATGGAGCATCTTATCTGTAATTGGGTATATTCATATTTTTACCCGTTAATGGCATAAATGGATGTAGTAAGTGGTGTACTCCTGGTTTCTGATGCTATAAGGGCCTATTCTATTTTAAGGATAATATATCTGGACTCAAAAGCTGTACAAGTAATAACAGGACACGGGTCTAGGGCCCCTTCGGAGGATTTACATAAGTTTAAGTGCATGCAGAACCTTGAAAAATCAGAGCACAATACAACTATGGGAGAAGAGAAACATGGGACAGAGATATGATTTAGAAATAGAACAGAATGTGGAAATAAATAATAATATGTATGTGTTGATTAATCGAAAATAAGAAGAGCAGGGATTTTTTTTTATTTAGTAAATAAATCGTTGTAAATGTTTGTAAAAATATTTAGTAGTGTTAGGTAATATATAAGATTAACAGAGCAAGTATTTGAGAGAAGCTTAAGAAAGGAAAATCAACAACTCTAGGAGTATCTGTAATTTAAAAAAAAGCGTAAGGTTTGCTTGTGTATGTCTATGGTATCCATATGAGTGGTGAGGAAGAAGGAAATATGAGTGAAGCTAAGTGAAGACCATCGCTGTTGGGACCATCTGTTCCATGCTTAGTTTGATGAGCTGCTTGTTGTTTTATTTTAATTTTTATGGCGGGCATTTCAATAATATCTTTTAAGTATTGTTACTTTATCAGTTACGTCATTACACAATGTTACAAACGTACCAAATGAAATTTAATGTAACACGTGCGTTAAGCTGTTTCAATTAAACTTAGTAACAAGTTAGCTAAACTTAGCGTTACGTCATACTTCGTATTTACGCAACAACTGTTGGTAATTGTTCCGTTCAAAGTTTCTGCAAGTAATTTATGTTAACTCTTATGATTCCATTGTATATATTACTATTTTTATATTATTATTATGTAGACTATATATATTTATGAATGATATAATCGCATAGCGTGAAGTACCCCCATGGGGATGAAAGACCCTTAAAAAAAACACGTTGGAGTATGAAGATAATGCAAGTGCTGCGTAAGATGAACGTCTGTCAAGCAGACCGACGACCTGATGATGTTTAGCAGTAGACGACAATGGCCTTCAATGATGATGATGTAATTAACGAGCTGAACCCGGAAGAGATTACCTTTTCTATATCTGCTCTATTGATATAGTTATTATTCAATCAATATGAATTTATTTGTCCTGATTTTCTTACTACCTGAAATGAACTTTCTTGATTTATGACTTTAAGTATTAAAATCAATCATTTTGAGTGCGCGAATAATTAAAGTGGTTTCTGTTTTTTTTTAAACGTGTTTCTCGCATCGCGTCGTTAACTTTATTACTTAAAGAGATAATGTACCTAATTCAAGGAAAAAATTAAAGTTGAGGCATTTTTAAGGCCTTTGTTTTGTTCCCTTTCTTTAATAACTTACTTTGAAATATAAAAAGCTTTGTAATTTTTTACACACGAGATTTATCTTGTTTTATTTTTTTTTTTGCTCCGGGGTTTATCCTCCGGTGACATGACGGCCTCCATTGAAGAAAAATTATATAGTAATTAATACGAATGTATATACTTATGTTAATAAATATTATCCTCTCCTACAGCTTATGTATTAATCATGTTTGTATGCTCTGTAATTATTGTTATATATATGGTAATTTTTTTTATTATGAATTTTGCGTCGTTACTTTTATTGACAATTATTGCAGCTTCATCGGACTTAGGGCTCGCTTAGCTAAAATAAAAAAAAATTAAAATAAAGAAAAGAAAATAAAATGAAAATGTTACTTAAATTTTAAACAAACATAATAACACAAAAACCAAAACACATAGAACTAAATATATATACATATATATGTAGATAATGTTACGTCGTGTTATATATAATAATATCATACGAGTAATATATTTATAGGAGACTGCTCCTTTGCTTTTTTGTCTGCTCAACCCTAAGGTTGTCTGGAATTATTGACTCATGGCATTAGTACGTCTTTTTGTATCTTTTTGGGGTGCAAATTGTTTTAAATAATATTTAAACAATAAGAATTGTGCTTGGTGTTAGCTATGTATATTGACTATGTTATATTGAAGGATATATAGGCATTCGGTAAATAATGTAAGTCCACATAATCTATTAATCTTATTGCCTGGCATAAGTGATGGGATTGTAAAGCAGGCACGTAGACCAACTTTGCTCCATAATGTTATTCAAAATTTTATTAAGTTACAAGTGTTCAAAATATCATCACCATCAGCCGATAGACGTCCACAGCTGGATATAGGCCTCCCCAGTCAGCATGGCCTGCGGTACCGCTGGGCCCTAGGGGCTGTCCTATGTAAAGATTCATATAAGAGGATTTGAGCCATTTCCAATCACGCTGGCCCAATGTAGTTTGTGGAAGCCAGCGCAGGTCAAGGTCGGAGTCCCGGGAATGAACAATTAATTCCAGCGTAGCACAACTTTTTCACTTGGCACAAGATCGGAAGAACTTCGCCGAGCTGACGGCCAAACTCCAGTAGTGGAGAGGCACAAGAAGAAGAAGAAAGATTGTGTAATTTCGAGGTTTTCAGTTGATCTACTGTAAATCAGTTTTCATTTGATTTGATGATATTATTAATTAATTAAGTTATATGTTTAGTTCGCGAGATGATATGGCAATTATAATTTGAATAACGACCCAATTAGCCAGGATTCGCGGCGTACTGATCTGATGAATTTACATATCACGTATCTCAAATTCACATATCATACTTGCTAATATACATACGTATGTGCGACATGGACCTTCTTTTCTTAAATTAATGAATCCCAAAAAAATTAAATATTCTGATGAATTGATGATGAGATAAAATGATATGCCTCTCCCAAAGAGCTCCACATCGATCGGTCTCGCGTCGCTCGTATCCAGTGGGTTCCCGCGATTCTCATCAGATCATCGGTCTACTTTGCGGCAGGTCTTCCAACACTACGTCTACTGGCATGTAAGTGCCACTCGAGGACCTTACTGTCTCATCGGCCGTCGATCCTTCGAGCAATGTAGGGTACATTTCACTGTCGCAGTTCACTGCCACTTAAGTCTAGCAATCTTTTAGCCTGTCTGTGGCCCTTCAAACTGAAACACAGTAATGTTTGCGCACTACTGTTTGGTGATAGAAATACGACATTGCAGTGGTACTTACCTAGACGATCTGCGACAAAAGAGACCCACCATCGGTTATCGAAGTAAATAAGTAGTGTCTCTTATTAAGTTATTTTCAAAATTATTTTTGTTCTAAATTTCATTAAATAACTTCTTGCAGAAAGGTCCCAGGTTATTTGAACTAATTTAGTTGAAAGCGTTATAACTGAATGAGGCGGACTCTTGCTAAAGTTCCGTAGAAAGAACTATTAACTTTGAGGATACTTTATATTTAATTCCTTACTAGCCTTCCTCAAACCTGACAGGGTTTTACTTGATATTCATTATAGATAAAAAATATTTAAAATAATGAAGGATAAGTTAGGGTAATAGCATAAAAGTTAAATCAAAATCTGTTGATGCAAAGAAAAATCTCTAAAAGAAAAAAAATTTAAACAAAAGGCACTTTAACTAAGCTAACTTTTACCTTATAAGCATAGCAACTGGCAAATTAAGTGTGGTAAATAATTTCCTCCTTGATACCTTGAAATTAAGTTACTCAAAGGCCTCATTGTGTAGTATATACTATCTTAATTAGTGTCATCGTTTTATGGCGATAGAGTATCACTTTCTATCAGATGAACGAATAAAAAAAAACAGTTAAATAATGATACTACGGTTAAAATATCAAACAAAAAATTTGTCGGGCGTCTAAGATAGTTCGAGAGAGACCGGAAGACATACTTTACATGATCAAGCAAATACCAGTAACAAAGTAAATATTAGGTTGTTTGGTCCAATTTTAATATTTTGACTTTTTCCACAACGGAGATTTTCAGATTTGTCTTCATGATAATGTTTTTCATAATTTACTTACTGAAATCTTTGAATTCTTTTATAATACATTTCACGTGAGATTTCCTTAATAAAGACAGAATTTAATAAGACATTAACTTTTGTAGTAGTGGTAAGTATCTGTTTCCGGAGACCGAGAGTAGTGTGCAAGCATTACTGAATTCCGGTTCGAAGGGGGCTGTAGCTTGTGAAATTACTGGGGTAACGAGACAACATCTTATATCTCCAATGCAACGTACGCAATGCCGTTGTTATGGACAAGTGTATCACTATCAAGTGAGCTTCCCTCTTGTAGCAATACCTCGTAGAAAAATAAAATATTTCTAGAACCTTCGATCTTATTAAAAAATATTATGTACTATTTTTATTAAAACAATAGGTTTTTCATAATTTATAATATTAAGAACTATAATATATTGTATACTAAATTTTTCGATATACAGTGGCTGGCTTGTCTTATAACAAAAAGGTTTTTGTTTCGATTCAGAGGATCTCATCCTGGATCGTTTTATAGGTGGTGGGTTTTTAGAATCCACTTCAACACTTCCCCCATATTGTAAATCTGTCATCAGACAACAATGCTTTAGTACTGCAGAGCAGGCTTCACTATTTCCGGCTCCATTATCATTTACAACTCCGTGAATTTGGGAGTCAAGTCCCACATTTGGATGAAGTGAATAAATTAAATATGAGCAGTGTGTTAAGTTTGGACCACAGTGTAACATTCCAGACGTGTTAAAGAAAAATTGTAACAATTTACTCGGGACGACCGGCCTTGAAATAAATAGATGGACGAAATTTTTCGGTCCCTACGAAAAAGGCACTTCCTGAAGCATCCTATCTATCTAATCTTTTATTTTCTTATTGAACATTATACTATGATCATTTACCAGTGCGTTTTTCATTTAATAAACAATTATTTATTTTATTTATAACTATAAACGAGTTAAACGTATAATACTCTAACTGGTAGAGTATTTCTGTTTATCTTATTATCATCAGACATTGTGTGAAATTAATGTGATTTAATTACTGCATTGAAGGCAAAAGGTGAAGAATATTAGTATATAGTGTATATAATACCTAAAATATATCTTCTGCATTATATTGGAGAATGTTAGATACCAAATTAATTCATTAGCATAATGTCAGAACATTGAACGGTTACGCCTAATTTCTCCCGTTGGTGCCGTAGGCGATCTGGTTAAACCATTCTGAAAATTCAATTTCGAATAACATTACGTTTTACTGTCTTCCAGTCTGAAATTGCTTAAAAAAAAAAATAGAAACTCAATAAAACTCTATGAAAAGACATTAATAGTAAACTTTATTAAACAAAGAAAAGCTTATCTGTGCAAATGGAGCTAAAACTTTTTCTACTTGTTTAATTTTTAATTTTAGTTGTGATATTAGCTACAATTCCCTTCAAAGTGAAACACGGTGAAATAGGTGATGCAGTGGTACCATGTATCTAGATGGTATCCGCCGAGAGAAATCTATCACGATGATACTAAATACCAGAAGATTTTTGCCGGTTGTATATTACAAAGAAGCCATGGAACAAAACTTTTCATGCCATTAATACTATACCGGAAGAAATTTCCAGAATACGCAGAATACTCAAAATTAAATCATAGTGACAAAGATAGTGAAATATGTTTAGTATCGTTTTGTTTTATTCTATAAAGCGACGCGACTACCTGATGGTAAGTGCCAACTTATGACAAAGTGGCTGAAGTTAGGAAGGTATACACTGTATCATATTGTGCTCATCACTTTGAGACGTAAAGAGAAAGCTACATTTTTCAAACCGGAACACAACAATACAATACTATACACATATATAAAGAGCAATAAGAGCTGCTGTCGTACCTAGACAGTCTCCGACAAAAGAATCCTATCACCAGTAACACTGTACCCTTTCTCTAATTTTATTTATAGATTGGTGTAACATGCGTGTAAATTTATACTTTTTGGAATTCACGGCGCAGAAAAGAGACATGGCACCTGACCATAGGGCTGGTCCACCGATTTATGATTGGCATTTCTCTGGAACAACGAAATTCGACGGAGAACTAGTTGTCGTCGTAGCTTTCAAAATCTGCAATCTGAAATGGCAGTGGGCCGGCCGTGTCTGTGTCAGTGACGGCCGGCGGAGGAGACTAGTCTTGGAATGGAGGCCGCGTACAGATCGCAAAAGTGTAAGATGCCCTTCTCCAGATGGACCGATGGCATCATTAGAGCGGTCGGAAGTCGGTGGAAGCGAGAAGCTGAGAATCGCATTTGATGCAAGACATTGGGGCAGATCTATATCCATCAGTGGATAAACAAAGGCCGATAATGATGATGATGACACCAATGTATAATAATTTTAATAAATTGTATAACGTAATAATATGTGTTGCATGCCCGTTTCACATTTACATATACATTTTTAGTTCTACATTTGTCCAAGTAACTGTTGATATAATAAAACAAAATAAATAAATAGGCTGTAACCAATAATTTATCATTGCTTTACGACCCCTAGATAACAACACGATGGGCTATTTTTAAAATTCCATTTGTTGGCCGCGAACGAATGAAAGCAAATAATATTTTGATTTACGTCACCCATATCCGAGCTTTGATATGTTCAGCAGATAGGAAAACGATTGGAGGAGCGGCATTTTCCTCCGTATATGCTCTGTCGATTGACATCAAATTTTTATTTCTAGAATTTAATCTACAAACAATCCAATGACTCGCACTTACGATGATTAATTTTAAACGGTATTAGAATTTTTTTTTATTTATGAGATGTCACCATTAAAAAAATTAAATCAAATATCAATAGCACTACTTGAAGACTTTAAAAGAAATTGGATGCAATAATAACAATGCTGTAGATACTTTTTAATGACTGTTAAGTCAAAATATGTCATCTCAGTTCCCAGTGTAAAAGTAAATGAATAATATCCATGAAGTTACATTATTCTTTTAATCCAGGTAACCTTTTTTACATTTCTTTGTATATAATATTTTGAAATATTCACCACAGTGTCAGATAATAACAGAAAGCAAGCGAGGGTAGTTTCTAAAATTCTTCTCTATGCGATTCGAGTCTTGTTTCGTCAGTCTACATCGGACCGCCGCCGTGGCAAGTCATACTGAAACTTCGAACAAGTGTTGTTTCGTAAAAAAAATCGACGATTACGATCACGATTAATATCTGAATGGTATATTAAAAAAATTACAAGTTTTATTATCAATAAATCGAAAATATTACTTTAAGTTTAGTTTTTCTTGTTCATGAGTAAAATCATGTTAACAAGATTTTAATATAGAAACGAAGTGGATTAATTAACAATTAATGTTTCATTCCTGATCCTTTATAGCAGCTCATACATATTTAAAATATATATATACATATTTATTAGTTATTCATACTATAATGAAAAGGAAAAGGTTTCCTGTACTTACCCATATATCAATTGCTTATTATTTTTTATGTCTTTCTTATATTATTGTTTATATTATTTTTGAAAATCTACTAAATCTTTGTTTAATAAAAACTGTGTTATTAAGCTATTATTTAACTATAATTTTCATGCATAAGTATAACAGAATATATGAACATGTTAAATGTTTTACAGAGAATAGACTAAAGCCGATTAGTTAGTCAGAACAGCAGCGTCAATAGGACTCATTAATGAGTGGAGGTTGCTGTATGGGAACAATTCTGTATAGTTAGTCGTAATATATCTGCTATAAAATTATATTTTGTATAACAAAAAAAATATACATATAATACAGAAAATATGTTTACGAAATGCGAAAGGTAACATATTAAAAAAAACATTTAATATGTTACCTTTCGCGTTAACCTAAATTTTTTAAAAGCTGTTTAGAAGTAAATGAATAGAACTTTCACTTCACGATAAATGATAAGCTTGCCTATATTAATGTGGCGCTAGTTAGGATGATGACTGTTTGGGACTAATGATGTTAAGACTCGTTACTCCAGTAATTTCACGTGGTACAAGTATCTACAAATCGGAACACAGTAATATTTGCACACTGCTGTTTAGCGGTTCATTCACACATAAAGGAGACCTACGAATATTTCTACTAATTTCATAAAATACAGCTTTCGTTTTTTGTAGATTGTTTGATTAATTTAAATTATTATCTAATAAGGGAGCTTTAATGATATTTAAATAGATAAATAAATAAATGGTTAATTTATCTTCTAAAACTACAAACGATCAAATTGTACTGTACGAACAAATTTATTATTATAATGGTTTATTAACAAAAGTCGAAGTATATATAGTTTTAATATCAATTTTTTTTAAAGTATACAGATAATTAATTTTAAAGATATATGGAGTTGTAGTTAATGAAATAATTAACAAATATAAGTACTTCCGAAGGATGTGTGATTTACATGTTTATTAGAAGATCAAATCAAACCATGAAAAAAACAAGAAACTGAAGAGGTGCTATAAAATAATTGCTATTTTCAAAATGTATATTATTTCTAGAAAATTGTATATAACAGTGTTCAGCATAGCTACAATATATAGCCGAGTATATAATTATTCTATTTATCATTTTTTTTATTTTATATATCCTTACTTTTGTTAATTTTAACAGTTAAATATCCCAATTTACTTTGCTCCTTGTTTTAGTGGTGAGCTGTATTCTTTTACAGCGTATTATTAATATATTTATACTTATAGTATATATACATATATGGATGCATGCTCCGCGATATGATGATTCGTTAATAAATAAATTTCGTGGATTTAAAAATGGCTGACAGGTAATAAATTCGCAACCTTAAAATATTATCCGGCTTCCGGCGGCGACGATGACGCTCGTGATTAATTTATCTACTCCGTCGGCGTGGATATGTCAAACAATTGAGTAGAACTATCTTTACTACCGGTTAAATTTACTATAAATAAAACTAACTTGAAATTTTGTTATTGTAAGTTATACTATCGGTTAAATTTACTAAAAATAAAACTAACTTGAAATTTGGTCATTGTAAGTTATACTACCGGTTAAATTTACTATAAATAAAACTGATTATGACATTTGCCAGTTTACTGCTGGTAGGTCTCTGTCACCGGAGACCGCCTGAGCGAATACCACCATTCTTATTTCTACCAGCAAAACGTAGTATACGAACATTACTGTGTTCCGGTTTGAAGGATTTGGTACCTAGAGAAATGAATTGAGTTAATGAGATCACATCTTAAATCTGTAGGCGACAACAACAATGTGTTGTTGTATATATCATCCTACCTAGGGCCACGCCATTGGCAGATTTATTACTATCTTTTATATCTATATAAGAAAGAGGTGATGTTATAATCATGATATATCGATAACTGTAAGTTAAAAAAATCAACATTTTTAACCATTAATTTTAAAAATGAATAGATTATATATATCAAAGTATATAGTATTGATTTAAAATAACCTCTCTAAAATACATAATTAGTTATATACGTTTGCGTATATCCTGAAATATTAAAGGTGTGTTTAAATTTTATACGAAGCATACAGCGTCACCTGTAAACCGGTGGCACTTAAAACATATATCCCGTCCCGCATCAGCTCCTCACTATGGGCGGAAGAGTTAATTAATTCAATATAACAGCCACCTCTTCATTCTGGTGGAGCATTAACGCACTTGCCGCATTTAATACGGTGCTGCCGACGTTTATCACCTCGTATATTCCGGTTTATACTCCAAATTTGTACAACGCGTGCGACGTGTAGACGAAGAAATTATTTACTTTGTAAATGCTTAAAAAGGTAAGTTAAAAAAAAATCTGAATCATTCTCTAAAGGATAATGAAAAATCTGTAAGTGCATCTTGACCTCAAGACATCTTTTACCGCAGTCCTCCCGTGACCATGACTTCTATAAAACACTCGCATATATAAACAAGATGAAATCTGTAAAATGTAAGTTTTATTAAGCCTGTAATAATTAAAGCATTAAGTTAACATTAACTTGAAACCGATGTCAAATACAAAGTAAAAACTTTGAGTTCTCGTCGATGGGTAGGATCAAATTGAACCCTATCGATTTTGTTTTAAATTTTATGTTTTGAGATTTTAATACCTGAAAAAAAGTACAAAAAAGGTAAAAAACTTTCATTAAAAAGTACTTTGTAACAGATGCTTTTTATTTCCAAATTTTTACCATCATTTTAAACCGGAAGACGATAACTATAGTGTACTATTGCTTGACGCTATAAACTAGAGTTGTATTAAAAAATAACTGTTCCTCGCATACGTTGCTGGACGTAGCACCCCCCCAGCTCCATTTGAAGGATAATATTTAGTAAAATCAATCCTTAGTTACCATATATTCGTAAAAAGGAATATTCCTACCCAATCTCGAGTCTCTAGCTTGTGGTTCCAGATATCCTGTTGAGTCTCTGCATAGGTGGAAATCTCTTATATATATATATTGATTATTCTGAAAGCTTCAGGCAAGGGACAAGGAAAATCTTCTCTCCTATGAAAAGAGAAATTTTTAAGTAATTTAAACACCCAAAATTTTTTTGTTATTGTTAAGCTATATTCGGGTTAACTTTGACCAGTCAAATCTTATACTAATCTCTTATCACAATGACTCGCGTTGAATATCTTAAAGACATTAAGTCCGTCTGTGTTTATAACTTAACCTTAAATATATATAAAATTAGATTTACTTTGTTTCATATTTAAAGCCTTTTTGATAAATTAGAAGTTATATAATAATGTTAAAACACATTTACATGAATTATTTAATCCGATTGAACTGAGCATACTGAAATCATTACACTTAAACGGAAATGTTAATGAATCCTGAATAATTATTTTAATCATTTGTTTTAATTAGATTATATCTATGAGTTATTTTGATATTCATTTTAATGTAAAATTTAGCTGGAGATCGTTTACTTAATGGTAAGTAATAAGTTTAACTCGTAACAATGTGGCAAGTAAAGATGTTGGCATAAGCAGCAAATTGCGCTCGTAGCCGCGGACCCTAAAGTCATGTCTCATTCCACCAGTAATTTCCTTAGTTGAAGTGTTCTTGAAATTGGCACACAGTAAGGTTTGCACACTAGTGCTTGGCAGCGGAAATAAGCCATTATTTCTATTCTTGGGAAAATTTTTATGTGGAAGTCAGAATCATGTGGTTTTCCCCCCATTAAAACCCATCCGTTGTTAATGTTCAATGAGTTTTGCACTTTATGCTTTTGATTATGTACAATAGGAGAAGGATAAAATTCTAAAAAAAATAATAAAATAATATCTATTCCTCACTTTAAATTTGCTGTATTTATATCTAGAAGAGAAACACAGAAGAGACCAGAGCAGAAAATTTAGCGTTAGGTAAGATAACCAATCTATCTAACGTTATATTCTGTTTCTTAGTATCTTTATTGTTAGTAGATTTCTGCCGCTAAACAGTAGTGCCCAGTTATTACTGTGTTTCCGTTTGAAGGGGGTTGTGGTTAGTGGTAATACTTGGGTAACGAGACAATATACTGTCTCAAGGTGACAAGCACTACGTGGTTCTGTGTACATCGAGGTGACTAACGACATTGTTATGGGCAGGCGTACAATCAGATGAACGTCTCGCACGTCGGAAAACAGAATCACATAAGGTGTTGAGTCCAGACACTCAAGTAATTTCATAAGATAGTCGTACAACGTTTCTCATATAGAAAACAATAGAGTTTGCTTACTGCTGAAATAGGCGCTGCGGTGGTACCTGCCGAGACGGTTTCCAGCAACAGAGATGTGCCACTAGTTATCTTTTGTGTTTGACCTTTCGCGAGTAGCACACACAAGTCATATGTTTCACTTTAGTTCATTCCTGTGACGGCGGCGGTCTTAAATAAACTGATTTTCTTCTATGAAAGTAAACGGCGCCGTGCAGCGCTTTGTTGCTGTCACGGAATTGCATTAGCAACATTGTTCGCGCTTGCTGCGTTAAATGTTCAAAAATAAACGTGTCATACATTCTTATAAACATTCTGAATATTTTAATTTTAATATTCAGCTGAATATTAACATAAGTTTTCATCATTATTTTTTATTTTTATATATTATTATTTATTAGTTTACTGGTTGTAGGTCTCTTCTGCCGGAGACTGTCTAGGTAGGTGGCACCGCACAGCCCTGTAGTCCCGAGCTAGTAAGTATACTACTAAGGTAAGCCCTGTCTGTCGTAGAAGGCGACTTAAAGGGTCTAGAAGTTACCGTACCTTCCTTACCTTAACGCTCAACAAGCAAATCTGCGTGGGACAGCGTATGGCTCAGCGATGGTACCTAGGATGGTTAGGCTCCGCGTCAGAGACGTATTAATACAAAGTGTAGTTGGTGCACACCAGTGTGTTCTGTAAGAGATCCCGGGGCCTGTCCGAATTCACGAATGCAGACCACAGAGCGGAGGTTTTAGTGAGTAAGAATCTCAAATAACTCATACTTCCCCCCAGCGGCAAGGTACCTTTCAAAGATTTTCACCCCGAAACCAAAAAAAATGTAGGTGTCACCGCAGCGTGTATTTCTACTGAAAAATAGTACTGTGCGAACATTAATGTGTTCTGATTTGAAAGGAGCTGTAGTATAGCTGTAATTACTGCGGTAACGAGGCTTACATCTTGTGTTTCAAGGTGATGAACACAATATGATGGTGTGTATATCATTATAAATGGAATCACGTTGTTATGGGCGGGCGTATCATTTATCATTCATCAGACAAACGTCTCGATCCTCTCGTCGTTTTGTAGAATAAAAATAAAGTGATCTCAGTGTGAATTTATTCAACTATGATCTAAATTTGGAATTCACCATCGTCGTAATCATCAGGTGATACATGTCCACAGCTGGACATAGGTCTATTTGGACATAAGGCTGAATATAATAAAGCATCCTTATTAAAAATAATCAAATACTCTCGTGTGATGACATCGGAAACACAGCAATTCTATTATGGTGGCAGATTTATAATGTAAAGATGATAACTAAGAGGTGGACCGGTATCACCAGTGTTGGGCAACTGTTCCATATGGCTCAAGACAGGCCAAAATTCGCAAATCTGGCGGCCTAACTCCAGTAACGAAGAGGCGTTTTAAGAAGAAGAAGTACAGGTAGGTTTGTAAAAATATGTAGCTCTGGAATCGAGCCCGGACGTCCATGTTTCATACTGAACTACATATTTTAAGCATGTCATAACTTATGACTATAGCTTAGGGGTAATACGATAAAAATATTTAAAAATCCAATCCAGTTGCTGGAGACTTTTAAAAATATTAGATCGGTAGTAAATTGAACGGGAAGTAATTCTCTAAGGTTAAGTTGACAAACGACTGAGTGGACTTATAAAGAATTGGAACTATTCCAATTTGGCAGTGAAGTTACATGATTTATCCATTATGAAAATAGCAGGAGAATAAAGAGAGGCGAGATTTATAGCTCTGTTAAACAATTATATTCAGAGAGTTTCAATTTACTATGTATTTTCTTTATTTCACTGTAATATGCGGAAGTATTAATTTATATGTATACATAAACTCAGAAAGGAAGGGGCCGTAATATCTTATTATCTTTTTTAACCCTTGGTAAGTGATAAATATTAATGTTAGGTTATTTCTGCCGCTAAACAGTAGTTTAGAGACGTCATTGTCTAATATTTTGAGAGATGTTACAGCAAGTGAAATTACTAAAGAATCGCATCGAAAATATCTTGCATCTCAAGATCAATATAATTTAATTTCGTATATATCATTGTGACTACTGCTTCATTAAACAACATACAAAATTGCTAAGAAATATAAAATCTGTATTAATTAAAATATCAAAATGTAATATGTAGTTATGTATGCGCCGTATATACATAATGAATGTGAAGCGGAAATGCGTTTTATACGAAATTTTTTCTATCGTTTCGAAACAATCAGAGGAGGGTTATGAGAACTTGTTACGTTCGTTAGGATGCGTGTTTAAGTACGCGATTCAATGCTTAGTTAGTGCTTAAGGACAATGGTCTGCTTTATGCTGAAACCAAAAAAAAGGAAATAAATATTATTTCTTTATAAAAAATTCATTATTTCATTGAGAGTTCCTTAATACAAAAGTTAAAAAAACCTTGAAAATTGTGCTCATCGTCTTAAGAGAAAAAAATTTATGTCTTGTTACTCTAGTAATTTCACTAAATAGAGCGTCCTTCAATCCGGAACTCAGTAATGATTGCACACTTCTGTTTGTCGGCTGCTATAGGAGCTGAAGTGGTACCCAATTAGATGGTTTCCGGCTACAGAAACCTATAGTTACTAAGTGCTATCTGTTTCGTTAGTTTAACGGCTATGATCTTGTTCTGTAATGCAGAGGTATCGATTCTGGAGTCCTTGGTGTAGAAGATAGTAAGATACTAAAGTTTTTTTTTTTAATATAGCGCAAAAAAAGAAGAAAGCCAAAGAAAAGTATTCTAGGTAAGCAAGCTCATTTTTTAATTACAGATAACATATATATATATATATGTTTTGTGAAATACATTACCAGAGACCTATGTCCAGCGGTGGACGTCCATCGACTGAGATAATGATGAGCTTGTGAATTTGAGACCAATTGGAAATGTATGGAGTTAATGAATTGTATTAATAAAGGTGTGCTAAGTAAATTGCTTTAGTTCAAAGGGATTATTGTTTTCAGTTTGTAAGTATTGCTGATTCCGAAGAAAATTTCAGAGGTCTTTCATCGTTACCATTTCATGCTCAACTGATTTTAATTTCGTGCTTCAGCGATTGTTGTAATTTAAATAAATCTATAAAAATTTATATCATAGGATTCAATATCTCAAAGTAGGAATAATACCTTATAAAGTTTAGCAAGTAAAAAGATCCAATGAAAGTATTCGGAAAAATTGATGAATGAATACCTTAAGCTGCACATAAAAGTTATGGACAAGTCCTAGGTTTAAAGATTTTACTATTTCTCTAAGCATTACAAATCGCTCATGAGAAATAAAAAAAAAATGGAAATTGAAAGTAAAAGCAAATAGACAAGTGGAATGTAAAAACTGTTTGGGAAGCAACGTAACTAATCAATGGGGTATAAGGGGTCCCGCGTAACTACTCACGGGACCCTAACCAACCTCATATAACAACAAACGAAGCTCTGGCTCCCACCAAGCCGCATTGGGCCACCGTGGTGGGAAATGGCTCAAATGTCATATGAACCCCTATAAACGTGTAGATTTTTGGGGGAGGCATACGTCCAGCAGCGGACGTCTAACAGCAGATGATGATGAAGCAATCAATAATTGATAACTTAGTGTGCTTATGCACTGCAGTAAGTAAACTAAACAACAATCATGTACAGTGTTAAATAAATTGTTTAAACATGACGATATATTTCTGTCAATTCAGCATTTGTTATGTGACAAATAAGTCAAAATCATTGTCAAATGATATATACATTTGTCAAATGAGTTATTGAAATATGTCGGTACCAGGAACTAGAGGCTAAACTGTAGAAGTTGGATATAAGTTTGCGTCAAGATGATTTATAACTTGCTTTAAATTGCCCACAACTAATTATGTCATTAGGGCAGCGCAGGATCGATTGATGTGGAGAACTTTGGGGAAGCCTCTATTTTTTTGGTTTCGAGGAGGAACTCTTTGAAAGATACCCTGCTATTAAGTTTGACATAATGCCGACGGGTACATCTGTAAATGTGGCCGTGGGCATCGTGTCAAACAGCACACCAGAACACATCCTGTTATAGAGGCGGTAGAACACACGTAACGAGGCAAAAGCTCTCCTAAAACCAAGAGGATCAATACCGTCCGTTATCAAAGGGTCATCAATAATTCTGACAGCTCTGTTTTGCACCGAGTCTAAAGGCTCCAGCTGACATCTAGGTGTACCCGCCCAAAGATGAGAGCAATACTCCAAGTGAGGCCGGACTTGCGCTTTATATAGCAACAAACTTTGCTTCGCAGTGAAGTACTGCTTTGCCCTTTTAATTACAGCTTTACCTTATCTTGTAAGTGCCCTCGGTACTGGACGTCACTTGAGATTTCGACGCCTAAAATCCCAATGCTTTTTGAGATGGTCAGAGATGTTTTCTGGAACTGAGGAGCTACAATAAATGGAGTTTTCTTAGCGATGAACGCGCAAGCTTGTGTCTTGAATGGATTAAAATAATCTAAATTGACGCGAACCCATTCCGACACACGGGCAAGTGTTATCTCAATTTCTGACACAAGTTTCTTTCGACTTTCTTCTACAGCGGTCTGAGGGACGTTGTTACGGCTCTTGTAGCAGGTGGAGCCGGTGGTGTCATCCACATAGCCATGAATGCCGTCCGTTGACAGCATGTCATTTATACGAAGTAAAAACAGCGTCGGCGACAGCACAGAGCCTTGTGGGACACCTGCATTTATGTCCATGTTGATAGAGCTGCTGCTATCAATAAAGTCTCTTATGAAGACTATCCGCTGACATAGTCCCTCAAGGAGTCCGTACAATGGTAACTTCATAAGAAGACATATATAAAGAAATATCCGCTGTGCTCTACATCTCTTAAATTATGTGAGATTCTTACTTACTAAAACCCCCTTGGTGGTCTGCATCAGTGAATTCGTTAACACGTCTTTGAGGAAGGGCTAAACTCCCCTAGACACCATCACTGAGCCATATGCTATCTCACGCAGGTTCGCTTGTTGAGCGATAAAGGCGCCCACCCTCAAGGCCCGCGAAAATTCTAAGTCCCTTGTAGTCGCCTTCCACGACAGGCAGGACCTACGTTATTCCTATTCTTACTAGTCCGAGACTACAGGGCTGTTAGGGGAAGGGTATGTCCAGCAGTGGACCTCTCTCGGCTGATAATGATGATGATAAATTATGTCACTATGTGGACGGAAATAAGTATATTGCCATGCTATAAACTCCTTTCTTCCATATATATAGGAGATATCTAGAGATAGTATAACAGGTGGTAGATCTCAGTTGCCAGAGACCGCTGGTAGCATCGCTGCACACATTTCTACTGAAAAGCAGTAGCTTGCAAACATTACGGTGTTCTAGTCCGAAGGGCGCTGTAGCTGGTGAAATTTCTTAGTCGTAGAGACAACATCTAATGTCACAAGGCGACGAGCACAATTTAGTGCTGTGTTCATCGTCCCCGCTAGTGCCACGTTATTGCCAGGCGTAACCCTTACCACGAGATGAACGTCTTGCTCGTCTCGTTGCTTCGTCGAATAAAAAGTTTAAGATTTATTGACTCATCACGAGATCTCCGTAAGTATTACACGTAGTCTCAAAATTTGGTTGAGATATTGCTTGTTAGAGGTCAGCTCAGAATGGATTTTACAAGATTCCTTCTCCAATAAGATTTGCGAGGGTATTACAAAACGAGCAGGGAACAGCTTGTTATTAATAATTACAGTAATTTTTAAGAAATTTATTTTGAATTTGTAGAAATAGGCAGAACGAAAAATGCTTGAGAACGCTTGTAAATTATTAGACAGATCTACATAAATTATTATATCTTCAGAAAGATATCATATCAGCTTTAACTTGTAGCTAATGTCTCCTCTAGAATTTAAATCCCTTCTTCGTTTAATCAATTACCAACATAGAGAATAAGCTTCTATATGCTATTATCCTATTTTTATAGCAATTGTTGTGTGTACTATTTCATAAATATTTAATGGAGAAATAAGCGAGTTCAGCAATCGTCTGTTTAAACTTAAAATAACTTAAACACAGTTTAATCACGATCCTACCTGATGAAAACTAATGTGTAGTTTTTAATGATCAAAAGCATTAGTATAAAAGTAAGAGAAGATACATTATTAAGTAATAAAAAATGTAATAACTTAGTAGTTATTACTTTTAATAATAGTTTATAAAATAATAGTAACAACACTCTTTGTAATATTTTTCTACTGGCGAGATAATATCTATACGTAAGTACCCTTTATGAGTATATGAGCTAAATGAAAATATTATTATATTACAATTACAACCTTTATACTATTAAAATGCAATTGTTGCGTACGGTCAGGTTATAGAGAAACTTCCTACTGATTAATAAAAAAAATAAAAGACTAGAGAACTATTAGCTTATGGAATAAACTATCAAAGATTCTCCTAGATAACTACAGTATCGGTTTTTTCTTAAAGAGACGTTTTCTTCCTAATATATATATTTTTTTCAATTGTTGTTTACGACCAATATAATTATTGAAATAGGATAAAAATCAATCTTCATGTAAAAGCACTCTGTTATATGTATTCATACATAAAAATAAAAAATGAAACGAATTGGGAAGATACATTTACTATTTATTTAACTAACTGATGTTACATTAATTTATTTAACCAATGTACATATTAATTTATAACCTAGTATGCTCATTCAAATGTATACTTTGGCTTATTTATTATAGCTATGAAGATATTTTAACATAATTAATGACTCGTCTAGACATGCGCAAATAGAAGTATGTATTAACGATATAATTTTGATCTACTTCGTTATCAAAAGATAACATGAGATTTAGTGTAATCTTATCAATTTTTTCGCTTACAGATGTCTTTAATTTCACGTGAGGTTAACTGACAATGAAGTATGCTAGCTTAAAATACTCTGCCTCTCAAAGGCTGGATTACAGCAACGCTTTTATAACTGCGGTTACCGCAATCTTAACTCTAGTATATATATATATATATATGGCTATGAACAGGAACTGCATAAATCCATGTTTCACATTCATTAGTCAGCTGATGCAGCACAGTGGCCGTTTATATTTGTTTTAGTAAAAAACACACGGATAATTACTTCAAGAATAAATTCTTTTCAGTTTAATTCAGTCGCTTGAAGCTATATCAGGGCTAATGGAATACTCTTCAAGAGCTCCCCAGTGTAAAATGTTATCTACCAGATATCTTACACAAACAACGCTATCTATACCTTTACTACTTTAGTAAAGAGATTATTCTTATATAAAAAAGCGACGAGACAGGTTTAACGATCAGCTAATTATGAATAATGTGCTTGTTTATAACAATTTACTAACAATGATGTTTATACAGCATCGCAATCCGCTGTCTGCCTTTCAACGTGATATAAGTTTTGTTATCTTAGTAACCATGCTAGCTCCGCCAGCGATGCGCCGTTCTCCCTATCCTCCGCGGCCGTTAACAGGTAGCGGCGGGCCTAACATCTCTCCGCCGCGGGGAGCTGGGAGAGGTTTTCTCCCGTGGCTCCCATGGCCTCTGGACGACAGGTTCGGGGGAACCGGTCGCCCGCACACGAATGAGGTCGAGGAGGGGGCGCGCTGCATGTTCTGGCTTGCCCTGGATAGAGAGGGTTTATCCCTTTCTCCCGAGGTGGGGCTGCGCGAGCGGCCAGCGCCGGCAGGGTCGCGGTTGAATGCGCACCCGCGTTCCCGTGACCCTGCCATCATGGCGACGAGGCGGAACATCGTGGGGGTTTTAGTCGGTGCAAGTCCGACATAACTCGTCCTTGCCCCCGCGAGGACGAGTATGCGTAGGCATTTCCCCCACGTAAAAAAAAAAACCATGCTAGCTACAGCTACCTTTAAACCTGAATACAATATTACACTGATAGGCGATAGAAATATACACTTAGATATAGATCAGTAATAACTATCTTTTATTGATGATATAACATTGCGTCAGGGAAGTCTGTTAATTATCTTTCAATTTAGTTAGTAGCTGAACTATTTTGTAGTAGGTCCTTTAATAACAAATAATGAAACAAAATACATGAACT
Organism: Ornithoptera priamus; assembly: GCA_029034505.1. NCBI lineage: Eukaryota > Metazoa > Arthropoda > Insecta > Lepidoptera > Papilionidae > Ornithoptera > Ornithoptera priamus. The sequence continues at coordinate 2,856,927 of JARDWD010000606.1, read as the reverse complement.
AAAGTAATGGTTTCATGAAACTAAAATAACACACACAACTTATTAGGATCTATATTCGTAACTTCGAATTTAATACTTTGTTTCGATACTTGTCTGAGATGATATCAACAAACTATTATTATTGTTTTAATGAAACATTTGTTAAATATTATTGGAAAAGTATTGAAATCAATATTAAATGTTTGCAATGTGATATACACATTTACTTTCAATAGTATGAAACAAATTGAAAGATCTATATGTTTTTCTGCGCAAACATTTCGAGCGAAATATTGACATAGAGAGTGAATGAAACAGTTCAAATAAAAAAAAAATCATTCCTTTGTATTTATATTGTAAGTAGTTAAATTTACTGAACAACGACTAAAGATTTATTATACATAAACGATCTTATAAATCAACTTTACTTAAATTTAGCACACCAAATTTCATATCATTCTTTATATGTCGACAGACGTCCACTGCTGGACATAGACCTACCCCAATTATCTTCACACCGTTTGTTGTGGAATTGCGCCCTAACCCACCACACTGGCCCAGTGCGTGATGGTGAGTGGTTAAAGCCTCGTCTGTTATTCAGCGGGTGCACCGCGTGCAGGTGAGGTTGACTTGGGCTCCGTAAGACGTTGGGCGGAACCCTTTACACCCCCCATGACACAAACATTAAACTTAGTAACCATTAAAGCGACAGGAAGGTTAAAGCTTTTATTTTCGATTTCGAGTTGGAAGGACTGAAATCTATATTTGATGTTAGGGGGTGTAAGGGCTTCCGTACAAGAACTCACGGGATCCAAGCCAACCTCACCTGCTCGTAGTGCACCCTGCTAATCATTAAATGAGGGTCTAGCTCCCACCAACCCGTATTGGGCTAGTATATTAGGAAATGGCCCAATTCTCACCATATGAATCCTTACTCGATCGATGTGGGAACCTTTGGCGGAGGCCTATGTCCAACAGTAGACGTCTATCAGCTGATGATGATTAGATTTTAGCACCATCACTAGAATCTAATAAAAGATGTATAACTCTTACGGCATTTCGTGAATACTGCTATATATGTAATGTCTTGACTTTATCCAAATTCTTAGCATAATGATAAATACAGGAGATATCTACAGCTTCATTGACTGATGACGAGATCTCCGACACTATTAAATGTAAACTCTCAAAATTTGGTAGAGATATTACTTCTACTATTTAGAGGTCTAAAAGTTTAAAAAGTAAAGAAAATCACGAGTTTATATTATAAGACTAAGTATAATTTTTTTTGTGTATATTTCGCTGCTAATTTTCTTGAATTCCTTTGGTGTAGATATTTCAATAGAAACGGCCTATATAGCCTTTTAACACAGAATGAAGACTTTATATATGTTTTATTACGTCTATATTAAATTAATAAATATCGAATCTACTTAGCAACCAGAATTTGATATAAAAGTTGCTATTTTAAAGTCATTTAAAAGTTATATTTCGCTTAAAACCGTATTAAATAATTAATTATATCGCAAAGGAGCGAAACGGTTTTAAAACAAACCAAGTTTAAAATTTGCGCTATGAATGTTTGATGAGGGCAGTCGCATTGTAAGCGTATTGGATACTAGTTTCAATTTAATGAATTGCTGAAAGTATATCATCCCCCTTAGTCTATACGGAATTAAAAATAAAACGGATATATTTCGGTTTTGAGGTTTAAGAATCTTTATTTCTCACAAGAATGTATACAATTCACTTATGCGAGAAGACATTAAGCAATAGATTAAGCTAAAATTACGAGCGTACAAAGAAAGACATACAGTAATTCCATAAACTTAATACATAGAACAACTGACACTGCAGCCGGCTAAAGGAGGGTAGTCCGAGGCAGTGGTCAGTGGGGTAGAATTTTAAAATAAGCAGACATCGGAGGGCAGTCGCTAAAAAATTTTAAGTCGGATACATAGAGTGAGTCAGACTAGAATAGTCATGCATTTAAGGGTGGTTTAGGTTTGTTTGTTATCTTTTTTTTTTGTTATTTTACATAAATGTTTTGTGGTGAATTTAAGACATGTTTTAATAGTAGTTTTTTGAAAACTTGATATGATTTAGCATTTTTTATATTATAGGGAAGTCTGTTGTATAATTCAGCTCCTTCGTATAGTAGACTTTTTTTCCCTTAGTTCGCGGAGGACGTAAATATAAATTTTTCCTTCGATTAGAAGTCTTTCTACAAGGAAAATAAGTCACTTTTTTAGGAAGGGTTATTTTAGTATGTATTTCCTTATTTAGTATTTTATGTACTAACATGCATGTGCGGAAGTAGTATCTTTGAGAAATGTTCATCAGTTTAGTATTTTTATATATCTTTTCGGTAGGTGTTATACGATTGTCGAAAGAACCTTTATTAGATTCATTCTACTTTTCTATAAATGATTAAATTTTTCTAAGTAGTTTAACCGAAAAAGTATCGTAAAGTATTTTTTAGTATCACTGATACGTTATATTTTTTTTAAGTGAAATCTCTTTAAGTTAAAGTTTATAAAAAGCAAACTAAAAATGTAAATACACGATTTAGGCTGTAGTAGAATTAGATGAAACTTTCTTCTATTAGCTTCTCCTCGTCTCTTTTTTGGGCATGGATTGTACCATGCCTACTGGTCTATATAATATACTCTAACTATATGAGGAAGAGGAAGGGAGATAGTAGCAGAGCCAGGAACGTCATCTTCACATTATTTATGTTTTAGTATTAGTAGTGTTATTGTTACACTTGTTTTCACTTTTTCGTTCTTTTATTACTTCGATCAATAAGAAAATTGATAATGAATCGCTCTCTTTTTATGTATGTATCAATCTCTCACCCTCAATCTCTCTCCATTTACAATCTCGACAGTATATTCATCTAACACTCTTATAAATTTATCAAAAGTTTTATTTCTACCGTATGTGAACTCACACTCGCTTTTTTATTATTTTCCTATTGGATGTGTAGAAAATATTACAAATCCGATTTACATAACGAGGGTTTAGTACCCATTACCCTCGGCTTACATTCGGTTTCCATGAGAAACACTTTCCTATCAGATATTAATTAAATAAGCGGGCTTCGAGCGAAACCCTGTCTCGAATTTTTGTTTAATATTATCTTTTTTTTTTTAATACATTACATTAATTTTTTAATGTTAAATATATTGATAAAATAACTAATGTTAAAACACCGCGAACGTTCACTACTATGAAATGTTTTTTTTTAAATATTCGTATTGAATTATATAAAAGTAGTTTATTATGTCTATTTCTTATAGTTTTTATGTTATTTTAGAAAACAATTTATAATTAAAAATAATTAAAAATATTGATAAATATCAATATTATAAACATTTTGCCATCAACAGGAACTCTAAAGATATACTACTACTTACTACTACTACTTCGGTGGGAAGGGAAGCTCATGTGATATATTATCCACTAAAGCCTCATCGGTGTGTTCTGAACGGCCAGGGCCTCCTACAGAAGGTATCCACAATGTGCTACAATAAACATGAGACTACATCGTATTTATCGTCACCTGCGAGCTCACTTAGCAAACGGTGAGAGTAACTATTTTGAAAGCTCGTGAACCGGAAGACTGTTTAGTCGACTTCTGTCTTAGTGAAATTCTTAACAGCTGGAGACTGAATGTTTAAGTATTGTGAAGAAAACGAACGCTCGCTGAAACCTTTATGTAATCCTAAATAGAAAAAGCTGGATTTTCATTTGGTGATGGAATTAGACGCGTTAACTTTACGTATGTAAAACTACATCTACTTTATACTTGAGCTTATTAAGCTTGTACAATTTCTTGTCAAAAATAGTCTCCGGAACAGGATCTATCTAAACACTGACAAAAGATTTTTAAATATATTATTTATAATATAATAACACCATAAATTCTACAAGCCTTGGAATAGTCGTAGGTAGAGAATAGACAATTAGAGACTAATTAAAACTTGACAAAGAAAGATTTCATTATTTTTTTTAACAAGTAATTGAACTTCATTAACAAGTTTGCTTTTCATTATACAACTAAGCAACGAGCCGAACAGAATGTTGAGTACAATGATGAAGTGCCAGTTAGGATTTATATACAACGAAAGGTCTTAGCCTTGCAGCAGGCGATGGAGAGTGGGCGACGCTTGGAGTATCTGTGATTGATCAAATCAGTAATAAGGAGATCCGCAGAAGATCCAGGGTCACCGGCATCGCTCTACAGGTCGCGAGGTTTGTGTGGGAATAGATCGACGAACTGATGGAAGTTGGAAACTTAAAGTGATAGAATATTGACCACGCATGGGAAAGCGTAGCGCGTTAGCAAACTCTCCTATAGAGTGGACAGACGACATTAAAACAATCGCTGGGACTAAAGTCAAACGTATGTCCAGCAGTGGTCATTCGTCCATTGAAATGATGTTCAACGCCTACAGCTGAGTAATGAAAGATCTTATTAACTCAGAAATTTCATTGGACACAGCGTTATTAAAATTAGAAGATGGTAACGTTATCATATCAATGATTAGTGTTATAAATAAACAGTGTGGTGATATCTTGATGGTTTCACCAAGTACACAGATTGGTGGAGTATGTCTTCCAAGGTTTCATACGCAACATCCCGCATGACACCGTAATTACTCTTTTTTTGATGTAGCTAAGGCGTTCGATAAAGTCTGGCACGATGGTTTGATCTACAAGTTGTACGCACTCTAGCTGCCCGACAGGCTCGACACCATCATCAGAGCCTTCTTTTCGAACCGCGCCTTCCGCTACCGAGCGGGAAGCGCTTACTCCACTTCCAGTAGCATCAGAGCCGGGGTTCCGCAGGGCTCCTGCTTGTCCTCTCTTCTCTTCTCGCTGAAGTACATACATCATTTATAGTACATAAAGTAAGTACCAACAAAGTTTAATGAAAAATGTACAGGTTTTTATTTTTATTACACAATTATCACGAATTTTTGAATACACAAAATCACTTCACTGTTAGTATGTCTTTGTTATGTAAACCGTGAAAGTCCTCCATAGCTTCTATTACTTTCTTCCGGTTTGAAGGGTGCGGTAGCTAGTAAAATTACTAAGGTAATACGACATTAATGTCTCAAAGCGTTTAGCATAGTGTGGTGTTGTTTATAACAATCTAACAGGCGCCACGTGATCACAGGCAGGCGTATCACTTAACATTCGGCGAATAAAAAAAATGAGGGAACGGCAGTAAACTGTGATGATTTAATGTTATAGTTAAATAGTGTACTTAAACGTGGTCCGTAAAATAAATGTAAACCGAAGTAACTTGTTATTGGAAGGATTCCAAGTTGGCAAGATGAAGCGCTATTTGCATTGCATATCATGTTACTTTTGTCAAGTGCATGTGAGAACGCTGCGGTGACTAACTTTTTTCTAGACATTTTTAAATTCGCATGAGAATATTTAAAATATTTTAAATAAAATTAGACGAGGAGAAAATTGCGAGTTTATCTGCTGGAAATTGGTACATCAGCTCGAATAGTTGCATAACAGCATAATGTGTTCTTGATTTAGAAACACAAATAAAGAGCTTAAATATAAAGTTTACCGATGATAGGCCTCTGCTGCTGGAGACCTTTTAGGTACAGCCGCCAAACTTTACTGTCTAAAAAATAATTATGTTTCGGTTTGAAAGGCGTTGTAGCTAGTGCAATTACTGGAGTAACGAGACTTAGCATGTTATGTCTCAAAGCAACGAGCACAATGTGGTGCAGTATATACCATCTCAACTAGCATCACGTTGTTATTGGTAGGTGTATTTTATACTATCAGGTGAACGTCCCGATTGTCTCGTCGCATCTTAGAATATTAATAATTAAAAAAGTTATATTTTTATTATATCAATGTTTTACTGAACGAGAAGACAGTTACCTGATAAGAGAGAAAACTAAGTCCATATATTAAATATTTAGTTCCTATTAACTTCCTATCAGAGCTGTCATTTTCTTAATCATTAATAACGTAGGTCTTCAGATTATATGTTTCATCATCATTATCAGCCGACGGACGTCCAATTCTGGATATAGGCTTCCTCCAAAGATCTCGACATCGGTCGATTATACATACATAACATGTTTAGTAGTTAACAATTTGGTCTCTAATCCTCCTCCTCAAATCATATTCCTCCTTTGTTTCAGGCTCCCCCCCCCTCTTCAGAAGGCGTCTTCACTCTAAGAGGATGGATGGAAGAAGGAAATAGAATGGAGAATGATAGAGATAAGAAATGTGTGTAAGATAAGTATAGGATAAAAGATGAAAGGATAAATGACGATAAGCAAGGAAATCAGAAAAACAATAACTGATGATAAGTGTATGAAAGTAAAAGGCCCTGATCCAAAACACGCAGGGGGAACGAATGTAAAAAAAAAAAAAAAAATTAATCATATTCCTCATGTCTGATGGTCGTGACTACCTCCACCCTCTCTTGTGTCATTCTATCTCTACTCTATGGCTACTCGGAGATCATCGTAGACTGTGGAGACGATTGTGTAAGACCAGCGCATATTAGTCACTAATAGAGAGCACCAAATTCAAAACATTACCTGAGGTTATAATATATTCAAACTGAACTGTAAGTCCACGATTTATAGTTTGAACATATTTTAATACTTTATGAACTTGGTTAACGACCAAAAAGTTGACGACCGCTGAAAATACTTAATATAATCATTTCACATTCGATATTCAGTCGTTATTGCAAACGGCTAACTTTGGACTTTGTGAATGAACACGTCGATATCCAAAAGTCAAAACGAAGGATAACAAAATAACTACGAAAGGATATTGGTTTTGTAAAGTGTAGTTATCAGTGATAACATCAATATTCCAGCGTTGTTATGGTTACTGGAGGTCGATCTGATTTAAATATTAGTTTGTGGGAAATTCACAATGTTGTATAAGTCAATATACTAAAGAAATGATTAATTAGTATACTTTGATGGTCACAAAGAACTGACTGTTATTATCAATTTTATATGTTAAGCTTGTGTTGGTTTCGCTTGATAAGGCCGAGGATCTGACTGCGGCTCTCCTGAACTGCGTCTGAGGCGCAGAGGTTACAGTAGGCTACTGGTCATACACTGTGGTGAAAGGGTGAGGGCGGGCGAAAAACAGCAGCAGTAATTCAGTATTATAATAACTAATTCATTAAAGATGTTTGAAAACTATAGCAAAATACAATAACGAATGGATGATGTGATGATGGTTCACGTCCTTTTCTTCGATAAAGGTGAATACAAAGGATTTCACTTATATTTGACTGACGATGAATAACATGTTTTGATAGAAAGTGAATGATGAAGCTCAAAGAAAAATGGTAGTGGATGGAAGACCAAATATGAACAGAATTTTAAGTACTTAGGTTGAAATTTTTTTCAATGTTAAAAAAATGTTATCAAGTGATTACTTTTTATGTATAGACATTAAACCTCTTCAAATTTCATTATACTTATAATTAGAGATATACATGAAGATCGGAAGGTATATAAATTAAGATGATTTTCATGTTTTTTTCTAGCATTTCTACATTGTTTAAAGATTCCCATCTGTATTTGGGAATGTAGGAAATATTTTGCAGCGTCGGAACTCTGTCTTGAATAGAATAATCATTTCAATAGTTTTGCACAGTTACAGTTTCGTAAGCCTAGACGCGGATTGCATTCCTTGTGTTGCACAAATGCAATTTCGTATGAAATCCTGCACAACGGCATTGTCATCTGTTTCCCATTTAGATAAGTCGTCGCTTCTATCATGGCTGCCGCGGACGTTTCGCTCTCCGCGGCTCTTTGATATATTACCTTATAAGTAAACGCGTAAGCAACTTAAATTCCGTTTGAAACTCAAATGTATAATCATAAAAAAAAACTCGGAGTATAATTTGCATTTTGTTCCTTAGAAAAATGTTGTTACTATAATGTTTACTTAATAATTAGGTCTCGCGTATATCTATCAAGATAAGTTCGTTGTTGTGTCTATCTCTTTTCCAAATATTTATCATCATCCTCAATATCAGCCGATAGAAGTCCAATCCTGGCCATAGACCTTCGTCAAAGATCCCCACATCAATCGGTCGCCGGGCATCAGGGGCCGCCGTTTGTAGGGGTCCATATGAAGTGACACGGGTCCTTTCCCATCACGCTGGCTTAATGCCGGCTCGTGGAAGCTAGAGCCTCGTTCTTTGATTACCAGGGTACACCACGAGCAGGTGAGGTTGGCTTGGATCCCGTGAGTTGTTGTGCGAGACCCTTTACACCCTTATTGGATCATTTACACCCTGCCCAAAATTACTTGTTAATATTCAACCTCCGAGTTTTTTAAGCTAATGAACATTTTGATGTCTTACACTCCACATATTATTATTCAGTTTTATGCATCACAAATTGCAGGTCCTGTTATCCTTTTTAAGTAATATATTAAAGTAACAAGAACTTAAGCGGTGATATTAAACGCAAAATAGTTTTGCTCTCATTTTAAACTATATCTAACACCTAGTAAATATTGCCAAGTGGCAGTATTTAAATTTTACCATGTCTTGACTTGCAGAACATTACTGTAAGTGATACTACATAATTATTACTGAAGATGATTTCTTAGTCTTTAAAGTTGATTTTATAGTTTTTTTTTTAACCAAAATTGTCTGTCCGTATGCCTATTTTACTTTAAAGGATATTTACTTTAAAAAGAACGAAAGTGATATAAGAGTTGTAATATTTTATCAAGATTAAAATTTTTACTTAGCATTACATGTTATTTTCATTTCGGTTCAGTATAAAAAAAACTCTCTTCTACCATAAGAGTAAACATATATATCTATATATGATAGAGATGGTGAATATATAGAAGTGGAAGTTATTTTGATAAAAAATAAACATACAAAAACTTTTGTACCGTATTCTGTGTATGAACGTTAGCAAACAATTTCAATTAACCTTGTTAGAAATGTGGGGAACTTGGCGTTACTTCATGCAGCAGACCCACACCTCAATTGTTTCAGACTCAAACCTACCCAGGTGCTAAGTTATTAATAACTTTCATGTAAATATAAGCTACAATTATTTATTACTCTTTAACAAACTGCAACAATCACACTAAAAATATTAGAAGCTTTTCAATCTTGAAGTCTTCTCCGTATAAAGATAACACATTTTTTTAATAATCATACTGTGCTAACTTGATTTTGAAGTTATTATTAAGTTGCTGTATGTCTCATAAATCAGTAGTTAATATTTTGTAATAAAGCTTCTTCATGTAAATATAAAAAATATAAAAAGTTAAACGATAGTTTGAGGAGATTGGATAAATAAAAATGTTTCTATACATGTATGAAATCGATACTTTAATTTATCAAAAATTGTATGAAAGTTATTTTTGATGTAAAAACATTCTTTCAAAGCTTTTAAATAAAATATTTCTACTATGTCACGGCAAAGCAGGTGAGTAATCTTAGAGTATATACAGTGTCGCAGATCGGATTGCTAGTGATGAAAAATAAACTTTAAAATATAACATTAAAAGGTTATGCATGTTTTGCGCGTCTCTATAGCCTCCATTTTGTATATGCTGCATTAGTTTGCATTCACACGGCAGCATTTAAATAAGCTCTTTGAAAAATGCTGCAGCAAGCATTTGATAAATAACATTTTCGAAAGTGTTTTCACCTCATTCACATATCATGAATATACGAAGTTTATTTCAATATATTTTCCTAATGAATAATCAAGCTGTTTTTTTTTAAATTCAACTAATTGTCTATAACATGACGCTAGCTAGGATGATATACACAGCAGCACTGTACCTGTGACCCTGAAATATAAGATAATAAATCTCATTACCTCTGCATTTTAATAGCTACAACGCCCTACAAATCGGAACATAAAATTGCTTACACAGTACTGTTTGGCGATAGAAATATGAGCTGCGGCCTATGCAGCCAATCTTCGGTAACAGACATTTACTATACCATCAGTAAACTATATAAATTTAACCCAAAATTAGATTTTACTTAATTACTAATTTCTAGTAAACATAAGTTTGGGTTGTACTTGAAAATATTTTCCAAATTAAGAAATATTATGATTTATAGATGCTACGGCCGGAAATTTCACTCCGATTTCGTCTTACTAGAGCTTGTCCCATCTTTACTTGGGGTCGGCTCTCCTGGTTAATCTTCTAAACCTATCTCTATTTTGTGTCATAGCTTCTGTCAATTTGTTATCCTTTAGATCTTTGTTGATCATCGTCAACCAAGTAGTTGGAAGTCTCTCAGAACCTTTCTTTTTAACCTAACCATACGCGTTATTCAAAATTTCACCCAGTGATAATCAATATGCCTTTCTTTTAAATTATTAAACTATGATTTTTTTTGCTATAGAGGTTACAAGAAAATGTACAGAAGGCAGTAACATTTATTTCATTACTGTTTACGAGTAAAATAACTGACTAACTGTGGTGTATATATATATATCATCCTGTTGGCTATTTCTAGGTTATTTAGTGTTTGCTTTTCTACAAACTTTGTGCTGTTTCTTTTAAACCATTGCCAGATTTAAAGTTTTTTGAGGAATCTGGTGGTAAAGTACCTAAATAAATAATACAAATGTTAATATAGGCGACACGTTTGTAAAGGTCTTTCATGATTTAATAACTATCATAAGCATTTGAAATATTCATGACGAATACACGCCTCGTTTCGGGCGGAGTGTAATGAGGTCTTTTGAGCAACGTCAATTATGCTAATATCATACGTGTGTATGGATGCTGCTTAGTCGCTACACGGACAAAATACGTTTAAGATTTATTTAACATATATGCGAACGATGAAAAGATGCCGTGATAGCCGATGGTAGTACAGGGTGGCGCAAAAGTAGTCCTCCTATCAGAAAATGCTATAAATTTTGCCTTGATGTAAAAAAATCAAAAGACCAAATAAAAATAATCCACAAGAAGAATCAAAGTTTTTCATTTTTTTTTTAAATTACAGCCAAAAAACATCGGAAGGTTATTTTTGCGCCACCTTGTATATATGTATATACATATATAGGTTATTTTTGTCATATATAGGTTGTTATAAACATATATACAAGGTGGCGCAAAAATAAGCTTACGATGTTTTTTGGCTGTAATTTAAAAAAAAAAATTAAAAACTTTGATTCTTCTTGTGGATTATTTTTATTTGGTCTTTTAATTTTTTTACATCAAGGCAAAATTTATAGCGTTTTCTGATAGGAGGATTACTTTTGCGCCAACCTGTATAAAGCGGTTGTATGCATATAAGTTGCGAATGAGCGCAAGTGTGATTATCACAGCGCTTGGTTTTCCGGTGAAAGAAAACACGGGAAACCGACAGGTTCCATAACTTAATTGTTATTATACACATGTGACACTTCGACTCGCACTTGGCCAGCGCGGTGGTCAGCTTTGACGGCTCCGTGTATTAACGATGGCTGTTTATATTCCTGGATAAAGCTATGTGATCGATGCGTTTTAAAGAGGGAAGGGTCCACTTTGCTTAGAGCCTTTAATATAATATATCTTAATCATTACTTATCGTGTTATTAAATCCTATACTCTTAATATATTAATTCTCCTTTTTCTCAAGATTTACATTAAGATTTACATGTATTGAAATTGTGTAATATATACCTTTTAAATTAAAAAAATATTTATGGTAAGCAGAACACTATTCAACAAGATAATAAGTAAGATAATGAGATGAGAATTCTATCGCGTCAAAAATATTTAATCGGTTCATGGCAAAAGCTCGTTTATGTGTTTTACTAAAATGTAAAACGATCATTATCATAATAATGTATTGAAATCGTAGATTTGTTCCAATACAAAAGTGATCACTTCACAACTCTGCAGTTTAAGTGAAAAGCAGAAAGCAGGAAATAAATTTGAGACGTTTGTTTGAAAGACTGCATTTATCATGAGGAGTGGTACTCACTTGTCCGCTAAAGCTACGCGGAATTGGGATCAAACGTTCGTAAGTCGGCGACAAGAGTATATTGGAATTTATTCCTAACAAAGGAAATACGTTTTTCATTCTGTAGCTTTAAGCGTTTCGTTTTATATAGGGGAGAACTGGTATACGGTTCGTAGTCGCTAAACAGTATACTTGAAAAGCGTGACTTAAGTAACAGGAAACACAATTTTTGATTACCATTTATATAATATGATGACGGTTAGTGCTTAACCAAGCTTCTATCTAATGTTAACTAGCATCAGCCTTATTACTTTAATTTAAAACAGTAGCGTATTCAGGCGGGAAAACTGGGGCCAGCAAGTTATTCTACTACCTTGCTGTTCCCAACAAGAACATTACAATAACTTGCCGATTATCTTTAGCAATCGTGAATTTTACAAAAAGGATAATGATACGGCTAGATGAACAAATAAAACAGGATGGGGGAGCAAACAGAATGAGAGTAGAACAGATCCAGGTCGTCAGCTTGAAGGCAGTGTTTAAAACTGTTCAAAGAAGGTAAGAATTTTTGTTTATTCGACAAAGCGACAAGACGAGTAAGAAGTTCGCCTTATGAAGAGATAACGTTTTCTTATATCAATGTGGAACTAGTTGGGGTGATATACATTGATCCTGATATAAGATGTTAAGTCTCGTTACCCCAGTAAATTCACTAGCTACCCTTAAACCGTTATACTGTAATATTTGCACACTGATGTTTCGCGGAGGAGTAGGCGCTGCGGTGATCGGCGGTCCCTTGACGGTCCCCGGCACTGTTGTCGGAGGTCCCTGTAATCCTACCAACAGTATGATTTTGGTGATCTGTGAACCTGATTTTGTTGCATCTATCCATATAAAAAATACTGCGCATTTGAACTGAATTTGTACGAGTTCATCAAAAAGAAACGTTTCCTGAAAACACTCGTAAAACTCGATGCCGGCAGCCAGCTGAATGCAGAATATGAAGTCACTGGATATTGTTCGTTTTCAATTCAAACGTCATTCGTAGTTCTCTCCACAAATTACTAGATTCGAAATTCGTAACTTTTTATAACTTAGCCAATTGTTGACTGAATAAAAACTTTTTACTGTATCATCTGCCAAATTATCAGCTTAATGAAAGAAAAGTGATAAAGCAAATGATAACTTCGGGAACTTTCTATATATAAATCGGTATCGAAATAAATTAAGCAATGCTTCTTCTTGTTTTGTTCTGAATTGGATAAATCACAATATTTAAGAGAAAACTATTTAGAAAAATGAGGAGATGAATTGTGAACTATTCCAAGTAACTGTCTCAGTTCTCTGTTACCGTCTAGGTACGTACCACTACAGCTCCTGTTTCTGCCGACAAACAGTACTAAGCAATCATTACTCTGTTCCAGTTTAAAGGGTGTTGTAGCTAGTGTAAATATTTTGGTAATGAGACTTAATGTTATATGTCTCAAGGTCACATACAATGTGATGCTGTGTATATAATCTTAACTAGCATCACGTTATGTGCAAGCGTATCACTTATCATCACGTGATCGTTTGACTCGCATCGTTGCTTCGTGGTATAAGTGAGGTGACATGACAGGTAGTGTTTCAGGTCGACGACCATATTGTGGTGTAATATATCATATTATCACTACTTGATGTCAAGTGGGTATCTTACGCGTCTCGACGCTGTGATGAATAATAAAAAAAAACGTAATACTGTAAAGTAAATGCTCAAGTTTTAAATACCGCCACAGTTTGTAAATAGTAAAGCCTTAATGAGGAGCTGTGAGTGAAACTTTCACCAAGTTCCGAGTAATAGGATTGCTCTAAAATATATAAGTAACGTTAATGGAACTTGTGTTATAATAAAAATCTTGTTTTTCATGTAAAAAACTAACATCGGACTCGCAAAACTACATAATTAACCCTAGCTGAAGAGAAGTTGCGAACATTTTTAAATATTAATACTTCCTATTGTGTCGCTGTGTTGAAAAAGATGCTTTCTGGAAACTGTTGAGCTTAAAAAAGCCCCCGCGTATCCTGGGGGTTGTAACTTGATTCGTTATGATGTTAAAGTTTTTCTCAATGCGCTTAATGAAATTATATTTCTATGTAAAAAAAAACTAATGGAATTTTGTCTATTTTTTTACTAATGAATAACTACTAGTATTTGAAGTTTTGTTAAGGAAAGTATCATTACCACTGTTATAACACCACTTCAGCGATTATATCTGGCTAGCGTTAATGTTGTATATCCGTTGCCATGACAGCGTTGTTGTGTTCCGGCTGTCAACATATGACATCCAAGATGCTTCACCATCTTTCAACTTCATTGCTACTTAACATCACTAAAATTAATACTTGTGGTTTAGATCATGAAGATTTCAAAGTCATTAAATTTGGGTACATTTTTCTGGTGATTACTATTTAAACCATTAATATATATACATTCATATGGGTAAAGTTTCTCGAAAACGAAAGGTGGGTAGATGGAAAAAGTCGCGGTTGAGGAATATCAGGGAATGGACTGGCATATCTGGGGCATCCGAATTGTTCCTGCGAACCAGAGACAGAAAAGGCTGTACCACGCTGATCGCCAACCTTCACTAGTTGGAGAGGCACTTTAAAAAAAAGAAGTAAAATATTTATACCTATGTATATGTGTATGTAGTTTGTAGAATTTACATTATAGTTAACTAAGTGTAAATTTGAAGACTTGTTTTGGCAGCTGCTTGATTAACATCATCGTCATCAGCCGATAGACGTCCACTGCTGGACATAGGCCTCCTCGAAAGATCTTCACATCGATCAGTCCTGTTCTACGAGTGGCTTCCCGCGACGTTCATCTAAGAGTCAGCACGGCCTCCGGTACTGCAGGGGATCACGTAGGGGTATTTTGGGTCATTTCTTACCACGTTGGCCCAATGCGGGTTTGTGGGAACCATAGTCTCGTTTGTTGATTATATATATTATATAACTACACATAAAAATCACTGCAGCCCTTATGTCTGCTGCCAAAAAGAAGTGTGCTAACACTACTGTGTTACGGAAGGTACGGCGTGGTAGCTAGTGAAATTAGGGGGGTAGCGAGACTCTATATCTTATGTCTCATTCATCTACTTCTTCGTTATGAGTAAATGTTTGTAGATTCTATCATTAAAAAGAATTTCCAATAAAAATATATTGATTTCAGGAATATCCCTAGCAATACAGCTGGATTCAAACTCACTGGTAGGTCTGGTAGGTCTCTGCTGACGAAGACCGTCTAGGCACCACCGCAGCGCCTATTGCAGCCGACACACAGTACTGTGCAAACAGCTGGTGCAATCGCTAAGGCGATGAGCGCAATGTGGTGCTGTGTACATCATCCTAACTAGGACCACGTTGTCACGGGCAGGTTTGTCCTTATCTCAACGCTTTGTAAAATAAAAGTAGACGGCGATGGGATAATGTGACGACGACGATGATTATACATACCTGCAATATATTATAGTATTTTTTTGCATTATTTTTATACATATGAATATTTATATATTTACCCTGTGAATGTAGAATATCTGTCCAAAGCGCTGAGCTATTTCCAAATAAAGTGGCCTGCATCTGAAATGTACGAGCTCTCCACGAAACAGGTTAGTAATTAATTATTAACGCGCTAAAATAAGCTTAGTTAGTAATTTTAGCGAAAACTGTACGTATGTTTTTATTAACTCGTTTGTTTTTATGTTTACTCGTCATCATCAGCCGATAGACTTCCACTGCTGGACATAGCCCTCCGTCAAAGATCTTCACGTCGGCCGGTCCAGCGTTTTCCCGCGACTTTCACCAGATCGTCGGTATACCTTGTGGGTTACCTACTGACACTAGGAGTACGTCTACCGGTACGCGGCCGCCGCTTGAGGACCTTACTGCCCCACCTTATGTTTACTAAACACGACAAATAGGTTACACTATAAATTTTACGTGTAAGTAAAGTTAAGTTATAAGGCAAACACATTGGCTTCTGGTTAAATAAAATTTAGTAGTACAGTGGTATCTTAAATCTTACTAAGCAGTTTTTTTGTCAATCTTTAGTCCTTAGTTCAATTCTTTTAATGTTAAATGTAGTATTCTTTTAAAAGTGCACTATTTTATTATTGTTTTAGAGAAATAGTAAAGATACTTAAAATCTTTGTTGTAAGATTCTGTCATCATGTGTATATTTAGGACCTTTTGCTTATTTTAGTTGAATCGATTACATTTGAAATATCCGCTATTTTTTAATTCAAAGCAATACTAAAAAAAGTACTAGGTAATAAAATAGTAATGAGAGCAAATCATATAAAATGAGAGAAAGCAATCCTACCTTCACTAGTTGGAAGGGCTTACGAAGAAGAATAAGAGCAAGGATTGCTGTACTGAAGCTTTGGCCTGCGAGAATGTCCGGACTTCAGGGTTGTACCATATCACTTTACAAATAATATTTACTGAGGGTAAAAGGTTAATTTCGTTCAGATATGTACGAATGTACGATTCTATTGCTGAACAGAGTACTGAAGTTTACTGAAGCAATTAAAAACACGAAAATAAATATCACACCGAACGGCAGGAAAGCGGTGATGAGTTTCTGTTCATCATCTTTTTAATTTGTCACCGTTAAATAATTTTGTGAATGAATATAAACAATAATATTTGTTTTGTTTTTATATATACAAAATACATATATATGTACAGTATTTACATAAAAACAAACAATACCTCTATAATATTCAAACAATAAAAACGGATCAAAACACTGGTTCGCGCATTGGCTTTGAAAGAGACTGACGTGATTCCGCAAATCCGGAAGTTTTTGCCGTCATACCGTTTTCATCCTGAATAATTGGAATAAAAACTGTATTCTGACAACGATCGACCAATTATATCAACGTTGTACACTTCCGGTAAACTAAATAAAAAGAGGTTTATTTGTGTATGAAAATTTGTTTACATTTCTATAAGGTTCTTTAGTAATTAAAACCTCATCTTATAACATTATTAACTTAGATTAAGAGATTGCACTAAAAAACTGATGATACTTTACGTTTTTTAATGTATCATCATCATCATCAGTCGATAGACGTTCAAACTTGACATAGGCTTCCCCAAAGATTCCTACATTGATCTGTCCTGCGCTGCATACAGCGGCTTCACGTGACCTTCCGTAGTTTGTAGGGGTTTCTATGGGGGGTATTTGGGCTATTCACTACCATGCTGACTCAATGTGAGTTGGTGGGAGCCAGCGTCTCGTTTGTTGATTAGCAGGATGCAGCACGAGCAGATGCGGCTTACTTGGGTCCCGTGAGCTCTTGTGCGGGACCTTTTACATCCCCCTTTTAAATATAAACATATAAGTTATTATATTTTTATTTTGTTACTAGTTATTAATTAAAGAAGTATCGTTAAATAAATATATTTATAAAATATTGTATATATTAACCTTGTCTCCTAATAAGTGTCTATAAAAGCACTTAAGAAACAATTAGTAATGTTAAGTTTTCTAAATAGCGATAATTATAACCGAGATATTATAAAAGTATGTACATAACCATAAAGTTAAAGAACTTGTATACTTCCGGTTTATTCCGCTCGTTCGAAAAAAATGGGCAAATTGTTTTAGTTTGGAAACGAGGGGAGAGAAAAAAAAGGAAGACGTTTGATGTTGAGCTCGAATTAAATACACTTCACTCTTTCTGCGGCCTTTCCGTGTATTTCAAAAACAGTATTCAAATGAAAGTTCGTAAATGGAAACGGCAAATGTTAAATACTGTATTAGTTTCAAGGGTTACAAATAAAGCAGGAAGTTAATTCTTATTTTTTTTTTAATCAAGTATCACTACTGTTGTCTCCGTTAATTGACAACACTAAACACATGGAAAAATTTTAAGAGACCATTTAAGCTAGAGTCGGAGATACAGAACTGTACAATATGTGTAAAGTATAAAAAATTATCAATTTTTTTATTCAACTAAGCGAGACAAGTGAAACGTTCACCTGATTACAAGTGATACGTCTGCCTATAACAATGAAGCATTAGTTATGATGATATACACTGCAACACCGTGCGCTCGTGGCCTTTAACATAAGATGTAAAGTCTCGTTACCCCAGTAATTACACCACCTATAGCGCCTTACAAACTGGAACACAGTAATATTTGCATAGTACTTTTTGTCGGCTGCAATAGGCGCTGCGGTGGTACCTAGACGGTCTCCGGAAACAGATCTTCCACCAGTAAAGTGCCACCAGTGAATTCGGACCCAACTGTATCGCTAGGCAATTACCCATTCCTAAAATCAGTATATTTTTATTAGGAATCCTTTTTAAGGATAAAATCTACAAACAATTACTCGTAACGAAACAGTGGAGTACGTTTTATATTTTCTAGGACATGTAAGTAGTACTTTACTGACTGTCAGCTTGTCGTTATTGCTCCAATTATTTCCGATCGCAGTCAGCAATGCGGGTAATTGTGAAAAAAAAATTTATTTTAGTAATTTGTTTTCCTTGTCTATTAGCATTTCTTTGATGTAATTAATGTTTTTGATTTTATTGTATATTTATAAATATCATTTTTAAAATAATTGAAGTACATAACTTGAATATAGCATGTATGATATCGTTTAAGTAGGTACCACAGCAGTTCCTACTTTTACCGACAAATAGTACTGTGTTCCGGTTTGCGAGGCGTTGTAGCTAGTGAATTCCTTGGGGTAATGAGACGAAAGATCATATGTCAAGATGACGAGCACAATGTGATGCTGTGTATATCATCTTAACTAGTGCCGGGTTGCTATTAGCAGACAGAATTTACCATTAGGTGAACATTTCGTAGGGGTTCATATGGGAAGTAGCGGGAAGATGCTGGATGCGGGCAGCGACAGATCGATGTGCACATTTATGAGGAAGGTCTATATCCAGCAGCGGACGTTTATCGACTGTTGATGATGTTCAGTCTCGTTAATTATATGAATAATTATATAATTAAAATATTTGTTTGTATGTAACATGAACTCCAACTTTATTGTTACGAACATTATAATAAGCCGAAGTATTTACATAGGAGACATGACCATAAAAATATTTACAACAGTTACCTAATGTACAACAATCTTGAAGGTCTTATTACATACTTAGAAAGAAATAAACTTCTTTACTTTTATTTCCACGTAGCACCTTTATAGATGACTGAATCCGTATAATCGCCTCGCCGATATCGGTTAAGAGTCTCCTCCAATTGGATTAAATAACTTCAGACGGTTATCGGCACCGTTCTTTTAGTACTCCATACTCTTTTATATTATCTGTACTGCCTTCCAAATGGATTCTGTTTCATCCAATATGTTAAACCAAGAGTCAGCGAAACTTATAACTGACGGTAAGCGGAAAGGATCAGAACTTGTGCTACAATTATTCGTTTACTTTTTACATGGAATATTCACCAGCGCGCTTTTTACTTCTCTAGTTCTATTATAAAAGAGAAAGGAGACCAGAGATCGTAAAAAAATTACGTATCATTACTGCCCCTATTTGTTTTACCAAATAGGGTGCTATAAGTAGAGTACTTGTAGGTCTCCGTTGCCGAAGACCGTCTATGTAGGTACCACTGCAGTAGCTGTTTCTACCTGCAAATAGTAGAGTACAAACATTACTGTGTTCCGGTTTCAAAGGCGCTGTAGCTAGACAAATTATTGCGATAACGAAAATTAACCTCTTGTCTGAAAGAGACGAGCGCAATGTGATGCTGTGTATATCATCTTAACTGGCATCACGTTGATATGAGCGGGCGTTACACTTACCGCTAGTTGATAAAAAAAGTATTATAAAACCTAACACTTTATGAATATTTTTAATGAAACGGGTTCAAGAACTTAACAACTTAATTATTACATATAAATGTATAAACTACTCCAATGAAACAATAGTATAATTAAATATGTATACTTTGAACTAAGTTATAATTGCTCCTAATGGAGAAAAACCTTGAACCCTGACATCCGCCCGGCCAGTGTACTAAATTTTTAATATAAAGTACAATCTTGAAACTTTTGTACGGTATGGAGTTATTAAGAACTATTTCCGGAGCATGACACGTCGCCATTTTAACAAAGAGATGTTAGGTACCTACGTAATTGGTCAAATTAGTCGCTCACGAGCTCCGACCGCGAAATTGGGCAAGTTTTTGTAATTCCACCAAAATGTGTAAAGTTTGGCGGCGTTCGCAATTATTGTCGGCAACTTGTACAGTTTTACTTTAAACTTAAATTACTCGCTCGGTGATCTTGAAAAATTATAAACAGCGCGAATAATTAATAAAAATGGTGTGGCTTTACCGTGTCGATCATTAGCCGACAGATGTTCATTGCTGTACATAGGCCTCCCTCAAGGATTCCCACACCGACCGGGTTGGGATTCAATGGGGAGATTTGGGCTATTTTCCACCACGCTCAATCAAAATGCGGTTTGGTGCGAGCCAGAGCTTCGTTTGTTGATTAGCAGGGTGCACCACGTGCAGGTGAGGTTGGCTTGGATCCTGTATGATATGTATTCTATGTAGTTTATTATTGGTGGTAACTGTTGCCGACGGTTCACGCAGTCACCACCGCATCGTCTACATCTGCCGCCAAACAATAGTGTGCAAGCATTACCGTGTTCCGGTTTAAAGGACCCAGTAGTTAGCGGAAGTATTGGCTTATCAGATTCAACATTCTAACCTCTCAAGTCTAATGAGCACAATGTTTTGCAGTATATATATACCATCCTATCTTACCACCAGGTGAACGTGTCGTCCATTTCGTCGCTTCATCGAATAAAAAAAAAGTTGAGGTTAACTCAAACGGTTCTGTCTAGCCAACTTTTAAACACAAGCCTGCTGGGTAGAGTTGTGCAGGGCAGACCAGACCATGGCTGCTATTTATTTCTTTATGGGTTACCAAGAGGGTTAAAGAAAACTTAACTATAATGAAAAGCAATTCAGTTCCATTCGCAATTAAATCATACATTATGTTACGATAAGATGGAAAATAAGTATAAAAAGCTACCCTAATAATCCCGTTCTTTTTTCTACTCTATTTCTCCTTGATATTATTGTTAAGGGCTTTATTTCACTTATCTTTTTATTTAAGCTATTTATATATTCATTACTAATTTAAACTATCAATACTTGTATCTACCCTTTTACTTATGGTATCTCATTATCTACTATTACTTACAATACTGTTATATATATATATATATGTAAAGTAATATTGCCTTGGCCATTCTATTATTTGTATTATTATATATTTTTGATAATATTTGATAAACTTATTTCTAACTTATTTATTTTATATAAGCTCGTATCTCTATCATTAATCATTAATAATTTCCGTTTAAACCAGAGCGTAGTAGTGCAAAAATATTTCCAATGCGTAGCGATAAAAATGGTACAGTGGCTGCCTGGTAGCGTCAGTTGATAAGAAGCTAAAATATTCAGTTAGTTTATTTGTAGTATAAATTATGAGGTATTATGCAAGGGAGGCATTGTGTTATCCGTACAATCATCGCATGCATTAGCATGGCATTACCGCTTGATTTATCTTCGTGCCGCATTAATTTCCTTTACGCATATCTGAGTTTGTGTAAATATGTTCGGTGATTTATATATACTATATAAATTAATTAAACTCTGCGTTTAAACTTTAACATCATCAGGAATAGACTGTAACTGTACTATATATCGTTTTATTTCACACACACACAAACACACTCTCACTACATGAGAAGCACAAAATAAGAAAAAGTACAATAAAAAAAAAACCTCAATTATTTGTGCACACAATGTTAATAATATAATTAGTTGAAAACTGGAATCGGATATAAAGTTTTTTTTTATTAAGCGAAGATACGAGACGAACGGTACATTCGCTTGATGGTAAATGATAAGTCCACCCATAATAATGTGGCACTAGTTTGAATAGTATACTCAGCACTCCATTGTGCTCGTCTCTTAGAGACATAAGATGTTAAGTCTTATTACCCCAATAATTTAACTAGCTAGTACTCCTTTCAAACCGATACACAGTAATGTTTGCACGCTACTGTTAAACGGAAACAGGTGAAGCGGCAACGGATATACACCATCATGAAAAACTCATTGTAATAGTACATTTTGTTCTGCTGTAGAGAGTGTACACAAAGAGATTGATACTAGGTAAATGAACATATCGATGAGAGAGCAGAAATTTCTAGAAATATTTTTGCTCTCTCATATTGTACAGTGCTTTGATACACTCCGGGAGCATATCACGCCAGATTAATGGTAACCACACGGAATTGGGAGCTTCGCGCGTTGGCACAGTGCACTGGGGCGGCATTGTTTTGCAGCGAAGCGGACGGCGCGATACAAATTTAATACAACGCCATCTATCGGCGCGTTTTTGCAAATAAGCATTACGTTCTATAATCATGGATTTAACAAAGGTCATAATGGCAATAAACCGGTGGTAAGTTTCTGATGGTAGCAGGAATCCTTTGAATGCGGGGAGCCCGGATTTTTTTGTTCCCTAGTATAGTGAGGCCGGATCTATTTCTAATATATATAATATATATAAGTTTTTTTTTATATTCGTTTAAGTGACGAGACGATCGAAACGTTTACTTAAAGGTAAGTGATACGTCTACCTATAACAATGTGGTATTAGTTAGGATATTATGGGTGCCATGTACCACGTGGTGCAGTATCCGGTCAGAGTAGGCCTGGGGCCAACAATTGGGTGATGACCATGAGGCATCATAAAATAACCTATTTTTATTTTATTAAGCGACGGGACGAGTGGGATTTTCACCTGATTTTAAGTGATTCGCCTGCCCATAACAACGCGACGCTAGTTAGGACTATATATTATACATTGTACCATATTGCGGTCGTCGCCTGAGATATAAGATGTTAAGTCTCGTTGCCCCAGTAATTATACTAGCTACGGCAAGCAAATATTACTTTGTTCCAGTTTAAGGGGTTAAACCGGAACAAAGTAATATTTGCATGCTACTGTTCTGAGGTAGAAATAAGCACTGCGGCAGTTCATATCTAGACGATCTCCGGTAACAGTCGTGCCATCAGTAAAAGTTCCAACTTTCCTTGTTCTACTGACATTCATACCTCTTATATCCAATCATATCCCTCTCTTGCTCCGAGTGAAGACCATTAGTCTTTATTCTACACTTAAATCTGAAAAAGATCTGAAATTTACTCGCTTTCCTATAACAATATTGCGCTAGTTAGGATGGTATACACTGTATCACATTGTCATTGTCGTTTTGAGATATAAGATCTTGAGTCTCGTTACTTTGATAATTACACTAGCTACAACGCCCTTTAAACTAGAATACAGTAATGTCAGTACAGTACTGTTCGGCGGAAGAAATAGGCGTTGCGGTGATATCTAGATAGTACCAAGTGTATTGCTTACCAACAGGTGTACGTCTCACCAGTCTCATCATCAGCCGATCACGAGCCGAGACGTCTACTGCTAGATGTAAGCCTGCCCCAAAGATCTCAACGTTCGTACGGATTCATATGAGGTGATTCGGGCTACTTTCCACCACGGTGGCCCAATGGTTGGTGGGAGCCAGAACCTCGTTTGCTGATTAGCAAGGTGCACCACGAGCAGGTGAGGTTGGTTTGGGTCCCGTGAGTGGGTGTGCGGGATACCTCGCTCCAGTTTCTCTAGTTCTTCTCTTAGTTCAAAACTAATAAGGCATTTTAGTAATGTTATTGAAAAATAATTAAAACAGAGACCTTATGGGCAGGAATTTTGCACTACTGCAATCTTTTTGGAGTACCAGGACATTAATTCTAATGTTGTTACACGAACGCTCCTCGGTCTAAGCAATGCAATATACGATGCTAATTCTTTGAACTGTCCAAAAATGAACTTTTATTCGAAAAGTTTATATTTCCTTCGCGTTGAAGTTATCTCTTGTAAGATTTTCGATTAAACTTTACAAAGATTAAAACTTTTCCCATCGTTATGTGGGATTAGTAGAATTATATTGAAAAGAAGTAATGGTAATGTCTTTGTTCATAAGAAAATATTATAATATTAGGAAGTTTTTAGGTAGGGGTGTAAGAGGTTCCGTACAACGACTCCCGGGACCCAAGTCAATCTTACCTACTCGCGGTGCAGCCTGCCAATCAACGTTCGAGACTTTGGTACCCACCGTCTCGCATTGGGCCAGAGTGGTCGAAAATGGCCCAAATCCCCCATTTGAACTTCCACAAACGAGTGAAGTTGAAGTATGCCGGCAGCGCAGGAACGATCGATGTGGGGATCTTTGCGAGACGTCTCTGTCTAGCAGTGGACGTCTATCAGCTGATGATGATGATGATATCTTAGGTTAGTGTATGAGCTATTAATAAAGTTATTTTGCGTGTCAAGTTAACATTGATATGGTTCTAAGTGATAAATGTCTCCGTGGACAAAAGGTAAGCTTTTACATTAAAAGAACAATCATAAGACTTCATAGCCTGGGGGCAGGAAAGAGATCAAAATATGTCTTTATTATTTGTGGCAGTAAAGTAGCCCCTGATTCTTTCAATCTAGTGATAGAAACAGGTGTTGCTATAGAATTTAGGGGGTCTTCGTAGAAAAGAAGTATAACCTATTACTCTTCTGGCGATCCGAAATGAATCTAAGCCCCCGATACAGGAGAGCGCCAACTGACCAGAAATCTCTCGTAGTTATCACCAGTAGTCTCATCATAATGATCATCATCAGCCGATAGACATCCACTGCTGGACCTAGGTCTACCCCAAAGATCGCCACATTGATCAGTTCTGTGCTGCCCGCATTCAGCGGCTTCTCGTAACCATAGTTTGCAGGGGCTTATATGAGGGGATTTGAGTCATTTCTCACCGTGCTGGCTTAATGCGGGTTGGTGGGAGCCAGAGTCGCGTTGTTGATTAGCAAGGTGCACCACGAGCAAGTGGGGTTAGCTTGGGTTCCGTGAGTTGTTGTGCGGGACCCCTTACACCCTCCACCAATAGTTTTTCTATATATATGTAGAAGATATCTAGAGATTCATTACTTATCATGATATTCATCCAAAACAATGAGATGTAAACACTCGAAATTTGGTGTAGATATTGCTTCTGATATTATAATGTCAGCTATAGATGGATTTTACAATTGTTTTTCCTGAAGGGTGTTGCCAGGGTGTTACAGCTAGTAAAGCGGAAGGAGAACACCGAGTGGTATAATCAAATATAATAACCACCCTAAGAAGATTATTATGTTTTTAAACAAATATATTATGTAACAAAATGTTATCTGAAATTTAACAGTAACAAAACTCGCATCGAAGTGAACAATCGAGTTAGCTTCCGGTTCAACAACCGCACACAGCTAAAGCCGCGTACAATTTATTATGCATGAGATTTCATGTGAAACATTTTAGGGATTTGCGAAACGGATTAATAAGAATGGATGCTGCTCTTGACAAGTACCAAAAAAAACATTTTATCATACAAATTGAAATAGATTATTACCGATATTAAAGCTAGATATCTTCAATGAAAACTTAAATGCAAGATGTGTCAGGAATCGCGCTGCTAACATTATCTGCTGCCTTGTATACCATAATAACCATGACAACTGTTTCACTAGGTAAGCGACTAAAGCGAATTTTTTTTTTCAATTTAGCGATGAGCCGAGGGTAACGTTCACTTGATGGTAAGTGACACGCCCGCCTATAACATCGTGGCAATAGTTAGAACTATATACACAGCATTACAATGAGCTCGTCCTCTTGAAACATAAGATGTAACTTCTCGTTACTACAGTAATTTAACTAGCTACAGCGCTATTCAAACCGGAACACAGTGATGCTTGTACGCTTTTGTTTGGCGACAGAAATAGGTGCTGCGGTGGTACCTACCTAGATGGTTTCCGGTAACAGAAGTCTACCACCAGTAAATCTTAATATTTCATAATTGCTTGTCTGGTATAAGGTAATAAAAAAAAATTAACCACCCTAGTGTTATTAATTATGTTTTAATATATTAATAAATTGATTATTTATTAGTAGTTTTATTACAGTTTTTACTCTTACTCTGCGGAAGAAGGCTAAAGCCTCTGCAGTGAGATAATTAAGAGAGATTAGTTTATTTCTTAGTTTGTTTAGATCATTAGACTTAAGTGACTATTGGGTAGGGCACATTACTCGGAGGATTGATGGCCGATGGGGCAGTAAGGTCCTTGAGCAACGGCCGCGTATTGGTAGACGTAGTATTGGGAGTCCTCCCGCAAGTTGGACCGAGGATCTGGTGAGAGTTGCGGGAAGCCATTGGGTGCGAGTAACGCAGAGCCGATCGAAGTGGAGATCTTTGGGTGAGAGAAATGTTCAGTTGTGGACATCTACCGGCTGATGATGATGATTGTATTTAACCCATATTTCCTTTCTTATCAACTACTTGGTTTCATAGTTAATATGTTTTGTTTAACTGGTTATTTATATTACGAATACAGATTGCCCTAGACAGACAGGAGCAGCCCAAGACCGAACGCGATGGAGAATCTTTGTGGACGACCCTTGGCTAACCTTGGGGCCATAGGATGTTAATAATAATAAAATATATTACGAAATGCTATATTACGATTCCGATTGCATTATTGAACGAATACAAAATAGTTTTAATGTTTGTATTGGAAACAGTTTTGCGCTAATTAGGTTTTGTTTAATTAGGTAAACATACGGGGATTGTATGTAAATGAGTTTATAAAACTACTGCTATTTTTACGTGTTTGTATACTGGTGGAAAGTCTCTGTTGTTGGAGACTTATAGTTAGGTACCACCGCAACTCATATATTAACCGCCGAACAGTAGTATGCAAAGATTACTGTGTTCCAATTTGAAGGGAGTTGTAGCTAGTGAAACAGAGTAATGAGAGTTAACATCTTAAGTCTCAAAACTACGAGCGCCGTGTAGTCCTGCGTATACCATCCTAATTAATGCCACGTTGTTAATGGCAGGCGTATTACTTACCATCACATTACCGCTGTGCTAGTCTCGTCAATCTAAAAAAAATATACTGCGATATACTATGTTAATCTTCCTCTCTTGTATTCTAACCTGTGTATTATAAAGGTGTTAGGAATGAAGGCATAAATCCTAGGCAAGGGTAGCAGCTGCAGAATGTTACCCTTTCCAATTTATTAAAAATATCAAACGTTTTCAATATATAGCAAGTTAACATCATAAATGTTTGTTAGCTTACTGCCGTCGATATTTTACTTTGTGTACCTCTTACAATATGAGAAGATACTTATATATGAAAGCTTCAGTTTGCATTAAAGACAAAACAATCTTTTCCTTTCTTTTCTAACTTAAGCATCTATTTTCATCTGCCGCGGCTAAAATATCGAAATTTTGTTTAAGTAACTGGTCTTTCAGAGTATCTTTAAAATATTTAGGTCTTAAGTAAACCGCTTTTCATTTATATATTAAATATCAAAAGGGTTTATGATATACGTTAAGCAAAATTTCATACGTTTATTTGTGGTTAAAGTAGCGATTCATAATATGTAAAATTAAGTAAATATTGATAAAACTAAAAAGTTAATTTAGAGCACAAAATATAGGTTTTCTATTTGTATATACGAAATGGTAAGCATGTTAATGATTAATCGAGTTTGTGTATATATTTGATACTACTACGTATATTTGGGAAATAATATTTCTAGAACTGCTTATTGCTTTGTACTTAACCGATTTATAGATTATTATATTATTTATTAGTATATTAGATATTTTTACTAGAATCCGGGGCTGTCCCTTTATGCAAATAAATCCGATTCACAAAAGAATCTTATTAAACAGATCACGGTTCCTGAATCAATTAGATATTATTTGAATAATTGATTAAGAAGTCCGCTCGGCCTTTTCTTTAGCTTAATATAATTGCTCTCTTAAGCCTGCGGAATATTAACAAGTGTCCCGTGTTGATCAGCGGCGAATCTATTTACTTCATCAGTAGATAATTCCATATTCGATTCCCAGATAAATAGTAATTAATGTAAAGATTTAAAATATGCCAAATGCATTGAAATTAGTATAACTTAATTTTTTCCTTACTGGAATTCCATTTGTAATTTATTTCAAATCAAATAAAAAATATATGTAAAGCCCTTCTCATATTTATATTAATCTATATACAAATAGATGGACATCATCATCATTATCATTAGCCGTTAGATGTCTACTGCTGGACATAGGCCTCCGTCAAAGATCTCCATATATGATTAGCATGGTCTCCGGTACAGCTGGGTACTAGAGACTGTCGTATGTAGAGGTTCATATAGGGGGATTTCGGCCATTTCACACTACGCTGGCCCAATGCGGGTTGGCGGGAGTCAGGGCCTCGTTTGGTGATTGTGATGCACCATGAGCAGGTGCGGTTGGCTTGGGTCATGTGAGTTGTTGTGTCGAACCCCTTACATCTTCTCCAATAGATGGACAGTATTTATATTATTTTATAATGAAAGAACGAAAAAATATTTTTTTTTATTACAATTGAGCAGGTCAATGTACTTTTCAAAAAATTTTTTTATTCATGGATGCGACAAGACGAAGAGACGTTCGCCTGATGGTAATTAATATGCCTGCCCATAACATTGTAGGATAATGTATTCAGCACCACATTGGGCTGGTCGCTTTCTAACATAGGACGTTCAGACTCGTTACCCCAGTAATTTCACTAGCTACAGCGCCCTTTAAATCAGAACACAACATCGTTTACACAGTACTATTTGTCGTCGAATGGGAGCTGAGGTAGTACCTACCTCTTCGGCCTTGGCAACAGAGAGCTACCTCCAGTAAACTGTGTTATCATGAATAAATGCCAATTTGTCCTCAAAAAAACTAGTAAGCTACTGCTAGAATAAAATCTGGCCCCTATTAGATGAGATAATAGAATCCGTTACATATCTTTATGTTATATATCAGTGGACGTCAATCCGCAGAAGAACCAGTGTTACCGACATACCCTAAAGGATTGCTAGACTTAAGTGGTAGTGGGCAGGGCACATTGCTCTAAGGACCGGATGGTGCAGTAAGGTCCTCGAGTGGCGCCTGTGTACTGATAGACGTGGTGTTGCGACGCCTCCCATAAGTTGGACCAAGGATTTGGTGAGAGTCGCGAGAAGCCACTGGGTTCGAGTAACGCACGGCCGATGATCTGGTGAAACTCTCAGGAACTCACTGGATGCGGGTAACGTGGGATTGATCGATCTGGAGATCTTCGGGGGAGGCCTATGTCCAGCAGTGGACGTCGGTCAGCAGAAAATGATAATTAACGCAGCAATTTAATTAATACGTAGCGCACTTGTAGCGGTAAATAGTGACGGAAGTGGATTTAGCCGGGCGATTCTAACCGCGCAACCGGATTCAAGTGCTAACCAGTTCCGGCAATGGAGTTAATAGATTCCAATTTCAAAAACTCGAATATTCATTTAAAAATTGATTGAACTTCCTTTAGTCGCAGATCGCGCTGCGGACTTTTGCTAGGAAAGAAATTAAGGAGAATATTTATAGAATTTGAGAAGATTGTTTATGATTGAAAATTGATTGAAT
Source organism: Ornithoptera priamus (assembly GCA_029034505.1). NCBI lineage: Eukaryota > Metazoa > Arthropoda > Insecta > Lepidoptera > Papilionidae > Ornithoptera > Ornithoptera priamus. The sequence continues at coordinate 2,827,329 of JARDWD010000606.1, read as the reverse complement.
TTTGCTGGTGGTAGGTCTCGGTTGCCGGATACCCTTAGGTAGGTACCACCGCAGCTACCTATTTCTACCGCCAAAGAGTAGTGTGCAAACATTATTGTGTTACCGATGGAACGGCTATATCGCCATCATCAGCCGATAGATGTTTGTGAGGGTTCATATCGGGAAATTTGAGTTATTACTCACCGCGATGGATCAATGCGGGTTGGTGGCAGCCAGAGCCTCGTTTATAGATTAGAAAGATTAACCACGAGGAGGTGAGGTTGATTTGGGTCTCGTGTGTTGTTGTACCATCCTGATTTAAGGCGACAAGCACAAACTAGTGCTATGTTATTATAAGCTCATCTCATCTTAGAATAAAAAAAAGAACACGCAAGATTTTATTAACACACAATTCTAATTTAATCCTAACTACTGGTTGATTTTGTGTAATACTGTATCATATATATACTGTATACCATAAAGAACAAAATTCCGGTAGAAGAACAAAATTCAGGTATTTCCGGTCTCATACAACTTGATTATATTTCAAATAGGAATCCATTTCCTTCTAAAAGGTTATAACCTAGCCGTAGGCAACAGTGTTTACCAAGCATTTTTTTGTACTATTAAATGATGAGACGAGCGAGGTGTTCACCCAATGGTAAGTGATACGCCCGCCCATAACAACGTGGCGCTAATTAAGATGTTACATACAACATTACTGCGCTCGTAGCCTTGACATATAAGATGGTGAGTCGCGTTACCCCAGTAATTTATCATATTAGTCTTTTGCTTCGTTGTAAATTATTAATAATTGTAATAAAAGTAATCCTTTTTCCCACTAAAATACAATTTTGATGTTTCTTCAGAGAAATCGTTAATTAGTGGAAGTGAGTTTTAATTGTAAGGTCTCTCAGTTACAAAAGGTTTAAATATTTTTTATATAAAAAAAAGTATAATAAAAAATTATCAAAGGATATTTTGTATAATATTCCAACGAAAGTCATCTTCTTAAATTACTGGTGGTAGGTCTCCGGAAACCGTCTGGGTACCACCGCAGCATCTATCTCTGCCGCCAAACAGTAGTGCATACTGTGTTTTGGTTTCACTATTTTCTGATGATGTTGAGCGCTTGGTAGTCATTTTGACTGTTACACCTCATCTGACACTGAGCTCGAGGCCCCGGGTCCACGGTCTGTTGTGTTTTGGTTTCGAAGGGCGATGTAGCTAGGATAGTTAGTAGAGTGATGAGACTCAACATTCTGTTTAATGGAGATGAGCATATCTAGGTGCTGTATGTACCATCCTACTAACGACACGATGTCATAGACAGGCGTATCACTTACCATCAAGTGAAGGTCGCGTTCGTTCCATCGGGTTACTGAATAAGAAAAAAATATATAATTTTCATTTAAAAAACGTATGAATTTTTTGTATGTTATGGTTTTAAATTCAACTTAAAAACTAGTTGTACTAAAAATTAATAATAGGTCCTTACATATGAAATTGGCGTTTTGTACGGAAGGAATATAAAGTCAATTTTTTTTTGTAAAATATATTTAATTAATCAAAGTATGCACCGTTGTTATCTATACATTTTTGCCATCTCATAGGTAGTTCATTGACCCCAGTTACTAAAAAAACCATGGGGGCGAGAATCAATAAACTCTTTGAAGGCGGTTTGCACTGCTGCATCGAAGTTGAAATTTTTTCCTTGTAACAAGTTGTCCAAATTTCGGAAAAAATAGTGATCTGTTGAGACAAGGTCCGGGGAGTACGGTGGATGTCGCAGACATTCCAATTGTAGCTCATCTAACTTAGTGGTTGTATGTTGTGCAGTGTGTGGTGGTGGTCTTTCGTTGTCGTGAATTAGAAGTGGCCTGGAGCGATTGACCAATCTCGGTTGTTTAGCAGCAAGTTCTTCCTTCATAGTTTGCAGTTGCTGACAATAGATATCTGCCGTAATCGTTTGGCCAGATTTTAGAAAGCTGCAGTGAACGATACCGGCGCTAGTCCACCAAACATTCACAAGTAACTTTTTCTGAGTCAATTTTCGTTTAGGGAAGGATATTGCCTGGGCCTCCAGGGTACAATATCCACTTTCCATCAAATGATTCTATTTAAAATCCCTTCATTATTGTGTCGGTTGAGCAAAGTAACACAGCAGCAGCAGTCGACGCGTTTTTGCAAGTTCGATTCACTCAATTCATGAGGTTCAAGTTTTTTTTTAATTTCTCGATTTGCTTCAAGTGGATTAATACAATTTTGTCACTTACCCCGAAGCCTAGAGCTATATCTGAAGAGCTTTGTGAGGGATCCGCTTCCACAATAGCCTTTAATTCTTCATTTTCCGCTTCAGTCTCCGGCCGTCCAAGAGGTTGATTCTGAAGGTCGAAATTTCTAGAACGAAAACGTTGAAACTAAAAACGTACCGTTCTTTCTTTTGCGACACCAGCGCCATACACATCATTAATTCTTCGAGCTGTTTCTGCAGCACTGGTACTGGTGCCACGGTAGAACTCGTACTAGTAAAAATACCGATATTTCATGTTTTCCATTGTGCGGTAATAACTGACGCCAAAGAAAAAATAATGAGGAAAAAACAAATAAATGAATGTTTTCAAAACTCAAATGTAGCAGCTAAATAAATTTATAAATTTGAATTTGGAATTCTTAACCAAAGAGGAGATATTTCAGATCAAAGCCAGATCAGGTCAGTACGACAAAACGCTAATTTCATACGTAAGGGCCTAATAATTGATATTGAAAATAATTGTAGTAAGTTCGTGGTCACCACTGACGTCATAATGGGGTCAATGACGTTAAATTTTTATTGTATAAAAGCAAAGTTACACATCAGCGTGACTTTTAAAAGTATGTAAAAGTGTAATTTTCTGACAGCTTAATAAAGTCTCGCCGGATATTAAAAAAAATATTCACTGTGTATAAAATTTTAATAAAGTCTTAATACTCGTACAATGCTTATAATATGATAAAGCAATGAATTATGTAGTAAAGCGCATAAATGCTAGATGATAAAGTTCTCTGTTCTGGTCGTCAGTCTTCCAGTAGACCGTCGATGTTACGGTAGTGTGCAAACATTATAGTGTTCCGGTTTCAAGAGGGCTGTAGCTAGTAAAATTGTTGCGGTGACGAAACGTCATCTAAGTATCAAAGCGACGAGCGCATTATGTTGCTGCGTGTGGGCAGGGTTATGATTTACCATCAGGTGAACGATCAGCTCGTCTCATCGCTTGTTGGAATAAAAAAAGAAATTAACCACGTATGTAATAAGTGGCAAGAGGCAGGAAACATTGCTCGAAGTATTAACGGCCGATGGGGTAGCAAAGTCGTAGAATGGTGACTGCGTATCGGAAGACGTAGTGCTGGAAAACCGGTCGCATGGTGGATCGACGATATGGTTTAAGGTTGCGGGAAGCCACATTATGCGAGCAGTGCAGGTCCGATTGGTGTGAACATCATTGAAGGAAGCTTGTGCCCAGCCGTAAGCGTTATCCGGCTGATGAGAAGAAGAAGATACCATCCTAAATAACGCCATTTTGTTCAAGGTGTATCATTTGTCATCGGATGATTTTCCTGCTTTTCTCGTTTCTCCGTGATACTACTTCTCAATTAATAGAGACGTAATAAAAAATCGGCGGCGTAGCGGCGTCTTATGAAGCTTGTCTGCATCTGAAGAGATAACCACGATCACTCTGTCAAGAGTGATACTGATGGAAGAATAAAAAATCACTCTTTTTATCATTTGGTTAAACAAAGAATGAAAGTCAACGGAACCATGCTGTAATAAAGTTTGGATTTTTTTTTCATTGCAGCAAAAATTCGTAATGCGGGCATGCAACAAAGCAATACGAAGTCCAAACCGACTGGTACATGTTTCCACGGCTGCATCACACAGTGTAATATTGTAAATTGTGTCACCCGTTCAGTCGATGTAGGACTTCCAATCCCCTTTGAATGTTTCAAGTTAACGGAAAAAAAAATACAAGACTACTATTTAATAATAATAAAAGTTAATTATTTAATAATAATAATGAAACAAACAGCGAAATACAAACGGTGAAGGAAAACATCGCGAGGAAACCTGCACATGAATTAGAATTTATTCTAAGGTGTGGGTATTCACCAATTCGGCTTGGGCCCGCGTGGTGACCAGGTCCATCGCCCATATATTGAGGGTAGGCCCATGCCCAAACACTCGGAGACGTGAATTGGCAGTTGAAAAAAATATATTTGTCACCATTAACCAAATTACAAACAAAACTCTTAAGTTACGTACATGATTTAACAATATGGCTATGGATCGCTGGTGCCTGTGATAGGTGATAAATCCGTGTTACAGGTCACCAGGTCTCCGGCTCTCGTACAGTTAACATTACAGCATAACTTAAGTAAAGAGCAAAAGTGATTTCTTTTCAAAATGTTCTTACATGTATACACACTACTGTTTGAAAGCAGAAATAGAAATTGTAGTGATAACTACCTAGACGGCCTTCAGTAACAGAGACCTGTTCCCTAGTAAATTTTATGCGTTCCATCAACATAATTACTTTATCCCCCCACTATTATTATCAAGATTATATATAGTTTCCTTAATATTTTATTCGAGAGGGTAATTCTAAATTCTCAATTAGTTTTTATTGGATTTAATAATTCCGTTTGTGGTACTAACTTCAGTGTTGGATTCGTTCCAAATTTGCTTAATTTGAATGAGCTATTCATTACGTAAATCTTTGTGAAATAGACAACTAAAGACTGAAGCTGCACCACAACACGAGACCGAATATTATCAGCTTAAATTCATTATGTAAAGCCTCTTACTAGTAATATTACTTACAATATATACCGGATGCAGTAATAGCATAGATCGTTTATGGAAGGATAGTCATGACGAAAATGTTTCATGGCTTGGTTTTTATTAAACGAAGTATGGCAACAATTAAATGTTGAGAATTGATCTGCTAAGCTACTTGGAGGGCGGACTCCAAATAAAATAAGAAACAGCTGGACTTCAACCTGGTGTTCATACTAGAAAAATCACCTCTTATAGTCATTACAAAGCTCTAGAATTGTTTTCATTGCTTTAATAATTTCATGAGATATCTTCAAAATTAAATACAGTAATATTGCAAATTATTAATTTTCGACAGAAATATACACTGCTCTGATATCTAAAAGGATGGATCTTCGAAAACCAAGGATCAGTAACATGAATAATTTTATATTAAATTAAAACATTACTTAATATTTAACTGGCGTTAAGTGAAATTGCCGGGGAGAACCGCTATCATATCCGCTGTAGAACTTTACCACCTAACACTTGAGGCGTGAATATTTTCAATTAACCATCGAAGATCAGCTAGTAAAGAATACCCTGTTTCTCATCAATGTTGTTATGGAGGCAGTAATCTCGTGTGTATTCGAAACATGGTCACTTTCGTCGGACAAGGACATTTTCGTCTTACAAAGTAAGCGGTTAGTTTGTACGGATACTATGAAATAATTCCTTCATTTAAACGATAAAACGTTAAAAATATACTGTGTAATAGTATAAAAAAATGCTGAACGGAAGTAAAACTTTCAACTGTTAAACAGTGTGTTGGGAGAATATGAAATTTTTCTATGCATCGTTCGTTGTGAAGGATTCGCGCCGTCCCTCATATGTTATGCGGTTGGACGAATGTGTCACGAAGGTTATATTATTTACGAGATAGAATTTTCAATCGAAAACCTTTTATCACTGTTATATATACAAATATATTGTTTTGTTAACAATACAGAATGTGTTTTGTGGTATTATATCGATATGGAATGTATAAATACGTCCGTAATCTTATTTATATGCAGCTTAACTGTGTTTCAGTTTGTCGCTGATAGCTTATTGGTCTGTTGCGTAACAATGGCAGCCAACGGAGTGAAGTTGCCGCGGAATGCAAATGATCTATATATACTGATACTATGCATGCGATTAACGTTGTTAAATTCAATTTCCGTAACAATTAAAATTGATAATAATGCTTCCTCTTTTTAAAGTGCCTCTCCAACTAGTGAAGGTTGGTGATCAGCGTGGTGCAATCCTTTCCGTCTCTGATTCGGTGGAACAATTCGGACGCGTCAGATATGCCAGGCCATTCCCTGATATTCCTCAACCATGACTTTTTCCTTCTCCCCTTCTTTCGTTTTCCAAAAATTTTACCCATCATAATTAACTGCAGAAGATCGTATCGCTGATGACGGAGTACATGACCGAGGTAGGAGATTTTAGGTTCCTTAACCGTAAGCATAAGGTAATATGCGCGGTCGGAACTCGATATGTATTTGGTTTCAATTTGAACCTTATATCATAGGGCCGTGGAGCATTTAGATTGAGCGCTCGAGCGTTCGTTGATTTTATGTTTCATTGCTGGTTTTTTTTTAAGTAAAGTAATATAATATAATATATCTTTATGAAACTCTCGTTTCATTTAGCTGTACTAACATGATGGGGTGTAAATAATGTTAATAAATCGTTTTAAAAATATGATTTTTTTATCAGCATTTATTTTTTTTCTGTCCCATCATCAAAGATATTATTAGTCTATCCTTCATTTTCGGAAGCGGTTTCATAACACCTAGTATGGAAGTTTCATGGTGCTGCCATCTACCGTAAAAATAATGTAACAATATTTTATTGTTTTTCTGTGTTCACCTCGATTTGTAACATAAAATATAAAAGACTTGTAATTGACAGTTCCGTTATGTAGACAATGGTATTTCCGCTTAAAATTAATACGATAAGGGTCTAAATTAATTATTGAAGGCACTTGAGACTTATTTTAAATAAATCGTAATTATATATTCTTCTTATAATTAAAGTGTCAAAAAGATTTATTTTTGTATTAGGACTAAAAATTGTAATTGTAAAAATGCCTGACTTTCACTGGAGGGGCTCCTTGTTATTCTGCCTCTTGGTCTGTACAGTTTATTTTTGTAGTAAACAAATAATTTTCGTACTGAAACTTCATTTTTAAAATGGATTTAAGCCACACGACATATATAAGATATATTATACTGTCCTTATACATGAACTGGACACTTTGATCTCAAATAGTGCGGCGTCTAGTAAGGAATTTAAAATTCAAATGTATTTAAAATTTAGGCTAGTGTAAAACTGTTTGATTTGCGTGTTTTTTTTTATACATTTAAGCGACGACACTAGTTGGTCCTTCATTTGATGGTAAGTGATATGCCTGTACCGCCAGATAATAAACAACGTGGAGTTAGGATGTTATAAACTGCCACGACATTGCGCTCGTCGCCTGACACATAGGACGTAGTCCTGTTGGTCCCTTCCTATACGTTCTCCGGCAATAAAGAACTTCTATGAGTAAAGTAAATATCGTTTTATATATTATGTTTATTTTATAGCAATACAAGTTTTTATTATAAGTCATACTTGTTTACTTTAATTTTATAACGAAATCTATGACTACATGTAAATACATGCGGTAAAATATTTATCTATTCCTTATGCATAATAAATTTCTTCAAGATTTTAACGTTGTACCTAGGAGACGTCCCATAAGTTAAAGCATAAATTTCAGTAAAAGTCAAACGGGTAGCGTCATAAAATGCCATCAGCGCATCTTTCAAAACGATTTAGAGGTGATGAACGACCCCGTTATACTCGTACATGTTATCGGTATCTTGAAATATAATATTGTGCCATACGTGAAATACTGATCAAATTGAATAGAACATTTTAGATGAGGTTTAATTTTTTTTGTTTCTTTATATCTTCAGCTTTGTCCTAGAGAAATCCTTGTTAAAATTTGATCGGACGCTTTCGAATTCATACGGAACATATAATCAGATAATTCTTCGCAAGTATTAATATTTATGCGAATTGAGTAAGAGACTTATTTGAATATTAAAAATAGACTTTGATACTTTACCTTTGCTTTTCATTATGTGTCAGTGTGTTATACGAAATACACCTCTCCGAAACTGTATCGCCTTCACACGTTCAATACTTGCTATTCAAAGTGCGATCCATTCAGCGCTTCAAGTAATGAATGTTTAAAAGCAACACGCCGGCGTTTCCGGCGGCCGTGTCACTTGTGTTTCGGTGTGTACGTGTACTGGGAAATGAGATTCAAATTTTAACAATTTTGAAATTAATATTTGACGAAAACATTTTTAATTTGTTACCTCATAAAGGATAGAGCAAAGTGGAGGAGATAGAAAAGAAGATTTGCCATTACTGTAAGTCATAATAGCTTGGAAGAGAGAGAGAGAGAGATAATAATTATATGACATGTCAATAATACACGTATTAAACCAATAAGTATATTGTATACTAACTGTTCCGTCTGCAGTGCTGGCACTAACACCTTCGCGAATACGAGATTGAGGAGGAAATGTTCTAAGATCCCTTCTTAGCTGACCTCTAAATGGTAGAAGCAATATCTGTACTAAATTTAGATTTTTACGTTAATAGTTTCGAAGAGTTCGTATTGAGGTAATATCTGGATATCTTCTAAACATGATATGTATAGATAAACTTCATAGTTTCCAAATTGCTGAATATATTAGTTTATAATTTTTATTTGTTTAAACTATCTATACTAGTTTTCAAAGGAATGAATAGGCATGAATACGCAGACAGCGGCTCTCGTAACATCTAATTACAACAGTATTGATATTGAAATTTGATTCAGCTCTGACGGTAAGTTTAAAATATTCGTAAGAATTAATTATCTAAAGGAAATCTTCCAGATGAACTGAAAACTGAATATAATTTGATCGCGTGACTGGAAACACAAATCGTTTACAGTTTAAAGCGCTAAGTGGCGCATCGTTCTCAGTTGTTTCCGCAAAGTGCTGACTAACGGCGGAATTATGGCTACTTCCTGATTTCCTTTCGCTGACAACGCCAATTGTCTGCAAAGATTAATAGCTTCCCACACATTCTTCATTGTTATATTTACGCAAATAGAAATTCACATACAATGTAAACAAGTCGTGTATCTTATGTAAACACTTGCTACAAATAATGTTTAAATGCTTATTTACTATATGAAGGATAATTAAAACTATAGTATTTTATCGTTGAAATTGAAAACAAAATCGTTTAATAATTAATACACGTGTGTGTAATGGTATTATAGTGAACACCACCCCTACAAATTCCCATCGACGGATCAATAGAAACCAAAGACCGCCCTTGTAATGATTTACAGTAGTTAATACAAATTCGAAGCGGGCAGGTAGATATGACAGGGATCTAGAACTTGTACTCGAAGAGGTTTAGTAACAGAGAACCCTAGTTTAATTTGGGACTATATTTTCTGGAGTTGGGGCTTAAACTAACCAGACTAGTTAGCTACTATCCTCACATTATAAATATGCCGTCATTTATTGAGTTGCTGAGCTAAGAGCTACTAATACATGACAGCCAGAGTATTTTGAAGTTCCACCGTACTACTTCAGTATTATAAAACTACCGTGATTATTGTATTCATCTGATAGTCACTACGTGAGAGATTATTATAGATGAGAAAACTCCATCATCTACTGTCCAATTGTTACTTAACACTAGCTAAAATGGAGTTACGTCCAAAGCAGATAAAAATTGTAATGATTATCTCTTAACTATTGTAAAACGTTACTGATGTTAGGAATCTGTTGCCCAGTCCTGTAATCTCAGGGCTATTAAGAATAGGACCAAGGTACTAGGCGACTAGAAGGGTCCTCGGGTTTATGAGATTTGAAAACTCAATAAGTGAGCCTAAGGAGGACAGAAAATGCATGGTGGTCTTGTACTTGCCAAGCACAGCGTGCGTGCAAAGGAGGGCTTTGCCCTTCCGTGGGATGTTTTAGACAGAGTGCAGAGGGGCACCGGTGCGTTCCGTAGACGTTCCCGAAACCTCTCCTAATACACTGACGGAGACCACCGAAGAGGTTTCAGTGGGTAAAAGCCCCACACAACCTTGTCTTTCCCCCAGAAGCAAGGTATCTTTTAAGATTTCTCACGCGTAAAAAAAGGTCCTTGTTGCCCGAGACAGTCTTCTGACTGTCTTCGCAACAATAGTGTGCAAACATATTTAATTATTTAATTTGTTTTTTTTAATGTTTTGTCTCTCATCTTTTGCCTTTTTCATAAATTTTCAGAAATACATGACAGCTATGGTCTTCACTTATCAGAGAGGTATGCCTTTGTTGCGGGTCATCGTCTAGGCGGCCCTTATTTCTACCGTCAGTTTTATTTTGTTCAACGAATCGACGAGACGATTGAGACCTGAAAGTAAGTGATACGCTTGCCCATAAGAATGTGGCGTTAGTTAATATGGTATACACTGCATTACATTGCCGTATTCGCTTTCAGACACAGAATGTTCAATCTCATTACCTCAGTAATTTTACTAGCCTCAGCTCCCTTCAATCCAGAACACAGTAGTGTATGGCGGTAGATATAAGCGCTGCACCGGTACCACCCTACATAGACAACTCGTCTTCGGCAACTTAGACCTATCACTTCCTGTCCCTTGTTTGGGAAAGAGAGAAGTGATTGTGAAGTGGAGATTGGAAAGAAGATAGATAGTGGTGTCATCGCCTCTCTGATGAGTGAAAGCGAAAGTCGTGCCATATTTCTGGAGTATAGTAGGGGGGTGTAAGCAAGATAATTAATAGGAATAAAATGTAATAAACCAAAAATCAACCAAATAAAGGGTAAAAAAAAACAAAAAAAATTGCGTATAAAATGTAATTATAAAGAATGAAAAAATTGTGAAACGTAAATAAGAAATAAAACAAGAAGAAATGAAGAAAGACCGAAAAGTTATGCTACAGGGAATGATTATTTTCAGGCTCTCCCGCCCCTCCAGAAACACAAGAAAGAGGCACTCTCCACTTCAGGCAGAGAGGATGTATGAAAGAAGGAAATGGGATGGAGTATGTAAGGAGATAACAGTATGATAGATAAGTAGAGGATGAAAGAAAAGAAAAGATGAGAAAAGAATGAGAAATAAATTATGTATATATGTCAGAGGAAGTGACGGGTTGGGTTAATTGATGATTGTATAAAGCGAGGTGTCAATTGTTTACACCCAAAATACTTTGCAAAATCTTATTTTATTTATTTTTGTTATTTTGTACCTTGTAAATTGTTATTAATTTCCTTAAAAGTAAAGAATAAATGGAATGAATGAATGAATGAGAGCGGAGCACGGTCTCGAGTGGGGTCGAGGCGCCATCTTGTCTCTCGTATGGCGCACACGGCTGGCGCGGGGGCATTCCTTGGAGAGCGGTCGATCGAGGTGGATCGCATAGTGATTCATATTGAAGACTTAGATCGGTGCCTTGAACCCGCTGCTCATGTTTAATTGTTACCTACCTAGTTAAATCTACGTTTTCTTTAAAATAAAATTATTATGAACCTATCCACTCAATTAAAACTATATGGGAAAGTGATTTGTGTATTATTCTGCGCTCGCACTTTACCCTAATCACGCCCACAAGATCCGTTAATACTGACGACAACGATGAGAAGTCTCCGACAGCAGAAGTGGAATCGGTGCAGGCACAAACCGTTAAATGACTCGACCATGGCGAATGATGGATGGCACGCCTTATTCGAAGCTCAATAGAACAGCATGTGATTACTAGTGGTGGCGCTCTGCAACCCTCCGTTACCGAAGATAAAAACATTACGCTGCCAGAGTTTCAGCCGGAACGACACGGAGGACGAGAGCTTGGTTAACAACTGCGGACATCTGTTTGTCGGGGCGTGAGATACAGGGAAGTAGACTTATTCTTGTACCTAGTAAGGCAACGAGGGGCTCCCACGCGGCATGGTTTTCTCAGATAGCTTATCCGACTATGAAGTGGGTAGAATTTAAAGTAATTTTTCTATCTCGGTTTGACACTTTAGAAATATGTGCGACAGCGTATTTAAAGATATTTACTAGCAAACTGCAAGAGGGTGAATGCCTTGCTGCGTATGTAAGCCGTTTTTGTTACTTCACTCATCTCACGATGTAGTAATTTAGATAAAGAAGTAACAGTGGTATCTTCTCTTATCGAAAGCGAAGTTTTCAAGAGATAACCAAGGGCGATGCAAGTACCACGCAATATAACAAACGTCCTAGGTTAAGTTAAATCTCAACAAAACGTTACGCTTGTGGAAAATTTGGTCATAGGTCTTTTGAATGTCCTAGCCGCTCGCTAGACAAACCGCAAACAACTCCGACTCCTGGCCGTTCCGATACGGCCGTGAATACGACGAGATACTCCGTAGTATCCTTAAACCTATCACTAGTAAATGCGTGAACGTTACTGTATTTACTAGTGAATCGGAAATTTCGGTGTGAAGGTTGTTATACTTAGTGAACTATCTTTCGAAAAGCGCACATTAATGATGATGAAACTTTGTGTAATTATTGGGGTAACGATATTCTTCATCTTATGTCTCAAGGCGATGAGTACAATATGGTGCTGTGTATGTTATCCTAACTAGTGCAACGTAAGTTGAAGTCCCGTTCGGCTCGTAGTCTCGTTGTACAAATGATAAAAACCTTCTCGCTAGATGATACAAAATTAAGCAAAGACTATAATATAATTAATATTGATATTGTCTGTTTAATATTCATGAGTTACTTTTCTTTGAAGGAAATTAAATTAATTAATATTCTATTAAGATACTTCATTTAATTTTCCTTATTGTGTACACGTAATAAAATTTTTAATGTTTGTTTCATTTTCTTCCTGCGTCTTAAATTATTAATTACACTTTTAAGGTAACTTATTCAATTCAATGTTTTATCTGTATCACTGATGATGAATGATCTGATCGCCGGTTGCTCTTTGACGTAAAGATGATGATAATTCACTTTAAAATCACTGCCTTATTTAGCTAATCTTAACTTCAAATCTTTACCCTTGCTCTAATTACTTCCGTTTTTGATGTTTGCTTTCCAATTTTATCGATACGGCGGGATCGCGACGTTTGTATAGCGGAAGCAATCTATTTATCCATTATACATCTACACAGATATTATCGCATTGTTCATATCATATAATATTTAATATTGAACTGGCGCTTGAACACGTTTAACTATATATAGTAGTTAAAATTATTTCTTATTTATTTAGAAAACTTTACTAGTATATATATAAACGAATGTACTGAAAAGCAGACTTAATACCAGAAGGCATTCTTCCGGTCTATAACAGGGTAGAAAAGAAAAAAAATATAGCTGCAGTTTGATGTATATATATATATATTATATGTAAGTGATACATTAACCCGTAATAACGTGACGCTAGGTAGGATATCACACACTGTACCGTTTAATTACGCCAGTAACTTCACTAGCTACAGCGGCCTTCAAATCGGAACATAGAACTGTTTGCACACGGTTGTTTGGCGGCAGGAATAGGTAATGCAGTTGTACCTACCTAGACGGTTGGTTTCCGACAACAAAGACAATTAACATCAAGTCAACAGTCAGCTCTTTTCAACACCATATGATATAAGAAAATTATTATTAACTCACTTAAAAAATCTAAGCTAGTTTCGGGCGGGAATAACCTGAAACACGTCTCTAGCAAATTGGGAGTTCAAGAACTTTTTTGATTCCTGAAAAGTCAAGTCGATACTGAAACGTTCGGGCGTCTTGAGCTAACTACTTCAGGCAACACTGTAAACAATCTAAGCACGTAACTCTTAAGAGCTGATTCTAGTACACTAGTAGAAAACTATTTTTCAAATTTACTTACTGAACTAGTAAAGAACTTAAAGCAACTACTAATACAAGTAGTCATATACTTTATTACTGTATAGTACAATGTTAGCCGAGACGAGTAAACTATCATATGATAGTAAATTGTACGAAAACTTATATTGGACTTTAAGATGTTTATAAATTACAATATTACACTCGTTGTTTTAAGACGGATATTGTTACCACAGTAATTTTTATTGTTCTTTTGCACTTTAAAGTTTGTCGGCAGATATAGACTGTCTCTGGAATCATGCACCTACCATGTCAAGTTATTTTCAGAAATAGACTAAGGTTGCATAGAATCCTGATTAGAAGTAGTGCTGGTAGACCGATCGTCTGGATGGTCTGTCTGATGAAGAGAAGCCGTTGAATACAGATATTACAGGACCGATCGATGTGGATATGCTTGCGGCAGTATGTTCAGCACTAGATGCCACTCGGCTGATGACAATGACCTATATCGTAGGCTCATAACGAGGGCTGAACCTTGGTGGGTGCTGGAGCTTTTATTTAGCACAAATAAAGAAATGTCACATGTGTATATATAAAATTGTCATTATATAAAAAGGGTGCGCTGGTATGTTTTTCCTTGTAAAGGGGGGAAGCAGTTTACAAACACTTGGAAACCTATAATCTATATAGATGGTCACAGATAAGTCTTATTGCATATCTTTTTTTTTTACAACAGCTAATTTACGTCCTCACTGTTGGTGCATAAGCCTATCCTCAATGTGAGGGTGATGGGCCACAGTCACCAGGGGGGCCCAATGCGGATTGGTGACTAATATATTATTATTGAAAAAGTTATTTTCTTTTCACAAATCTTAATCAATTATCAGGAAGTTCCTGTAACATCTAAACAAAGTTAATAAGATTAAACTTATTAATGTAAATTAATAAATATAGGTTTATTAGGATTTAAGGTAAACGAAATAATTTATATTAAAAAGGAATTAATCAGAAAGTAACGACCCCAATGAATAAATCTCTTCAATGAACATTACTTTCAGCCCGAAATATCAAGTAATACATTTTCATGAGCTTATTTTTTATCGCAATTAATAAAACTGAAGTAAATGTTTAATGTAAATTAAAACTCTTGAGAATATCTACCTGCTTTTTCAGGGCTGAAATTATATGTATTTATGTATAAATAAGTATTCATTCCTTGATTTTAATTACTTATTAATAAAGATTTGTTTTTGTTAGCTCTTTCTAGGTACGTTATTAGAGAGCTTAGACTTTTTAGGAATGAACATTCTTATTGCTTCTAACGTATAATTTATAATAATAGTAAACAGCTCTCCTAATGTTTCTACTTCTGGGGTTTAGGCTTCGCTCAAAAGGACACCATTCATCGACCACGCTGGCCAAGTGCGGATTGGTGAAGTAAGATTTGCATAACTATAATCCTAATTAGACAAACTTTAAAGTTATTCATTACGTAGGTCGTTCAGATATTCCCCACAGGGCCCATTTCTGTCTCACCAGCTATTGTATATATATACTCGATAATTGCACTAGGTATAGCTATTGAAAATTCTACAATATCGCAACATATTCTTACTTTTTTTATTGATTGCAGTATCGGATAATTAGTGGAAGAAGCACTTGCTTCCTTAACCCCCTTCGTGGCGCCACAGCTAAAAAGTTTGATTTGGAATATAGTAATCTCATAATTTTGGAGATATTTAAATAGAGGGGAATAACGGTGTCAGGATTATTGTCTGCCTTGATAACTGTCACCTAATATTGTTGTTCCGTCAGTCATATATTTAAGTGTAATCACAGCCAGCACAGTTTACCATCTTTAGTCTAACTAGGACTGATAACAACGAAAACTGTAAGTAGTGAATGATGAACACTTTGCCTTTCTGTGTTTGTTTTACCGCCTCTATAACCGGAAGTGTTCTGATAAACTGTATGACATGATGCCGACGGTAAATTTTTACCATCACAACGCTATTGACATGGGGTCCATTCTGATAAACTACATCCGCAGTAATCACGTACAGCCCAGTTTTAGAGACGGTCTGTCTCGAAACCATTTTAGATGCTGAATGGGCCATCTGCTGAGATTTTTCTAATGAGATACAATGAATACTTCTTTAAAAAGAGCGTGAAAAGCTTTTCGGGATCGCTAACATGCTGGCGATACCTTCAGTGTTACTAGCTTTAATAACCTACCATAACATCAAGTGAGCTACAAAAGCACACTTAAAAATTCGGGGAAGGAAAGTAAACGTACAATCGTTTAAATCCGTTAAAATAACTTTAATTGATATTAGTCTAAATATAAAAAAAATTACGATAATTTTTACAATACTGAATAGGGTTCAAAGAGAAGGACATCCATCTTTTGAAAGTAGTAAAAGAGAAGAAAATCATTTAGTACATAAAAGTAGTGTCTCTAAAAGAGTTTAACAGACAGAAGCTTCGAGATTAAATTCCGAGATTTCTTAATCTCCGGTTCAATTTCCAAGCCTTTTAAACGACCGTGGTCCTTTCTTAACGTACAGCACCGAGCCGTTACAGTGGGTTAAACTGGATTAAGTGTAACCACATGAAAATACTTGGTAAGCGCTTTGGCATTGCGCAATGCGGGGGTGTATTTACCCAGTGTACAATGCACTTTGCGAAATTTAAGTTTATATTATTGTAAAATACTTTACTGTGACGATAACTTGATAATTCGACAGTAAGTACAAATATTCAATGACGTCACATTTACTTCGGCATACAGTGTTAGTTTGATATTAATTTTTTTTTCATTTATTAATATCCCACAATTGTTTTGTTTGTTATTTAACGATACATTAACATTTATAATTTATGTAATAATAAGCAATTAAGTAGAATTATAAATAGCAGTATATCTGAATATATAACTAGAGGTTCACCATTAATCATTCATATAGGTACGTTCTACTCGTTCGTTCATTGTAATTTGTTTGTTTATTAATTTCTATGATTTTTAGGTTAATCACTATACAATTACAATAATATTGTACTAATTTAATGTTTACTTTATTAAATAGTTATTATTAACTAAAACAGACAACAAAATACTTCCCTCCGCGATTATAAGAGAAACCAAACACTATTAGACATTTGTATCCTTTGTATTCAAGGATTGACGCGTTCGAAATGTGGTGCTGGCGCAGAATGCTGAGGATATCCTGGACGGAACGTCGCTCAAACGAGTCAATCCTCAAACAGTTGAACATAACAACACGACTCTCAACAATCTGTAGGCAGAGAGTCCTCAAATTCTTCGGACACATGGTCAGGCGAGATCCAGACAGTCTGGAAAGACTGATTATTACTGGTTGTGTGGAAGGATAGAGAGCGAGAGGGCGGTATCCTACAAGATGGACACGCACAACTCAGGACGCTACGGGAGCTACCCTACAATCATCCATCCAAATGGCACAAGACAGAAATGTCTGGAAAGGAATGGTGACCAGGGCAACGCACCATAGTCACGTCCTTCAGTCATGAGGTTACGACAAAGAAGAAGATCCTTTGTATACCAGAGTTTATAAAGTTGCAAGTTGTTTTTTTTATAATAAAGCAACATGATGAGGTGGAAGTTCACGTAAGTACAAGTGATAAGTTTAACAAATAAGAATGTAGCATTGGTTAAGATAACAGAAGTTTAAAGTGTTTTTCGCCCTGTTATATGATATGTGATTTTAAAAGAAACCGAGGTATGGAAAAGTTTGGATATAAGCATTTCCTGTTTCCTGTTATATATATTTTTTTTAACGTAAACGTACATAAATGGTAGAATCAAAATTTAGAGATGTGAGGATATTGAAGTTTATGCGAAGTGTAACAGCTGCGGCCGTCATCGTACGTTGTTATTATATACTGTGGCGTATGCTGTAAACGTCAGACATAGCGAAGTTCTTTTATATGAGTTCATGTTAAATTATTCACCTAATTTTTTTTTTCCACACCATTATATAGTACAGTACCTTTCTGAATTTAATATAAACTCGAGCTGTAACATACAATTATCGAACTTAATGTTTATTAATATTTATTAGATAATACACAGAATGATGCGTTCGGAATGGTTGTACGGATTTTAGTACTTCTACTTGAAGGCAGATCATTTTTCCGAACACCCCATCCCTACTTTTTAATTAAAAAAATATCTAGTTATGGGGATTCTATAAGCTGTAATAGCGTAGCGTTACATAGCCATAGTTACCATCTAAACGAGAATCTCGTGACTTGTCCAAATATTGAAGTCGACCACCGAGTTAGGTTTCAATGATAAAAAACCCTAAGCATTACCTAGTAGATACCGGAAGAAATAGTTTGTTTAAGAGTGAAACGAAATTAAATACCATCATTTGAAAAGAGCAACTGAAGACTGAGATAGTTTTCTCATTCGATCTCGTAAACTTCAGTTTGAAAAAGATCTCATGATGATAGTGAAACCAGACTTTTTCCCAAAAAGCAAGTTATGTATGCAAAGATCCCTTGCCCATGATCCCCAAAAAATGTTTTATTATGTTGTGTTATTATCCTTCGGAGAGGCTGTAGAAACGGAATAGGGGAAGGTTCACGTGACTTGTGTGTGGTTACTTATCTCTCATAGCCGTACTTCCTCATAAGAAAGTAAAGATCTTCAGTAAAAAAGATGCACTATATTTAAATTTAATTACCTCCGCGCTTTGAAGGGTAAGTTAAATAACTTACTTCATTGTTGTCCTAGGAATAGTAATTTATGCAGGAAGCTTTCTGGATATCAAGAAGCCAACATTAGGACTTGCGAAATTTATTATATAATTAGGAGAGCACTTTCCTATAGTTTTACATAGCACCGATGATTCAGCAGATGCGCCCTGGCCATCCGCCAACTTTACTGCAGAAGATTTATTGAATTAAAGAATAACCTTAAAAACTATTATACTTGTTTTCGCATTATATAGTAGAAGATATCGATAAAATTTAATTATATGTTTACTAAATATAAATTTTTGAAGTTTTTTAAGACCTATGACGTGATCATCAATGGAGATTGTATTTAATCAAACGAAGATTCGACGTCTTCCGGTTTTTTTTGCGGCGCCGACCGCATTGTGCACCCTCATCACAGAATCGGTAATCCTCCCCATTTGCTTCCTTTGGTATGCAGCGTCCTCCTCTTAGCTTTGAGCAGGGGTTTATGTCCAATTAATTGGCCTTTGGTTGCTGATGCTGTTGACGATCTCTACAGAAAGAAATGAAAAATTTTGAAAATTTGTTTTTGTCTTACATTGTGATTCTTAAATATAATTTCGCTTAAAGTTCTATAATTATGTTTTCATTAACAAATTGCTGAAGCTGTGGTGAGACAACCACATCGCAAGACAGTAAATATTGAAATACGGGTCCATCATGAAAACGTAGCCCAGTGTTTTCTTGTTTAATTACAAAACGAAAATTGAGTAAATAACTTTAAAGTAAGCTCAACTATTCGAGGAGTATTTCAGTTGATTTAAGTTCTTTGAAATTGAAATTAATAGACGCGATCCTGCCTGATTAAATAAGAGCAAAATAAATAAGAAATATTATACGTCACTGTGGAGTGGCAGCAGATGGCGAATTTACATTTTTTTTTCGCATAATTAATGAGAAAAATAAAATTGAAACATCGCGACTCGTTTTTTATCTCTCTGTGGTACGAGGAGGGATCAAAAAGTAGTAAGAATGATATGTATACTCCTTGGTAAGAAAAAAATAAATACTGGCATAGCTCGGATACATATTTGTAATATTCTCATCGATTCTCTTTTGTTTCTTTCTGAATGCAGTCATCTGTTTGCTTCGTGTCGGAACGTATTCTCGAAAATGGAGAAAAACGAAGTGCGAGCCGTTATTAAATATCTCTGTTTGAAAAAGTTAACGACGCAAGAGATTCATTGCGATTTGGAGGCAACATTAGGAGAGTCTGCTCCGCCGTATTCCACTGTCGCAAGGTCGACTTCTCAATTTCGTGTAGGGAGACCGAGCACGGAAGACGAACATCGTTGCGGCCGTCCATCGACGTCCGACATCCAAGAAAATGTTGCGAAAGTTGAGAAAATTGTATTGAGTGATCGAAGAGTTACCATCCGATACTTAATTCAAGAATCGGGCATTTCGTATGGAAGTATTCAATCCATATTGAAACAACTTTTGAATATGAGAAGTCTCCGCAAGATGGATGCCGAGAATGTTAACTGATACTCGGAAACAAAATCGACTTGACATTTCGAAGATATTGTTAGACAAGTTTCAAGAAGATTATGAAAACTTTTTGTCTCGTTTCGTAACAATAGACTAAACATGGGTCCATCATTTTGATGATCTCCATGATAGATGATCTCCAGCAATGGAGACCTACCACCAGAAAGATTACCATTTGCTCTTCCAATATATAATTGTTCCATCTCTTTATAATGCATATAAAAATAAACTGTCCATCGTGAATCCTCATCTGGTAACACTGGTAAAATAAAGTGGATATATAGTATTCATATTAAAATCACTGCCCAGTACAGCACAGTGGTTAAGAACTCGCTTTCATACCCGGTGGACCTGGTTTCTTTTCCAGGACCAAAAGTACACGAGTGTGGTTGATGGTACCATTCCCATGTTGTTAACCTACCGCCATTACAACATAGTTGTCTTTCGACCAGCAGTATATGAGAGTCGGAGTATTCTGGGCTTCTTCATCAGCAACGGCGTCGTTTTCGCTTAACGCGAAACTGTAATCAAGGGACAGCTGATTACAAAAAAATATATATATAAATAACGAAATATTTATATAATTACAAAAATTCCATACACTTGCTCTTTTTATGATTCTCGTTGGACTGCTTCCAGAGAAAGGTGTTCTTAAAAATTACAGCATCAACTGTTATATATTGAATACAAGAGGGCAGAATTATTTATTGGTTTATTTAATGTATGGTCCGCCGCAGGGTTCAGAGCATGCGGCTTTCGCGACACGGGTCCTTCATCCTGTTCCCTCGTGAGCTAAAAGTAAATTTGTTCTCCGGCCTCGTATCATGTTAATTCCGCGACGGGTTTGACACATCCCATTAGAATATCAGAGTGGAATAGAAACCAAATGTTACAATGATACATATAATAGAATACGTGTAAAGATGCTGTTACTTAAGTAAAACACTTTTAAATAATCATCTACACAACAGCAAGTAGATAAATCAATCAAATAATTTCTTAAGTTCAGAACTTTGTCTGAATTAGGTCATTAAATTTGAATACTATAAAACTATTAAATACTATGTGAATGTATATAATAGCTTTATGGTATAACTGTTTCTAATATTCGGTATTGTTTCTTTAATATCTGTTGTATTTACTTAAGTATTTAATTTTTTTAAAAGTGTAAACAAGAAAAGAAATTCGTAGGTGACATGTGTGAGTGCCAAGTAACTGAAGATGATGTCGAAACAGAGTGAAGTAGAGAAGAAAAACAAAGAAAGCAGACTCCACCACCATATGGGATATTGAGTAGGAAGAGAGAAGTTGCTTATAAAAAACTAATGATTTGGTGAATGTGTTACTAACAGTTCCATCTTGTTTTTTTATTCATAGATGTATCTAAATAGCTGTTCCTCGACCACTTTGCTGACCGTAACTACCCTGCTGCTCTCTTTGGGGGAAGGAATATTGTAAAAATCGTTTTTAGGTGATCTCTAAATGGCAGAAGCAATATCCATACCAAATTTTAAGTGTTTACGTCTTATAGTTTTGGAGATTTTGTGGTGGTAAAGTCAACGAGTCTTTGGATACCTCCTATATAGGCAAAAATAAAAAAATATTTAATTTCAATTTCTTTTAAAGAAGAGGCATGGCTAAACCATGCCTTTGCCTTATAACATAAGTTGTTTCAATAATACAATATATATATGGCGTCCTTATCGGCCTCCCTCTCTTCGAAGTCTCGCGGTGCGAGGGGAACACGGCCAGCTCCAGAAGACGACACAGTTCGTAAGCATTGATTGACCACCAGTCATGCAGTGGACTAGTGGAGAGGTTCCATCGATAGCTCAATACTGCAGTTACTTGCCATGATAATGACAATTAGGACGAATGCCTACCAAATCAGAGACAAACCTACTCATCAAGCATTGTTCAGTTTCTATTAAGCGGCTTAATATTTTGCTAAATAGATCTAGGCTTTATTTTTTTTTTAAAACGATGTGTTCAAAGTTAGTACGTAAACTCCGACCACTTTTGGCTAAGGAATATTTTTGTGTTTGTATATCGTTGTGTGCGGTTGGACTCTCCGGAGTGTTGCGCCTGATTAATCGTAACCACATGAAATTGGAAACTTCTCGCGTTGGCACACAGCACTGCTGCGGCGTGCACACACGAAACCATAAACAACGAGATTTAAAGTCACACTCGAATTTAAAAGATCGAGCCCACATGGTATTTAATGAATAGTATTAAATATTTCACAGAGGAAGATAAACTATCGCTGTTATAATAATTCATCGCAACATTCAGCAATATTGGCAGGGCCTATGACTATTAGGTGATAGGAAAAGGAGAGATCTGATAATTAAGCCGGCGTGAAAATAAAAAAAGGAGATACACTTCCCTAAGACAAGTCGTTTTGTGTTGAGAAAAGAGTTATTTGGCTCTGCTATATAAACGTGAACAGTGTATTGTAACCTGTTCTTTATCTCGAGAATCCACATCTGTGCACAAAAAATAATAAGTAAAAACGTACAATCTTTTCTCTCGTCATCATGAGATGTTTTCTTTAAACTGAAGATTCGCGGTAAGATTGAGAAAACTAATAAGTTCTCCGGCTCTTTTTAAGGGATGATCCCACAGTTTTGTCTCGTTGTGTAATGCAATGTGTAAACATATTATCATTAATATCCTATGACCCCCAGATACGACGAAGGACGCCCTTCGACGAACACCGAACGAAATGGAGGATCACTGTGGAAGACCACAGTGATCCTCCATTTCGTTTGATGTTGATCTTCACCCTTTATCTCATTCCATACCATACCGATCTTTTTCACTTTGTTTTCTACTGTGCGGCGCCACGTCTGTAAACAAAATAATTAATAACCAATTATCATCGATGAAAGTTTTATTAGGCTGAACATCCATCTAAAGTGACCACTCTGTCTTAAAAAATCTATTAAATACTGAAGTTTAATGTTTGCTTTATAGTACTTTGACCTTGAAAATATCGCTACGTACATAAAGCTTATTTGTTTACATAAAAACCTTGAAAATATCCTCATGGCATTCTTATCTTAATGTACGTCTGTCCATTATCTTAAAATATATACATTTCGCATTCATAAGATAAGCCTAATGAAGCTGTTTAAATGTAAAACGGCAATGATTTTAAAGTCGTGTGCAAATGAAAAAGCATCTCACGTGTAGCTTTTTGTTTAAAGCTTTCAATGTTACGCTTGCAGCTATGTACCTGTGAATACTTTTTCCTTACTACACGATTTTTTAAAATAAAACTAGTTTAAAGTTTTGCTTTTAATCTCTTAATTAAAAAGAAAATAATTATCTAGCACTACAATATATTAATATGGTTAGAATATATATAATTTTAACATTACAAGCATTATTACGTTATGACTTAAACGCACTGTAATATCAAAACATATAAAGTATTTATTAACAAATAACAAAACATGGACATTTACAAATGAATTGTACAGCTATTATACTATCTTATTTTTGCTAAAAAAAATTAAATATACTAACAATAAAAAAAAAGCCAAAGGTCGTCCCTGTTCGTCAGAGGAATTCGGGTATATCAAATATAGTATATATTTGATATACCCATATAATAGTTATGACATAAATTTTACTCTATACCTCCCAAAACTTTCCAAGGAAACAAATTTGTCGAAACCAGTTAAATTTCAACCTCTCGTTTGACAAGTTAATACCTTCGTTATAAATTGTATGAACTGTCCAAACATTCGCTAGTGTTTGAGTGATATATCACCAAGCATTGTGTGACACTGAACAGTAGAAACTAGTCTTCTGCTCGTGGTTCTCGGCTAAATATTTATGATAGCTGGAAGGTTATCCTGAACGCAGTTTCGAATAATATCAATCATTGGAGAACTATGTACCAGACAGCGTCACTCATGCATCGTTCAGTGCGATATTCTCAAAATCATCAGACACGTCAAATCTTGAAAAGACATCTGTGGAGAGACTTATGATAAAAGGAAAGATTGAAGATATAAAAGATCGCGACAAAACAACAAAATTGGTTTGTTTTTTGACGATCTTGACCATTCCGCCAAGAGTGTAATGACAAAGAAAGAGAGAAGATTTAGTAGGATTTGTATTGATTTAAACCCCGTCTGGGGTCATTTTCAGTGCATTCCTAGGTGCACCGGAAGGTCTTACTGAACATATCGTTGTCAGCCTTCAATACGCCTAAGTACTCTCGCTATACTGCTACACACACGAAACCTTCCCGTATTAGTAGTACACCTTTTTCCGCTTAGTTGGCACTGAGTACCTCCAAACCCTGCGAAACTGAAGATCCTTTTACTCACTTTTTACGGTAACCAGATAATACGTTAGTTATATCTGTAACAGCCCGAGACTACAATAGAAGATCTTAGTAAATAATAATAAACTTGTGTTAATGTCCATTTCTCCTTAGCAGACACTTAACTGTAAACCAACTTAAATAATTATCGCTGATCTGAAATTTTGTATTTGAACTTAAGTTATTTGCACTGAATTATAATGATGACTTAGTTTTTTTGCGACATCAAATTGCGCTCTCAACATTATAATGTAACAAATATATGAGCCATACAGCATCATATTGTGCTGGTCCTCTTAAAACTCGGAATGCTAAATAATTTCACTAGTTAGGGCGTATAATCCAAAGCACGGTAATCTTTTAACACTGATAATTGGGGTTAGAAATGAACGCAGTGGTGCAACAGCAGTGGTCTTCGACAAGAAATGTTCATCATTAAATTCGATAGTTTAGAAAGTCAATATAAAATATTTACATCTATAAACTAGCTGATCTCCGCCCACTTTACTGGCCGCAATATAGAAGTAGACATCAAATTTAGATTTGAAATTTGACTGCAGTATTCCTTGAGAACAACCGCAAGCTTCAGTTCCGACGGTTGGTATTAATATCTCCGCAACTCCTGTTGAGGAAAGAGTTTTGTAAAATCCATTCTATGATCTGCTGATCAATACTCGGCAAAGGGAATATTCCTACCAAATTTCATAGTCTTTAGGTTTTATAGTTCAGAGATATCATGATGAATTCTAGTTCAAGTCAATCTTGGCATCCGACACAAGAGAGCGCCAGCATTGTCTGTTTTCTACTGGCTCTTGCCAGTCTACTGCTTGAAGCTTGCGTAGGTGGTGCTCTACGGCATCTCAACGATATGTGGGCCGGCCGAATGGTTGGCGCCCAACTGGGATCCCGCGAAACGCTTTTTTGACTCTACGATCGTCTCCGATCTTTAGCAAGTGGCCCATCCAGCGAAGTCTGTGGGCTTTGGCTTTTCCTATGATGTTCGATTCGTCCACCAGCCTCTCAATTTCGATATTGCGTCAGGCTCGCCACCTACCGTCCTCTCCCTGTGTCGGGCCAAAGATCTTACGCATGATTTTGCTCTCGGTAACCAGGAGCGGTTCCTCTTCTATAAGCGTTAATGATGAGTCTATACAGGTGGAAATCTCATATATATATATATATACATATATATAAGTAAATAATCGGAAGGAGGCGTGTAGGGGAACCCACGCAACAACTCACGAGACCCAAGCTAACCTCACCTACGCGTGATACACCCTGCTAATCAACAATCGAGGCTTTGGCTTTCAGCAACCCTCATTACTTCAGCAAAGTGGGAAATGGCCCAAATCCCTTACAAAAAATGGCACCTAATATCTACCAAACACAGGACCGATCTATGAGATCTTTAGCGGACGGCCTGTGTCCAGCAGTGGATGTTGTATGGGCCGATGATTATGATGATGAATCGAAAGAATGCATACCCTTAGTTGAAAATACAATAGAGCTTAATTTAAAAACAATGTTACAAAAATAATTTTATTCGTAGCAAAGAAATCTCTTAGTCATAGTTAAATTTCACAGCTTATTGAATTTCGACATTCGTGTAAGCGTAAAATTAAGGTCGGGAGAGCGGAAAACGCTAACAAAAGAAGGATTCCTTTCAGAATGATTCTTGTTTTGGGAATAGTAAATATTGATTTCTCCTACTAATTATAACTAATTTTAATTACCAATGAAACTGAATACTGACAGGATAAACTCCGATAAGAAAGGTTTATGTTATTTAATACTTGACCTATATAAAAAATCTCTGTGATTGTAAGTAAATTCGCGAACATCGTTATTATCAATGATCTTTTCCACCCTTTATATACCTTGGTAATTTCAAAGATTCTACCTCTGTGGATTAACGGTGAAAGCTTGATCAGGTGATTGAAATCTAATAGATTTTTTATCTACTCTCTTCCTTATTGTAATGATATTCCACGAATTAGGAAAAGCGTTTCGCTACTTCCGTCACATGCGATTTGATCGTAAGGGATGAAAAAATCTGCCTGCGTCAGTGCGGCGTCAGGTATAACGTGGGCTACTTTATGACAATAATAAATAGGATTTTTCTAGACCGATCACAGTGGAGAGAGACTGTTCTCTCATGACACCAGACCTACGGCTGATAACAATTTTCAGACATGAAAGAACCCTAGGCAGAGACCAGTGCGCTTTACTACCTAAACTACATCTCCACATTTTATTCAATCAGGTTCTAAATATAAAAAGGTTAATAGAGAACGAAACGAATGGTAGCAAAATTTTCCTCGTTGCTGGACTTTACAGAAGATGCATCATAACTTCCCAACCGACATCTATTCATTTCTTTCATATCATCAAAGGAAGCTACGCTCTGTTATGAGACATAACTTCCATTCTCCAATCCTGATCGTTTTATCGGAATGATCGATCATAGAACAGAATCGAGGATCCCACCAACACATAACATAGTTGCTGACAATCCATAAATTCGATAGCGGAAGATCACCAACTTTCGGAAGTCGTAAACTATAATAAAGAATAGAGTCGTGAGCCATAAATTATGAGCTACCCCGTAACACCATCATATTGTAATAATTAATTTACAACAGTAGCAGCGTCCTCGCCCGTGACACTAATTACTAAATTTGAATAGTTAATTTAGCTCGTCTGCGATAATTTAGCACAATGAGGTAACTGAAACATTACATGAATCTAATTACGAATAAATCTGTTACAACTGTATGAATATATTCATATTACATCGTTTCAAAATTTACGTAAGAAAAAAATTTTTTTAAGTAAATTTTGCAGGTTTCATATTTTCTAAAAGATCTCCTTATTATAATAAAATATTTAGTGCGTCGAGTGAACAACTATACTACTTACTAGTGGTAGGTCTATATGGAGAGAAACGGTTTAGGTAGATAACACCGCAGCCTCTATTTCTGTTGCTTAATATTAGTGTGCAAAAATTACTGTTCCAGTTTCAAGGGCTCTGTAGTTAGTGAAATGACTGGGGTAACGGCATTTAACATCATATATCTCAAGGCGACGAGCGCAACGCAAAGCAGTATATATTAGCTTTACTAACCCCACGTTGTTATAGTCAGGCGTATCACTTATCATCAGGTGGTCATCCCGCTTGTCTCATCGCTTATAAATATAAGCACTAGATATTTCTTTATATTATTTTTTAGGAAGTACATAAAAGGGTTTAAAATATTTTTTTTGTTTTATGAATATTTTTTATATGGATAGGTATTAAATGTGTAAATGAATTTTATGTTAATTATTGGTTTTCATATTTAAAAAATTCAAAGGTCGAGGGGTCCGCGAACATGCGGTCGACTGCACTTGCTTCCGTGTCATGAATATTACATTCGTTTTTAACATATGATTAAAGAGCAAATGCGAGTTAATAATTTATTCAATGCGCGTGGATTTGTGTGTCAAACCTTATCACGATGAGGAATAGGTGTAAAATATAAAAATTGAATAAATATCACGAAGGTTTCTTTTATATTTCATAAGATGGAAGGAGCAGCTGAAGACGGGAACAGTCTGATCACCAATTCTTTTTTATACAATAAAACAACGAGAGGAGCGCGATAATCTTCATATGGTATTTGATACCCCTGTCCATAATAACGTGATCCTAGTTAGGGTGACATACACAGTACAATATTGTGCTGGTAGCGTTAATGTTAAGTCTCGCTATTTCAGTAATTTCACTGGCTACAACACCCTTCAAACCAGAACACAGTAATATTTGCGCACTATTGTTTGTTGGCAGAAATAAAAGCTACAGTAGTACTTGTCTAAGTCTGACTGTCTAGTCACCGTTAACAGAGACCCTGTTTAATGAATCTCATGACGATGATATTTTATGATTATCATTAAAGCCTATAATGGATGTTATCGTTACACCAAGTAAGAAAAAGTTACTACTGTTTTACTAGAAATGTTTCCTAAAGAAAATTGTAACTCTTCACACCAAAGGATATTATGATATATTTTATAAAGGTAGATATATAGAGAAATAGAGCTATGCAAATTATCCGGTTTATCAAAGATGCTTTATATCCAAGTTCATCCAGTTGAAATTGAAAACAAGTGTAAGGATGTAGAATTTTTATGCAATATCCTTACATTTACTTCTTGATGAAATTAATTAAATAATTCTTTGCATCATTTTCACAATTTTTGTCTCTGTAGTCGCTTCCTTATTGAACCAACTATCATGATCACGTAGACTAAGTTCACTTTTTTGCATTTTTTGCCCTGTGATTAAAGTAACTTGGAAATTAGAAATAAGCACAGTAACAAGGTCATAATGTATGTTAGTTTTACAATAACAAGAGATTCTTAACTGTTTTATAGTAACGGTGATCAGAGAGTAGCATGAATATCATTATGATGTTACACGTCTTATAGAGAAGGTGATTATTGTTTTGATAAATTATCTATAGGTACCTGTAAAATTCTTTGAATTGTCACAAAATAAAGTATATCCTATCTTAGAAGTATACGTTAAAATGATGACGAATTTAGATATATCAATAACATAATATTTAATATAACGATACTTTCCGAATATATATTATATTAAATGAACAGGAAAACTTGACGATTTGATTCGAGATATCTTTCAAAGACTTCGATTTATCAAAAGGTAATAATGTAATAATAACATAAATGAGGTCGAGAAATTATATTAACATCATATTCATATTCGTACGTACATCATACGCGCATCAGCTTGCTATCACCTGATACTAAGTGTCTCTATAAAGTGAAGTTATTTGGTATGTTCGTTCAGCACCTCGTCGTTTTAAAACTCAGTATTATAAATATCGTTTTAGCTTTATTGAGCACATTGCCTTTAATAATGACAGTATGTGCTACGGCGACACTACGAGGAGACGTGCTACGTTCCGTAGCAACTTCTTGCTACGTACATATTCGTAGAGTTACGTTTGTTACGAGATATCACGTTGCCGCAAAAATTATGCAACTTTAATATCTACTCCTCACTTCCTAGTTAAGAAAGCAGTAACTTAATATAGCAGAGGGAGATTACTATTATGTGAGATGATTATTACGATTTCTATACCACTTATTCTGCACAATTAACTCATAGATATGATCAAGCTATGAAATAAATATTAGATTTTTTTTTATACTATACAGTAATTGTGAATTATATGTATATTTCTTTAAAAATAATTTTTGAATTTTACTTCATTCGTATCCTTACGTTCTGAAAGGTTGAGTGGAATTTAAGTAGCCTTCTTTCGTTCCTTCACTGCAAGTATATTTGGCACAAATTTTACGAGGTGGGAGGAGTTAGAGCCTTTTAGGATTTCAAAATATAAAACGGGCTTCGTCTCCAGCATGTGTTTGTATCGAGGTCTATGATCAAGAGTTTAATTAAAAATATCCTATTTTCAGTAAAATTACACCTAATCATATAGTTGACAAGAGACAAACGTTCCTTACCTATTGAAATATAACATTTGTGTAATTATTTGTATTTAATAAAACGATATTAAAATTATTATGCTATAATGATATATGCGTAAGTACAAGATTATTGATTATTAATGCTACATTTTTAAGTTACATTTTTGCTTTAATGATACACTAGAAACAGTAAATACTGAGAGAGATTTTGCTGTTTAAGAAATAGCAGCTCATATAAATTTCTCACCAAAAATAAACTACGAAGGGAAACTGTATACCGAAATCTTACTCCATTACGTTGTAGTTTACTACAGTGCCTTAATTAAGATAATCTTTTTAAATCTTGTTAACTAGTTAAGTTTTGTTGTAAAATTAAAAGTATCTCATGTTACTAACGTTCAAGTTTAAAATATATGGCTGTGAGAAAGATATTTGTTAGAAGCAACTCTTTAATATAATAATATTGTTATAATATCTATCTACCCGTCTATCTTCTTATTTAATGTTTAGTACTTGTTGTTCTCAACTTAGCGATAAATGTCTTGATAGGAAATAAAGTTCCTTAAACCGAATATTAAGTTGATTTTGAACTCTTGACCTTTCCTTGTGATATATATGTAATGAGATAATATTATTTCCGTTGTAAAATATGTTCATGCTGGAATGTAGGAAATACTTTCTATTTAGAATTTCCATAGTAGTACTTGCCTTGTCACAGTTGACCAGCTATGGAGTCGTAGTATGATCATGCTCTGAAAAACGAGAGGAAATGAAGTGTTCTATGTATATCTCAAAACGCCGTTAAACTTTAACCTATACAGGAATAATGTCTAGAAATGAAGGAGAGGGACTTGTTCAGTGTTATTTTGCTATTATGTGAAGAATCGAAGATTAACACCGTTTGGAACGTCTCTTGGAGATGCGTTCGACTGTCTTACAGCTTCCGTCACTACTTTTTATAATCTCTGTATACGACACAACCCCAAATTTTAACCCCACCGCCTAGATGATTAACGATCTACCACTATTTTATAGAAACGGTTGTCGTTAGCAGTATTTTAGAACCAGTACAACATGGGGACAATCAAAAACAGAACCTGCCACTTCCCTAAAGGTCGGCAACATAGCCGCGAGGTCTCAGGACGTCAGTGATCACTTTCCATTACATGAACTGTTTGCTCATTTGTCCACTTTACTTATACAAAAATACAGACAGGTGTTGAGCTGTAAAGGCCTTTTTTCAAATACACTTCTATTTAAAAATCAACTGTTAACTCCTTAGAATATTATATATCTAACAATATCTATTCACTTGTATAAAGTTTAAGTAAAAAACGATTAAATTTTTTTATAAACTCTCATCGTTACATTTTCATGCTTAAATGATTCTAATTTAACGCCTTTGTGAGTGAATAAATTCAAATTGCTTTTAATTTTGCCGAAACGTCGAAAGGGAGAAAAAGTTTCAGCAATTAAAGAACCAAAGATTTGGAATTAATTGACAGAAAAACAGTTGTACAACCCCATTGATATAATAAATTATCTTTTATGATTCGAAATAACATATTCGCTACATGTGGAGCTAAATATCTAGATTTTAATATATATACTGAATTTTATATATATACACTACGCAGACTACAAGTAACAATCAGTCTCCAGCAAACAGGTAGACCTTACTGATAACTTGAAATATGTTTAAATTATTAATATATTCTAAATTATTAATATAGTCTAAACTATTAGTCATAAAATGCCTACTAATGGACTATACTATCTTAAAAATCACAGTGGTGACAAGCTAAATACCTTCAATGTCATCGTGACCTTCACAAAGACCTCACATACCTCGTGGTCTACTAACATTTATTTTTTTGTTTACCTTTAGGGGGTTCTTTTGGGGTGCTTTGGCAACTGTCTATTAAATATTGACTTCTTTTAATATGTCATGTATTTTTTTAGTATAAGTAGGAAGCTTGATAACAAATTAAAAGAATAGGTATGTGGGTAATCTGAAATATTAGAAAAAATGCAATCTGGTTACTGCAAGTTTTTATTTAATTATTTTCAATAAATATGGAGCATGACGGAAATGATATCGACAGTTCCAGGTGTCTATGAAGGCATCGCGCGTCTACAAAGAAGCAGTCTGTTGGTAACTTTTAATCAAGGTATTATTTAAAAAGTTCAATGATCATTTTGGTACTAAGCAGTATACAACTGTCTCCAGGTTTCAATTCTTTACGAGGTGTCAAGATTCCGATGAATCCGACTGCTTGGAACAGAGGATGTAGGTAAAAATTTATAAAGCTACTGAGATTTCTAACGAAAAAAAAATCACGTAGAAGGTAGACAAAGAAGTTTGTCCAAGTGAAGTGCAGCAATAAGTGTAGCGGTGGAAGCAGCGAGCTGTGCGGTAGCAGCTCCCGGGCGCTTAACGGAAGTACTATAGACAATTCCAGGTTTTGTTTGTTAAAGTATCGAGCTACTTTTTTAAACTTATAATAATGTTATTATTAAGTTATTTGTTTTGGCCGCTTTCTGTGCCACACCTAGACATTAATCCAGAAAAATATTTCTTCCATCCTTATCCTATATCTACAAGCATTATATCTATCACCGGATAAGAAAGATAATGTCTCATTCGTATATAATTATAATATAGTAGTCCTTAGGAAAAAACCATAAATATTTTTCCATAATATATTTTCGTTGTGTATTCTTTTACATAAAACATTACAGAACTGAAAGCTTTCTTTATCCGGTACAGTACAATGTAAAACATCGGTGGTTTACGTAAACAATATAAACGGTAAACAGACACAAAAACATGAATTGTTCGCATTGATTTACGTCTTTCCTTCAACTTTACCGCGGTAAATAAAAATAATGCAGGTAAACTTTACGGGTTTTCAGATCATGACATAAATCGGAAAAGCGTAAACTAAAGCTCAGACGAGCGCGACTTTATAACAAAGGAGAATTTCCTTCAGATTCAGTCTTCCGTTACAGCGATAATTTTCTATTTAGCGTTAAAAGAGCACTCGCACTAAATTTTTTTTTTGAACAGACACCCTTATCGCACAAAAAAGGCTAAAGTGTTTATTGTTTCAGAAAAAAATTTTGTAAATTTTCGAACCTACCTACATTACATTGAAACTTATGTTAACTATTGACATATAAATATTAAATGAAACTTTAAACTAAACAACCCCTCTATCAAATTGTATACTTATCATATAAGGAGTTATCAAAACGAACCACTTCTATCGATTATCGATTATGTAGTTAAAAATACTAGTCTTCTTACTAGTAATAATTAAATATTAACTAAAATCTGAAGAGTTTAATAATTAATGTATATTAGGTAATGTATCTTTCATCAGTTCGTTATAAACATTAAAAAAGTGTTTTCATCCATAATAATAAGGACGAAATATAAATTCATAAATCCTTCACTTATATATATTTTAATGTACCTTTTACTAAAAAGGTTATTCTATTAAAAAGTTAAAAAAAAAACTTAGAATAGTAAATCTTTACGGTTAGTTGATTTATTTTGTTACTTCCAAGCCGGAAGAGAAGTTGTATGAGTGGTCGTCACTCCTTTTTATGATCAACGCGACATTAACTTAAGGAAGGAAATACCACCAGTATTCGTAAACGTTTAAAATACTTTAACATAGAATAGCTTAATATTATTCTATGCATGATGAAGCAATCATGTTAGCAGCTGTTACCCGCAAATTGTTTTGAAGTTTCGAGCGTGTTTCTCTACTATAGATAATGCTTTAAAATGTATACGAGTTTAAGTTAGCGCTGCCGAAGAATTTTGCTTTATTTTCGTTTGTTTAAATTTTCAAATATAAAGTTATATGTAGATGTGGAAAATGTTATATACTTAGTACTAATAAAAATATAAAACTTAAGCTTGTGAGAAATTTTATAAAATTCATCAGCACAATCAAATTATTGACAGCATACACACTGATGGTAGGTCTCTGCTGTCGGAGACTGTCTAGGTAAGTACCACCATTTCTGCTGTCAAACAGTAGTGTGTAAACGTTACTGTGTTCCGGTTTGAAGGGTGCTGTGGCTAGTGTAATTACTGGGGTAACGAGACTCAATATCTTGTCTCAGGCGACGAGCGCAATGTGGTGCAGTGTATACTATTTTAACAAGCGCTACGTTATTATGGGCATGCGTATCACTTACCATCAGATGAAAATATCGCTCGTTTAACGAAAGCAACGGCTTAACGGAATCAAACGAAAACTGTGGTAACAATAGAGAATATATCTTTCACCCTTCTGAATATTAACAATTGGTGGACTACACTTACATTTCACAATAAAAACATGAGCCTAAAAAAGATTATCAATACATAAAGGTTTAATAATTTACTATACGAACAAGATAATAGTATACAACAAATATTTACTGCTCTTTGCGATTTAGGATAAATACATAAATATTTAAATAAATAATTTATTAGAGAATGAGATGAATACATTATGGAGATAGTAAACGTAGAGAGAAAGAGAAAAAGGCATTGATCGACAATTATTTTATCAATTGAATTATGAAAGAAGGAAACGGAAACAACAAGAGTAAATTAATGTAATATAGATTTAAGTATCTGTCTTAATCTCTCTATTTCGTATACTTGTGTAGTATATAGCATGGAGCCTATTCTACATGCATGAAGAATGCGTGAGGAAGGCGACTGACTATAGTACAAAGAGAAGATGAACGATTGGCAAATTATAAGAAACACGTTTCATCTCTTTCTTTCATGGCGTAATTTCCTTTAAATACATTTGTATTTGTTTCTTTTATCGTTTCATTAAAATCAAATTTTTGCCGTCCAAAAATAAGTATCTCATATAAAATATAGTTGAAACATTATACAGACAATATATATTTACATTTTGTTATATAGATAAATATAGTAATGCATACACTTATTCAGGCAGCGATGAATGGTTTAAATTAAAATACCATTTATTGAATGACTTCCGGGTGAACACGGGGAGGCGACGGGAAGGGACAAGCGGCCGCATTCAAACGAAGAACAAAGGAATGTTTGTAGAAATGGCGGAACTAACTTACCATATCATTGTCGTTGAAATATATAACCCCTTTTTGTTGGAACCTAACGCCCTTTACTAAGTCAACATCGCAAAACTAAAAATAAAATATTTTAGTGTGATGGACTTTCATGAAAAAAAAAAACTAATATTAATGGACGTAGTTAGCGGGGGTAGGTGGTTCAAATAATATTGATAAACCTTTTTAAGTCTTTACTAGTGGTAGGTCTCCGTTGCTGAGCCCTATACTCTCGGGCCAGTAAGAATAGGACGGAAGTAAACCCTACTTGTCGTGGAAGGCGACTAAAAGGGTCTATGAGTTTCATCGACCTTGAAGGTGACACCAGCATGACTGATAGTAAAGAATACTCCTGCCCATAACAATGTGGCGCTAGATAAGAAGATTGATGAAATGAGACTCGTTGCTTTGATACATTAGATGTTAGGTCCTGTTACCCCAGTAATTTCACTAGCTACAGCGCCTTCAAACCGGAACATAGTAATGTTTGCACACTTCTGTTCGACGGTAAAAATAGAAGCTGTGGTACCTACCTAGACGGTCTCCGGCGACAAAGACCTACCCCCAGTAAACTATTGCATTTAAATTAATAACATAAAAAAAACATTTGTTCATTTAATTTCTTTGGGGGGGCTTATGTCCAACAGTGTACGTCTATCGGCTGATGATGATGAATAAATATCATATATATATATATATATATATAAAAGATATATGTTTCCGAAAGTTA
This sequence comes from Ornithoptera priamus, assembly GCA_029034505.1. Classification (NCBI taxonomy): domain Eukaryota; kingdom Metazoa; phylum Arthropoda; class Insecta; order Lepidoptera; family Papilionidae; genus Ornithoptera; species Ornithoptera priamus. The sequence goes on along the minus strand of JARDWD010000606.1, from coordinate 2,791,664 downwards.
TTTTAGTCTAAATAAGATATAAAATAACCCGCGAAATAAAGTCTGAACATAACAATCTTACGACTCAACCTTGACCTTTAACTGCTATATATATCGTATGTTCTACGAGAACACAAAGCGGTATAGTCATCGGAGTTAAAAATAACTATTTACGTTGAAGTACTTAGTTTTTGTTTATCAATAAATAAAAAAAAATCAAAACATATTTACTAAGCAAATTAATACTCTGGCGTTCGTACGACGAGATTGTTAATGGTTACTAAATCAATTGTTATTGCAACTTCGACCCTTATCGACAGTTTAGTAATGAATGTATTTTTATAAGTATATATATAAGTATATTATTTAAATTTTTATTTATAACCTTACCTAACATGCTCATGGTAGACAACGGAAGAAATGGTCTGACGATATAAAGTAGTAGACCGGGCCTAAATATCGTCAGCTGAAAAGAGTAGCTGAAGACCGGAATAGTTTTTCTTAAGAAACCGATAAACTTCAGTTTGAAGAAGGCACTTCGTGATGATGAACAGTTATGTAAACTACACTGTGATACTGCACTACATTGTGATATCATCTTTGAGACATAATATATTAAGTCTCGTTACCTCAGTAATTTCAGTAGGTGTAACCGTTTCAAACCGGTACACAGTATTGTTTGCATACTTAGATAGTCTCCGACAATAGACTCCTACCAACTATTCTAAAAATTATTTTTTATAAATAAATAAAATATCCTTATTACAGACTCGAGATCAATATTAGTACAATAGAAAAAAAAACTATACTTATTTATAAACAAAAACTTAAAAAAAATCTGACCAGGGTGAGGCACCTATGTACAACCACACTTTATATGTAAGGCTATAGTGCAACCTCATTGTCAACTCCTGAGCTATCAAGTTACTACACCTGCTAAACCTGGCGATGAATGACGTGATGCATGTCCACTCTAGCTTTTCTAAGTACATTTCGGAAGCACTGCAGTACCTTTTTAGCCCCAACAGGTGTCTAAATAACATACGAGTGGCAGGTCTCTGTTGGCGGAAATCGTCTAAGTAAATACTACCGCAGCGCCTAATTCTACCGCCAAACAGGAGTGTGCAAAGTTTATTGTGTTCCGGTTTGAAAGGCGCTTTAGTTAGTGAAAATACTGGGGTAACGGGACTGAACATCTAATGTCTCAAGGCGATGAGCCCAATGTGGTGTTTTGTATCCTTATAATCATCCTTACAAGGGCCACGTGGTTATGGGTGGGTGTATAATTTACCATCAGATGAACGTCCAATTCGACTCAAAGCTTCATTGAATAAAAATAAATGTGTTTATGTATACTACTTAATTTATAAAATAATTACATTTTTTTTTCAACAGTCAATTTACGTGCCCAATGTTCGGGCAGAGGACCTTCAAAATGAGGGCGATGGGCCTACAGTTACCACAAGGGCCCAATGCGGATTGGTGACTTCACCCACACCTTAGAATGAATCCTAATTCATGTGCAGGTTCCCTTGCGATGTTCTCCTTCACCGTTTGTATTCCGCTGTTGTTACTAAAGTTCACAAATGTACATAACTTAAATATTAAAGTCATCGGTACATGCCGAGATTCGAACCTGCGACCTTCAAAATAAAGGTTGTACTCTCTAACCGTTAGGCCAACGAGCCTTACATTATTCACTAATACAAAATATTCTCTTAGTGTATATTTTCTGCCATATGTATATGTATTGTTGTGTTCCAGATGTCATGTCAGAGCCAGAGTGTTTTACGACGAGCATGTTTCAGCACTTGCGGTGTCTTTATTACATATCATGTTAAATTAGGGTCAACTGTTTGTCCATTGTAGGTTAAAATTAATGTTCAAAAAGAGTTTTTTTTAATGGTACATAGCATTAATGTTAACTTCATAATTGTTAGGACGAAATTTTAAAAACACTTGCTGTATTGTATACTGGTGGCAGGTCTCTATCGTCGGAGACCGTTAAGGTAAGTACTACTGCAGCGCCCATTTCCGCTGCCAAACAGTAATGTGCAAACCTTACTGTGGTCCAGTTTGAAGGGTACTTTAATTAGTAAAATACATCGCGGGGGTAACGAGACTCAACATCTTATGTGTCAGGCGCGGTGCAGCAAATCTTCGAAAGATACCGTGCTTGTGGGGGGAAGTTAGGGTTATGTTATATTATTACTCACTAACACCACCTCGGTCATCTCTTACAGAACGCGTGCCCCTCTACACTTTGTGTTACACGTCTCAGAGGAGCAGCTCCTGGGCACCATCCCAGTGTCCCATGCAGATTCGCTTGTTAAGCGATAAGGGCCCCCAAACTCGGTAACTGCAAAACTTCTAGACTCTTTTAGTCGCCTTCTACGACAGGCAGGGTCCACCTTAGTCCATCCTAACTAGCGCCGTATTGTTATTGGCAGGCCTATCACTTACCACCAGGTACCAGAGAAAATTGTATAAACAGTTTTGTAATGTTATCGTATTATTAAACGAGATAGAAAAAAATTCCGTATTTAAGACTTATACAGAATTTTTCATTAAGTATACATAAAAATAAGCTTCCACTTAATATACGGGCAGCTCGCATTAAAGTTTCCTTTAAGTGAATATTGTAGGAACGCTATATGTTTCTTTATATGTAATACATTTATATTACTTAATATTACGAAATATTGTTATTAAACATTTATAATATATATCGGAGATTGGAGGACGCAACGTCATAGTTTAATCGATTTGGGGGTATTCGGATATAATAGTGGGTAACTGAGGGTGATTTCTTAAATGTCAGTGTCATTTCTAGGAAGGATAATAAGATGAACGCGGAGCGGGAGCGTATACCCTTTTGGAGGACAGACGACGGTGAACATAAGTATAGCCGATCTCCTTCCGACTTTGTCGCTTTATTGGATTTAGAACCTATAGCGTCATTTCTTAAAATCCACAATGAATGAATATCGGAGGGGCGAGGAACGCCCGCATCCTACCACCCTTTCGTCATATATATTTACCTTTTTACACTTGCTCGATACTGCACCCATACTTTTGCTCTCTGTTCTTTCCTAAGGTATACTGGAAGAGAAGAATTAGGCATTAAGTCTGCATTTTTGTAAATTTTTTTTGCATTAGCAAATAAAGTTTTAAACGAAATAAATAAATAAGGGCTGTTACATTATTAAACCTAAAGGTACTTTCTAAAGAAAGTAACAAATTACTAATGTTAAATGTAATTAAAATTTTACTGCGCGAAGAGGTCAACCGCAAAACGCGCATTCACGTTCCGCTGAAGTGTCCTTTAAATTATTAATTCAACCATTTCACTCTAATAACGTATAAATAAATCGGAATGAAGTATAAAATATCTGGGCAATAGTAAATGAGGCTGTGAGAGAATTTATCAAGTATCATCATCATCATCAGCTGATAGACGTCCACTGAACATATCTCTGCAATGATCCCCAACGCTGCTCGTATCCATCGGCATACCGCGACCATCAGTCGTTTGTAGGGGTTAATGTGGTAGAAATTTGGGCCATTTCCGCTGGCCCAATGCGGGCTAGTGGGAGCCGGTCTCGTTTGTTAATTAGCAGGGTACACCACGGTCAGATGAGGTTGGCTTGGATCCCGTGAGTTTTTGTGCGGAACCTTTTACACCCACATAAAGTATAATCAACAGGAAATGGCTTAAGCATAACGAAATCATATTAACTTAATGATAAGTAAATTTAAAAATGACATTAATTGTATTTTTAGATTATCTTGCACTGGTGTAAGTTGAAAAAAAAAATGTTTAATTGCGGTTTCGATTTGCATAATGAGGGTTCGGTACCCATTATCCTTGAGTTTATATCCATTTGGTTTCTATCAGAAAGCTTTATATTAAATCCGTTTCTTAACCTCTAAAATAACTTATTATAAGATTAACCTATATATATATATATATATATATATATATATATAAACGCTATGTATATATAATTTGTAATAACTTATATATACATTAATATATACAATAATAATTATGTAATAACTTTGGCGAAAGTTACAAAGCAGCCATTTCCGATGTGGATTTGAATATTCCAGTATGTGAACTTGATAATATACTACATCTATTTAAGATATATACTTGTGTGTGTGTTTCTATATTTATATTCATATATATTGCAAATATATATATATATATAAGTTCGGTGTTGGAAGACAAATCGGTGTAGAGATCTTTGGGAGAGACCTATGTCCCTTTAAATATTTAATCAATGTATTTTTTCTAAACATTCATCTGCACCATCAGCCGATAGAGGTTCTAAGGATATACTCCTTTCCCAAATATCTCCACATCAATTAATGTGGCGCTGCCGGCATCCTGCTGTTCCAACCTTAACCAGACCGTCGATCCACCTTATGAAAAGCTTTCTGGCAATATATCATAGTGGCTGTCGGTTCTTCGTTGCTTGTTCTACGTTAAAGTTGATAGCTAGTTCTTCCATGGTTATTCATTTATGATTTGATCGTGTAAAGAACGCATGCGCAGCTCTCTTCATCGACTTTTGTGTAACTTTGGGCCTTCTAAAAATCATTAAAATAAATTCAATGATTTCATCGAATAGATTCATTAACGTTAGATATGATTTTTTTATTAGAAACGGAAATGACCTTTTTGAGAAGATAACAACAATGGTGCGGCTACTTTTCAGTAATCCATTTTTGATGTGATCGTACCGGAGAAATTGTTATGATTTTTCTTTAATACTTCCGGATTGTTCAGACTTTGGTCCAAGGTGAAACATAAAAAAAATATAATTTTCACCTGATTTTAAGTAAATAAGTGGCCGAAAATCATCGTCTAGAATACTCTGCTTCTTATGTTATAATATGTCGCGCCACAAAATCAAAGTGACCTTTATTGGCAGATTTAAAAAGTAAGGGTGTTTGCTGGTGACTCAAGTTCAAGATATCACTATCCACGTATTATTTCGCGTTGTAATCGAACTAGGAGTGTGACCAGACGCACGGCGAATCACCATGCGTATGTTGTAGACGTATTCAGTTTGCGGCCAAAAAGGTTCAGGTCCTTGTTCTTCGTAAGAACATCGGAGTGGAACAACATGCCAGCGTCAATGTTACCCTCCAAATGCGACGCGGGTGTCTTCAAGAAAAGAGTGAATAGGCTGTTATTAGATTAGGGCACCTTATCCATACAGACCACATCACCACTTAACATTAAGTGGCTTCGTTTATAATTTTAATAAAGTTCCCCACATCAGAAAGCGTTATTATTATAAGAGCTAGTGATTTAGTTCTTTTTAATATTAATAACGAAAAAATGCGATATGTGCTGTACGTATTTTTCACATATTAAACTACTTACATAGAATAGGGTCTTCGATGTATTGGACCATACGACGTAATATTTACTTCGGTTTTGGTTTCACTTGTTTTACCAAAGCTTTCAACTGAAATAAATTGCAAATGCGAAGTTTTAATCCTGAAACGTTGATGTTTTAGTAAAAATAAAAAAAACACTTAATCTTACTTTAAACTTGTGTTATCTTAATATCAAATAGTCTTTGATTATGCAGCGGAAGCCTGAGTATATCCTACATTTTGTATATCATCATTTAAGCTAATTAATATCGACTGCTGGATATAAGCAACTCTAACGAGTATATGGGAGGGATTGCTATACATTTGTTTTTGGGGATATTGGCAAGGGTATTATATTGTTAAAGGTCACAAAGCTGCTGTCTCCTGTGGTTGTAACCCTCTAGTCTTCAAGTCAAAGTACTGTTGTAATAACCGGTGTGGGTAGTGCTATTATATGTGATATGAATTTTTCAGCAGAATATTATTTTAGCCCATTTAAATTAATCATGGTCGTTGGTTTATATCATCATCATTAATTATTTCAGTATGTCCCTGCCATCTTCTAAATATAGCCTACCCCAAGTGATTTATAACGCGACCGGTCCGAAGTTACCGGTATCCAAACAAATCCCTGCGGTGCTCACCAGGTCGTTGGTCTATCTAACAGGCTGTCGAACCACGCTTGCTATAAAGCGATCTCCTCTCAAGGGGCTTCTTGTCCCATCGGTCATTCCATCTACACTCTGTGTTATATCTTAAGCCAATTCAGCTTGATATCTCGCTGGTTAGCTTAGGTTTTTATGGATCTCTTCCTGGTTCTATTATCAAGAAAAAAAACCTAGCATAGTCCATTCCAGAACTGTATGCTAATTAATAAATAAACTAAATTGAATTATACGAGTACTATGGAAGCTAAATATTTAAATAGAGGTGGAGTCCGCCATAAAGAGTGGAGATACGACAACGCCAGGATACGAGATATTATTTAAAGGCACATCATGACCGCCCACGACTATTGTTGTCGCTTGACCTGATATGATTCATTTCTTTAAATATATCCGGATATATTTAAAGGTCTTTACAAATAATAGATTTAAGCACAAACATATAGAAGGAGTATAACAGATTTTATAGCATTGTTATACCGCTAAATCTTTTATATCCTTAACAAAGGACTGGGGACTTATTATAGACTATTGTACAATATGAAAATAAATTTCAGCTTTATTTAGACATTGATGGACAACAACCTGTAATCTTTTGCAACCCTTAACTATACAAAGCGAGGAGAGTGGGTAGTTCATTATAAAAATACACGTAGTAAATAAGCAGAGATATTAAAAGAAAAAAATTAAAGGACAAGAATGAACCGTTCGATGAAACGTACACATTGAAATGGCTAAAAGATGACACGCTTACTATTGTTTTTTTTTTTTAATTCAACATTTCTGTGACCGTAAATTAAAAACCAAAGCACTATCTAGTTTCCAATTAATCTGAGCTTTAAAAAAATATCAGAGATGCTCCCATTCATGGCGACAGCCTCATTCACCAAGTGTATTCAACTCTGTACAGGTAGGCTTAAGTCAAAATAATGTGCCAGTTAAAGGTGGTGCAAACTTCAAAATTATTTTTTATACACCCTGGGTTTAGGTTTTGTGAACAGTAGTGTACAAACATTACTATCTTCCGGTTTTAAGGGTGTTAGAACTAGTGCAAATTCTTGGGACATAATATCTTATGTTTCAAGACGACGAGTTCAATATAGTGCTGGACATATCATCCTACCCACGTTGTTACCGGCGGTATCACTTACGATCAGGTGAATGCTTTGTATAATAAAAAAAAATTGGAAATGGTCTTTTAGCCTTTTAGATAAATACACTATGGAAATCTTCCTTCGTTGTTCTGTGCAAAAAGTAATACTTTGAGACTCACAATATCAGTCTCTTTATCGAGGGAAAAAAAAACCTTTACAGGGATTCGGACTATTCTGTTTTCTTCATCTCCTATCTCATTGTTTCTTGTTATACATCAATATCTAGATCAGTTTATCACATTTTTTGTTCGTCTACCTTATCTCTATCTATCTCTTTTGTTATATTCAGATTATTCCAGAAACATCGTCTTCGTTTTTATTAACATTCGCTTAATTTTCGATTTGTTTAAAATAAGGCATAAATATTGTTAAGGACGGTCCGTGTCGTTAATGCTAATGCTATGCTGTGCTATGCTATGCTAATGCACTCGATAGCTATTACGATAACGACTGAGTCATTAACAGCATAATATCTCCATACATCGTATCAAATTAAAATGTTTAAATTTTTTTACACTTTTACTTATATACATATGCAAAATAAAAAAAATCAAAGCTATAAAGCTTAAGGTATGAAATAGAATATACATATATATGTAATTATAAGAGCATGGTAATCCAATTATTAATTACTTGATGTTCGTATCATCATCAGCCGAGTGACGTCCACTGCTGGACATAAGCCTCCCCTCTTACCAACTTGTTCCAAGTTTCTCAAACTATTAAGGTTTATGTATATACGTGAAAAGAATTATCTTTTGCAAATGCAAATTGAAGATTAAGTATAATTTGTCTAGGTCCAGTTGAAGGTTAAGTTTTATCATTATCAGCCTTTGTTTATCCTGCTGGATATAGCCCTTCCTCAATACCGTCCGCCAAATGCGATTCTCAGCTTCTCGCAGATGTAGTCGGTCCATCTGCAGGGAGAGAGTTTTACACTTCTGCGTTTTGTACACGGCCTCCAGTCCAAGACGTTTCTCCCTCATTGGCCGTCACTGTCACGGCAGACATGGTGGGCCCGCTGCCACTACAGCAAACCAAGTTTTAACAATCCTATTCAAAATATCAATGAACATCACTATACAGATAAATAATCATCCGATATATGTGCTTGTTATATACATATATAAAAATGATAAACTAATATTTCCATGTACGACGTCCAAAATTCCTGTAGATTCATAACCATCATTACAGTCGACAGACGTCCAGTACTGGACATAGACCTCACCGAAAGATCTGGACATCGATCAGTCCTGCTGTGTAGATCTAAAAGAGACTAATTTTTAGTACTACATACATAACGATTTAGATATATATCGTAAAGATTGTTACTGCATGATATAAGAATAGTATCTCGTAACTTACTTGAACTTAGTTGTACCACATAGCGAATGAACGTTAAAAGTCCTGAACTGTATTCTGAAACATCATTACTTGAACTACTCTTCATTATTCACCAAATAATTCGTAACGGTGTAAGTTAATGAAGCGGCGTATGTAAGTTATTAATGTAAGTACTGAGTGGAGCAACGTGAAATAATGAAAGTGTTATCATCCTTTCACGCCGCCTTTAAGATAATGGCGTTATTTACAAAAGCAAATATAGCCGGCATGATAATCATTACCATCCATCCTTGTCTGCAGAACATTCTTATTAATGTCTCATTTAACGCCATGATCCTTCGAAAAGAGTACTTGCTAGATTGTTTTTTTTTTTTAGCTTTCGTCGTTTCGCCTGCGTGTTGTGGGTCAGGACCTTTGTTTTGGCAGTCATTTACCATCAGATAGTACTATGTCTAATTTCCTAATTATCGTCTTTCATTCTTCCATCTCTTATTCTCTATTTATCTTCCATACTTTTCTTCTCTATCGTTCTATATACCAGATTGTTTAGGTTATACTGATATGGGTATCATTAGCTTCGGCGTCGTTTAAACTAGACGACAGTAATATTTGCAAACTACTGTTTGGGAGCTGCGGTGGTGAGTAGATGGTCATCGGTGACACATCTTCAGTGAGACTTATGATTCGTACTTTGAATTGTCGCTCACGCAGCATTTTACTGTGGGCCCATGTCATCATTCCCATTGTTAGAGCAATGCACACTGATTACTCTTGCCTTTTGTGTGAGCAATTTTCTCGTCTAGCTCCATCATCCAGGGTCGTGCGTTACATTAGTTTCCTTTCAGCGGAGATCTCCAAATGAATACCGAACCACCCACACGGCTTATGTGTCGATGATTTATGTTATATACATAGTCTAGCCATAAATACTGTTATATATAAACCTTTCTTATTTTCAATGTTTTAATTATTTTGAATTTGGAACACGTATATTATTTTTAAAACTTCTTTCGATTTTGCGCCATTTTACATATTTTTTCGTGTTTATTATCAAATTACAATATGGAATGGGGTGTTAAAGAAAATAAATTTCAATAAATGGGGTGTTAAAAAAAAAAATTCGTCTAAACCCCATTAGGAAGAAAAAATCTTATCAGGAGAAATGAAGATTCCTGCTAGCAATCTGTCGCGTATTATAAAACAAGACCTGAAGCTCGGTGCTTATCGTCGATCTACAGGACATGCCCTAAATCGATCTTTACATTTAAAGATGGATGGATCGACCAAAACGCCTTCTGTCGCGATACGCAGGAAAAGCACAGAAATATCCTCTACACAGATGAAAAAATTTTTACGATTAGAGAATACTACAGTAAGCAAAATGATAAAGTGTGCGCTCACAGTTCTAAAGAAGTTGCTCATGTGGTCAAAAGATACAACGTGGTCATCCTGCGTCAGTGATGGTTTGGCGGGGCGTGTCTTATCGAGGAGTCACAAAACTACATATTTGTGAACAAAGAACTTCAGCCAAAATGTATTAAGATACAGTCTTAGGTCATGTTGTGAAACCTTTCAGCAATACACTTTTTAAAAATATACCGTGGACTTTGGAGCAGGACTCTGCACCTGGTCATAAGGCATAAGCTACCCAAGCATGGGTTGAAATCAACTTTCCGGACTTTATAAGACCTAAGAACTGGCCCTCATCTAGCCCAGACCTCAACCCTTTAGACTTCAAATTATGGTCAGTTTTAGAAGACATGGCCTGCTTTAAACGACACGGCGACATTGAGTCTCTTAAAAAATCGTTGTAGCAAGCAGTGGCGGTGGTGGTGGTGGAAATTTCCCTTGGAAACAACAATGCGTAAATCCATAGATTCGTGGCCAAACAGATTAAAGGCCTGTGTAAAAGCCATAGGTGGCCATTTTGACTAGAATATTTTTTTTTCTAAGACTAATAAATATGTAGGTATAATTTTTAATAATATTACATTATTTCATTAGAAAAAATGCATTATCCCTTGTAACAGGACTTATGGCAGGACGAGGTATAGCATATAGCTTTTAATTGCTAATACATGTTAAAGAGAATAGATATAATTAACATAAATTAATAATATTTAATATTGCTTACTTTTTTTATTCTTCTAAGCGACGAGACTATCAAGACTCACCTGATGGTAAGTGATGTGCTGCACTTACCATCAGAGCCACCGGAGCTCGTCGCTTAATACAAAAGATATTCCCCATGGCATTAGTTAGGGGGCCTATCAAACCGGAACACCATACTGTTTGGCAGCACAAATAGGTGCTGCGATGGTACCTGGAGTTACAATACTAGTGGGTAGTTCACCAGATAATAAGTGTCTGTCCATAACATTGTGGTGCTATTTATTATATATATATAGCATACATTATGCTTGTCGCTTAGATACAGATATGCTAAGGTTTGTTACCCCAGTAATTTGACTCGCTGGAACATAGTAATGTTGGTACTCTACTGTTTGGTGATATATAGTGCTTCGGTGATATTTTCTTTATATAATAATCCTATTAATAAAATCACAAATATTACGAAAGGTTATTACTGAAATTAGTTATATCGCAATTTAGCTTAACGATTACTTCGCCTCCAAAGCTCCGGAGTGATCTCGTCAACAAAATCCACTATGATTGGTTGCTTAGCTTTCTGCTTGTCATTAACACAAATTAAGGCTTTTGATAAGAGCGCTTCGTAATTATTTATCATCGCTCTTTGTTGTTTCCTAAGAAAATTCGACATTCTTAAGAGATTCATGGCGAAACGTTTACATTTTATCTAAACATATCTTCTTCGTCTTCCGTAGTTGGCGAACTCTGCTCTCTGTGCTATGTATGACGAAATAAATAAAAATTAACTAATGTATTGATGTTAAATATTTTAGTCGACTTTTTGTTTCATTGCTCTTATATAATTAGTTATTATTTTGCGTATTTTTATGATACATATTTCAAATGATCATCGCTGCGTAAAATAAATAAGTAGACCACATAAGAGTTTATAGTTTTTATACATGTTGTCTACATGTCTGTATGTTTTATTATTAAGCTAATTCAGTTTCTGATATACACTTAATATGAAGAAGAAAGATATACACTTAATATTAAGCAGAAAGAAGAAAAAATATCTTTTTCATATGAGTAAATTTCAATATTAATCGGTTCAGGTGTATTATTGTGCCAGAGATAATTTTAATTTGTGCGTAGCTTCTATACCCACGGGTAGCATTTGCTGGTTAAAAAGGACAACTCCAAGCAAACAGCGGCTTATGTTATGACCTCTACAAATAATCTAGATCTTCAATCCATGTAAAAACCATTGCGAGTACAGCAAGTACATCTAAAATTAGAGATACTTGGATATTAATAGCTAAACATTATCTCCGTAGCCTTACAACCATTACTCGTAATATAGTCTCACGTTACGACCTTCGCTGTAATTTCTTATTACAGGGCTACGGGATATTACAAAATAAGACTTAGTCTTCCAACATTTCAAATTAAATTACACAAACTGTTAATGACTCCTTTTTTCATTAAATAAGTATCCCTATGATGTGATTGAAAGAACGCTGAGTAGACAACTGTGTAAGTGAAGAATAAGTTCGATGGGTTATAAAATAATAATAAAGGAACGGTCAGAAATATTTAATACAACAGAATTACAATGCAATAACATATAATACTATTTATAGATAATATAAATTAATTTTGTAATATGACTACAAGTAACACGGTTATACGCGAAAAATTAATGCTTCAACTGTGCTCAGTGATGACATAATACAAACTTACTTACGACATACTTACATCCTAATCAGAAACAAGAAATTACGAGAAGGAAACTTCTTAATGATGTCGTCGTTATATTTATTGAGTGATTAGATCTATTTCAAACCCTTCATTGTGTGAGTTAACAACAACTAAGACTACTGCACTATATTTACAAAACTTGATTCACAGTTTGCTATTTTGGCTATGACTTATTGAACTATTGCGTGGGGTTTTCAATGTTATGACGTCACAACTAAATTAACTATAACTATGGATTCACGGACGTGGAATATTGCAATACTTCAATCGTAACTTTGTCTGTACTTTCATGATTTAATCGGCTCATCAATACGTGAAAGTGATGAGCATTAATCACCATGGTGACTCTTATATAAAAATGTACAACTTATCTCCTACAACACACTCTACATCCCGATTTTGATAAAACAGTATTTTTTTTTCAATAATTTTATTTCTTTGAGTGTTACATAGAGAAGTTAAAATATTTACATTAACGTACGATTAATAAAATATAGTATTTTTTTTTTAATATATCAGTGAATTTCATATGTTAGCGTGAAGCATACTTTAAAACACCCATTTTTCAAACAACGCGTAATCGTTATCTAGACAAATATTTACAAATATTTCATCTAACCTCTTAATGTACCGATTTTCCAATTTTTTTTTAAAGGAAATGTATTAATTGTTTAAAATAATGAAATATCTATAAAGTCTAATATCACAAATGTTTTGTTGAATTTCGTCGCGTCTAAATCAGTTGTATTAAAGTGATAATGAGAACGAAACATGGTACACTTCTTCTGACTTCAGCCGAGGCTTTGAGTCTGATCTCGTTTTGAACGGGTTGCCCGTAAGACTCCTCCACAGATTGCATTAATTCTTTGGGACAGGGAAGCGACTCCATGGGTAACTCCGTTAATTTCTTCGCTTTGTTCAACTTTGGTTTATCTCTCTCTGAATACTCCTCGTTTTTGTCGTAGTACTCGTAGTTGTCATCTGATAAAACATTTCCACTCTCAACGTCTTCGTTAGTGTGATCGTTTAAATGCCTTTCGTTGTTCTCTACGCAGGATACTTTTTCAAGTGCCTCTTTCATTTCACTGCTCTTAGTCTCGTTTAATAAATGATAAATCCAGGAGAGTCGGCAATTACAGCTGAAGGGGTTACCTGAAAGGAAAGTTTGATGATTTATCGTTTATAATAACTTAAACAACATATTTTAATGATCGATATTTAGGAGATAACTTTAATCTATTTTGTTGATATTCCGTATACGACATTACTACGGATTGTGAGTAGCAGATCTTATAAGCATAAACTTAAACTTGATCTTAATTTCGTTTGGTACTGTCAGGGCGGTTGAATTGGAGCGTTGCTGATACTTTGGCTCTCATATGTTGACGGCTAAAATATATACAGAAAATTTCGAGAAAACTCTACCACCAACTAAACTTTACAAATTGTATCCTTGGACTGGAAGCAAGTATTATCAACATTCAAACTTTTATGTTTTGTTTTTAAAACGAAAAGTTTAAAAGTCTATCGTTTTGGGCCATTTGTTATCAATCTCAATTTAATATCCGTGTAACGGGTAAAACAACGACATATTTTCCATCATCATCATAACCAGCCTTCGGCAGTTTACTGTTGGAACAGGTCTTTTCCCAGGAATGCCAACGATGTATTTTTACGTCCTAAATTTTCATCCATAGTCGCCATTTTTGAAGATAAAGCAGTGTACTACTTAATCAACATTTTAAGTTCATTCAAAATATTTGATATAAGTACAATCTGCTTAAATAAATATTTGTCAGATTATGTTATCTACATGTAGATAAGAGATTCCCGCCTATGTAGAAACTTATCATGTTATTTCTAAAAGCATAAGGCCCATAGACTTGGAATTTTGTAAGTATATTCTTTTTCCCTTGTATAGGTCGGCTAAGGACGGATTTTACGAAATGTTACCCCCAACGGGAGTTGTGGGGATATTAAGGCCAGCAAAGTGGTGTGGGAACTGGACTTCTATACTCTAACACACAGTGCAACGCTCTTTATTTTAAATAGATACAATTTGTGTAACTTAGAAAGTCATGAATGGTAGTTTGTTATAAAATTGCTTAAGAACTAAATAATTTTCAACCGAGCACTGTTATATTATCTTTCTGAATCGCAAGCTCTGGGGAGTCAGTACAGCAGGCTGAGTCAATAAAACTAATTTCATTTCTAACCCTGCGGCTGGTTCTTTATCCTTTTTTAATGTTCAAAGGTTCAAACGTTGCCGAGAATTTTAACGACGTGAAAGCTTTCAAACGCAAAGTGGTATTCAGTGGTTATATCATTTTTAAATCTGTTTGTTAACTGTATCACTAATTGATTAAATTTTGTAACTTAGGACAACATGATAATTATAACTGTAACCGAAACGCATTGGCTGAACTGATTAGGTGCTACATATGAACTATAGTTTAGGGGTGTCGGGGTGCTTTTACAATTGGTTCGTTACCGTTCTCAGATTTCCAAAACTTGTTATTCGACGAAGGGACGAGACGAGCTTCACTTTCACTCGATGAATTGATACACCAGCCCATAAGAACGTGGAGTTATCTAGGATGGTAAACTGAACTACATTGTGCTTATCACTTTGGTACATAAGACGTCCTATCTCCTGTCATCATTAGGTATCATTTCTATAATAATGTTATGTACTAATACCAAAATGTCACGAAAGATTAGTACTGATATTAGTTATAACAACTTCACATGTAATTTTGTATTGATGTTACCGGACAGAAGAAAAAGTAAGTTTTTATTTGTATTTAATTAACGTTACAATGCTGATAGATTAGACTTCATAATAATTTATTCCGATCCATTAAATAAATAACATGCCTTTCATATAATTGATAGATAAGGTGACCAACAATGGGGCGCCCACAATAATTCACACCTATACACGCGTGAATAAGTATCAAAGCATCACGTGTACGTTATATGCGTGAAATACAATTTTTTTTTGTATTCAATTCACCCAACAATGGCACTGAATAACCCACTCATGAATAATATAAAGCAAACTGTAGACGGGCGAACACAAAAGAGCTATAAAATACCTAATAAACAAGCAGAAACGCTTACAAATAAAAAGCTATTTCTCAATGTTTCCGCGAAAATTTATCGGGTCTCATTGCAAAATATAGGTAGGAGCCGAACCCCTGCGGGCATGATATAAATGCGTGTGGGGTCCATAAAAATAAAAATACATTATTAAATTAACCTGAAAATAACATTTAGGAATGTAGCTTTTGTACGTGGGAAGAGGCTTTCATTCAAATAACCACGCGTTTAATAAAATATATTAGCTTGAACAAAGTAATATTCTAACAACCACCGTTTTCAAATGATTTGTTTCCTTTTGCATCACGAGTTTTTTTTTTTATATTAACACTAATATTTTCCGCCTTTTTTCGACAGAGCTCGTTGTGGAAGACAATGCTTACATATACAGCAATTTATTTATTATATCAAACTGTAGCCTGTAACCCTTGTTATATTTTAGTAGCAAGTTTTCACTTAGCATCGAGTAAAAGTTGTGCACGTGAGAAACGAAATATTGCAAAGCGAGATCGCTTAAGATTTTAGATAACGCTAAATTGTTTTTGAGAACTTCTTCGAACCGGTACTCACCATCTAAATACACAACAGCGGAAGCCGTCTTATCGTTTTCCACAACTTGACGAACTGTTTCGTAAGACACGAAAGTTAATAAATTATCTCTTAAATTTAACACGGCAAGGTGTCTCGTGTCTTCGAGAATATCGTCATAGAACGTAGTGATCCTGTTTCCCGATAAGGTCAATTTCCTCAGTTGTATCAGACCACCAAATGCCCTCTCCGAGATATATTCTATCGCGTTGTTATCTAACATCAATTCTTTCAAGCCCCACAACTCGCTGAAAGCTAAATTACCTATCATTGCCAACTTATTACTTCTCAAGTTTAATCTGGAGAGGTTCTCGAGGCCTTCTAACATTTCTCTCGTCACTACAGATATGTAGTTATAATCTAATCTCAGTTCTAACAAGTTATTCAAGTGTTTGAAGCATCCTTCATGAAGCAGGCTTATATTATTATTCGATAAATGTAAGATGTGAAGATTAGGTAGATTAAAAAAAACGTCCCTTTTCAATTCCGATATTTGGTTATCATCCAAGGTCAAATTCGTTAACATCATCAGTTGTGAGAATGAGTGTTTATCCAGTTGGGCGATCTTATTGGACTTCAGGACGATTTGTCTTATAGTTGAAGAATTCGTAAAGGCATAAGGTTGTATCCTTTTAATTGTTCCAAATTGTATTGATAGGTCTTTCAGCTTGTCTAGACGTACGATTGCCTTGGCTGGTATAAACGTCAGCGCGTCGTCAGATCGGACGTTGAACATCAAATGTTCGATTTGGGCTTGCGATGTGAAACTGGGCCATATTGGATCGTCTTCGGTAATCCCTCCACTGAATATCCAGCAGTCAGCCCTTGTTGCCATTTTAGGCTTATTACTGTCACAGTAACAATGCACTTTAGACCTGCGATCCTCGATATCGCACACGTTGATGAAAAGCGGAATTTGATAGTAACGCCTGTCTATGATAGGTTTTGTCTCGTTCTTGCTTTCCGTTATTGTTAACTCCACAGTCATTACAGAAGCGATGATGATCATGTACTTGGACAGCTGTTCCATGGCGTACGCTATCTGCAACAAAAGAAAGCATTTTCTATTATTAACTTAGATTCGTTTAAAATTAACTAATTTTTGTATAGAAATGTCAAAAACCTCTAATGCTTTTCTCGTGGATTGAATGGAAATTGTTTCGTTTTCTTTTGCCAAGTTCTAACATGCAACTTTAAATGGTGTTTGATCTAATTGTATAAATTAGTAATAAAATCACTAAGTTTTATAAACTTTACAAAATAAATGATATTTTGTATTAGCTGAATCATATTTAATAATAAAAGCTTTATAGCTGTAGATCGTCATCGTAGTGCTTATTTCTGCCGGCAAACATTACTGTTTTCCGGTTTGCAAGGAGTTGCAGCTAGTGAAATTACTGGGGTAACGAGACTTAATACCTGTCTCAAGGCGACGACCACAATGTGGTGCAGTCTATAACATCCTAACGAGCGCCACGTTGTTATGATCAGACGTATCACATACCATCAGGTTAAGGTTCCAGCACGTCTCTTCGCTTCGTAGAATTAAAAAGAAATTTTTGTTTGATCTCCTTTCCATATATCTCTCCAATGTTCCGATACCCCAATAACTAATTTCTCACTTACGAATGAACAATGATTGTTTCCCAATTTCCGCTAAAGTTACGCCTTGAATTCGGATCTAAATACGTTCATCTAATATCCCGTAACAGGCATCAAAATTATAACAACTTTTTAGTTAATATATCAGCACTGCTTAATTACAAACTTTTAAAAGCGTTTAAAGTACAAAAACAATCATTGTTGATGAAAATGCACTTTACTCATTAACACTTTGTGCTTTCTTCATTATGTCATCACACACGACAAGTTATAATTGAGTTTTTAACTTTGTCAAACTTTGACTTTACTCCAGAGTTTCGCTACAAGTTATAACCAGGACCGATTGATGTGTGGCCAGGAGGTCATAGAGAAACACTTAGGGAGTTTTCACTCATAAAACAAGTTAACGAAATTGTTTTAATTATCAATTTATTGACTGAATCTTTTTTGATAATAATAGATGGATATATAGGAAAGAATTTAAGGCAGGGACGGCTTTCATGCTTTCTTCTTTTTTATCAAATAACACTGGACTTCAATCTCATTTGATATTAAATATCAATGAGTCTGAACACTATGAAATCTCTTGACATATGGGTGTATTAACAATCGAAATACTGCATTACTGTTGACAGTAGATGTACAATATGAAGCCAGGTTGGAAAAAACCTCAGGCGCCATCAAAACTCCACTACATATGTATGTGGCCTTTAAATCGAAATGGGGTTACAAGTGGTTAACCGCTGCGCCCCGGTGGCAGATAAAACGTTACAAGCTTCCGTTCTCACAGACTATTAGACTTACATATCTTAAATCTCTAGGTGAATTAACCTTTAATATAAACTCTATGAAAATTCTGTACCACATTTAGATTGAATCTTCGATCATTTATCACTAAAGTTACTCTGAGAAAAATGGAAAGGAATCTTTTTTGGTAAGCACAGTTAAATGTGCACAGAGTTCAGGTGTTAAAAAAATCTAAACTTTATTATTAACTAATAATCTATACACAAATACGGAAAATATACAAGGTAGTTAGTAGGTTAGTTTCCTGTGAAATACATAATTGTAAGCTTCAATCCATTTTGTCGATAGCACGATAACCTGCGAAACTAGACGACTATGCTATCATTACTCTATTCGTAATAGGTTTGATTTTACCGGTTTGTAGAAACTACTTCCGTTTCTCAATTTCATCAAAACAGCTCTTTAGCATTGATATGAAATCTAGAATAATATAAATTTACAGCTGTTAGGTTTCTGTTGCCGGACACTATCAAAGCAGCTCCTATTTCTGCCATCAAACAGTATTATGGAGCAATTACTATGCTCTAGATTGAAGGTTATTAGAGATAGTGAAATTACTGCGGTAATGTGACTCAACACCTTGTCTCAAGGCGACGAGCGCGATGTGGCGCAATGTATGTTATCCTAATTAGAGCCACTTCGTTATGGCCAGGTGAATCACTTACCATCGCTTCGTTGAATAAAACAAATCATATATGTAAGGGTGAGCATTATTGAAATCTAGATACAGAAGTAGATTGATTATTATATCAAAATTAATATAATAAGAGGGTAAACGACATACGAAAGCATTGTGAAATTGAATCATCTACTACAATTAAAATTAACCGTACTTCTGATTAAACGTAAACATATTTTTAAGTGTAATTTACTTTTAAAACAAACACAAATGTTTCCGAAACTCCAGCGCAGTGAAAAATTATTTATACGAAACATTTGTTTACACGAGGGATTGGATTTACTTAGTGAGATAAATTGCTATTTGTCCTTTACATAAATGAAAAAAAAACAGCTTCATCCGTATGGTTTGAGCGTTACTAGACTTTGCTCGCGGTTTTACATACGTCGAAGTATTTTTAAGATTTGTACTTGTTCACTATCAATTTTGTATCATGATCACGAACATCGCAAAGTATTTCAAACACCAAAAAAAAAATTATAAAAGCGAGACGTTCACCTGATGGTAAGTGATTAACCCGCCCATAATAAAGTGGCGCTAGTTAGAATAATACTACATCACATTCTACTCTTCTGAGATAAGATTGTCTTTACGCCAGTAATTACACTAGCTACAGCACCATTCAAACCGGAACCCAGTAATGTTTGCACATTACTGTTTGACGGCAGAAATAGTCGCTGCGGTGGTAATTACCTAGACGGTTTCCGTCAAAGAATACCTACCACCAGATCCATGGGTCTGAAAAGTGTTGTTTATCTTACATCTGAAGTCGCAATGCAGGTAGTAGTGAAATATTTTTTTAAAATTTTACTATGTTTATTTGTTTTAATTTTCCCCATTTATTCAGCGAGCTGGTCAGGTGTGGGTTGTCGGATGTCACGAAAGCTGCAGTTCTTGGAGCATGTCGTTTTATTTACGATACTTTCGTTGACTGGAAGCCAAAGCTCAGTGGGTATTTAACCGGCGTTACAATCTGCGCTATCAAAGTTGAATGTAAACGCAAACGTATCACAGATCTAAATGATACTTATCACACTAAATTAACAAAACATAACATTATGTTTTTTTTTTTTTGGATTATTTTGCGAAGCGATAAGAGGAGCAAGAGTTTCATCTGATGAAAATTGATACGCCGTCGCCAACGCGGTACTAGTTAAGTTGATATACAGAGAACCATTGTTGGTCGCCTTGAGATATAAAATGTTAAGTTTTGTTACCATGGTAATTTTAAGTACAAATAAGCAATGTTAAACACCGTTATTGACGGTAGACAATATTGTCATCAAATGGTAATGGTTACAGACAACCAACGCTTAGTTCAACTTTGTCAGTAAGCGGCACCGGTACAGTAAATTAGCGTGTTCGTTCAGTGCTTCAGTCAGCGCGAGTCTGTAGTGGATCCATTAGGGTCGGCAATGGAAAGGGCGGGTTCTGATCATTACGGTCTAACGATCAGAGTCAATTATGGAAGGCGACACTTAAGGAATTTCCAAACCAATCACACTGCGAAATTGGCTTGTAATTTAAGCTTCTCTCTTTACCGAAGTTTTGTTCACAGTTAGTCAAAGTGTAACTTAAATGCCACCTAAATTCCGTGTTCAACTTAAAAGTAATTTAGATAAGTTAACACTTCAACCTGAGTTTTATTAACTCTCTTATTTGGTCTACTAATCATAAATCAATATAAAAATCACGAACAAGCTTTTATCAGTGATTAGCGGAAATGTTTTTAGTAATAAATATGAGAAAGAAAAAGAAGGAAAAAGTCATGGTTGAGTAATACAAAGGAATGGACTGGCATATCTGGAGCATCCGTATTGTTTCGTCGAACCAGAAATAGGACTGTTCCAGGCTGATCACCAACCTTCACCCGTTGAAGAGTTTAAGAAGAAGAACAAATATAAAGTTTAAAACTCAATCTGTTCATAATTATTTTTTGACAGAGAGAGCAGAAGTCGGAAGTTATAGACTTGAGGGTTAAGCGATTTGTTCTTGTAGCTTTATATAGAAAGTTTCCATTTTTCCTTTTCTACTTATCGAAGGTTAAATTTATATATTTTTGTGGTAACTTCAAATGATGGTAGATTAACTAATACCAAAGAGTGGTATGTCTTCAGTGACAAGGCGATGGATGAATGATGGAATAGAATGAAGTGTGTAGAATAGGAGAAATATATTGATTAATATCAAAAAAGAACAGTAAGAATATTATAAGAGAAGGAATATAAGAGAAAAGAGAAGAAAAAGAAAAAGTTTCATTGTCCCAATATTAAGAGGAGGAAGATTGTAATTAAAAAAGAAATAAATGATAGAACAGACAATTGTGTCATTAAATATCATGTTTTTTAAAATAGATACCTTTTTTTATTTTTTACGAGGTGGAATTGCGTTCGCATACATGCCCTCGCAGGGGGCAAAGACGGGTTATGTCGGACTGGCACCGATTAAAATCCTCTCGATGTTCCACCGTCGTTGCTTTACGGCGGAGTCACGGGAATACTTTCGTACAACTCCGCGACCCTGCCAGGGCCGGCTGCACCGCGCACCTCCCTCTCGGGATAAGAGACCCCTTTCTCCCCTTTTCCACATTTGTAAGGGCGCCCTGCAACCTGGGTAATTACCCATAAACAATGGGAGCCGATAGAGAAAAATCTGCTGAGACCCTGCGGCGGATCTGGTCTTGGATTCTGTCGCCAACCATTATACGGCTGCGGAAGATAGAGAGAGCGGTAAAACGCAATACCCGCAAACACCACGTGCTGTCCCTACGCATTGGGCTGGCCGGGTATATTCCTATTAGTTCCACCCTGGGTGACACAAGCTACGGCTACTGGGCTCCACCGCAACGCTAAGGCGAGAACCAGTTCCGGGGAATGTTAAAATGGAAACCTATAGGCTACAATTTTCGTTATCGTCTATAATCAACCTTTTTGCTGTGGAACAACTATTGTACTGAATCCCTTACGCACCAAGTTCCGTTTGATAACTGAATATGAGCTGCTCTCTGTACATTAGCGCCGCATACTATTAGTTAGACCTTAATACATTGTAGCCGGACCGCTTGCAGACATTGATTTATGGATTCGCGATCGCCGGCCCAAACTTCCCCGACCAAAAATGATTGAATGCATATTCCTCTCAATAAGGTATATTGTGTAGAACATTTATCATTCAAACTTCAATCGGGTTATTGCTTACATTAACAACACTTACAAGTAAATACAATTTATTTTTATTCACCACCCTCATGCATTCTTCAAACGGAAGTTTGTCATTCAAAACTATTCAAGCTAGCAATTCAGCTATTAATATCTGTTAGTATTTAAGCCTTTACTACATTTCTTCCGCTGTCTAATAAGATCTAATTTTCATGAATTTCGTCCTCCAGGATCAATCTTGGAAACACATAAAGGATCCTCTTTGCAGACGTACGACAATATTGATTAAATGACTGTATGAATAAAGTTCATAATAGTTTAGTGTGTTTTTTTATTAGTATAATAAACCAAATTAGTACGGGCAATAGGACCAGTTTGTTATCTCTAAATTTTAATTATTTAAAAAAAAAACTTTTAAAATGGTACAACAGTGCTTGATATCGCACTTGTAAATTTACGTTGAAGATCTCTGTAAAAATAGATTTGTTGATATCTATCAAGTACTACTAACTAATACTATCTAGTACTGATACAAAAAAAAACCCTTATTATTTATTACTTTCTAAGAAAAGTACTGTATATATATATTTTTAAACATATTCCTTTCTTATATATTGTGTATGTATATTAGAAAAGTTGTGATACTTTGTAACTGAGTGCGGAACATCTTTATACACTGTAACGTGTAAGGAAAAGTTATGCAATACTTACAGACATGAACAAGATATGTTAAAATGATTTATAAAGTTCCAAACTCAGTTCATACAAAAGCATATATATATACATATACATATATAACAGATGTTCATTATGAGAAAATATGAGTTGATGTGGAATTGTTTATGATAACCTGACTCCTTGAATACGTAAATATATACTATGCAGATTGTATATAGATTACAGGTATACTTTGATTGAGACTGTATATTAAAGTGTTTATTACGCTAATGTAGTTTTATTAGCTACAAAAACTTGTATACTGTATAACTAAACACCTTTGACTCACATTGCTTGAAATGGAATTATCTGAAAAGTTTTGGAATGATACTTGTACAGTTTTTTTAATACAAGGCGACGAAACGAGCGAGATGTTCATCTGATGGTCCCAAAACAAGTAGACGTTATTTAGAACGATATGCACTGCAGTAATTTGTACTCATCGTCTTGAGATAAGATCTTAAGTCTCCACACCCCAGTAATTTCCCTAGCTACAACCCTCTTCAAACCGGAACACAGTAATGTTTGCACACTCATGTTTCATGGCAGAAATAGGAGCTGCTGTGGTTCCTACTTAGACGATTTCCGGCAACAAAACGTATGATGTAATTTCCTAACAGACGAAACGTTTTTCATCAATTTTAATTAAAATTAATCCACACATGCGCTTCACTGTTATCAGCTCTTTTATCAAGAAAGCGGAAGGGCGGATGTGTTGTCAAATATTTGGTTTCAATTTTATTTTTAATACATTTCCACTTCTTTGAAATGCATTGCCTAATGATGTGAAACATGTACCCAATGAACTATCATTTAAGAGTTTGCTTCATCTCAATTACTTGAAGATACAACGAGTCTAAATTATTTCACACAGTCATAGTTTGTGGCTTTATATAAGTATTATTTAATTTATGTGTGCTTATTATCTATTATTTATATTTTTGTATTGTTTATATTATATGTTATTATTTGTAACTCCCGCTATCAACATTTCTACATCTCCTAAAACTAACTGATACGGAATATCATCTAACTATTAAATCCATCCGTCTGTACTATGTAAGGAAAAGTAAATATGTGTCATATATCAAATAATAGTTATATAATATATGTAAAAATTTTCAAGTTCAAATGTGTATCAAGAAGCAAATCAGAAGAGGGTTGTGAGAAAATATGTTTAGTTAATTTTTGTTTTAACTCGTTTTCGCTCTTTATTTGTGTTCCTATTGTCAGTTTAACTGGATGTTTAAAAGTGATCGATAAAATCCTTGTTAAAAATAACGTTTGTCGCAATCAAAAACACAAAGTGCTAGAAATAATTCCTTCTTCTATATCGAAGATTTACCGATTGCAAGCGTGTAGAGTTTTAATCTAGCCACCGTTTAATTAGTATGTCCTGGGAGAAGCGGGCCGTAACGACGCCATAGCTAATGCCCACTATTGTCTAAGCGTAAACTCCTTTGGTTAGTTAGCGTTCATTTTCAGAAACACAGGAAACCTCGCTGTTTGTTTACGACCCTCATAATATCGCATTACCCGCTTCTTAATTAAAATGAAGGGCGAAGGCCACTTTAGTCCGTTCTTTATGCGACACAGCTGTCGCAATTTTCGACGTTACTAACTTACTGGCGTTTTAAGTAAGTATGAATAATTCATGAAATCACTCCTTTCCAACAATATCTGGCCGTCGGGTGCGTATATTTAGACAATTAACGGAATTATTTATAAGGCGCTGTGTGTTTCAAACAATAGAGCTAACAAAGTATTGTCCCGACAAAAACAAAGACTATGTCATCTACAAGATTGCTTTAGTACTTTCATTGTGAAGGATTCATAGTTAGTGATATAAAGCTTTGATACACAGAGCAAAAGGCAAAGTAATTAAGTAAAACAGTAAAGTCCCTTTTATTTTTTTACTTTTTTAGTTTCAACCACTAAGTACGAAAGTCCGTCTAATTATAAACCGTACGACGGTTGCTTATTTTTGCTATCACACAGTAAGAATCAAACATGATTATATTTTAATTAAAAAGGCACTGTAGCTAATAAAATGACTTGAGTAACAAGAACGATCTCATAACTCAAGAAGACGAAGGTATTATTTAAACTAGAAGAACATTGTGACGGAGAACCATATCACCCGGTTTAAAAAGATATGACACTAACGTTATGTAACAAATTTAGTGTTAATATATTTTTTTTTATACAATTAAGTAATGAGACGAGCGCAACGTTCACCTGATGGTAAGCAAAACGCCTCGTAAAAACGTGGCGCTAGTAAAGTATGCACTGCATTACATATCGCTCTTCGCCTGAAACATAAGATGTTGAGGCTCGTCACCTCAGTAATTTCACTAGCTACAACACCCTTAAATCCGGAACATAGTAATATTTGCAGACTAGTGTTCAGCTATAGAAGTAGACGCTGCGGTGCGGTACTTTCCAGGTTTAAACAAATGTAACAAATTTAGTGTTAATATCAATTTAGCGAAAAGATCATATGACTATCAATATCTGGAATGATTCCAGCGTTATTGTACAGCATTCAATTGAATAACGAACTGTCGTCAGGGATTCTTCTCGAGTAGAAAATTTCGCTGCATTCGATCGGCGAACAATACCCCATAATGAATTCGGACGGGGGAGGGGGACCGACAAAAAATCGACTCGAAAGTCGGACGAAAATTCATACTTGCAATAAAATCGCTACGAAGGCGTGAAATTTGATAATTGCAACTTATAGCTGATAGTATTTTGTATGAATTATTTTTTTCCACTGGTGATAGGATTCTGTTGCCTATCTGCCATTAAACAGTAATATGCGAATATTTCTGTTTTCTACATTGACTTCCACAGAATGTGGTGATGTGTGTATCATCTGATATGTGTGTATATATATCTGGTGTATCTCATCGCTATGTAGAATATAAAAAAACAATACTTTATGTCCTTTGTTTGAATCACACAACGCTTTATAAATAATACATTAACTGTTTCGACGATATCCAACAACAGAGAATAATTAAATCACTTAACGTTTATGGATTGGAGTAATAAAGCCTCTAGAGATTTGATGAATTTCAATATTCTAAAGATTTTAAGAAACCGCTGGAGACTTCTTCTTCTCGAATCGTTTCATATAAATTTATCTTAAAATCTACCTTAAAAGAACCAAAAAAAGGCTCGATTAAATGTGCGTCTAATTACTAAGCAGACGTTCTTGGGGCTCAGACTTTTTCACTATGCAAAAAGAAAATGTCTAGACTGAAAGCCAAGGGTAAACGGGCATAGTCATTATTTACCAATGCTCAATTTCCGTAGAAATCTTTAGGTTTGAATGAAAAGATTTTTTTTTTAGATAATACTTTTTTATATTTACGGTTGTTATTTGAAGTAAATTTTTAGAATAGTATTTATATGTCGAGAAATTTTTATGTCTGCGACTTTAATTTCTTATGGAAACTAATATATAGCAGATATATAAAAGCTGTACACAATTTTGGACGAATACTGTAGTTAGAGAAATGTTAATAACTATTTTCATCCGTAGCTAAGATACAGAAGAAGATTTTAGTTCATGCAGATTCAAAAACTGTTAAGCTATATACCATATAATATATCTCAAGTAACCGTTTAAATAGTTACCTTTCAGTTAGTTTTACAAAGATGTGTGATAAAGTAAATTCCAAGCAAGTTGTGATGAAACAAAGCAAAGATATCGTAACAAAGATTTTACAAGCGTGTCATTGTAAGAAGAGTTCCTTTCACCATTAATGTTGAAGTAGATAAAATCTGCAGATAAAATGTGCGAGGATTCCACTTGAAAAGAACGGAAGTTGTAAACCACCGAACTATACCGCCACGATCCTGTGGGAGGCGTTAAAAGAAAAACTGCGGTTACGTCGAGCTCGAAACTCGAATAAATACAAGTATGTTTATAGCAACATAAAAAAAAATACTTCTAATTTTATGCCGAGCTTTGTATGGAAACGACGACAACTTTTACAGTTAGCTGAATACGCAAAAGCTTTATATAGTTCAGCGAAGTTATTTATATCGAAATGTAAAGTAAAAAAACTCTCTAAAATTTCAAACAGATATTTTAAAACAACAAAATATTATATACCGCTGCTTGTGCATATTATAACTTTTAAACAAATCAAAAAATATCACAGCTATTTTACTTATAGTTACTTACAATAGATAAGTAAATATCTCTTATGTGTTTTCGTGCAGGACTACTCGTTACAGTTTCAGTTTGTTACGAGGGAGATGCAACCATTCCGACAAAGTCTGTGTTATTGGAAAAACTCTACGCTTTTCCAATACTGTACCAGTTATCTCCGCAGCACGAAGTTAGTGTATTGAAGAAACAGTAAAGAAAATATTTCAATCTATTTAACGACACAGTTACACTTAAACTATTCTTTCATTAATCTATCTAATCATTCAAGGCTTTGTATTAAAATGATACGATTTATATTCCGTACAAGAATAATAATAATCTATTATAAATACTGTATTAAAAATATATATTTTTATGTAAGGTTCAGTTGTAGAAATACTTATAAATATATCTATGTACGGTCCGACGTGGAGATCTTTTGGGTGAGACCGATGTCCAGATATCTATCAGCTAATAACATTATTATCAGCCGATGACAGCTGATGTTGATAACTCGTAGCCCCGGATATAACTAAAAAGAGGCAATTTATTTATTTACATGGATTATTTTTTAATGTCGTCCACCGCTGGGCATAGGACTTCCCAAATAATTTCCCGCGACAAGGAATTGATAATGATCAATTTTATTTAACTAATCGTGTATTTGGTAGGGAGGTAGGCAAATGAGTAATCGGTTCACATTATAGTTAATGATCATCATCGTTTATACACAGCAGATGTTTTTTTTCATCGATTTGATTCTCATCATCTAGTTTAAAAGATCAATAAATCATTGTTCAAACAAAATCCCGAAATTGATTTATAAAATGATTTATTTGTATCGTCGTTTTAATCTTTAATATATACTACTAATGTTTGTAATAGACACTTGCCATCTGTGGCTCGGTAATAAAATGTTGCCTTTTAAAACAAAGAGTTTGTATTGTCATATATTCGTACGTAGATGCCCACTGCTGGACATAAAACACTTAAATATATCCACGCCGAACGGTGTAAAGACTTGATTTCGCTTATCAAATTCCAATGTACGCGTTATGAAAGAAACATTTTATGTCACATCTGTATGATGTGATTTTGATGATGTAGATTTACTTCTCTATACAAAGAATTCAAAATCATTAATATATCTGAAGATACGAACGTAATGAGCAGCTACGATATTAAAGAAAACGATGTAGAGAATAGGGCGGCGATGGGTGAAGAAAAGAAGAAAGAAGACTCCGTCATAAAACGGGACAAATTTTAATGGGTACATACAAAGGGTATATAGAAATAGCAGGAATATATATTTGATGATAGCGAAAACGAAGGACAGTCCCGACACGATTGGAACTCATTAACGACAAGTTCGAGTAAAGATGATACTTAAACTTCTAGAACGTTCTGCCGAAGAAAACTTCGAAGTATGTATTAAAAGGGATCGCAAGCAATTGACCCCGTTTTATAATGATATAACATTTTCCGATCCGCGGCTCCACTACAGTTTGAATATAAGTTCCGGTTTGATTTGGAAATAGGACTATCAATTGTCACACAAGTAAATAATTTACATAGTATACTTAATTTTCTTAAACTTAATAAACACCTTACTTTAAATTGCTAATATCTACTTCATAAGATTCTAATGGTAAGGCAAAAAAAAAAATTATTTTGTTCTTGTAAGGATATCTACATATTATCCTGTAGGCAAAAAAAATAGTATAGTAGTAGGTCTGATTTAGAATCAATCCTTTTTTAATTTAATAAAATAAAATAAAAGCATAAACGTCAATTAGATTTCATCGTATTAATATATTTATTAAATTTTTTGTAAATAAGAAATTAATATATTTAAAAATTTCTTTTTACAAAATTTTAAAAATAATTACAATACGGTTTTTTTATTAAAAAAAATTAAGTATTAAATATATACAAAATAATATCAACATTAATTTAATTCAGTAGATTCAAGTATTAATAACATTGTTATACATAAGTTATTAATCAAATATAAGACGGGTTTTAATAAGCTATTAATAAATAATCATTTTTTGTTAATAAGTACAAATAATAATTATTTTTATTTATAATCAAACTCACCGGATAACTCATATCATAATTCCAAAACACGATAACTCCGCTAAATACACTCAAACGATACCGTCGGAAACTTCGCGACGTAACACCTCGGAGGGAGAGGGAGAGGACGAAGCGTGCGTCGCTTCCGGCGGTCCGTCGTCCACTGGCTTTCAGGTCCATACGAAAGTTACCAGTTGGAGAAGGCACCAAACATGCGCAGAGCGGACCCTGAAAAGAGCCTCCGAAAAGAATATTACAAAACGTAACATTAACATAGTGTTACAACGTAACAATATAAACGTAACAGTGTTGCAATGATTTCTAAATACTGTGGTATAATATTGATTTAATTAAACTTATATGTTACTTAATTTAGAACTAAGTTATTAAGCTTTTAAAATATCGAGAAATGGCTTTGGTAAGATAAGGTAAATATAACGATAAAAGATAATAAATAAATAATAACGAAAATCTATTATAGAACTGGTCTGCTCTATATCTTCAGTACTTTTGTATCTTCTGGATTCTACTAAAAAATACCCTGTCTTTTAGGAGAAAGCTAGGGTTGTAAGAGGAATCATTTCGGTGATTTTTCAGAGCCTAGCCATGGTCCTCCTAGGAGTCAGAGGTTCGAATATTTACACCACATTCTGTTCATCAGCTTCTGATATATTCGTATGATAAACTGAAGACTGGAAGACATTAATTGACTGCATCCTACTGCTGTGCGATATAAATCGGAGCTGATGCCTGTTCAGATGGCTTCAGTGAAACGGTCCAGTTCAGCATTTTTTAACTATGTAATATAAGCTTTATGTAAATAGCTTACTTAGACTACGAACCGGATGAGCTCTTAATACATGTGCTAAGTTAAACAAATATTAAAATATTTATTTGATGGGGTGACCCCATAAGTTATTGCCAACCCCGCCACGATTGTGTCAATTTCTCGGTGAATTTTATAATTTCGCAAAAGTCGACTATTTTGTTAGATTTTGCATCTTACATTTTTTTTCATTATTTGATAAAAGTTAATATTTATTATCTACAAAATTGTATAAAAAATTACATTTTACTTTACTTTGCTTCGAAACATCGTCTAAATAACACCACCGACAAGCAGTGTACATATTACTGTGATCCGGTTTGAAATAGGCAAGGAGGCAAGGATGTTAGGTCTCTGTTGCCGAAGATCATCTTGGTAGGTACCACCGCAGCTCCTATTTCTGCCGATGAATATTAAAGTGCAAACATTAGCTCTGTTCCGGTTTCAAAGGAATTTTTAACTAATTAAAATATTGGGATAACGAGACAACATCCTATGTCTTTAAACGACGAGCGTATTGTGGTGCAGTGTATATCATTCTAAGTAGCGCCACGTTGTTATGGGCAGGTGTATCACTTACCATCAGGGGAACATCCCCCACATCTCGGCGCTTCGTTGGATAAAAAAAAAACGATCAGTAACAATCTAATGCACTGTTTATCATCGTTTCTAGCGCTACATACTTATCAGATGAATCTTATCCTTATCTTAAATATTTCTGGATGTAAACGAAAATCATTTTCACAAAGATACAAGCACTGGACATCAAATCAACACAGTATAAAAAGACGTGATGAAAAAAAAAAATCACTTTTTTATTGGTGAACACATTCTGTCGTGGAAGAGTTTATTTAAATTTCCTCATGTACCTGTACACCGAAAAAAATCCTATTAAAGGTGGCGAGCGTTTGAAAGCACGGCGCTGAAGCTCCAGAGGAAATGCGAACTGTATATTTAATTATAAAATGTGCTTAAAAATACTTCGCAGCTTTTAATTTTGCAGGTTCTACCAACGCGAAACCTTTCCTCGGCCACCATTTTATTTAACCTTTCAGTAGGTTAACCATTAGGTGTTAACAATTATAGTAAGTACCAGCTCCTTCATATTTAACTAACCGTATTACTAACATTATTATTAAATTAATTTATCAACATAGCATCTCAAAGCTTTTATAAAAAGTTTGTAACATAAACTCATTGAATATTTAATACGTTTTTTTTTTATTGAAGTAAGCGACGAGACTAGCGGAACGTTCCACTGATGTTAATTGCGCCTGCGCATAACAACGTGGCGCTGGTTAGGATGTTATAAACTGGATCACATTGCGTTCTCACCTTGAGACAGCGTGTCGAGTCTCGTTACCACAGTAATTACACTAACTACAACTCTCTTGTATCCGGAACGCATACTACTGTTTATTAACGGAAAGCATTCCGGAAGTAAAGACCTAAGTTATATTTCCTTGTAATATTAATATTATTTTCTTCGTTCAATTTCAATAGAAATTTTTAAAGTCTGAACAAATATAAATAATTTACGATTTTATTTGTCTTTTTGTTTGGGGGTTTTATCCCTTAAGGATATGTTAGCCCCATTGCCACTAAAATAAATTTTTTTTCGTAGCCCGTTATGTAATTCTAAAATTAAAGCAATGCCTTCCTTTTATGATACATAAAGATTTACCTCTGTCAAGTTGATAGTGTATGGCCCACTCGGCTACATTCACATTAATCAAGATAAGGAATGATGTAGGCATACAGCTACTTTAGTAAGCTGATACATAAAGCCTTCTACCCTGTTATATTATTTAATTTATTAACACTACATACATGATACACTCTTTATATATACCCTGACCTGATTTCCAGCAGGAAATATTGATTTACACTAAAACAATTATAGAATTCTACGCTTGGAGACCAGGTCAGATTAGTCCAAATTGTGCCCACATCTAATGAGAAAATTTTCTGTAGATGTTATGAATCTCACATTATTCTAACTTCCTTCCAGAAAGTAGAGAATCTTTACACAGATTTACCTCATCTCCTTAACTTCAAAGTGATAAGCTAAGCAATGTTTCTTACCTAGACATTAACTGCCTTCACTCCTTGGTGACTAACAGCCTACCTTGTGATATGGTCACTTTTCCATTCTGGGATTATTTTAGTTTACGTGATGGTTTAGTCGTAACTCTCTGGGCTAATGGTTAGAGCGTGCAAGGTTCATTCCGAAGATCGCCGGTTCGAATCTCGGCATGTACCGATAACTTTAATATTTAAGTTATGTACATTTGTGATCTTTAGTAACAACAGCGAAATACAAACGGTGAAGGGAAACATCGCGAGGAAACCTGCACATGAATTAGATTTTGTTCTAAGGTGTGTGAAGTCACCAATCTGCATTGGAACCGCGTGGTGACCCCATCACCCTTATATTGAGGGTATTCCTGTGCCCCAACAGTGGGGACGTAAATTGGCTGTTATGGATAGTATTTTTCTGAATACCCCAACAATATTGATTTGTTTCAGCTAACAACATATGAGAGCCAAATTATTCTATAGGAATATGCTTCAAATCCTCGACTTTGTTGTCACTTAATACTATGTGAAATTGGGACCAAGCCTTTTCTCATGGTTAATAAAAAAAACGTCCAGAAGCTATACAAGAATTTTGTCTTAAGTAACCTTAAAAAATCTATGTTTTTAACGTTGTTTTACTGGTGGTGGGTTTATGTTGCCGGAGACTAAGTAGGTTCCACTGCAGGGCATATTTCTACCGCCAAACAGTATTGTGTAAACATTACTGTCTTCCAGTGTGATGGACGTTGTAGCTAGTGTAATTACTAGGGTATTGAGACTAACCATGGTATATATCAGGCGACGAGCGCAATGTGGTGCAGTGTCATAAGTAGCGCCATTTTATGGGCGGGCGTATCACTAGGTGATCCCCCCTCTAGTATTATAAATGGCTCAGCTTTGAACTCTTTCGTCCCACACATTGCTATTTTGCGTAATAATATTAAGTTTTATCCACTGAGACATTTTTACTTCTAGAAAAGCTTTCACAGCAATAAAGGATGGTGTAGTATACGTGTTTAATCCCTTTCCCACCCCCGTCCTCTTTATCTTGATAATAAACGCTCCTCAAGTTGTTAATAGTAGTTGTTTCGGTTGGTCCGTGAAACATGAAACCACGTCTCCTCGAAGCAAGAAGGCTGGTTCGTATTAACCTTAAAGATTGGCATAAATAAATTTAAATTATTCCACTAGAGACCCAAACAAACTCCAATTACCTTCGGACCTCACCTACGTACACGCCGAACAAGTTTCTGTAATTCAACACTGATAGCCTCTGAAGCTGCGGGTGTTTGATGAAAACGAAGCACGTTTCATTTTAAGGTAGTAGCACACTTCAACTTGAAGATTAAAGCTTCAGATGTGTTTCATCTCAATGAATCATCAGCGCATGTGGACATGAAGTAATTAAGGGGACGGACGAGAATGACGTTGACCTGATGGCAAATGATAAGCGTTCCCATAACGTGCTCGTCGCCTTGAATAATATAATAGCAAGTGTCATTACTACAGTAATTTCTCTAGCTACAACGTTCTTCAAACCGGAACACAGTAATAACTGCACACTACTGTTTTGCGGCAGAAATGGGAGTTGCGGTGGTATTAATACAGTTTCCGGTAACAGAGACTTACCACTAGTAAAATAATTATAGTTCTACTACCTATAAAAAGGATTTCTAATATGCTTTATAAATAAATACGAAACTCTTATGGTTATGATTATTTTAATTTGTTGTCTCTTAAGTATTAAACTTGCATGAATTAATACAAACTTTACTGTTTTAATATATTTTGTTACACGAACACACGCATATACATAGTAATGGTTAAAATTATTAGTTACCTTTTCATTTAAAGTTTGATCAGAAACTTAAGCCAAATACGACAATGATTTGTTTTGAAACGAAAATTTTACTACAAAATATTATTTTTAACTCTTCAACCCTCTTAGATTTCGCAAGAAATTTATATGTGATACTAAAAAAAAATTATTACGAAAAAGTGCTGTGAAAATAATTTTTAACCACTAGTACCTTCTTAACATGAAAAGAATTTAAATTTGTGAAATAAATAACTTCAGTATTTCATGTGTACAAGACCTAAAACTCTGGGTGAATGCTTTACCCATTTAAACTTACTTTTTGTTCTCAGTGATTTCAGCCCCCGTAAATGAAGTACAAAAAAATATTTAAGGCGCCTTTCTTTTCGAGTCAAGTTTTTCATCAGAATTTCTTTATTTCAGCTCTATTCAGTTGTTACTTTGTTAATGAAATCCAACACATTAAACATTTGCATTAATATTAAGCGCTTACTCATCGATAAAAATTGAATTTTTTAAACAAATTCAATTATAGACGAAATTTTTTTTTAATTACAACCTTTCAATAAGATGAAACGAAGTGGAGCCCCTTTGTTAACAGGCAGGGACAGATTGTGTAGAACTTCGTCCGCTGAAAACTCTGTATATTGTCGCTGTAATTTCGGCGTGGAAATTCGTCTCAAATAAAAAAAATATATATATTTTCTGTAGTAAGGTATATGTATTTTTTGAAAAACTGAATTCATATTCAACCCCAAGTACCTTTCGCCGGAGTAAAATTAAACAATGTTAGCAAGACAAAGCAAGTGGAGAGGTAAGCCCTCGAGTGTCGAGTACGCCCTTTGTTCGGTCACCCTGTGTAGAGTTTCTTTTGCTTCTGGCTTAAGATACGACGTACACGCAAATCTACCCTATCCGTTTTTTTTTTTAATAAAGATATTTGTAGTTCTTCTCGAAACGATCAATATTTGCATGTGTGAATAGAGCACTAATAAGACTTAGTTACTTTGGAGAATTACTTATTTTAATTGAGTCAATTAATAATTTGACCAAATATCATAGAATTTAAAAAAAAATTATGATGAATAAATGGATATCCGATCTGGTGAATCCGGTTTTTACTATTCACTGGTAAGTCTCTGTAGCAGGATACAGTCTTAATATGTATCACCACAGTGTAGTAACGTGACTGTTTCTGTTTGAAGGCCATTGTAGCTTATGAAATTATTGGGAACGAGGCAGTATCCTGTGTCTCAAGGGTACGAGCATAATGTGGTGCAGTATATCACTAGCGCCACGCAATTAAAAGGCAGGCATATACCATCAAGTAATCTTCCATCATCTCTGATGTATATTTCTAACATTTGCGAGTTTAATTTTATGTAAAAACTTTTATCGGAAGTTATATAATATTTTCGCTTCCGCTTGTAACATTGGCGCTTCACACAGGAAGCTGTCTCTTTAAAACAACCATATAACATTTTCTCTGTGTGTGACAAAGATATGCCCTGTGGGTGTAGTTCCTTCAACATTCTCAAATTCTTAATATACCCTCTTCATTACATAAGTAATCCGATTACATTATATGCTGCTATTTTTGCTGACTTCCGGTTTGATGTTGACATAAAAATTTTAATAGTAATCATTGCCTATTTATGGAAAACTGCAGCCAGTTATTGAAATATGCATTGGTAAGCAGATTACGTTTAGGGTTACAGGGAAAGCTGTTACTATTACTCTGTATTGTTAAGGGGTACATTCCCTTATGGTATTATTTTATTATCGACTCTTTAGAAAAGACAGTGGCGGCGGGTTACTTAACCATACTTGTTTTTAATAACTAAAGCTAAACAAATTCTAATAATTTATTTCTTTAGTGCTAGTTTTGATGATATCCCCTGCAGCACTTTGTAGTCGTTACCTTGAAACATAAGATTTCATCCCAGTGATTTTACTACCTAAAGTACCCTTCGAACAATTATCAACCTTGACGATATCCGGCGTTTCAGACATCACCCCCACTTCTAACAGTGCTCGAAAACAAACCATAAATCGGTCTTGTAACATGTATCTACAAGATACCTTTGTAACAGATTCTAGTTTCATTTTGATATTAAAATAATCTTATTATTTTTATATATACTAAATCTGAAACGATCATAAAACCCTTTGAAGTTTGAAAAATTTGCTAAATCAAAACTACAACAATTCGTATGTACCTCATCCCCACATCCCCTTAAACTAGTCCGGCGTGAATACTTTCAAGTTTCAACTGCAGAGTTAGAACTTGGACGTAAGTCAAACCTAAACCAATAGTTCGCGTTCTGACTAAGATATTAGAAGGAACAATCCGAACAAACGGGAAGCGGAAGAGAACTTTAACTAGATTTGTTCTCTCTTATACTGATGTGAAAAACGTCTAATACGTGTCTCTTTTATCAACGAATCAATGGGACAGTGCGACCGTTCAAGTTTCCCCAACTAAAAGTATTGATGGTACCGACTTCTAACGCGGTATAGAAGAGAATATAAAGTTTTACACTCTTAATATAACTTCTCTTCGAAGTATATCTAAAGAATTTGTTATCACTTCTCTCGCCGGTCGCGATAAGATGGTGTGGATTCCAAATTGTATATAATTATTTAACCATTTAGTAGCTCGCTGGCCTAATGGTTACAGCGTGCAGCTTTCATTCCAAAGGTCGCGGGGTTGAGTCTTCGCATGTACCGATGACTTTAATATTTAAGTTATGTACATATGAACTTTAGTAACAACAGCGAAGTAACAAACGGTGAAGGAGAACATCGCGAGGAAACCGGCACATGAATTAGAATTTATTCTAAGGTGTGGATGAAGTCACCAATCCACGTGCATATGGCCCCATTCTCCTCTTATTGAGAGTAGGCCTGTGCATTAACAGTGGGACGTAAATTAGCTGTTGAAATTAAAAAAAATTAACCACTGCCGATGCTGGAGTTGTTCTAATATCGGCAGGAGTTAGAAGGAGATGGTGTATTCATTTCCTAAATTAATATTTCTTTATTTTACGAAGCGATGAGACGAGCAGAATGTTCACATGATGGTATGTGATACGTCTTCCCATAGTAATGTAGCGCTAGTTAGGATGTTAAATAATTCACCACATTGTGCTCGTCGCCATGACACATAAGATGATAGATCTGGTTAGCCGAGTCATTTCACTAGTTACAACGCCTTTCAAACCGGAACATAGTAATGTTTGCACACCACTGCTTGTCGGTTGCAATTAAATATAAATTAACTAATTAGGATCTAGCTTGATCAAAACGAAAGGGTTGTAACTATATTACGTCAAGTGACGGTTCTGTGTGGGTATGCTGATGACACCCTTTGTGAGAACCTCGCCTTTGTTTGTTGCACCTCTGTTTACTGGACTGCCATTTACTCGCAGATGTGTAGTTAAGTATTAAACAAAATTACAATTAAATACTTTCTTCGTTACATCTTTCGTTTAACTGCCCCCGTGTCGTAGTGACTCTCCTCTTGTCGTTTACATATGGGTTAAAAATATGTTAACAACATTATCAAACAATATGATTTTATTGTTAAACTTATATTATATTATTACTTAAATTCTTAATATTACTAAATATTTTTTATTAATGTATTATCGGTAGGTTCCTGTTGCCGGAGATCGTCTAGTTAGGTACCAACGCAGCGCTCATTTCTGCCGTCAAACAGTAGTGTACAAACGTTACCGTGATCCTGTTTGAAGAGGGTTGTAGCCAGTGAAATTATGAAGTAACGAGACTTTATATCGTATGTCTCGAGGCGACGAGCACAATTTACCATAACGTGCACGTCTTGCTTGTCTCTTCGCTTTGTTGAATTAAAAAAAAACTATACTTCTATTTTCCATAACCTAAATTAATGAACAGAAGTAAAAAGCTTTTTTGAAATTTTGAAAGAAGAACAATTAGAATACTTATATATACATTCATATATAAGATAAGAGGGTATAAGGGGCTCCATCCAATATCTTACGGAGCCCAAGTCAACCTCACCTGAACGCAGTGCACGCTGCTGAATAACACGACGAGGCTCTGACCACTCACCAACCCGCACTGGGCCAGCGTGGTGGCCTAAAGCCCAATTCCTCTCAATGAACTCTGTGGACATCTCTGGGGAGGTCTACGCCCAGCAGCGACCGTCTATCGGCTGATGATGATATATATACATATGAGATTTTTCACCTATAAAGAGATTCATCACGACATTTCTAAAGCAATAAAGCTTAGAAACTAGAAAGTTGATAGAAACATTCCTTTTGCCGATTATAGAACTACTAAGAACGAATTTTAGGGAGTGTTACCCCCAAAAAGCGTTGCGGAAATATTACGGCCTGCAAAGTAAGTCTAAGTATTTATAATATTAACTGCGTCATACAATAGAAGAAACGAAAATAGTTACAAATACTTTATAATGTATAAAAGTCGACTTTGATTTTAAGTACAGCGTTTTGACTTATAACTTAGCGAATAACCGTGTTCATGACAAATAGTTTCTTCGCGTAAGAGCTCATTCGTGCAACAAAGTGTTCTTTCTAAATTACCGAGACGTTTTTAAAAGTACCTGTCAAAGCACAGAGCAAAAATCTCACAGGAAATATTCTATTGAAATATAAAGTTAAAAAGTTACAGGA
Organism: Ornithoptera priamus; assembly: GCA_029034505.1. NCBI lineage: Eukaryota > Metazoa > Arthropoda > Insecta > Lepidoptera > Papilionidae > Ornithoptera > Ornithoptera priamus. Next base: position 2,752,973 of record JARDWD010000606.1, on the reverse strand, counting down.
TAGAACAGGATCAACCTTTTTTTTGCGATACTTTCGGAACTATTTTCTTCGGTTCATTAATTTGTATCATTCTATTATTAACTTTTTAGGTTATTTCTTGGAAATCAATCGTCCCAAGAATTTATTTACAAAGTTAACAGTTCTATGATACGATTTATAATGCTTTTGGTACAGAGAGTGTGAGTCTGTGTTCTCAGCTCGAATCTGTCCAACGTTCATTGTTATAAGAACTTATTGGCAAAGAGAAAGAAAGAAATAGTTTCTTCGTCAAAAATCTAAATTTTTTTAAAGTAGTACAAAATGCAATAGCTATAGCTATAGCTACTGTATTAATTAGAGGAGGGGATATAACTGTTTACTGTACATATATATCTAAAATCACTACTTAACCTTATTACTCAAATAACTATTTCATACTATTTTCATTTCGAACCAATTGACCTAATTATACAGTAAAAAAAAATAACTTTTGTTAGAGCTTTGAATATGTCTGAAGACCAAGACTTCCATGTGTGATTTAGGTTATGCCTCTACTTAGTTTAAACCAAATGTGGTTTCCAAATCGAATAATAATCTCTTAAACTATGTTTGACCGATTTCACAATTAATATGAAATGATAAGTTACAGTTTCTCTATGACAAGGATCATCTATCCTCGTACCAGCTAATTTTCTGGACTATAGTTATATCCATTAGTTGTAAGAGCCTATACGTTGCTATAGAATATTTTACTTACTATAGAAAATTCTGTCACAATCCCGAGAACCAATTCGTAACTTGAAACAAATAGAAGAATTTTTTGAAACGCATTTTTATATAAGTAATTTATGGTAAAAAAAATATATACATTATACTTTAAATATATTTTAGTACTTTTTTATTCAATTAAGCGATGAGAAGAACTGGACGTTTATCTGATGGTAAGTGATACGCCAGCCCATAACAATGAGACGCTAGTTACAATGGTGTACACTGCAACACATTATGCTTTGAGACATGGTGTATTAAGTCTCATTACCCTAGTAATTTCACTAGCTACAACTTCTTTCAATCCGGAAAACAGTAATGTTTCCACAAAAGCTGCGGTGGTACCTAGACGGTCACCGCCAACAGAGACCTACCACCAGTAAAGAACAGTACTATATTAACAGGATATAAATTGGTTAATTGGTATCTCATTAACGCAATTTATATAATCTTAAACGGCTTAGATTAAATAGAACTTTCCATTCAACTTCTTATGAAATAATTAAAGTTTTCTTATCAATTTCCTCTTGCAGGCGGGTTCTGAAAGAGGAATAGATAAGCGTCTCTTATCAGTGAAGTTGGAAAGCATCCGCTTTGACATTAAATAACGAAAATAATTTTGCCAACCATTATATAAATTGTACGAGAGTCCATTTAATACATATAAAGTATATCGAAGTGTCTGTTTGTGATATCAAAATAAAGATTATATTTCTTTATTCATATTGATAGGCTGATGATGATGATGATGATGATTCACTTGATTAAAAAAATTCAATATATTACTTTATCAGTGTTACTGAGTAAACAAGTGTTAGAGCGTTTTTGACTTTAAACATTTGTATAAGAGAGAACGTAATATCCACTTTTAATTAAAAAAAATATTTTCATCGGTCCATTAAGATATATATATGTAAATCTCAGGTAACTGAATCTAAACATATATATAAATCTGTTTCCGTTTCCTATATGATTGATTTGGTTGGAAAGTGTTTTAATTTGTGATAAACAATTTGGTTTTATTTTAGCTTCAATAAAAAATAGAGACGTAATGCAACAACATAAGTTGTACTATATAGTTATACATATAACATCCCCGCAACTGTTTTTGGGGGAGGAATTTTGTAAAACCCATTCTTAGTCAACGTCTAATTGACAGAAGCAATATCTGTACCAAATATTGAGTGTTCACGTCTAATGGTTTCGGAGATCGCGTGATGAATCAATGAATCTCTGTATAACTCCTGTATGTGCTAATTATGTTTTATTCATTTGGAATATAAGGCAATTAATTTCTTTACGTATTTCAAGATAGATAAGAAATTAACTTATCTATTTATCTATATACATATATGTATAAAAACGTATATACCGTATCGAAGCCTTTATACGCCTGCAATATCATACGCACATTGCCAATGATAAAGAAACCTTTTCTCACCCTTTTTGCGGAATCCTATAAAGTTTACCAATGGGAAAATGTAACAATAGTTGAATTGATTTGTGGTTTCCAATGTGAAGAGTATATAAGTAAAAAGGTTCATATGATTTAATACTATGTTAAAACAAATAACATCATAAACCTCTTTGGAGAATATTTGCATGAGTAATCATTTCTTATATACTAGTGGAGATCAAAAAATAGTGAGAATGAGATAGAATATAATGACTATTGGTAACTTAATAATTTATTTTTCTGCATAGTCTCCGAGTCTCTCTACACACCGAGTCCAGCGCTTTTGCAAGGCTTCAATCCCTTTAAAAAAAGTCTTGTCTTGGTCCTGCAAAAAGCTCTCCACGACATCCATCACCTCGTTATCGTCTTCGTACCTGTTTCCGCTTAAGTATTCTTCCAATTTGGGTGACACATAAAAATCCCTAGGCGCCAGATCTGGTTAATAAGGGGGTGGTCAACCAATTCGAAGCAAGCTTGCTGAATGGCAGTCATCGCAACTACCGACCGTTCTCACTACTTTTTGATCCCTCCTCGTATTTTCGTATATTTAGTAAATAATCTTGTCCACTTTTTTTTATTTAACAAAGGTACTAGACGAGCGAGACTGTTCACCTGATGATAAGTGATACGCCTGTTCATAACAACGTGACGCTTGTTAGGATAATTACACAGCACCAAACTATGCTCGTCGTCTTGAGGTACAAGATCCTGCCTCGCTACCCTATTAATTTTACTAGCTACAAAACTTTTCAAACGATATTTTGTGGCAGAAATAGCAGCTACGAAACTAACCTGGACGGACTCCAGCAGTAGAAATCTACCATCAATAACTACAGACTGCTTACAGAATAGTCTTACAAAGAAAGTAGTTTCCTTCGACAAGGTTCTATTTTCTATATCAAATGTTTATCCCCAGTCTTTCTTTGAATATATTTCGGGTAACTTTTATCAGCACCTTCGCAATGAAGGTGTTGAGGGTATAAAGTAAAAAATTCTAGTTATAATAAAAAAATTTTGTACATAAACCTTATAAAAAAAACAGTAGGTTCTACATGTACATTAATGACTTAAACCATATTTACATTTCTGTTGTAAATATTACAGTTTTCATCATCATCAGCCGATAGACGTAGGATTCCCCCAAGCATAGCTCTATCTATTCCACAGCTGGACATAGGTTTCCTCCAAAGAACTCCACATCGATCGGTCCCGCGTTGCTCTAATTCCACTTCCATTCAAATGTTCTGAAATGTTTTGCTGCTGTTATTATTGTCTCAAGTTTATAAACATCAATGAAAGGTAAACATGTTCCGAGTACGTAATTACAGTGTCTGAAAACCGAATCGCTGTAATGGCGTTGAACGAGATCATTCTTAATAGTGTCGCTACAAGAAAAAAGGGGGTCCCAAGCACCGAGCCATTCTTTTAACAAGTGAAAGTTTAGCGAGGGAACGAACAATGAAGACCAGACTATACAATGTAGTGTGGTGTTAAGGATCTCATACTCAAGCAGTAACTTACAGTGTCTGAACAAGCTTCATTACAAGATACATATATATATAGATGCAGTAGCATTTAAAATGAGAAGGGAATACATAAAGAAAAATGAGAGAGGTTGCTTGAAATGAGTATTCATTTCCTGTGACGTAAAATTACTTAATTGTAATCAGGGTGAATAATTAGCTAATAGATTATGTTATCATTACTGTTGGTAGCTCTCTGCTGCTGGAGTCCGTATAGACAAGTCACCGCAGCAGCTCGTACTTTTGCTGCCAAACACTAGTGTATAAATATTATAATGTTCTCGTTTGAAGGGCGCCCTAGACAGTGAACTTATTTATTTATGCACACAGAAAATATAACATATGTAGGAATAAGTGCAAAAGCACTACTTATTAGAACATGGAATTTCTTCCAGCAGGTCTGTGGTTGGGAGATTTGATTAGTGACAGTGAACCTGGTGCACTCTGTTAATACTATAGAACAAAACTTATAAACTAAATATGATCTAGAATAGGTTATAAGTAAAAAGAGATCAGAGAAAAAAAAAATTTAATTTATAGGTATTAGGATAGCGCAAAGTAATATTCTTAAACGCGCTTTTTAAATAGTGTCACTGTCCTAACCCTGCGAATTGCCGCAGGAAGTGCTTACTGGGGTACTAGTACTTATTGGGGTAGCAAGTCTTAAAATCTCTTATATGAAGGCATTAAGCTCAATTTGGTGTTGTGTATAACACATAAACTAGAGCCAGATCGTTATGGGCCTAGTTAATGTAGCAAGTAGAGGGGAAGTAGCTCGCTGGCGTCATTGTTAGAGTGTGCGGCCTTCATTCCGACGTTCTCGGGTTCGAATCCCAGCATGAACCAAGCACTTTAATATTTAAGTTATGTACATTTGTAAACTTTAGTAACAACAGCGAAATACAAACGGTGAAGGAAACCATCGTGATGAAACCTGTACATGAATTAGAATTTATTCTAAGGTGTATGTGAAGTCACCAATCCGCATTGGGCCCGCGTGGTGACTACGGCCCATCGACCTCATATTGAGGGTAAGCCTGTGCCTCAACAGTGGGGTAAATTGGCTGTTATTTATAAGCAGGCTAATCACCATAACATAAGGCGAAATAAAAAGAACTGAAGCTGTAGCTAATATAAATTACTGGGGCAAGGATATTCAACATCTTATATCTCAAGATACAATACAAATGGGGAAGTAAAAAAAAAAAAACGTCCCCAAAGATTCCCAAAAAGAGGGTTGATGTCAGGCAGGCGGCCGGTCGTAAAAAGTTTAGCCAAAACTATTTACAACATGTTCGGTAATGAAGAACATGTTGTGCCGACCTTACATAAAGTGGGACCAGGGCAGGAGAAAGAAGAAGAAAACTGAACACAATGGAATTCTCTGGGAATATGCAGGCGTATCACTTACCATCATATCACTAGCTACAACGCCGTAGAAACTATATAGCAATGATACTTGCACATTATTGTTTGTAAGCAGAAATACCAGCTACGGTGGTACCTATCTAGATGTTCTCCAGTAACAGATACTCACCAAGAGTAGAGATGAGATACTTACATCAACCAAATACCCTCTGCAGTATAAATACATTAACTAATTAAAACATTATTGGAGAGTGTAAGGAGTCCTGACAATAACTCACGGGACCCAAGCCAACCTTACCTCCAGCTAATCACCAAACGAGGCTTTAGCTCCCTTGGTTCGAACGACGAGTCTTAGTGCCCGACCATACCAGTGGCCATGCTGACTGTTGAAGGTCACGGGAATCCCCTGGATGCAGGCAGCGCTATACCGATAGATCTGATGATCTTTAAGGGAGGCCTATATCCAGCAAAGGACATTAAATCTAAAATCGGTTTTATGTTCAAACCTAATATCCTGATCCTTTTCTTTCGAAACATAATTTATTGCGCTTTCCAGGTCTTGTCTCCTGTAGAAAATTATATATTGTGCGTGCTCTGCGGCGGTTAAGGGTCTCCATGACTGAATCTGATTGTAGCATTATTGGCAAACCTTCGTGGTTTCTTCGATGCCCGCTACATTACTTCTATCATCATCATCATCAGCCGACAGACGTCCACAGCTGGACGTATAGACGTAACATTACTGGACAATGTTATTATTATTGGACATTACTTTTATAGAATTTAATTATTTTGCAAACATAAGAAATGATCTTCTCCAGCATCTCATTTATTGTAATCATTAGTAAATCATTTTTGGCGAACAGAAATCTCTCATAAATAATATTTCGTAACATTATCTGATACCCTTTCACCCAAATTACGATTTGCGTATCCGGGGGAAATGTGAACGAATATACAAGTTTTTGTTTACGAGCTCTGAGAATACCGAGAACTGGCGGTAATCAAATGAAATGTATGGAAAAAAGGAAACTGTATATATATACGTTTACAGTTTTAAAACTTTGTCCCACTGAAATAGGAAAATGGGCGAAATTGGTTTCCGTTTTCGCAGCGTCGGATTACATTTGTACTGGTTTAATATTTAATGAGACTTTGTACAGATGTTCCTTTAGTTATTTTTATAAATATAAGCGTTTCTTTACTAATCATAAAACTACTGGCTAATTGTTTTATATTGTTTATTATTTATTGTTAATTATTAATTAACTGTCTAATTGTTTTATACTGTTTATTATTTTAGGGGCTTTCGGCCTAGGCTATACCAAATCCATATTACGGCTAAAGTGTTCCTGTTTGAAGGCGATTTGTAATAGCTGGTGAAATTACTGGAGTAATGAACTTAATATCTTATGTCTTAAGGCAGCTTACGAGTACAGTGGTTCTGTGTATATAATCTTAACTAGCGCCACATTGTTATGCGCAGGTGCATTAAGTGGTACTGATGGTAAGTGAGAGTTTAATAAACAATAATATAATACGATAGAATAGGCGCCCCCTTTGTATTGTCACCGTCGTTTAAGTGTGAAACAGGTTATGATGGAGAAAGATAAATAAGGCTTTTCTTTATGGATACTATCTGATACGAAAAAATTCAGCTTAGATCAAAGGAGGCGAGTAGTTCTGTCGGTATACTGAAAAACTTATAGTTTGCATACAGCTGATAGGGGTTAACAAATACTGCATTTAGCCAAAAACATTAACGAAGACTTTGCATTGGGTTGATGATGATAATAATCGCGCACAATCAGCCAGTCTGTAAACAAGTTTGTTACATCATCATCACCATTAGCCGACAGACGTCCACTGCTGGACACAAATCTCCTTGAAAGATCCGCACATCGTTCGATTTCGCGCTCTCCGCATCGCCAGACACCAGGGGCAGTCGTTTATAGGGGTTCCATGCTGCTTGTTGGGAGCCGGAGTCTCGTCCGTTAATTAGCAGGGTACATCACGAGCAGGTGAGGCTGACTTGGATCCCGCGAGTTATTGTGCTGGACCCTTTACATCAGCTGTGCAAAAAATGATCTCGTGAGAAATCAGTATATCTTCACTTATATTGCGAGATAAACATAAAAGAGTGCGAGATCAATCGGTTTCGGTTTAGATCCTTGTTCCCAAGGCTTAAGCCGTCATTAAATTGTTCTTTATGGGTCATAAAGTGCGGCCGCACTCCGCCTTACATTTTACACGACGCACGAAAAATCGTGTGTACGTATTAAATATTTATAGAAGGTAGTTTAATTTAATCATACATAGTTTAAATTAATAATTAAAATAAAAATTTTCTAACAGACTAGAACTATAACTAGTATTCCCTAATATAATAACTATTTCATCATCAGCCAATAGATATCCACTGCTGAACACAGGCCTCTTCCAGAGATCTTCACATCGATCGGTCCCGCGTTGCTCGCAGTAGCTTCCCACGACTCTCACCAGATCGTCGGTCCATCTTGTGAGAGGCTTCCTAACATTATATCTACCGCTATTTCATCATCGTTATCATAACAGATCAGATTGAGAAAACCAATTTGATCCTCAGCTATTATTTTTAACTGATGTTATTTAAACCCGGTCCATTCTTTTATGTCATCAAACCATTTCCTGCGCTGCCTACCAGGTGCACGTTTTCCAGGAATTTTGCCCTCCAAGATCAACCTGGGGATCTCATAAAGGGATACTCTTTGAAGGTGTCCGAAAAATGCAACCTTTCTTTGAATGACGGTTGTCATCAGCCTGCATTTGCAGTTCGCTCTCTCAAGGACTTCAGCATTGGAGACGAACTGCTTCCATGTGAACTTCAATATTCGACGGAGTCCCTACATCTCAAATGCTTGTATTCGGCGACAACATTCCATTGGTACATGCCGAGATTCGAACCCGCGATCTTCGGAATGAAGGCCGCACGCTTTAACCATTAGGCCAGCGAGGTACCTCACAAGCTACTACTACTTGGTAACTAACTAACTAGTAAACTAACTACTACTAGATAACTATTTACATTAAATAAAAAGGTTTGCGTGTTTACATACAAACGAAGAGTCGAACATAACATTTTTACTATTAGCAAGATAAGTAATATAATAAATAGTGATATATAGGACATGACATCCTTTCAATCTCATGATTGGTATCCATTGCTGAACTTAATACTTTTAGTGTCCTGGAGACGGTGACAGAGAAGTTGCTAGTGGTAGTTATCGATGGCTGGAGACTGCCGAAGTAGGTAAGCTACAGCTACGGTGGTAGCTCCTATTTCCGCCGCCAAACTGTTATGTGCAAGACTTACCGTGTTTCGGTTTGAAGGGCGCAGTAGCTAGTGTAATTACTGGGGTAACGGGATTTAACACCTTATGTATAACGGCGACTGGCACGATGTGTTGTGTGTAACATCCTAACTAGCGCTTCGTTATTATGGGCAGGCGTATACAACAGCGCTTGTTTCTATAGACCGTAGTTCGCAATCATAGTTGTATTCCGGGTTGAAGGGCGCTATAGCTAGTGATGGGATAAAATGGGGTAACGAGATTAATATATCAAGTCTCAAAGCGTTGAGCACAACGTTTCTTTTTATTCTACAAAGAGATCAGAAAGGATGAAAATTCTGACCCGTCTCCCACGCGGGTGGAATCTCCGTAGTATAAAATGTTTATGCCGCAACAAATTGTCGATAAAATGTTGTCTTCGTTACTCAAGTAATTTCACTTGTTCAATAACCTTTAAACCGAAACAAGGTGCGAATATAACATCTACTATTTGATAGTAGAAACAGATGCTGCGACGGTAATCGTCATGACCGTTCTCGTTAACTACTAACAATGATTGTGTATAGGTCGCAAGATGTGAATTAAATCTTTTAAACAATATAATCTTTAAAAAAAAAAAATATAATTTTTTTTTTAATATTTTTGTCAAATATTAATTACAGTGTTACTAGATGTAAATAGTTTTTTTATCAATTTTTTTTAATTGTTATTCCTGTTTCATGGTATACCTGAACACTATTTTATTATCATCATTTAATGAAGTTTATTTTATTATTACTGGTTTTATCTTTGCCAGGATCTGCTGAAAGAAAATTCTTTTTAAGGCCAAGCTCTTCTCTCATTGTGATTTATTATATAGAAATATTTCAGATGTTATATTTGTTGAATAAAATAATACAATAAAGTAAGTTGTAAGTTAAAGCAATTGCGACAAATATCTGCGGAGGTTCTAATAAATTAAGCACTTAATTAGTCGTTTTGACGTTTATTACATTAAAATCGCATCACGGCATCTTTTATTACAGCAAAGGAAGTTTTATAACTTTGTGGTATCAAACTTTAATATACTTGCAATTAACTTGTATTAAGTAAAACTACATATGATGAAGTAAATATTTTGGTAGTTATTTAAAATGTACTTTACTTTAAAAAGTTCACAGTTCCTATTTCTACCGCCAAAAAGTAATGTACAAATATTACTGCCTTCCAGTTTGAATGGCGTCGTAGCTAATGAAGTTACTGGGGTAAGATTTAACATATGTCTTAAAGCGAAGAGCGCAATGCGGTGTAGTGTATATCATTTTAACTAGCGCTACATTCTTATGCGCAGACTACTTCATTACCAGATGAACGACACGTCTTGTAGCTTAGTCGAATAAAAAAAAGTCAAATGTAAATGCGATGGAATTAACTAAACGACTTGGCGTGAAATATGATAGCTAGATCTTGCGCTTCTAGTAAAGGAAAATTAAGAGAACTGTTAAGAATACGTTTAAGAAAAGCCCGAATGAGAACAAAAATTTAAATATATATGTTATATCTTTATAAACTTCTCAGTCTTTTAGAGCTTTGTAAATAATACGTTAAACATATTTGGTAACGAGACTGAACATCATGTGTGCCAATGTGACCAGCAAGATAAGTAACACAGCTGTTGTAGAGAAGTGTGCTTGCTCTGATTACTCCAGCTCTAATACTTCTGACCGGAACACAGTTATGATACCAAGAATATAATAGATCAAATTATTATAGGGGTTGATAAGAATCTTATCAAAATTTATACAACCTCAATACCTGTACAATCATCCCAGCTAATGCTCCTTTTTGCTAGACTACAATGTGATAGTTTAACATGTCTTCGGCGTCGTCATCAACTGGTAGACGTCCACTGCTGGGCAGAGGCCTCTCTCAAAAATCTCCACATCGGTCGGTCCTGCGCCGCCCGCGTCTAGCAGTTTCCTTTGGTGGTGATTCATTTGGGGAGATTTGGACAATTTCCTACCACGCTGGCCCAATGCGAGTTGGTGAGAGCCGGAGCCTAGTTTATTAGCAGGGTGCACCACGAGCAGTTAAGGTTGACTTGGGTCCCGTGAGTTCTTGTATGGGACACCTTACATCCCAGCATCTCTTGTCAGTCCGTTATATGGAAGAAAGCTGTGAAAGATATAGCAAATCTTTCATTGGTTTACGATAGTTTTGTTTGACATATCCTTATCTAGAATCAAGAATTGATATGTCAAGTTAGACTTTAATTCATTTGTCCAATTTTCAGAGTGAAAAGTGAATAATTAAAGCAGCCACATCAATTGCGTTCCTTAAACAGATGCTTTAAATGCCGAGTAATATCTCATGCCCGGCCTGGTGAAAACTTCCTTGATAAGCGGTTCCAACTTATTTTAAAGTCAAATTGCCAATCACAACATATTTAAGACTATGGTAAACCTGCTCCGAATTGCAAATTATATTGCTTACCTAACCCACTGGCACCGAACTTTGTTATGTTACCCGTAACAACAAATATACTACTTGCATTTAGCGGTACGTATAAATATATACAAAAACTAGCAAATTCAACTCTCCTTTGTGACGTTTTATCGTTTCAGGCGATGTCCACTGCTGGACATAAACATCACGAAAAAACTACACTACTTGATAAACTTAGTACAAGTACGTAGTATAAGTACCATCGCAGGGACTATTTCTACCGTCGAACAGATTAGGGTGAAAATTCATTATGTTTTGGTTTGAAGGACGCTGTAGCTTATATGATTACAAAGCATCTTATGTGTCATCCGACGAGCGCAATATGGTGTAGTATATATCATTCTAACCAGGGACAAAATGTTATAGGCAGGCGCATTTGATCATCCGACTTTGGATCTTCCCGCTCGTTAACTGAGTAAAAAATACGTGTTTTATTTCAAGTCAAAGACTTTGTAATGTTGTGTATACCATCCTAACTAGCGCCACGTTGATTAAAACAATGGTCCTTGTCTTATATCGACATTCACATTAATATATTAATGGAGAAATTGAACTTTGCACCGTCACTTCTCTCGTGTGAATACATCATCAGCCGATAGACCTCCACTGCTGGAGATTAACCTCCCCCAAAGGTTCCCATATCGATCGGGTAGGTATTCACATGGAGGGATTTGGGCTATTTCCTACCACGCTGACCCAATGCGGGTTGGTGGGAGCCTGAGCTTCGTTTGTTGATTCGCATTGTGCACCACGAGGAAATGAAGTTGGCTTGGATCTCGTGAGTTGTGCGGGATCCTTACACCCCCTTGTGAATATTGATCCTTAAATATTCTATTCGATATTAAACACAATTTCAATCTACACTTTATTACATACATTCAAAATTATTGTTTTTTTTCTCATTATTTTTATATTTGATCTATTATTATAAATATTATATTATATTGCCGATATACTGTGCAGGCTGCTATTAGCATGATTATTAAATACCACGTAGTACTATTTAATAAACTAGTATCTAATTACTCCATTAGTATCCATAGCTACAGTACCTATTGCACTAGAACACAGTACTTAAAACAGGATTTTTGCTAAAAATACTTTACAGTACTAAATCCGTCATACACATTAATAAATATAATTTTTTATTGTTATTTATGTAATATTGTTGTAAATTGAGAGATGGGAAAAGTAATATTGAAGGCAGATGTAATAAAACGGGAAATAAGTTAGATCTCAAGTTAATTCGATTGGTTTGATTAAAGCGCGACATGAAGAGAAATTGAATCGTATGAATTTGTATGTTATAATGTTGTTTATTATAATATTTCATATTTGCTATGTTAACCTGCATTTGGACTGAACGCTAACCGAGTTTATATAAAAGTGGAAAAAGTGATGTAAATGTTTTCTTACAACAACACATCGAAGGCCTGACCACGGTAACGAATTCATTTGACAGTTGCAACTCATTTGAAAGTCAAACAAGCCGGATGAAAGGCATTCGAAGCAACGTTGCTTTATTTGTACTTGCAAATATATCGCCTTTGTAGACAGTTTGATGTGGAAGATAAACCTTGGATCTAGTGCTTTTATTACACAAATACTTTGTGACCTAGTTATACCTCTAGTTTATAAATCATTGGTAACTACTTTGTATAGTAAACGAGATTAGATTTCTATTGCCAGGGCCGTCGACCGTTAAACAATAAATTGCAAATGTTTCTGTGTTCCGGTTTGAAGGGTGTTATAGTGAGTGAAATTACAGGGGGCAACGAGTCTTAATATCTTTATTTTTTGTTATACGAAGCGACGAAACGAGCTAAACGTTCACCTGATAGTCAGGAATCACTTACTGATAACAACATAGCGTTCTACAATGATATATACTGTACCAGATTGTGCTCGTCATAAGATGATAGGTCCTGGGATGATTTAGTGAGTAGCAGAGAGGTCTCTTGTTCGATTCACTGGTATACTTTGTGGACTTTGGTTGGTGGTGCACTTGATTTTCAACATATGATAGAAAAAGAATTCCACGCGAGACGCTTCACTATATATAACTTATTGATACTTTATTAAGTGATGATATTTCATGTGAAGTTAAAGTTAACAATTATAGATTAAATACTAGTATCTCAACGAATAAAAACAGACTTTTTCTGTAATTAGGAGATAGTTAGGTGCATCGTGAGCGTTGTAACGAGTAGAGAGGTAATTGAGACGGGTCGATAATTGGCAGGACTGGCAAGATACCGTTTTTAGACACGGACATTGCTTTCAAGCCATTGGCACTATTCCAGTATTAAATTACAGAAAGCACATGTATACTTAAATTGGAAAGGAAGTATCACTGTTTTAATCAGCTTCACTGTACAACATAAATAATTTATTAGAGCTTTAAAAAGAAATAAAGTAAGAATGAAGGAATAGAAAGATATCAAACAATTTATAGAAGAAAAACAGAACGTAGTAGTAATGGATGTAAATAGAATAATTGTTTATTGAATATCAGTAGAAAAAATTCATCATAGTAATATAATTTAAGGGTACAATAGTTTTTTCTACATTGCCCACCATAGCAGAGAGTAAGAAAACACGATGGCCGTGAGTACTCTGGTATGAGACAAGAAAGAAAAAGAAGAGGTAAGCCTAAAAAACAAAAGGGCCACAAAAGAAATGACTAGCTGGATCCATTTTGATCCGAATAGCAATAGAGCGAGGGGAGTAGAAATCTTTAGAGAAATCTTTATTAAATAATACAACTAAATGCCTAATAATTGAGGTACTATAGTTTAAGATATGAACATGTGTAGGACCTTCGGCACGACCCAGAGAGAGGACGGTAAGTGGTAAGTCCGATACAATATTGAAATCGAGAGGTTGGTTGGCGAACCGAACGGCATAGGAGAAGCCAAAACCTATAGATTTCGTTGGATGGGCCACTTGCTAAAGATGGGAGACGATCGTGGCGTCAAAAAAACGTTTCTTGGATCTCCGCTTGGCTGCCAACTTGTTAGCCAGCCCAGATATCGCTGGAAGGATGCTGTAAAGCACGGCCTACGCGAGCTTCAAGCAGTGGAGTGGCAAGAAGCAGTGCGAGACAGACAACGACGGTGTTCTCTTGTGTCGGAGGCCAAGACTCATTTTTGGTCGCTGCGCCAGATGAGTAAGTAGTAAGTTTAAGATCTGATAGATTTTTTAAAATTTAATGAACAATAGTTAATGTTTATTATTAGTATTATTATTCATAGTAAAGAAAGAGAATGTAGCACCGATGTTACAAGACATAATATAAAATTCCGCTAGTTTCTTTTTTTCATGAGTAAATAATTATTAAAACTTGTTTTAAATCAATGAAGTCGATTATTTAATTGACCAAGATCTCTCATTAAGAACTCAGTTCGCAAAGTTTTTAATTATCTCTCTTAACTCTTGAAATTGTTTCAAATATTAATTAACTGTTGGCACCGGCACCGCTTAAAATATTGCCACCAAATTTATGGCTAAGGAACTATTAATTGGAATACTTTTAAGAAACGAGGACATTGCAGAGAAGCATTAAGATTTTAAACGTTATTCAGATGAAATTAAGAGCACAGCTCATAGAGGAACACTAAGTTTAGCTATTTCAAATGCGTAATTTTTTATTAAACATGCCCTGTCACAAATTTGCAAACAAAGAGGCTTCTAGCATGAAAAGAGAATCGTTATTAGTTTATTGCGTGTGTCTATTTATGGCATACCTTGAAAAAAAAACTAGCTTAGTTCATCAGCTAGACTAACTTAAAAAAATCGTTCGCTGCTTAATATTAAAAACTGATAAAACCTTCCACAGTCATCGGAAATACCACCTACAGTCAGAGGAAATTTCCCAGTAATAAATATTAAGAACTTTTCTAAACTATTTTTGATAGTAAGGTAAAAATTTGTAAAATTTATATATTATTAATAATATATAAATTTTACAAATTTATGTATTATTAATAATATATAATTTTTTTTATAGTATTATTAATTCATCATCATCATTTCAACCGATGGACATCCACTGCTGGAATTAGGTCGTTTGTCTAATGGCTTCCAGCGATTCTTTTGGTATCGTTTATTGTTACTACTATAATTATTATATTTAAATCCTCAGCATCAGACAGTACTAAATTATCATCACCTACAGTGATTTAACTAGATAAAAAATGCAAACTAACTCCTAAACAAAATGCGGAGAGAGTTTAAGTAAATAGAGTTTAAACAAGACGATCAATTTTATTTGTTAAAATTTGTAGGCTTTATTTCTAAATCAGAACATGCTCTAAGTAAACAGGCTTCTTCACCTCCAGTTCGCAACTCTCAGAAATTTTGCCAATACTTAGGAGTTTACAAGAAGTTGAGTCAAATCCGATTGGGAAGTTTTCTTTCGATATCGCTGTTAAAAGATTCAGGTCTATCGTTCAAAGTTCTAAGTGAGTTGAAGTGTTAGAGTTTGGTTAACGCGTTAGGACCCGGTTCGAATTTTATCCGGTGTGTTTCGGTATGTTCTGTATCAAACTTCTTTTTTATGTTCGTAACGAGAATAACTTTGACAATTTATAAACTAATTTACAACTGCGTAGAATAGATTTTGGTATTGTTTCCAATGTAACAGTTCTTTATTTTTGTACAATCCGGTTTTATTGCAAAGTCTGCCTTTATCGAATTTGACTAATACCCTCGTTTTACATCTTGTTATCAGACGGAATACCCACTGTGGTCATAGGCCCCTTTTACACACACAATAGAAAATATATGTATTTGACGACTCTTATGTCATGAAAATATTCAATGTATTTTTTTGCTATTGCTGCATGAAGTAATTCTTCCAAAGATTTTGATACTTGTCGCTCTTATGCTGCCAAAATCTATGAATATTTCGCGATTTTCAGCAGATCGTAAATCTGCCTTGTTGGTGATGTAGTAATATTTTGTTTGCCGCCACTCGAGGCCTTTACAAATCCAACTTCCGGCAACGACCTCCCAATTTTGTGTTTCTACTATTTTGCCCTTGCTAGATCCTATTGCGCAGACAAACTCTCCTTAGCTCTTGATGGATAGTTTAAAACTGATTATTATTTTTTGTAAGTCCGATAAAATCTTCCGTATATAAGTAATATATTACAATGTGAATGTTAAATTGATTCCAAAAATCCATAATATACTACGGTTAACTTCAACTACTGCCTTCAGAAACAAAGTTTACTTATTTCGCTTTAAAAATGTTTTTGTTACTACCATCTTATCGGGAAGAGCATTACTGTTATATTCTAGTAATAATGGCTGGATTATTATTAATATAACTGTTTGAAGAATTTGATATCAGAACTATTTAAATTGTATGAAAACTCGATTATTACCATTACTGCTCAACTTTAACTAAATTCACATTTTAAACACTTTAGACGTGTTACTGAAGCATGTAAATAGAATGTAAAAGACTGTAGTTGTATTTACAGTCACAGTTAAGTTCAAACTTCCTCTTAATATAACTAAAAATTGCAAGTAAATTTTTGATATAGCAATATTCAACTACAATACAGTCAAAAGCCGACGTGAAGTAAACAGCTCAATTGTTAGAACTCACGTTAGTCATAAATAACTTATCAAGTAGCGGCCACGACCGCAGTATAAAAGATTTAACTACAACTACATATATATAAAACTTGTTACATCAGTTGTTTAATTTTAGCCAGCATTCGTTTAGTAATGTATACATATCATGTCGGATAGTGTAAAACAAAGACGGGTTAGTTGCTTTGAGATCGACTATAGCCTTAAGGCAGTTTGCAAATGATACCTTCAGCTAACTTAGGAAATGTTTCACAGGAGCTCGAACAAACAACTCGACAGATACACAACGTAAATTATTTATAATGGAATAAAAAACCTTTCCTACTTTTTCATCATCATCTTCATCAGCCGATAGACGTCCCTCTGACTGCTGGACATAGGCCTCCTCAAGAGATCTCCACATCGATTGATCCTGCGTTGCTCGCATCCAGTGGGTTCTCGCGATTCTCACCAGATCGTCGATCCATCTTGCGGGAGGCCTCCCAACATTACGTCCACCGGTACGCGGGCGCCACTCGAGGACCTTACTGCCCCATCGGCCGTAATTTCTTCGAGCAATGTCTCTGCCCACTGCCACTTAAGTCTTGCAATCTTTTGGGCTATGTTGGTGACCTTAGTTCTTCGGCGGATCTCCAAATTTCTGATTCGATCTCGCAGAGAAACTCTGAGCACAGCCCTCTCTATTGCTTTCTTCCTACTTTTAAATTTCTGCAATTTCCTTCTTGTTCAATATTATGAATGTCAATACTTTCCGGTACGTAAAATAATATATCTTTCTTCTCCGCGTTGATATATTGCGTAAACTGTCTCATAGTTTGATGTAGGTAAAACTGAAGATGAGTATTTATCATCATCATCAACTGACGGCTTCACTTAGACTCTCCAAGCCGGTACTGTGCCGACCCAATCCCACTGTTTCCCGCAACCTTCATCAGATCGTTGGTCCACCTCGTGAGGGATCTTATGATGATAAGTATAATAAGTTATATATATTTCAATAAGGCTTATGACAAATTAAACAATAATTATTATATTATAATTTTTATATAATATAACTTTGGAGTTTGTCTTGTGTACAACGTGAAAATTGTCTAATTTAACTTACGGGTCAACGTTGAACCATAAATCACGATAAAGGTTTGGAAATATTTAATTTTTTACTCGTGCACGATAAGTTAAATTAAACCCGATGCCCTTACCTACCCCGTGCCCTAAATAAATAAAGTACATAAATTTGTAATTGTGACAGGTTTAGAGCCTTTGCGTATATTCGGAACAAATAACGCCGGCAGTTGTCGATTGCGTATGATCTGCAAGTTATTGCCCGCGCTACGCGCACAGAATCCTTATAGACTGTAGAAGATATTATCACATATCAAAACATATATCAAATACTTTGATATGTATATTTATTTTCCAAAATTAAAAACAAGATCAGTGTGAATGGAACATTGTTTTATCAGTGTAAATGTTCTAAGTGTACATTCCGTTGACACCAATATATACTTCTTTAATTAGCTGTGAGTCTTATGGGAGATATAAGTTTTTAAATTATCAAAAAAATATGTAAAACTAATACCTAAACATATATATATATATATATATTTATATATATATAAAGTCTTGTTAAAGGTGTCTTACCTATTATAATATATGAAATGTTTTATATAAGGTTCAGAGTGCTTTACATCTTCATACTGAAAACTGAGTTGATCTCATTACATATAACGAAATACGCTCTGTTTACTACAAAAGGCACTGTGTTTTTTCTTTGACGAAACCAGAGAAACGTTCACCTGATGTTAAGTGATACGATTTCCTATACCGACAATGAAAATGAGGCGCTAGTAAAGATGATAAAAAACATCACATTTTGCCAGTCGCCTTAAGTAGTAAGATCTCGTTACCCCAATAACTTCACTAGCTTCAATGCTCTTCAAACCCGAATACAGTAACACTTACCCATTGACTGTTTGGCGGCAGAAATAGGAGCTGCGTTGGTAACATACCATCAGTGCTATATTGAATTTGATTTTTTTTTATTTTAATTTATTAGAAATTATTAAGGTTTACAATTGATTACTGTGTTTGAGTAAAAGAATGTTCAATAATAGTTTTGTCTGACTATCGTAAATTCGCTACAGCCTATCTTTTCATCATCATCATCATTATCAGCCTTTGCTTATCCACTGCTGGATATAGGTCCTCCCCGATGTCTTCCACCAAATGCGATCTTCAGTTTCTCGCGTTCACCCACTTCCAACTGCCCTGATGATGTCGTCGGTCCATCAGAAGGGAGGGCGTCCTGTATGCGGCCTCCACTCCAAGACTTTTCTCCCCCATCTGCCGTCACTGACATGACAGAAACAGCCGGCCCGCTGCCACTTCAGCTTGCAGATTTTGAGAGTTACGTCGACAGCTTTAGTTCTCCGTCGAAATTCTTCGTTCCGGATATTGTCCCTTAGAGAAATGCCAATTATAGCTCAACTCCATCGCTCACTGTGCCTCTTTGAATCAGTGGACCAGCCCGATGGTCAGGTGCCATATCTCTTCGCCGTAATTAAAGGTGGGGAAGACGCTCTGGCCTTAGAGACTCGTCATGAGACATTAGGGAATTTGCGAGATGAGGATGTGGCCTATCTCTTATTTAATGTATAACGTTTGCTTTAGATTGAGTGCTTTTTTGGAATCAAATAATTCTGTTTTTAATACATTCATCACAAATTACCACCATTCGTTATACTTTAAATTTATCATTAGTAATATATTTTTTTTGTACGACTTATGTTTATTCACGAAAACGTCGAGAACCTTTAAAGCGGGAACTTGGGCGTAAAATATTTTCTCGTGATAAAAGCCATCGCTTTATCTCCGAAGACCTCGTTTTTGATATTAGGACATTTTTTTTTTCCTTTCACAAAACGTTCCAAGAATTTTCTTTCAGTATTCATCTATTGATAAAACTAAAGAAGTAAGAAACCATATTTATTATATTATTTATTTGATGACACAATCGAGGATTTATAACAATTTTGAGAGTATTTAGAAAAGCTTCAGAATATTATCAAGCTCTTGTTGTATATCTATTTCAAAATGTTCAAATACATGTTATAAACAACAATGTAATAAATTAAAAAAAAACTAAACAATTGAATGTTTCATCATCGTCATCATCAGCCGCTAAGCATCCATTGTAGGACACAGGCCTCCCCTAAAGATCTCCACATCGATTGAATCTGTTCCAGGCACTAGAAGTCGTCGTTTGTACAAGTACATATTGGGGTTATCTGGGCTTTTCTCACCACGCTGACCCAATGCGGATTGGTGGTAGCCAGAGCCTCGTTTGTTAAGTAGCAGGGTGGGTGCACAGCGAAGCAGGTGAAGTTGGCTTGGGTCCCTTGACTTGTTATGCGGGACCCTTCAAATCCGAATAAGTGCCTACTAATATATTTATTTATTTACCTTTGACATCTTAGTTTAATTGTCTTCTCTATTCAATAGAAGCAATTTTGTTAATAGATAGAAACGTTACAATGAAACTATTCTCTCTTTATTATTTTTCTCCTTCTCTTTTCTTTAATTTTCCTCTGTAATTGCAATGAATGTGATACTTGTTGCCTCTTTTTTATTTTGATTTTCAGGGCATATTAAATTGTCCAGAACCGGAGCAGCTCGTTATTTCTAACTCTGATATGAATCCTGATGTACAGTTGTGAGATCTAGGCACTAACGCTTAAAGAAGAGGAGGGGCTCCGGATTAGCGAGAGGAAAAAAATGCGTAGGATATTTTGGCTCGACCCAGAGAGAGGACGGCAGGTGACGATCCCGACGCAATATAGAAATCGAGAGACTGATTGGCGAACCGAATATCATAAGGAAAGCCTAAGTCCACAGACTTCGCTCGACGGGCCAGTTGCTAAGGATGGGAGACGGTCGTAGAGTGAAAAAAGCGTTTCTCGGTACCCAGATAGGGCGCCAACATGTCAGCCGGCCTAGATACCGCTGGAAGGATGCCGTAGTGCACGACCTACGCGAGCTTCAAGCAGTGGACTGGCAAGAGGCAGTGCAAGGCAGACAACGCTGGCGCTCTCTTGTTTCGGAGGCCAAGACTGAGTTTGTGTCGCTGCGCCAGAGGAGTGAGTGTAAGTGCTTATTTTTAAATGTTGAAAAGATTAGTGGTTGCCGTTAAACCCACCAGGTTTTAAACGGGGATAAAGTGTTCTATAACAGTAACAGCCTCGTTACTCTTTTCATAGTGACATTTACGTCGTATTTAGATAGGAACAGTGATCCCGGGAAGTTGTCATTTGTTGTTCCGATTCAGATCCTTGAACCTAAACCTTTTATACTCAGGATGTTTAAAACTTAAGAATGGTGGCTCTTAATGCACCTGGGCGTCTTCTGATGTGAACAATACATTATGTGATCGAAGGTTAATAAGGACAAGGCGTTTTTCTTACCATCAGAATGATATAAAGCTCGTCGCGTCGTTCCGTTGAAAAAAAAACCTTTTGTTATTATCCATTACGTTGGTAACAAATGTACTATACGTATAAATAAAGAAACTATTTATACTGTAGTATATTATTATGGACTTTTACAATAGAATCCATGGCCTCAGTAAAAAAATTTTAACTGCTAGTTTATAAAGCTAATGCATAAATCTGTATTAAATTAATTAAAGCTTTTACTTATCCCACATTTCTATTTTCGGGCGTTTGCAGAAGATAGTAACTAAAGTGGCAATATCCGGTTGATAATAGGAAAGAGGGAATAAAACCGTGTACATTAAGGAAACCCACTAAAAGCCTAACGTGCTATCGATTCATCTGCGGCGAACAATTTACTGGTGTTTTACGACGTTTTTAAACTGAGGCTAAGCATGGCTATTACATAAAAATTACGACCCTTTTATAGCTTCATTGCAGATACGATGATTTTGTATTTTCCTTTACACCATGTGAACGAAACACATTTAAGAAGTCACCCTTATAAAGTAACTATGTGTTTCGCTTGGTACCTTTGAACTTTGTATCTGTGGAAGGATTTGCTATAAATATTTAAGTTATAATATATATATTAAACGTATTTTTATATAAATTATTATTACCTAAAAACTTTTATATTTATTACATAACTTTGTAGATATATCAAAGGCCACAAACATTATTTATATTCACTGAACTGGTACAAGTAGCGTTTAATACACTTGTTCCATACATACAGATAAACAATAATATATTAAGAAAGTTGTTATTTTTAAACAAATATATTCAAAAGAAATAAAAATATCGTATCGTTTTGTATATTTATTATTTACAGTACCAAATTTGATGGATGCAGGAAGATTATCACATCACGGTAAAGTTTCTTCAGAAACACAATAATTTATAACCTCAATTTCTTTCATGTAGGTTAATTTAACAACTACTTAATTATCATTGTCCGATAGATGCCAACAACTGGACTTAGATCTCTCCAAAGATCACCATCTCAATTGGTCACACTCTGCCTGTATTTAATATTGTTGAAACTGGAATAAAGTTTAGAAGATTTTTTTTTTCATATAAGCGGTAAAATATTACTAAGATAAATTTAAAGGTGATATGATCATTTCGTTATTTTGGCTTAGGTCCAGTAGTGGTCTGTCGGCTGATGATAATCAGGATAATGATGATCATTTTATGAGCAAACATTATAAATATATATTGGTGGTGGGTGTCTGTTGTCGGAGACTATCCAGGCCGACACCACCGCAGCGCCTATTTCTGCCGCCTAACAGTAGTGTGCAAACATTACTGTTAGGTTTCGGTTTGAATGGAGTTGTAACTGGTAACAATACTGGAGTAACGAGACCACATCTTATGACTAAATGCGACGAACACCATGTGGTGCTTTGTATACCATCCAAAGTAGCGCTACATTGTTATGGGCAGGCATAGCTCTTGCCATTAGGTGAACATCCTGCTAAACTCGTCGGTTGAATAAAAAAAAAAAAATTGTGGTGCTAGCCATATGTCACAGCTCCTTCAAAGAACTTGACTCTGACCGGTTAAGCTGACTATGTCCAGTGGCTTACGCAATTTTAATCATACGACTCGACCTCTACGTGGAACGTCTGTGTGCGCGTAACATGGTGAGAAACTTTTAATAGGAATTTCTGCGTGGGTTACATACGCCCACACATTACAAAATTCAATTATAAAATTCGCTGTATTCTACGTAATGTAAGGGTTGAACAACCCCCGATATTGTGGATACTGTATCACTAAATTATTAAACACTGACCCCGAAAATCAATCATTTGCTTCGTGCAAACGTTTGCCAACAGATATCCTGTTTGTCTTATCGTACCCCTGATTGGATTAGATTGTTATATCCTTTCTTTGATAGAAATTTATGTAGAGATGATGTACATTTTTTTTTTATTATTTAAGTTAACAACACGATAACTAAAACGCTAACAGGATAGTTCCAATTCATAGTACTTATCACAGTACAATATAAAGCAGTACGTATTATTACCTCGTTTTTCAGTAGTTATTTCCTTTAAACTTGATTTTTTTTAGTAGTATTAAAATTAAAAAATACTAAAGTACTGCTAATAGATTTCTGTTGCCGGAGACTGTTTGTGCAGGTACCACTGCAGCTCCTATTTCTACTATCGAATAGTAAATCTTACTCGTACATATCAAAACGAGGACCACAATGTGGTATCAGATGTCGTATAACTTTCAATCAGGTGAACGTCGTGTTGGTTTTTTCATTTACAGGATAAAAAAAAAACAGTACGAACTATTTAAAATTAGCTATTAAATGAAAAGTGAAGTTTTTAGTTATTTAAGTTACATTGTAAATAAATACTCCTATTAACACCTTCGTTCTTCTTAAAGGCAAATGATGTAACAACAATAACTACTGTACTGTTTGAATAATATATTTTAGTGGTTGTTAGCAAATAAACATATAGATAACATTTGTTTTTATAATCTTATACAGCAAGGTGTTTTTGAACGTATTGCTGACGGTGTAAAGTTTATTTTGCAACGGCAAACCTTTTCGATTCAAAATTTTATCACATTGCTTATAACCGCAACGTGTCTAGCTTGTGAAAGCGAACTTATGTTTAATATTAAACTTTATACTTGTTTAGGTTATTGGTAAGTGCCCATAGCTTCCATCTCGCGCTAACATTTCGACGGAAAATGTTTTTTGTGTTATCATTATGAGGAGTGTTGGTCGTAGGGAGAGATCGTGGCTCCGTAACGTCAGGGAGTAGACCGGGATCGCGAGCGCCGCCCTACTGTTCCGCTTCGCAAGAGACGCGGAGAAATCTGGTGACCTCTGCTAGCCGGAGAGGCATCATAAGAAGATACCACTTTAACTTTAAGTAATAAGGATGTTGTGCATATACTTTCACCTTATATGTTTTTAATGTGAAATAGTGATACAGAAAACACATACGTTATATAAAGTTTACCTGTCTTTTTTACCGGTGATAGGGTAAAAGTGAATTTATTCGAAGAGTTCATTGAGAGGAATTGGGCCTTAGTCCACCACGTTGGCCCAGTATGGGTTGGAGGGTGGTCAGAGCCTAATCTGTTATTCAGTAGGGTGCATCGAGTGCAGGTGAGTTTGACTTGGGCTCCGTAAGATGTTGGGGGGTACCCCGTTATACGCCTGCATATGGTAATATGGCTCTAGTTAGTGTGATTGCTTTAAGACAAGAGTTTAGAAGTTGTTTCACCAGTAATTTTATTAGCTATAACGACCTTCAAACCGGAACACACTAATGCTTACACACTAATGTTTGACGGCAGAAATAAGAGTTGTAGGTATTTCTAAACGGTTTCCGGTAATAGAGACCAAACACGACCAGTGTATTATTTTGCAGAATATGTGTTATATTTGGCCGAGAGGACGTTTGTCGGCTGATGATGATGATATCTACTTTAATTTATTATACATTAAGTATTGGAATTACTGGTGGTAGGTGGTGTTACCGGGGCCCATTTAGGTAGGTACCACCGCAGCTCCTATTTGTGCCGAAAAACAGTAGTGTGCAAACTTTACTGTGTTCCGGTTTGAACTGAGATCTAACTACTGCTACTTAACATCTTATGTCTCAATGCAATGAGTACAATGTGATGCTTTGTTCATCCTAACTAGGGTAACATGTTTTGGGATGTTTATAGAATATCAATACGAAATAATTCACAGTAAACAGTATATATATATATATATTTAAAATGATGAAACCTCATTCGCACAGATTGTGCTGCAAGACTAGAGAGAGCTTTGAAATATTTCTCGTTGCGATCGTGTGGACGAGATAAGTTACATTCACGTGTCCAATCCCGTTTTATCGAGAGCAATGTGAATAAGGTACATCCGAATAAATACTTTTGTCTGTCGTGTTATTTGTTTCAATTTACTTTAAGCAGCAGCAATAACTGAGATCGGTATTCGAATCTGTGTACAGTCTGGATGGAAAGAGTTTCGACACACATATTACTTACGATTTTCTCAAATAACAAATCTGTCATTTGTATATTTTTAAACTGCAGAATTATACATCAAAAAAATAATAAAGTCGATAGAAAATCTTATACTTGCATCTATCTGCAGCAGGCCGGTAAAGTCGACAAAAGAGTATGAAAATAGTTCAGCTTACGTTTTATCTACGTAAGCCTTCGCTAACAAGAAATATGGATTTTTCCCTATTTCTTTCTTACATTTCAACAGGGTCTATTGATTCTCTGTTTCCGTATACCACTAACCGATCAACTGATTCATGTAGTGGTAAAAAACTATATAATTATGTTTAATCGTGTAGTAAGTAATTGTGAAAAAATCCTGCTGGCAAACGAAGGAAGTAATGGAAGAAACATATTGGAATATAGAGGCATGCTATCCGCTGAAGATCTTTTTCACTTAACACAAGTAGAGAGGACCTGAAAGATCAGATATGAACAAATTCGTCCCTAATTTAGAGAACTTATACCCTTTGCTACCTATATACTTACTCTTATCCTGATATTTCGATAATGAGGATCATAAGCGTATGATTCAAACAGCATGATACTATACAATATCGGTAACAACTCCCGGCTAAGGAAATAGAAACCATTTACGCAAAAACTCGCTGAGTTTCCTCCCAATTTCATTTATGTGCGACGCGGGGGAATAAGCGATAATAATAAAGCTTTATGGTTCATATTATCAACGCAAATGTATTCACTATTAAGGATATCGACAAATTTTTGATCCTTAAAATATTTAAACTCATACATATTTATAAACTTGCTGATCAAACAGAATACGACGTTCTCCAAATGATTAAACAAAGTAGTAATAATTAATGTACTATAAATACAACAATTTAAATTTAGAAAGTGTTTAAGGATAGTTATCCTCTATACCTATCGTTAGTCCTTGAGCTACCTCAAGGATCTAAGAACAGGTCTGCACTTATGCTCAGAATTGTGAGTCTTCAGTGACACACCTCGTTTTTATAATACTTAATAATGATATATTTTAGTCTTATTTTGAAATTGGGGGATGATTATCAAAATATATCATAGTAAAAAAAACTTTAAGGCTTTAGATAAAGCTTTAGCCTATTTTAACAATTTTTTTTGTTTTAGATTTATTAATACCTGTCTCCGTGGCGCAGCATGTAACCACTTACCTTGTAAGTAAATTGATGAATTTTGCTTAGCTGCTGTCTTTACCTTATGAATTTTCCATCATAATAGAAGCTATGTTGCTACTGTCAATGTATGATGAAGGCGTATTCTGAGTGAGCGTGCTTTACCATATTCAACCTTTGTTCATACCCTCAGTCACCAAAAAAATCCAGTGGAAAAGACAGCCATAAGAATGGAGTTAGGACAAAATGTACCAAGTTGAAATGAATAAAGAACAATTTATTAAGCTAGAGTAAATTTCTGACAGATTGTAGACTTTTTTCAATAATTAAGTTCAATAGAATAGCCCAGGGGATGGATCAATGATCGGAATCGAAAACTGTTTTATATCCTTGTTTTATAATCCGAGATTCGTCTCAAATCCTTAAGGGAAATCAAGAAAATCTATCAAGGTACGCTTTAGTCCATACATTCAAAATTTATTAAAAAATAATAGTTAAATATTCAAATATAACGTTCAAATATCTGAGTATATCCGATCTCGGCTGATCTCTCATTATGTAAGATAAAAAAATACTTTCAAAGAGAAATTAAACTAGTAACTCTTATTTTTCGCTGGTTAAAAACATGGTGCTAGTGGTAGAACTCTGCTGCCGGAGGCCGTCTAGGTAAGTACCACCGCAGCGCCTATTCCTACCGTCAAATAACTGAAGCCAAATACTGATCAGACATTACTGTGTTCCTGTTTGAAGGGTGCTGTAACTAGTGAAAGTACTGGGGTAACGAGACTTAAAAACTTAAGTCTCAAGGCGACGAGCACAATGCTGTATACACCATTCTAACGCCATGTTGTTATGGACGGACGTGTAACTTACCATCAGGCGGAAGACCCGCTCATCTCGTCTCGCGAATAATAAAAAGGGAAATGTTTTAACATCGACCTGAAGTAGTAATTTAAGATACGTATATTTGAAATATTTATTAGATTCTTTTGAATATCGGCAACTACGTTCACGCACGCCCCGCGCATACACGAATTCTGAATAAATAAAACATGAATTGGTCTCTTTGAGGATTTCACTGCTTACTCTAACATTTCATATTTTACGTTATGCAAGCGAAATAACAAAACATTTCCTAAAGTCAAAGTATATGTAAGGAGCTGATATACAATCCGTCTACTTCTTATCTGATAGGAAGTGGATACGGAAAACTTGGCTGTCGAATTTAGACTAGCCGATACTTAGACACCACAGCTCATATTTCCTCCGCCAAAGAGTAGTGTACAAAACTACTGTGTTCGAAGTACTTTTTTTCCTTCGAAGGGAGCTGTAGCTGGTGTAATTACTGGGGTAATGATAATTAATATCTTATTTCTCCAGGTGACAAGCACAATATGGTGTTCTTTACATCATCCTAGTTAGCGCCACATTAATAGGGACTGTCGTGTTACCACCAACTGAACGTCTCGCTTGTCTCGTCGCTTTGTATAATAAAAAAAAGACAACCAACTAACCCGATCTGATTGTCATGATAGCAATGTAACCGGTCTGAATTACCAGTAATTTTTGATATTCATATAAACAAGATGCAGCGAAAGAACGGCCTACTGGTGGCAGGTCTCTGTTGCCGGAAACCTAACGAAACGTCTAGGTAAGTAACGCTGCAGCTCATATTTCTATCGACAAATAGTACTGTGCAAACGTCATATTTTTCCGGTTTGAAGTGCGCTATAGCTAGTGAAATTACAGGGTAATGAGACTTATATGTTACATCTCAAGGCGACGAGCGCAATATGGTGCAATGTATATAATCCTGACTAGCGCTACATTGTGGGAAAGCGTATCACCCAACATCCGGTGAACGTCTTGCGCGTCTTATAGCTTTAAAAAAAAGTTATATTGCAGGTAAAATATATATCGACTCACTCAGTTTTCATAAAACAAGCTTTATGGTTATTTATAATTTTATTGAATTTAAAATATTTTTAATTATTATATATATATATGTATGGACACATATGTATGAATATATATGTATTACTGTAAATCTAGTTTTTGTAGCACGACTATGTTTAGTTAGATTCTTTCTGGAATTTTATGTTTGATGAAAATTTCTAAAATTCATTATTAAAAACCAATTTTTATTAATGATTTTTTTAAATTCCAATATGACTGTTAATACACTATTTTTTACAGACTAATAGTATAATACAGTGTTCAATGAATAAAAAAATATATGTCTTTTTGTACTAGATCTAAAATATACGTAGGAAACAAATGTCATAGCTAATAATTAATATATGTACGTAAAGCATATTGTTTCTTCTCTTCCCTGATATTTTTATTATTTGTATTTTTTCAAAAAAAAGTATCTAACGTTATTCTTAATTTGTCTTATTTTATTTCAGTTTACTTGGGTTTACTTAACATGTTACTTTTTTATTCTATGTTGACTTATCCAAATCATTTTATTCCATATCCAATCTATCTCATTTCGTTTGTGCTACTTATCTCTTATCTATAAATTATTATTAGTGTATTTATACAAATACGACGAAATAACCTAACATATATAAATATGAAGTTAGCTTTATAGGCTTCTGGAACCAACTTGGATTAGAATTACGGCTGGAGCTCCCAGCGGTCTAACAATCAAACAGTTTCATATCGGTAACGCATAATCTAGCAGTTCCTTTAAGATCCTTCGGGGAAATAAAGCTGTGCCGAGCTCTGATTGGTGATAGTGGTCGTATTCCTTTTTATTGCTATCACCAAAGGTGTTAATTAACTCGATTATTATATCTACATACATTGAATATTTGATTATGCAATTATAGTGAGATCGTTTTAGATATTCTGCCTTTATACTTGCTGTTCTCTTAGATCAATAATTTCTATTTATAATTGTATATTTATCAATTTACAATAAAACTGTATCAAAAATATATAAAATCTTAACGCTTTTTATTTTTGTATAAAGTAAAACTACATGTTTTACTTTTTTGTATCAAGTATGTTATGAAAAACATTAATAAATGTTCTTGTAACTTATTCTTAACATATGAAAGTATAATATATACATTTAATAAATAACGTACATCTCGTATTAAAGAACTATAAATAAAAAATAAATAAAAAAGAAGAATACTTTCAAACTAACAAAACTATAGATACAATATAGACAAAAGTAACATTAGTAAGATGTTTTCATATATTTTCTTTTAATTTGATAAAATTACTAACTCGTGTACGATGTATTGTAAATTTCATTTAGTTAATTACTGTTAAGAGACTTCGTTCCCAGCTTTTCTATGTCCAGCAGTTCACTGATGATGAAGAGTACTTCGACTAAAATATCAAAGAGTATATCAGAACTAACGAGCGAGTGTTAATGTAATGCACTCGAAATGAAAACTTTGATAAAATCTTAAGTTACATACAGATGTCCCAAAAGTTTCTACATTAATATAATACCTCTTTAGACGACAGACACTTTATTTAACGTATGAAAATTAACAGAATATTGTATTAAAAGTTTTGTTACATTAACAATATAGACAACTTCAATACTCTTAAGTAAAATTTCTTTAAGAAGTTTTTACAGGTTTGTTTCATTACTTGCATATAAAGCGTAAAGTTAAATGTTTAAAATTATAATTTTTCAGTTTAAATACAGCTCAGTTTACACGCAACAATGAAAGAAGTGGATGTAAAGCGGATGCAGCGTATTTTAAAGTCAAATCGACGTTCACAACGCAATTAAGACAACGTTGTGTCTACTTGAAATTGTAAATTGCTCGCGCTTATCCTACATTTGCGGAAACTGGGTTTATATTATTATTTCAGCGTTGGTAATATTGAATGTACATGTTATTTAAACCATATTATACAAATAATAATATTTCATGAGAAAACTGAAACAACGGTTAAAACTAAAAAGAATAAAATAGAATCGATATATTCTTAATTTACCTCCCAACTTCCGTTTGCAGGTGATGGTGAAGAAAGACAATATTAAAATAAAATTTATTGTTCGAACTAAGACGAGTAGCTCGCTGGCCTAATGGTTAGAGCGTGCGGCCTTCAATCCGAAGGTCGCGGGTTCGAATCTCGGCATGTACCAATGACTTTAATATTTAAGTTATGTACATTTGTGAATTTTAGTAACAACAGCGAAATACAAATGGGAAAGTAAAAAAAAAAAAAAAAAATGTCCCCAAAGGTTCCCAAAAACAGGGTTGATGTCAGACAGGCGGCCGGTCGTAAAAAGTTTAGCCAAAACTATTTACAACATGTTCGGTAATGAAGAACATGTTGTGCCGACCCTACATAAAGTGGGACCAGGGCAGGAGAAAGAAGAAGAAGAGTTCGAACTAAGACGAGAGAAGTAAAGGCAGTACAAGTTGAACTATGAAGATAAGATGATGACACCGTCAATCGTATCTCTTCTTTTTCGGATGTCCAAGATTTTGTTTTCTTTTTTTATTATTATTCATCAGTTCCGCCATTTATTCTTACTATTTTCTTCCACTCTTTATTTTATACTTTTATTTCCTTCTTTCTCTCGTACATCGTCTCTTAAAAGTCGCTGTTTTTTTAGAATATTAGTCATCGTAATCATCAGCCGATAGACGTCCGCTGCTGGACATAAGCTTCCTCCAAATATCTCCACATCAATCGGTGCTGCGCTACCCGCATGCAGGAGCTTCCTGCGACGTTCGTTTGCAGAGATTCATATGGGCCATTTCATACTGGTCGAATGAGGGTTAGTAGGAGCCAAAGCCTAGTTTCTTGAACAGCAAACTGCACCACGAACAAGTATATACACTAGAATTTAGTCGCTAGTAAATAAAGTAAAATCTCTTTTCATTAGCTTTTCTATTTCGTGTCCTGACAGTCTTCTAATCTCCAGCCCAGTAATTTCGCTAGCAACAGCGTCCATCAGATCGGGACACTTGGATGTTTGACGCAATCAATAGAGAAGTAACGCTAGAAAATTGTATATATATTATATCATAAAAAAACCCTTATCAAACTAAGGCTAATCTTTCTGTAGTATGTATCCATTTATATTTTTCTTACAGGCCTTCCGATTTCAGTTCGTATTTCTTCAAACTTTTCATATCCCGACGGAATCTACACACTTGTTCAAAGTTAGGATAAAGCAATTGAGAAGTTTGCTTTTCCTCCTTTCAAACAAAAAATTTGTTAAATCACGGCTATTTCATTTCCTTTTGGTATTTTCGAGCTTACGGAAAAATTTGCATGTGTGTTTTATTTATTTTTAGATTCTCTTCCGCTTTCCATTTTGTGTTCGTTTCATATTTCGGAATGGAAACGAACTAGTTTATTTTTTCATAGCACAGCAATGAGCCGCGGTAGCAAAGCTCGTAACAAAGTGCGAAATTAGGTTCCACAGTGCGCGAGAAATCCGACGACTAAGATGGAATTTCCAATCACTCAGTAAATGGGAATTCCTTTTTAGTCGCTTTAGCGCTTTAAGCCTTTACTCAACAATGTAAAATATCGCCAATAAGCTTAAACTCATCAAAATAATATATGAGCGTATGGAGACATCTTAATTTGTACTAGTATACAAGCATGTACAAAATATATTAATTCTCCTGCCCTTTTCCCAGCTATGCGGGGTGGGTACAGTATGTACTTCTCTTCCATATCTCTCTATCAGCCGTCATATCTCAATTCACACTCTTCTTACACATGTCATCTTTTACACAATCCATTCACACTTTCTTCGGTCGTCATCTACCCCTATAACCATGCACGTTCATTCTCATTACTTTCTTGGTCTCGTCTTTCATCCCTCCACATAACTTGCCCGTACCACGCTAACCTCTTGCTCCTCAATTTCTTTGTCACTGGAGCAACTTTCAGACTTGTACAAAATATATTATACTAGGGTTGATCAAAAAGTAGTGAGAATGAGATAGAATATAATGACTATTGATAACTTAATAATTAATTTTTCTACATAGTTTCCGAATCTCTCTACACACCGAGTCCAGCGCTTAACCAAGGCTTCAATCTCTCTCAAAAAAAGTTTTGTCTTGGTCCTGCAAAAAGCAGAAGATATATATATATATATATATATATTTATATATATATGTATACATATATTTTTACGATGCAGGCTTGCAATACATCCGTTGCTAAATTTACTTGTATCATAGGTCCGTTTACATTATAAACCAATTTTATAATTAAGGGCATTAAATTATAATCATTAAACAACGTTTAAGAGAAAGACAAACGATGCGTAACTGCGGGGGTATAGGATTAATGGGTTTCGCAGGCCTTGAGAGTGAGGTTCCTTATCGTTCAACAAGGAAAACCGCGTGGGACAGTATGGGAAGTTCAGCTATGTCATCTAAGACTCTAGGCCTTTGAGACATGCTAATGGAAAGTGTACACATCGGTGCGTTCTGTGAGAGATCGCGAGACTTCTCCAAATTCAATAATGTAGATCATCGAGAAGGTTTTAGTGAGTAAGGATCTCACATATTTCCGCCTACATGACGGTCTTTTGCAGATTACCTTCCTGAAACCAAAAAAAAGTGCGAGGGTATATACATATTTGTTTTTTCTATAGCCAAATATATATTTTTTCAAGCGATGGAGTATTGTGAATCTTTCTGATTTCGCTATTATCAGCATCTCAAACGCAAATTGGATAAAATTCCGTCTTAATGTTTCTACTACTGGACTCTGAACCTTTTAATATGAGGAGAAAGTCGAAGCTATACGCGTCACTGGTTAACTACAGTTTTGTTAATTGCTCATGATGATTTGCTGTAAACTTAGTGGGGATCAAATGCAGTCTTCTTTCAGACCTATAACTTATACCATTGGCTTACGAAATGAAACAATCACGGCATCTAGAATAAAAATAATCAAACAAAAGTCCGTGAGGGTAGCAGTAGTCCCTTCATCTTTTTCTTCCCTTGATATTAAAACTTAACACATATATACGGCGGCTTTACTTCAATACCATATTCACTGATTCATATTTGATGCTGAAGCTTGTTTCTGATGCGTCGGGCGTTTCGCCAGACTTCAGCTCGATTTATTGTGAGCACGCGTCATTCCTTATCCGTGTGAGATAGTGTGAGTGTATACATATATACATAAAGCATAAGAATGAAACAAAATTTTCGTAACCATAGAAAATGTCCCCAGGTGTGCCACGTACCTGATTCGGTAAGATGTGGACTCCATCTTCGGCAATAATCTCGAAAATGAAAATCGTGTTGTATAGAAATAAGTACACTTTTGTTCGGCGTAGTGACTAGATAAACGAGAAGTTCACATTCGTCACTAAAGTTTATGTTTACCAGCCGACAGACGTCCACTGCTGGACATAGGCACCCAAAGATCTCTACATCGATCGGTCCCGCGTTGCTCGCATCCAATGTGTTTCCGCGATTCCCAGGGTTTACTATGTATTAATATATCAATGCAAAAACGCATTAAGCACAAACTTAATACCCGTCTATCGCGAGCCATGTTAATGCAATGTAATATATCATTTCTGTACAATTACTCCTTAATGAAAGAAAAGACAGGAAACACCAAAAATACGATTGCAGGCAATTGTTACGAAATTCCCTTGCGTTCGCAATGGGCACTTAAAATAAATTGCACGCTCGATACGCTTTTATAAAGATAAAAAGAACAAGGAAAATCAGTTGTGCAAAAACAAAGGAAAATGTATTTTTGTTTAGTCGCTGATATTAGTTCATTAAACTTAATCAACTTAATGTAAACGAACTTAGTTCAAGTATACACGTCTGATATATATTGAATGTGATACGATTTGAGTTTTAAGTATTATTCCCATATGTAGTTAAGACATCCTATATATTGTATGCTTTTTATTTAAATGCTTTAAATTATCAAATCATAAAGAGATCATTTGTGTATACTAATACTTAATTAGGTTCAGCGTTGTTCAAACCAAGACAGGGTCCGACAAAGATGATATTTTATAATTCAACAAAGCGTGGAGACGAGCAGGATGTTCATCTGATGACAAGTAACGGGACTGCCTATAACTTGGCGCTAATTACATTGGTATACACTGCACCATGTTGCGATCATCGCTGTGAAACATAGAATGATAAATCTGGTTAACCCAGTTATTTTACTAGCTACAGCTCCTTCCAAAGCAGTATGTAGTAATGTATGCGCATTGCTGTTTGCTAGCTACAATAGAAGCTGCGGTGGTACTCACCGAGACAGTCTCCGGCAACAGACACACTAGCACCCGTAATCCATTTAATAAAAAAAAATATAGATACTAATATAGATACACTTCACTTGAGGAATACTATTAGAGCACAAGGTATACAGACTCTCATAAGTTGGACTAGGATCTATATACTAGTAACAGGTGTCTATTGTATAACACCGTCTAGGTTAGTACCAGCGCAGCGCAAATTTCTGCCGACAAACAGTACTGTGCAAAAATTGCTGTGCTCAAGTTTGAAGTGCGTTGTGGCTAATGAAATTACTGGGATAACGAAACTTAAAATCTTGATTCAAAAAAGGAGCACAATATGGTGCAATATATGAAGTTCCACATTATTTTGATATAGGCAGAGGAATTTTATCGCGTTTATTTATTTAACAACACCACGTTTCAAGTACTTTGCGGCACCTATAGTTAAATGAAAACTAAAGTGATAGATGGTCTTGAAGTCGTAGTTATCCAGTAGCACCAAAACTTGTTCTTGTCTTGAAGTATTCTATCGACATGCTTTGTGTTGACTATAATTTCTCATGGATCCCAAACTGGCAGTAACCATACCACGTGAACGGATATTAACAGGATTACTACTGATTTTAAAGTTACGATCCGGTCTACATTAGTGATGCTTACAATTCGTAGCACGTAATATCTCCAGCGGGTTACGAAATACAGTTACGTCGTCGTGCCCAGTTTTGACAGATTAAATTTCAAAGACGCTGACGTGCGTTGTGATTGATGACGTTAAGATATGTGCCAACAACGATGGATTCCCATCTGGTCCGATATTTTATCAGATTATAGTTATCTAATTTGTTTTAATAATATTGCATGCCTGTACTACTTCCTGTTTGAAGATAAAACTAGACTTTTTTAATTTGTATACACTGCCAATCACAAGACTTTAATCTGATAAAAAGTGATACATCTGCTGATAACAACGTGGCGTTAGTTAGGATGGTATACACAGCACCACATTGTGCTCTTCACCTTGAAAGATAATATTGTTACAATACTCAACAAGCTGGAAAACAGTAACGTTTGCACACCGCTGTTTAAACACAGAATGAGGAGATTTATTGGTACCTATCTAAAGGACTTCCGGCAATAAATACACAACACCAATAAGCTGTTCCTGCTGAAAAATAATTACATGTTTACAATAAAATTACTTACTGATTAACTTATATAATTAAGAAAAGGCAACGCAAGCGGAGATCTCTTATTACTGTATCAGATATTTGCCATCCACAACCAGGTAAGTAAACTTTTAACCAGGTTACTTATAACTTAGTACTTTAAGCAAATCTTATGTTTAAGGGGATTAACGCATCGCAGATTGAAGAGGCGCGACGCGGTGATGTGAAATGGAGATTATGTAGCGGGTATTAGTTAAACTTATGAAATACTTAACGTAGATTATAATACAACTATATTGCTAAAAGTTTTTTATTGTGGTAACTCATCAGCTGTTAATCTATTGAAGACATGATAAAAAACTTCCGTGGCGTTGCGTCTGCAACTCTTCTAACATGGATGATGTATTAAACAACAAATAACATCTATTCTTAAGCGTCTAACCTTATGAGGAGAAGTCGCTTTCTATCACCAATAAATGTTACCTCTTCAGTCGCCTTTTAAAAACACAGGAGGTACAGCAAATTTGGAATAACTTTAATATATCGCTCACTCGGAGAAATTAAACAATATAGAGTGTTTAGCTTTCTATTTCTATTGAAATTTATATTATCAATACATTTTAAATTATCTTTCAGCCCAAAAACGGTCTGACTGGCGTATTGAATTTAGACAACAAAAGACGTCTTGACGTTTATTTCTTCAGACTTCTTTGTGTTGTGAGCGTCCTTTATAAATTAAGATTAATTTCTTCCAACATATCGTGTATTGTTCAGAATCAGTGACGAACAATATATTGTACAGTACGAGGACCGGATCGGGTGTGGGGGCGAATGAACAATTCATTTAAGACAAGATTTTGTTAGATCGTAATTAGATGAACATCTATATGGTAAAGTATAAATTAAACTGAGCAATATAATGAATACTTTGGTAGTGTCACCAGAGACCGTCTATTTAGGTTCCAACGTAGCCTTTGTTTCTTCCGCCAAACTATATTATACCAACATTATTGTTTTCCCTTTTAAAGAATGCTATAGCTTGTGATATTGCTGGAGTAACAAGAAAGAAAGAAATTACAAAATACTATAGCTATATATATTTAATATAATATATTTAATACGTATTACTTCCGGAGCATCTCGATATGTAGCTATAGATTGAAATTTGTAGATTTATATAAAACCCTGCGATCATTTAAAGTCTAAATATGTACATATTATCTCTAAGATGTACAACAACTCTAGGGATCCTAGCCAACCTCACCTGCTTGCGGTGCACCCTGTTAATCAACAAACAACCACCACCCTATATTGGGCCAGCGTGGTGAGAAATATCCCAAATCTCCCCATATGAACAAACGACTGAGGCTCACGGGAGACCGCTGAATGCGGTCAGTGCAGGACTGATCGATATTGAGATCTTTGGGGAAAGCCTTTCGGGGAAAGCAGTGGACGTCGATCAGCTGATGACGATGATGCGACATAACGTTGAACAGGTCCCCACTCAGCATCTGCTGGAGCAAGTTTAATGCTGCAGCGGTAATATTATGAAGATCCCATGCATAAAATAAAACAAACAAATCAATGATAAAGATATATTTATAATATATGTCTTCTTCCTCCTGCCCTTTTCCCATTCTATGTGAGGTTGGCACAGTAGTACTTCTCTTCCACATCCCTCTATCAGCCGCCATATCTAAATTCACACTCTTCTTACACATGTCATCTTTCACACAATCTATCCACACTTTCTTCGGTCTTCCTCTATCCTTATAACCATGCACATTCATTCTCATTACTTTCTTTGTTATATGTCCTTCATCCCTCCGCACAACATGCCCGTACCACGCTAACCTCTTGCTCCTCAACTTCTCTATTTATAATATATGTAACAAGACAAAATCTTACGTAAAAACAGCGGGCAATGTAATGCAGTGTATTTTATTCTAACCACATATTCTAGATACAACGCCTTTTAAACCGGAACACGGTAATTAAACATAGCTCATTAGCAGGAAAAGGCGATGCGGTGATCCCAACTTGGTCTACAACATGACCTAGCAGTAATATATGAGATAGTAACAAAAATTCTGTATTGATCACTTAAACTTCTGTTGGATATTTACACTGAAATCAAAGTGATATGAAATATTTGTTGGTGTAGTCTTGTTTACTAACCTACAATTTAATAGCAAAAATCGATTATATTTTTATAGGATTGCTATTTCAACAGCATTTATTTGATTTTTCTGGCCGTAGGTCTCCGTTGCCGGCAGCCATGTAGTCTCGGGGTAATAAGAATAGGACTAAAGCAAGCCTTGAAGCCGACTAGAAGGGCCCTATAAGTTTCGCGTCCCTTGAGGGTTAGGGCCCTTATCGCTCAACAAGTGAACCTGCGTGGGACAGCGTATGGCTTAGCGGTGGTGCCTAGGAGGGTTAGGCCCCTCCTCAGAGACGTGTTAACACAAAACGGAGAGAGTCTCCGGTGCGTTCTATAAGAGATCCCGGAGCCTCTCCGAATGCACTGCTGCAGAGCACTGAGTTTTAGTAAGTAAAAATCTCATATAACCCTGATTTCCCCACTAGAATTAGAGTATGTTCTGAAGATTTTCTCCACGAAATAAAAAAAAACAAGGTC
This sequence comes from Ornithoptera priamus, assembly GCA_029034505.1. Lineage (NCBI taxonomy): Eukaryota > Metazoa > Arthropoda > Insecta > Lepidoptera > Papilionidae > Ornithoptera > Ornithoptera priamus. Next base: position 2,714,767 of record JARDWD010000606.1, on the reverse strand, counting down.
TCTGTTGCCGAATACCGACCAGTTATGTACCACCGCTGCACTCTTTTTTTGTTTTACGTGGGGAAAGTGCCTTGGCATACTTGTCCACGCGGGGACAATAACAGGTTATGTCGAACTTGCACCGACTAAAACCCCCACGATGTTCCACCTCGTTCCGGTTTGAAGGGCGTTGTAGTTATTGCAATTACTGGAATAACGATACTAAACATCTTATGTTTCAAGGCGACGAGCGCAATGTGGTGCAGTGTATAACATCCTAAATAGCGCCACGTCGTTATGGGCAGGCGTAACACTTACCATCAGGTAAACTTTCCGCTCGTCTCATCGCTTAATTTTATAAAAAAAAAAACATTGTATTTACTTTTCTTTTGGATACGTTTAGCGAAGCATAACACAGTATACCATAGTCTTACTGAGGTATCGCGGTCTCATTTCAATAACAAAAAACCTCAGAGCATTAACCTCGCATTAGGAAATTGCTCCGTTAAATATGTATCCAACGAACTTGGATCCTTTAATCTGTGGGGAACTCATTAAATCGCACCCCATGTCAGTGACAAATTGATACCCATTAATGACCCTTTCACGTGAATGCGTAATGTAACTTAGTGTTACTTGGATTTACTCATGCGCGGGTTTACTTTATACGACCGCATACATACTAGTTTCAGTAATATAGTTTACTCGAAATGGGTTACATCATGAAGCGTAATTAATTCAACGTTCAATTAGTACTGTTAGTTAATCTCGTTTAACTGATGAAGAGTTTTCTTAAATTGTTTGACATTTTCTCTATAAAATTGTTCATTAATATCACTGTCATTCCTCACCACCAGCCTAAACAAGCCGCTGGACATAGGCCCCCACCATCTTGATCTTGTTCTATTTAAATCCTATCACTTCTCGCGACCTTGACCCCGTTGCTCCTCCTTCACGGTTTATGTAAATTTCTACTGCTGGTATGTACTAGACTCTATTATAGAATACTATTTAAATAAATACCATAGCAACGGCAGTTACAAATCTTTGATGTGAATAAAAAAAACGACTTTCTGGTACTCACATATATCGTCCGAGACTCTGCAACTTATCTTGGGTTTGCATATAGGTCTTCGACAGGACAAAGGAAACTACAGTGCTAAATTGCCAACATGATCAGGTTCTTTTGGTGACCGTACTATCTCAGACTACTTCTCTGCATCTTACAAATGAACAGGATTGTCGAGGATAGAGCGTAGTGAAAGAGAAAAGGCAATGGAAGCGACACATGGTTAGGGTATACAGGTAGAACTTAATGCTGTAATAGTATTATCTTCTGATTAACCTTGAGAAGATGAAGTTACTTCACTAGTGCTAGTTCTCTGTTGCCGGTGACCGTCTAGATAAGTCCTTCCGCAGCTCCTATGGCTGCCGCTAAACAGTAGAGCGCATATATTACTATCTTCCGATTTGAAGGATTCTACAGCTACAGAAATTACAGAAGTACCGACACTTAACGTCCTATGTCTCAAAGCGGCGAAGTACAACGTGATGCTGTGTGTAACATCCTAACTACCGCCAAGGTGTTATGGGCAGGCGTATCACTTACCATCAAGTGAATCCCGCTCTTATCGTCGTTTCATTGAAGAAAAAAAAAGCATTGTAAAAGGTGTAAGAATAATATACTTGATATATACTAAACATCATCATCATCAGCCGATAGACGTCCAGTGCTGGATATAGACCTCCCCCAAATTTCCACAATGGTTGATCCTGTGCTAGTGTCAGACACTAGGAGTCGTTGTCTGTACAGGTTCATAATGAAGGTCTTGGGCCTTTTCTCACCAGGCTTGCCCAATTCGAGTTAGTGAAAGCTAGACCCTTGTTTGTTGATTAGCAGGGTGCACCACGAGCAGGTGAAGTTGGCTTAGGTCCCTTAAGTTGTCATGCGGGACCCCTTACACCCGTACATACACCCCTATATATATGTATATATTTATTTATATATTCATTATAATAATATACTAATAAGATTACCAGCAAGACGGAGAAAGAAATAATTACTAACAATTTCACGATCCTGTTTTCTTTTGCGAAAATCTTTGTATTTGACCAAGGGTCACCATAATTCAAGATTAATGTATAAAACGTATTTGCGAATTCGTTGAATTTAGTCGCTAAAGTCAAATTACGGAACCCAACACGTTCCCTTAAAACGTGCCCGAAATAAAAATCGCGCGAATCGATAACTTTTCCCACTGCGATATCGAATTGGACAAACATGAACCCGATTGTTATTTGAATTACTATGTTATATATACTCGGACTGCTGGTGGGTCTCTGGTGTCGGATACCATAGGTACCACCACAGCGCCTCGCCTATTGCAACCGACGAACATTACTGTGTTCCAGTTTGAAATTAAAGTAAAATCACTGCGGTAACGAGACTTAAGATATTATGTCTCAGGGCGACGAGCGCAATGTGATGCGGACTATAACATCCTAACTAGCGCCACGTTGTTATAGGTAGGCGTATCACTTACCAACAGGTGATCCCGCTCTTCTAATCGCTTATTTTAAGTAAAAAAAAAATTTTTTTACTATGAAGTAAAAATAAAACAAATATAAATCTAACGTGCGCGAATATAGTGGACTATGTTTTTTTACGTTTCCAAAGTACTGCGGATGCGCCTCATGCCGGAGCAGTTTAAAATACGCTAGTTAAGCGGTTGCAGCTAATTTTAAAGTCAAATCTTAAATCACAACATTTTTAAGAGCGCATAGCTTCCGTTCCGAATTGCAAATCACATTATCCTTACCGTGGGCGACGGAAACTGTGTTACCGAATTTGAAGCTGTGAACGCGTCTTATATCGCCGCAGAAGCTATTTGCATACATAAAAATATTACAGCGATATCACAAATGCGAAACTAAAATGTAACTATAAAAATATTTCTTTGTATTACTATCATATTTGAATAGATAAGTGATCTGATGAGGGTAGAAACAGCTGTATGCGGGCTGTGCACGTACCAGTCGACGTGGACATCTTAGGGATAGGCTAGTATCCAAAAAACGTGCCAATGTGTCCAATAAATAAAATTAATATGAATCTCGAATATTTAGATAATAGTATTATTTATGATTCAACTACTGGAACTTCACTTGAGGAAATACTGTGTGTGATATTACTAATATTTCCTATACGTCTTGAAGCGATAAGTACTTGGTGATGCTGCTTATTGTTATGACAAAGAATATCAATTCCGACCTGAATATCTCTTCTCATAGTTTGAAATCGGATAAGCAAATGATACTTTAGAATTGGATAGAAATTAAAAAAAAATACAAGGAATTTAGATTTGATGGATCATGCCTTATTATCTAAACATTTACGGTAGCGATTAAGTTTATCTCGAATTAAGCTCCTTGAGGGGCGGCCGCATGCTGACAGATGTTCTGAAAGAAGAGGAGGTAAGATGGACTGACGATCTAGTCATAGTCACGGGAAACCGATGGATGCAGGCAGAACAGGATCGATTCCAGCGAAGGTCTATATACAACAGTGATGAACAGGAAATGTAACTTAATAAAGTTGATTAATATGAACAGCAATACATAAAAACTAATTTACCGAATAGGTATCGTAGCATATATTATAGTAAATTGTATATTAATACAGTAAACACTTTTCAGCTTAACTAATCTGCGACTTAGTAAACAGAATGTTAGAATAACATTTCTCCGATGTTTTGGCGCCACTTTAAACTTTATCGGCTAAGCCCGAACCTTTCGAAGAGAACAGCGCCTAAGAAATTTTCAAGTCAACGGATTTCACTGAATAACTTACCAAGTTTCGAAATATAAGAATGTTCAAAATCTTCATAAAGATTTATTTGCAAAACATGAATATTATAAAAAAACTTTTTTTACAATAATATTTAATTTAATTTCTTTGTGTATCATATATATACTAATTGTTCCCCTTCCGCTTTGGTAGCGGTTATATGGTTTTAAACTTGAGATTTGTCAGAAATATTTCCGCCCAGCGGTAGCCCGCCGCCCCTCGGGCCTCTGCCGGTTATCAACACCACCGTAACCCCTTTTGGGGAAAACATTTCGTAACAACCGTTCTTAGCTGACCTATTCAAGGTAAAAGAAATATTCCTGCCCAATTTCAAGTTTCTACGCCTTAGAATTCCATCGCCGATTATAGTTAAAATAATATCTTAAACTTTATAGAATAATCATGTAAACTGTAAGTAAACTAAGCGACTAGACGAACTAAAGCTTCTGATAGTAAATAATACGCATGCCCAAAACAACGTATCGCTTCTGAAATTGTTTACACTGCACTGTTTCCTTATGAATCACACTAACCACAGCTCCCTTCAAACAGGATTATAATAATATTTGCAAATAACTGCTTGGCGGCTGAAATAGGTTCTATATCAAATTTCAGAGAATAGAAACATTCTGAATATTAAATTGATAGAATTATTCTTATTCTTCTTCGTCGGTATCACTCTTGACAGAGTGGCTGTGGTCACTATTCAGGTGTGGGTCGCAGCCTTCACAACACGTCGCCACGTTGCTCCTCTAGCCGCCTTCATAGTGTATTGATATAGTGGTAACGATGATGAGCCATTTACTGTCATCTTTATCTGGTCAGTCCATCTCATAAGAGTTCTTTCACAGAATTAGTGAATAGTGAAAGAAGTCTTACGTAAATGTGTAACTGTACTTCGCTTTAAACTTAACACGTACTTAAGTAAGGATTGTTACGAGGGGTTTCGAGATATCCGTTCGAGACACAATCGGTATCCTTTTACCATTATCCTTGACTTTGATCATTTCTTTAACATTTATGTAGCAACCTTATTGGAATTTTATATATATATAATCACATCGTTTACAAACTGTTGATTTCTTATTTTTATTTAATAAATAAAACAAAAATATTAAAAAAATAGATTATTTTATAGTAATGGATGGAATGATCTGCTAGGTGGTAGATTTCCGTTGCCGGAGACCATCTGGGTGGAAGTCACCGCTGTGCTTATTGCAGCCGACAAACAGTACTGGGCCAACATTACTGTATTCCGGTATGAAGAGCGATGTAGTTAGTGTAATTACTGAGGTAATGAGACTCAACATCTTATGTCTCAAGGCGACGAGCACAACATGGTACAATGCATAATGTTCTAACTAGCGCCACGTTGTCATAGTCAGGCATTTCTATTTCATAGAAATTTCCTTGTATAAATTTTATTTGATCTAAAGTTCTGCAAGGTTACCGAAGAGGACGCATCCGAAAGAGCGATGTGGAAGAGAAAGGCCAGAAAGGCAGACCTCACCATCAGATGGGAATAATAAATGTCACGGAGAGAGAGAGAGAAATTTCCTTGTATAGAAAAAGTGGACTTAAAAGCAATAATTTTAAAAGCATATTTCTCATCATCAGTTAAACATCCTGCACATGACGTTCAGAGTTGAAACAATCATAATCATCATATAATCTTGTAAATTTTATTGGGATAAGTCATTATAAACTTTGCTCAGGATCTGAATTCCATCGCAACATTTTCATACGAAAGGTAAATTAGTTTTCCAGTCCAACGGATCCGGTGGCCGCGTTAGATCAATACTACATCCATTCCTACCTTGTATCCCGAAACTCCATTTCTATATTGTTTGATTCAGGTAACGGTCAAATAAAGTCCGCTTAATATTATAACTGGATTAAACCCTCCTATTGATCATTTACCGTCAGCTGGTTTATATTCCAATATCCATTATTTATATTCAAAGGATTTTATCTCTTCATTTGAGAAGAATTGGTTCTAAAAATGTTCAATAATATTCTAAAAATAATTGTTATGATTCATATTTACAAAAATGATGCTGTATTACTAGTGGTCTCTTTGTGCGAGTATGAGATGTATAAAGCAAAGACAGGCTTAACCTTGATAAAGTTTCTTCAAGCAAAACTCGGACAAAATAAAAATAATTAAAATAAAGCATATAATAGAGAATACATAATATATGCAGCAAGAGACGAAAAAAGTAAAGACCCTTTTTTACTCTCCTCATAGAGATAACTAAGAATGGACAGGTATATATATAACATGAGGAAGAGCATTCCAGAACTTCATTGAATTAACAGTAAAAGAATCACTATAAAGTTTTTAAAAATTTGTCAGTATTTTTATAATTTTTAATTAATGTTAAATTATTAAAATTTTGTCTAGTATGCAAACGTCATTTATTATAAAAGATTTTAAATAAATCGTGTAACAGTTGTCGTAGCAGTAGAGTAGCGTAGGCACCCGTCATAACAGAACTCGTAGCTACTATCGAATGCGTAGCGATGTCGTAGCACGTATTGTATCAGACTGCCATTGTTTAATACATAAAGTACTTACTAATCCGCCACCGAGTACACTAGGCTTCAAGAAGGCTAGTATGTTACTTTTCGTGCAGAACAACTGCGTCTTGGTTTCCCCATGTTTTGTCGGCGCCCGTTAGTAGGCCAACGTTACCGGAAGTGCGGACAGTGTGCAAAAGCGTTTCCACAGTTGCAGCCTAAAGCGCAGCGAGGAAACCGTGAGGTTTTAACCAGTAAGAATCTGACATAACTTGATCGCTGCTCTTGAACGATACAGTAACCATGTGGAATTTCACTACACTATATATATATACTTATATACTAAACACTATAGCTGATATACTACACTATAGCTAATAACCAGAAATAACAATAAACCCAAAAACATTTTACTCCACCGGCGAGATGCGATGAAACCATGACCTTCACAAAATTTGTACATATGTATTCTTTAACCAAATCTATCTGATTATTTAAAGGTCATTCACCTATAAACGTCTACCTCACATAACCCTGTTCCTAATTCGCTTAGGTTTATTAACCTGCAGTCAATCATCGACGAGTGTTGAAGGCTGGAGGAAAACGAGGTGTTAATTGGTAAGCGAATAGATTGCGTGACTCGTTTGATTGAATATACCGGTAGCATATATTTTGATACATCACAATCGCTTTGTTTTTCATGGCAATATAACACTATACTTCGCGATTTAATCAGCAATAACGTATAATAAAGGATTTATTGTGTATTTATATAATATTTCTTTCTATTTTCTTTGATTCATAGTTTGCGTATGGATAGAGTGTTAAAAGCAAATCTGTTATCTTTCTTTTTAACTACACAGCGTTTAAATATTTAACTACACAACATTTCATTATTTCATTATTAATTTATTGTATTAATATAATTAACGGCGTTAGTTATACCCTATGTTAGGTACATTATAAAAACAATGAACTTGATTACAAGTTTCCCCAAATTTACATTAAATATAATATACATGAATAATTAAATTTCTTTAGCCCATATCCTATAGATAGTTTTAAATGATACATTAGGAAAGCAAAAAAAAAAAAAACTATTGAGTGATATAGTCAGTTTATGTTTATTTGTGAAAATAACGTAATATCTATATTTTCATTAACTCCCACAGTAATACCATAAATGTTCATCTCGTTACAAAGTTAACGTCAAATAAAAAAATGTTCAATGAATATTTGTACAGTTAATAATTAGTTTATTATTAGTAATTATTGATACTGAAATAATAAATAATAACGGATTCAAATAAAAAATAAGGTTTATGAAACTAACCATCAAACAACAAAAGTTGGGCCTAAAATTTAACTATACTTTCCTTATAACTTAAAGTACGTAGATACGTAAATCTTAAACATATGGTTACCTTTTTGTTATATTTTACCTATTTTGTCTTTAGTTTTTTTTATTTAATTCTTCTTACTTAAGTTATTTCAAAAGGAAAATTCCCAGTCCTACTTAATTTAGAATACAAAAGACAACTTGACATTCATTCTTAGAGGTACCCTTTGTTAAGTAAAAGTAAGTACTTTAAATAATAAGATTAAGTCATTTACGATATTAAAAATTTATTGGAATATATGTTTTGAAAAAGTATACATAGTTAAGTTGTATTTAATACAAAATATATATATACATATATATAACAAAAATATCAGTGTTATTTTAAATAGTTTTAGATAATATCTTCGTTTTTTTTGTTTTTTTGTTATCAATAATGTTATAAATACTTGTAAATGTAACCATTTCTCTACCTTATTCATTTAAATTTGACATAACGAGAAATCATTAGCGATATAATTAATTCGTATTTATTTTGTAATATTACAAATGATAGAAAAAAAAGTTATGTTATTTTATATTCTTAAGAAAGACCTTTACTTTTTGAAGCATTAAAAGAATTATTATTCACATCAAACAAAAATCATAAATAGATACCGCAATCATATTCTTATAGGAGATGGATAAAAAAGTCAAATAATTAAAAATCTGATTAGCTACTTACCATGGGAAGTTATACGTTTATCGAATGATAGTACGGAAAATCAAAATCAGACTGGAGGAAATTACTAACGAGACTTCGCGGTAGCTTTTAAGTATTTAGAAAAAAGCTTCGCTTAAGCTCACTTGTTATTTTAGGAACAGTTCTACGATATCTATTTTCTCAGCACTTCTCAGAAAAAAAATCGTTTAACTAGTTCTGCATAACTGTGTATACAATTTATTTTAGGCGTAAGTATAAAAAAATAACGTACAAAAATGTTTAAGTTCATAATAACTTGATTATAATAAATAAAGAATAAGAATACTACTTTATAGTTCACCACTACCATCTTCGCTATTACTACTATTAATAGGCGTGCTTCATTGAACCCTTAAATAAGACAAATAACGATACTTATTCTACGACAGAATTAAATCTAAAAACAACTTGATAAATGTCATGTGCAATGGTGATTACGAACAAACCCAAGTACGACACCTCACGGCTCAGCATGGGCGGGATCTGCATTGGTATGTCCAGAGAAGTCAAGAGGTTTTGGGTTAACTATTGATGATCGCCTAACGTTTAATAGCCACGTGGCGAATCAATGCAAAAAGGTATTGGGATTGTATAGGCAAATGACTCGGTTAGCCAAGATCTCCTGGGGTCTTGACTCTGAAATCATCCGATCCATCTACATAGCTGCTATGGAGCCGATTGTGCTATACGCGGCTGCGACATGAACATCGGCAAGTAAGATTCAAAGGCAACTCAACACCGTACAGAGAAGATTTATGATGAAACTCTGCAGATCGTATTGCACCGTCTTTCTTCATTCGGCACTGTTGTTGTCGAGGATACTGCCACGAGGTCCTAGAATTCAAGAGGTGTTTGATCTGTATGAAACTAAGACGAGGTTGTCCCAGATAATTTTAGGCAGAGAAGTAGAGCGGGTCGTAGGATTTGCAGAGACTCCACACCTCGCTTTGCAAATGAACCTTAAGTATATATGTTTAAACGGATGAGTAAATGTTGTAAATAATAAGATAAGATAAATCCCTGAAATAATATTAGGAAAAATTAGAAAAAAAAATTATTATGTTTTATCTGAGAATCTAATCTGTAACACTGAAAAGATCAGTTTCAAAAGATTCACAGTACTGAACCTCTGTGCAGTCAAAATTTGATACGTTTGTTTGAATACTTAACCAGAAGTAGTTGTAATTATACAGGAATCAATCTAAGTAACACTTAAGTTGGGTAATCACGTAAAAGGGTCATTAATGTGGACCAATTTGTCACTGACGTGGGGGCCATTTAATAAATTCCCCGCAAGATTAAGGGATCTTACTTCGACCTCACAGGTTTAGGATGTGACTTAAATTTAGTGGAAATTATTTCTATAATATTTTTATCTATATATATATATATATATATATATATATATATAAATATATAGAGATAAAATTATATATATATATATATGTGTGTGTGTGTGTGTGTGTGTGTATAATGAAAATGGGTTATCTTTGTTCGCCAATCACGCAAAAACTAGTGAACGCATAGAAAAAGGAACTTGATCATACGTCACAGAATAATTGGTAATAAGCTATTTATTTTTTTTAGTTTCGTAGATCCTAAGTCCCTTTTTTTCTAATTAACTTTTCAAACGTTTTCATTTTGTATTATTTATGCGGTTGCTATAGTAACGATCGCTATAGAAAGTCATTTGCGGTTGCGGTTGCTCCCAAAGTATATTTCATACAAATATCAAGTCTGATTCTATATAAGGGACTAGCAAAGCGGATGGGGAACAACTTTTACATACATATGTATATATATAAAAGATTTCCAATTATATAGAGACTCATCACGGTGTCTCTGGAACCATAAGGCCTGGACACTCAAAATTTGGTAGGAATGATCCATTTGCCGAGTATTACTCAGTTAAGAATGGATTTTACGAAATGTTACCCCTACAAAACGTAGCGGAGGTGTTAATAGCAAGCAGGGGCTCGTGAGGCGGCGAGCTGCCGCCAGGCGGAAACATTTCTGAAAAATATTCTGGCCTCAATTTCAAAACTAATTATACATTAGGGCAAGTAAAGGGTGCAGGGAACAACTATTTATAATATTATATAATCTTTAAAATATAATTATTACTGTAGCAGAATTTAAACTATTACAAGTTTGACTATATTTCTTCCATCCGTTCTCAACTTAACTGGTTCGCTCTCTTTTTTCGTAGATCTTCAGAACGCATTTCACTTTATTTTCAATTCTATTCCATCCATCTACCCTTGTTTTAAAATAAATAAATAAAAGTTTGTGGATGTTTCTAAATCTATTCAAATGCTAGTCTTTCTTTGTTACGACGTTATTCCCTTTTCGAAACTAAATTAGGATCTACTGGTATTTTAACGGGCCATGAATTTGTCAACATCTCGAATATTTGTGCTGCAGCAAAATCGCTGTACCGTCGATATTCAACGTTATAGCAATTTTATCCGGTATCCGTTTTTTACTTAAGCCAAAATGTTAGTAGTCAGTCATAAGGTATTAGTAAAAGCCCGGCAGTCAACAGAATTGACTGCTGTTCTAGTTACATTAAAATCTTGTAATAATTATTAATTCTTAATTATTACGGAAATTTATTTTAACAATGATAATTGTATACATGGTGTCAATGTATATGGACTATTTGAATTCCGTGGCAACTTCACTCCATTGGCTGGCACTATGACACAAGCTTAAGCCGCATATGAATAAGATGTCCGAGATTGAATTAACCGGAGTTACTTTTTTTTAACAGCCTGTTCACGTCCCCACTGTTGGGGCACAGGCCTACCCTCAATATGAGGGCGGTGGGCCATAGTCACCACGCGGGCCAAATGCGGATTGGTGACTTACACACCTTACAATAAATCCTAATTCATGCACAGGTTTCCTCGCTATGTTTTCCTTCACCGTTTGTATTTCGCTGTTGTTACTAAAGTTCACAAATGTATATAACTTAAATATTAAAGTCATCGGTACAGAGATTCGAACCCCCGACCTTCGGAATGAAAGTCGCACGCTCTAACCATTAGGCCCGCGAGTTACTTTGTAGCTATTGATAAAAAAATGTTCTCATTTTTATAATAAATTGACATTGTTAAACCACTTCTATTTCAAATCCAACCGGAGGCTGTTATAAATCAAGATTAGCGTTCAAAATATCTGCGTATTTAGTCGTGCAGATAACTGAAATTAAGGAACCCAACACTCACCCTACTACGTGATGAAAATAAAAATCGCTTAAATCAATAACTTTTACTGTCGGTGGGAGTGGCGAATCGGTAAACAGGAGTTATCCTCATTTCTAATTGAATTTCAGTTTAATTCACAGCAGGAATGGTTTCCTTCTTGTTGTGAATAAAACTGTTGCGTAAGTTGGAACAACAATAAAAAAAATCATCTCTCTGTTATCAATTTTTGTATAAAGCGAAAAGCGTAAAAAGTTTTCATTTGAAATATCAATAAAAACTGTAAATAGAAGATAGTGAAAAACAAAAACAACTTTCATAAAACCAAACGTTTAGTTATTTTCGAATGAAAAACAAATATATATATATATATATATATATATATATATATGAAAAACTTTGATGAATTACAATATACGTTTCTACGCAGCGTAAAATAGAACGTTTTCAATATACAGCCAGTTTTACAACAGAATTTTTCGCAAGCTCACCACCGTCGACATTTTACTTTGTGCTACCCTTACAATACGAAACGGCGACGCTCATGCGAAAAGCTTTAGCGATTCATTACTATACCCTGTCCGTCCGAGCGATAAAATTGTCGACGGATGCTGGGACAACTATTGTTCCCTGTTTTTGTGCTGCGAAGAAACGGAGCGAGCAGAGTATTCACCTGATGATACTGACACCCACACATTGTAATGAGGGGCTAGTTAAGATGATACAACACACTTTGTCCCCTCGCCTTAAGATACAGGATACGAACTCTTATTCCTTTAGTCATTAGACTACCCCTCAAACTATATCACATATCTGGAAATTAAAACCAATCACACCCTAATAAAATACACAATTCAATTGTTTGAAAATTTCGTTTATCTATAGAATAATTTAATTATCTCATAATCATCATCAGCTGATAGATATCCACTGCTACACGTAGATATATATATATATATATATATTTTAAGATATCATAGCTGATGTAAATTTATTAGAGTAACACCTTTAATAAATTATGTACTGTATATTGTACTGACAGCAACTTAATCCAAGAACAAGTTGGGGGATACGGCATTTGTCGAGTTAGTTCAATTATGTACAAACTATTACGTCAATAGATCATCAATAAACATCCGGGCGGGTTTCTGGCACATCGCCTGTCACTCCTCACAAAGGCGGCCCAAACGAGAACTCACACAAAAAGCCCCATGACTCGTTCGAGGAAATATTTTATCATTCTTCATAAACGTTGCGAACAGTAGTAAAGTGACGTGTTTGGTAAATAAACGTCAACCCATCAACCCCTCTCCCTCGTAGAGCCGGTTCAGGTCTTTGTCGAAGTTTAACGCAATGTAAAGCGCCCATCGTTTGTCTTTTTACGCGACTTTGAAAGTTTATGTTCGAAAGATGTGTAATATTTTCGTTAGTATCGTACCCCAGCTATATCGTGCTATGAGATATAAAACATTAAATAAAAACTACCCCTTGTCAGCTCGGTTATAGCTTATGAATTTGTCATGTTTGTGGTTTCATACTATATATGCGATGGACTTTTCCTAAATTGTTTGGGAATTGTGCTATAATTAGGATTACGAATTTTAGTATTGCGTAAGAATTACTTTTATGGATTATCTGGTGAAAGGTATTACAATTAACGCTGAGTATTATTCGAATTCATTATCCCACCACTGCGACAGACACTTGTTAAAAAACTACCTAGAAAATAGCCTGAGCGTCCGTTGTGGGGAATAAACCAAAACCACACACCGCAGGAAAAAGAAGGATTTTTAAAAAGATTTACGATGAAAATTGTTTCCGCTCCGACCTTATTCATCGGCTCTTGCATCCAGTGATTATCATCTGTTTCCGGATTCGACAAAACCTATACAGGTTGTTCACTTTGAATGTTTAACTAACGTAAAAAGTGTCATAAATAGGTGGATTGAAGAGACATCGAAAAAGTACTTTCAGGGCGACTTAAAAAAAATTGTTAATCGCTGAGGTAAATATATTAGTAAGTTACGTTGAAAAACCAGATTTTAATATTGACAAAAACTAATAAAAATTTTTTTTTTATTCAACGAAGGGACGAATCAAGCGGGACGTTCGCCTTTGTTCAAACACCCTTTGTATTATCTAAGCTCGTAGTATAATTCTAAAGTAAGTAAAAGTAAGTAATTACTATTACTATATAAATATATGTATAATAATAAAATTAATAAATAAATAATAAATATTGCTGAAACTGCCCGATGTCGATGTCAAACAATTAATTCTTTGACACTTCCGCAGTTGGATTGCGCAGTATGGGCATCCGTCAAAGCTTCAACCGTTCCGCTTTGAGACTTACAGCGCATAGGAGCAGCACCGCTTCACAAACTGAATCATCATTGCTTCATATAACTGAGAACTGCAACCTCTTCTCTCTTGTCCAGTCCAGATGATGAAGAGAACTAGCTACTTAAACCTACACCCTCACAAGTATTGTAATGTATTTAATCTAGTTTGAGTGTCCCGAGAAAAAGTGAACCCGTGTTAAGGGACGGGATAAAAGTAAATCGTTCCTACTCGTGGTAATTGCATCATTCTTCACTCATGACGCCATTAACGCTGAACGTTAAGTCTAGTTCCCTTTAGTTTCAGCCGGATATTGACGTAAGATAGCTATCCACTTACACAAATGTAACGGGCGGGTCCAACTGCTGAAAGAACGTCTAAACCAAAACCTTCTTAAACTTTATTCATTTAAGTAGGAGTAGATAACGGTACTTAGTATACATTAAAATGAAGCCAAATACAAAATGTATGAAACAACGTTTTACATTAATATGTAAGTAGGTGGTAAGTAAGTCGTAGGTAGTGGCGTTGGTGGTGTAATGGTCAGCATAGTTACCTTCCAAGCAGTCGATACGGGTTCGATTCCCGGCCAACGCAAATCTCTGTTCAAAGACGAGGATGTGGGGGCTATGGTAACGGACGCTCCAGCCCGTCAGTCTTGTAGTCTCGGGCTATCCAGAATAGGACTAAGGTCGTAAGGTCGTCTGCCTGTCCTATAAGGCGACTAAAAGAGCCCTCGCTTCGTGGGCTTTTGTATTGCATTTGCCGTAGCACAGCGTGAATGCTGAAGGCTTTGCCCTTCCGTGGGATGTTTTGGACAGAGTGCAGAAGGGCCTCAATACGTTCCGTAAGAAATCCCTGAGCCCCTCCTAATGCACTGAGAGAGACCACCGAGAGAGTTTTAGTGGGTAGAAGCTCCACATAACCTCGTCTTCCCTCCAGAAGCAAGGTATCTTTTAAAAAAATTTCCCCGTGATAAAAAAAATAGGTAGGTCTTCTTTGCCGGGGATCGTCTAGGTAGTAACCACAGCACCTATTTCCGCCGTCAAACAGTAGTGTGCAAATATAACTGTGGTCTGGTTCGAAAGGCGTTTTAGCTAGTGAAATTACTGGGATAATGAGACTTAAAATCTTATGTCTCAGGGCGACGGGCGTAACGTGATGCTGTGAATAACATTCTAACTAGCGCCACGTTGTTATGGGCGTGCGTAACACTTACCACCGGGTGAACAACCCGCTCATCTCGTCGCTCAATTGAATAAAAAAAAAACACAAAATTTGCTTTATTTTGATGTTTATCATTTTCGATAAGTTTTAATAAAATTTTCTCCAACCTTTTTGCCTTATTTGAAGACAATGTTACTATAAATAATTTTAGATATCCCATTCTAATTTGATAATCCTCAACTGATAGACATCCACTGCTGGACATAGGCCTCCACCAAAGATTCCCACATACAGTCAGTATGGCCTCCGGTACCACCGGGCACTAAGGATAATGGGAGCCAAGGCCTGGTTTTTTGAAAAGCACGGTGCACCACAAGGAGGTGACATTGGCTTGGGCCCCGTGAGTTGTCGTGCGGGAGCCCTTAGACCCCAATTTGATAATACTTTACTCCATTTATTATTAAAAAAATATATATTCCACACCAATCGATTATCCAATATTTTTTTACAAAATCACGGATGTTGAGCGCTGAAAAATAACCCCCAGATAAATATTTGCTGCGATGATCAAAACAATAAATTGGGTCAGGTTAATTTAGTGCGTTAAAACTTCGCGGATTAAATTCGAGAGTCGTTATAAATATATATTTTTTTATAAGTCGTATGTTTTTGGTAAAAAAAAAGTGTTTTTTTAAATATATACTTACGGCGGCCGGTAGACGTATTGTTGGATAGCCCCCCACTTGGTCGACCGACGGTATGGTGAAAGTTGCAGGAAGTCGACGCGGGCGAAGAAGAGATCTTTGGAAGAGGCTATTTTCAACATTTGACGTCTATCAGCTGATGATGGTGATGATAAAAACTTAAACAACCCAATTATTTTTCTTAATCCTAGGACTTTTGAGAGGTAGACTCTCTATCAGGGATAGAGTCAAGATCGTCTATACTGCCCTAGCTAAAAATACAATCTGTCTCCACACGATGTATATATATATATATATTACATTGGTGTATGTTATAAGAAATAAAAG
The DNA here is from genome assembly GCA_029034505.1 of Ornithoptera priamus. Taxonomy (NCBI): domain Eukaryota; kingdom Metazoa; phylum Arthropoda; class Insecta; order Lepidoptera; family Papilionidae; genus Ornithoptera; species Ornithoptera priamus. The sequence continues at coordinate 2,698,596 of JARDWD010000606.1, read as the reverse complement.
GGATTTTAGGCTTTTTGCTATTATACAAAGCGACGATTAGAGAATATTCCAAGGTAAAAGGTAGAGCTGATAATGATAATGTGGTGCGAAAGTATAGAAAATATAAGGGTTACATACAATTCAATATATAAAGTAATCTATATCACTACTGTGGCACTAGACTTACTGGTGGTAGATCTCTGCAGCCGGAGACCGTCTAGGTGGGTACCACAGCAGTGCCTCTTTCTACCGCCAAACAGAAGTGTGCAAACATTACGGTGTTCCGGTTTGAAGGGAGCTGTAGCTAGTGTAATTAATGGGGTAATGAGACTCAATATCGTATGTCTCAGGGCGATGAGTGCAGTGTGGTGCAATGTGTAATTCTAACTAGCTGCGTGTTGTTATCAGCGTATCACTTACCATCAGGAGAACGTCCCGCTCATCTCGTAACTTAATGAAATAAATATATATATATATATATATATATATATTATCAGCGTAATAGTACCTTGTGTTTTTGTAACACATTTACCGCTGAAGCTATATTCTGATTTCGCGCTCACCTAAGTTTTAAGGTCTGTTTTATTACTTTTTTTTAAAGTACGGCTTCACCTGCTACATATTATTACTAAAGTTACACCAAGTTATGAGAGCGATAAAAATAATTTAACCTTTTATGATGTTCAAGCGATCAAAGATTAGATAATTCTAACTTAAAGTAAATTGCAATTAAATTAACATATTATCTGTTGTAGTATTATCATTCCAGATTTTTATATAAGCTTCTTTATATAGAGAAGTAGTTTTTTTTCATAAATGAAAGATAGATTTTTTTTATGAAAAATATTAATTAATGCATTTGCAAGAATTTTGCATTTCTCTTTGAAACATTATCGTGTTCTTAACTAAGAAAAATTATGAAAGTTTCAACCCTTTCTTAAACTCTATTAACAGTTTATATCTTTAACAAAACGTGCATCTACTGTTGTTTATATCAGATTTGTTAGGAAATGCACCAATTAAAGAATATGTTTTTCCATATTTAACATCATCAGGAAGACGAAGATCTTAATCAGATGATAAATTACGATAATTAATGTCTCAATACAACATACTACACTAGCTAGAGCAGCTATTCGAACTGTTATATTATCATCAGCCCATAGACATCACTTCTATGTTCAAAGCTTTCGTCTAAGTTTTCCACTTTCCGCCAGGCACTATGGGCCGTCGTATGTAAGGGTATATAAAGGGGGATTTGAGACATTTCCTACCAGGCCGGTTCAATGTGGGTGGGAGAAGAGATCACAAGTAGGTGAGGTTGATTTAAGTGCCGTAAAATCTGCGGGACCACTTACACCCCCAAACTAAAAGTGTTGTGTAAAGATAAAATTGTTGCTTTGTTAATATATTCCAAGAGGTATCCCTAATAACATAGAAACGTTTCTTTATATATTATTTTCTCCCCTATTTTTGTTAAAAGCAGAGGCATAAAAAAATAAATCAACAAATGTAGTAAAGTAACAATATCGTCGTGTAGTTCTATGTGATACAATTTAGTTAGTAAATTACTGAAGCCAAATAAATGCTACAGGGAACACGGATCGATGGAACGACTTTTATTTTCTGAACACGTTACTCCACTCCTGGCAGCATCATTTATGAAAAAGAGATAATGTATTCCTCGGAGCGAGTTACTATTTTCCTTAGACGTCTTTGATGCTTGGTAAGTAGATACGACAATTGTGCGCAGATAAAACTAAAGTAATACTTTGTTCGCTTATATACCGTTTACAGTTTTTGATAGTTGCTAATAAAAAAAAATGTGCAGAGATGAAAACTTTAAGTTTTTTTATTATTTAAAAACTTGAAATGTGAAATATAAAGAACTTCTTCTTCCTCCTGCCATTTTTCCAGCTATGTGGGGTCGGCACATGTACTTCTCTTCCATATCCCTTTATCCTTCGTCAAATCTGAATTCACACTCTTCTTACACATGTCATCTTTCACACATTCCATCCACACTTTATTCGGTCTTCCTCCACCCTTATAACGATGTACGTTCATTCTCATTACTTTCTTTGTTATGTATCCTTCATCCCTCCGCATAACATGCCCGTACCACTTTAACCTCTTGCTCCTCAATTTCTCTGTCACTGGAGCAACTTTCAGACTTCCTCTAATATACTCATTCTGTGAAATATAAACATTTAGGAAAATGTACAGGGTTACTATCATGTTATAAGTTTTTAGAATTACGCTATTTTTCATTCACAACGGACACCCTGCTAATCAATCAACGAGGCTCTAGGTCCCACCAACCCGCATTGGGCCAGCGTGGTGGGAATTAGCCGAAATTCCATATGAAACCCTAACCGATCGATATGGAGATCTTTGGGGGGAGGCCTATGTCCAGCGGTGCACCTCTGTCGGCTGATGATGATGATATTATCTGTTTCTCTGTCCAGGCCAATTCCTGGCATCTGAGATCGTGGTCTGCGTTAGGGTCGTTATCTGAAGCTGTCGGTCTGCTTCCACCGATTCCAGTTCCGTCTCTTCTACAATCGTATAAAATGTATAACTAGTCTGGCCATAAATACTGTTACATAAAAACTTTTCTTTTTTTCAACTTTATAATTTTTTTATATTTAGATCACGTTTATTATTTTTAAAACTTCTTTAGATTTTGCGCCATTTTACCTATTTTTTCGTATTCATTATCAAATTACAATATGTAATAGGATGTTAAAGAAAATAGAATTGCAGTGATTACTTTGCACAAAGTGGATATGGAGCCGTCGGTGATATTCCAGACACTTCAAAAGCTTGGTATCAGCCGTATGTTCGTATATCGCACTATCAACAGATACAACAACACTTCCTCTGTCGACGACCAGAAAAGATCTGGGCGGCCGCGTGCTGTTAGAACTGCAAAGGCTGTTAAAGCCAGAATTCGTCGAAACCCCATAAAGAAGCAAAAAATCTTATCGGGGGAAATGAAGATGTCGCGTATCGCGTATTATAAAACAAGACCTGAAGCTCGGTGCTTATCGTCGATATACAGGATATGCCCTAAATCGATCTTTACAATTATAGATGGAAGGAGTGAATCGACAAAAACGAACAAACACTCTGTCGCGATACGCAGGTGAAAGGCACAGAAATATCCTGTTTACAGAAGAAAAAAAATTCACGATTAGAGAACACTACAAGAAGCAAAATGACAAAGTGTGCGCTCACAGTTCTAAAGAAGTTGCTCATGTGGTCAAAAAGGTATAACATGGTCATCATCCTGCATCAGCGATGGTTTGGTGGGGCGTACCTTATCAAGGAGTCACAAAACTACATTTTAGTGAAAAAGAAGTGAAAACTTCAGTCAAAGTGTATTAAGATACAGTCTTGGATCATGTTGTGAAACCTCTCAGCAATACACTTTTTAAAAATATACCATGGACTTTCCAGCAGGATTTCGCACCTGGTCAAAAGGCACGAACTAACCTAAGCCTGGCTTGAAACCATCTTTCCGGACTTTATAAGAGCTGAAGACTGGCCCTCATCTAGCCCAGACCTCAACCCTTTAGACTTCAAATTATGGCCAATTTTAGAGGACATGGCCTGCTGCTGCTCTAAACGACACGGCGATTGTGTACCTTAAAAAATCTTTGGAGCAAGCAGTGGCGGTGGTGGAAATTTCTCTTTGGAAACAGTGCGGCCGTATCTTTGGCCAGGCCAAACAGATTAATAGAATATTTTTTTTATTTTTTGCTTAGACTAATAAATTTTAATAATATTGCATTACTTCATTAAAAAAAATGAATTTTCATTTATATACGGAACCTATGGCCGGACTAGGTATATAACGTGGAGGAAATTTTCATTAGCTTTATATGAGGACATTATTGATAGACAGGTGCTGTAGTGTTCTCGATGGACTTAATCGGCCTTCTGACGAGCAACACAATTTCCTTTTCGTGTTTCCCGTAAAGAAAAACTTGTGTAATGTAATTGTAATCTCATTTCAATTACTCTCGAGTAGGGAAACATGAGATATTAGATTTTCTTATATCACTAATAGAACAGTGAATGTTTCTTATTTAATCAAATAAATTCGGGTCAAAATACAATAATCATATTGGGCCGCGGCGAAAACTCCAATAGTAAATATATTTGTGGCGATAACATGAACCGTAAAGCCTTATTGATATTGGCAATGCTCCCGCGCTACCCATAAACGAGATTGGCGAGAGACCCTAAAGGGATGTACTTGTTTGTTACACCGAGGCCTCGGCTCTGGTTGGAAGGCTTGAACGTTTATTAATAGATTATCTGCATATATTGCTAACCCTTATAAAATTATTACGTTACTACAATTATTGGGGTTACTTGCAACTTGTAATCTCTGCCACTATAGAGATTTTATCGCGTGCGTGAAATTTATTGTTAATTACTAACTTTAATTACATCAAGTTTTTTCATAATCCTAAGCTTATATGTTTAATTATATATTAAAATAACTGCTAGTTCCTCTTTCATTTAAGATATTTTTGCGGTAACCCTTTGTATTAAATCTACTTTGATATATTAGAGAATGTGGTTTCAGGGGTGTCGCACAAGAACTCACGGGACCCAAGTCAACCTCACCTGCTCGTGGTGCATCCTGCTAATCAACAAACGCGGCTCTGGCTCCCACCAAACCGCATTAGATCAGCGTGGCGGGAAATGGTCCAAATTCCCCCATATGAACCCTTACAAACGACGGCCCCTGGTTCCCGGCGATGCGGGCAGCGTGGGATCGATCGATATGGGGATTATTGCAGAAGGCTTATGTCCAGCAATGGACATCTATCGGCTAATGATTATCATGATGATGATATTATTAGAAAATTATTTATTTGTATTTGATAATATGAATATTAAAATCACATCAGCTGATAAGAATAGTTGGAGACTGGAACAGTTTCCTCGATTGGACCGCCAAGTTTCAGTTTGCAGAAGGCACCTCATGAAGATGAAATGGTGTAAGCTTCCAAATAAAATGAAAAAAAATAAGTACTTATACATTAAATGCAAATGAAGTAATATTTCATTTGATTTAACTAACAACATCCGTTAGCAACATAAGCTAAGATTATACTTAAATAAGACCAGTACAAGTAGAAGGTACAGAGTAATCGATCTCTGTAATTCCGGAATGAGAGAAAATCTGTAGCAACGTTTTCAGAGAACTTTTCTAACCATATAAATTTCAACGTGGAAGTCGTAATAATATCCGAATGCGGCGCGCAGCGGTTGCGGGGCGCTAACATCTCAAAAACATCTCATCTCCATTGTTAACTTTCTTTACACATAAAAAAAAATAAATGTTTCCTTAAGAGGCTTGAGCCGTAAGGAGATATAAGAAATAAGAACTGTTCTTTGTAATGTACAAAGGAAATCTTAAGTAGCTTCGTAAAATCCTAACATAAAAGTAGTCCATATTGGTTAAAATATCCTTTATGAATATATTATGACATATAAAATTTAATAGTTTATATTTCATTGGAGAATAGTTTAATATTAATACTGTAGTAGTAACTAATCGATAGATAGTACTACAGTATACTTCAATACTTTTCAACTAATTTAAGAGGCATAACAACAAGACAATAAGATAATACTAATAAGAGAGATCGTAAATATATGGAGTATCAGTTATATTTGTATTACTGTAGTAATAATTTTAAAAACTGGTAATTTTTGTTTAATGCCCTTTATTTAGGTTTATGTGGACTGTGTTTAAATCACTATATGCGTCAAAGCAATAAACATTTCAATTATTGGTGTTGGTTCAAATTTTGAGTCAAAGCTTTCGAACGGGTGCATTTGTAAGGAATATTCGAGAATGTTTAGATGAGTAAAGAGGTAGTGCAACTAGAAACTGAAATATCCATCTAAAGATAAACACTGTGCAGCACTGGCTTAGGTCTCTTTCGGAAACAGTACTGTACATTCGGAGTATTAGAACTAGATTAGGATAATCAAAGCGACCACCGATGAAGTTTCGGTAAAAATCTTTTATACCGTTATTTTCTCTCTTTGAAGATCAATTGAAGAGTAGTTACAAATCTCACTCCTTCCCCTGTAATATTAAAAAATAATTCTCATTTACTAGATGAAACAACCATATATCCGATCAGATGAAGTTATAGCGATAAGAAGACTAAACAGTTGAGGAGTACCAAAAACATACGGTGTTAAATAACCAACTTAACTAGCTCCGCCTTAGTATAAGTAAACTTTGTGAATCTTTACTGCATCCTTCTCGTCTCACTGCTACATAAAGTTATAATAAAAAACGTTTACTAACAAAAATTCTCTCGAAATTACTAATGTATTATTTTACACAGCGCGATAACCAGGATCTGATAGTAATTTTTCATCTTCATAGTTTTATCCATAATAAAGTGACGTTAGTTAATATCTTTATATGTGTATAGTAGAATAGTACAAAATGTTCTTTTTTCCTTTGTAATATAGCCTATTGTAAAAGTATATTAACAACGTCGAAGCTACACAGAGTATGAAATAAATTTCCGGTGAACTCATTGACTCTGTAGCTTTTCTCTGTGCGTATCAGAATGCAAATTGTGGAAACACGACTTTAAAGAAGGAGCCTAAGCGAGGGTTGAATAGCACATATATTACTTTCCTCTACATTATTTTTACCTAACTGATAACGTGTTTCAGTTATAAAATCAAATCTAACAATACTTGCTTCTCAAGTTGAAATGCGTTAAGTGATATTGTTGGTATTTTTTTCCTCTCTCACTTTTCTAAAATCTTCTAAATGTAACCGCTACGGATCACCGTTCGAAACATCATGTATAAAAAAGTTATTAAAAAAAAAGATAAGCCGAATGTTCACCTGATTGTAAGTGATACGCCAGCCCATATCAACGACATGATATTCAAGATTATCACCCTTATATACTCTGCACCGCATTATGCTCGCCGCCTGAAACATAAGGTGTTGAGTATCATTACCCCAGTAATTACACTAGCAACAGCGCCCTTCATACCGGAACATAGATACCGTGCACAGTACTGTTTGACGGCAGAAATAGGAGCTGCGATGGTAACTACCTAGACGGTCTCCGGCAACGGAAACGTACCACCAGGAAAACTTCTATGCCTTTACTACCTCCGTCGCCTTTTGGATGAACGATTAATTTGTAACACTGAGGTTCCTGGCTCGATCATAATCAATGCTCAATTTGGTTTGTGGTTAGATTTTTTTTTTTTGACCTCCTTCATATCCTCATCGCCGTAACAGCATTACTGTGTTCCGATTGTCAATATATTACAGCCAGAGAGTGAACACTCTCCACCATCTACGACATATCGTCAGATAAAACGATCAGGAATTGAAGACATGTAATAGTTTATTACAGGTTAAAAAAAAGTCTCATTTTTTTTTAGAAAAACAAGAATTTATACAGATTGTTGTAAATCTTTATTTAATGACTCCCTCTATATATAGAGATCCACTATGGGCTCTTCGTAGCACAAACACTGCCTGGACAGACGGAAGTATAATGGAAGACCAGATTAACATTATCGTAACCTTTAAGTGACAGTGACAAATTCATAAATCTATAGGCTAACCTTCAGTGATGGAGAACTTGAAGATCTCCCCTATTGCTTACAGAGATGTGTAACTTATTTTGTGTATCAATAGACCGAGGCTATTCTTCTTAGCATTTGTGCCGTCTTATGACTGGGTCTGCTTTCTTACTTCTTTCACTCCTCTTCGCTCTATTTGGAACATCGCTTTCTTTGAGATCACGACTTATGATCTTTTGTCACCACACTCATCCATCGCAACTTCGGTCTCTCTCTCCGTCGTTTACCGCACGGGGGCTATTAAATTCTATTTATCCTAATTAATCTATGAATTATCCTTATGAGTAATTACATTCTCCACGCTTACATCCTTACACTCAAACACAGTTAGGTTAGGTGATGTTTTAACGCGAGAGATGAAATCTTCCACGGAGATATTTTTTCCTTAACAACAATGTCAACAGAGAAATGACGTAATAAAACGGCACTGTAACAATTCGCCTCCTTTGCTGAATGCTCCCGTTCACGCTGAAGTTTTTGTAATATTCCTCTTTGTTCTGTTTATATAAGACTTTTTAATGATAGCGACATTATTAAAATTCTTGTTAATAATTATGCATTTTAATTCTGCCAAGTTACGGTGCAGGGTATTAACTTAATTTGTGATACGGACGACAAGTGAATACTGATTCATTCGCAGCGTTACTATATCTACCTGTGCATAGTTCAATACAAATAATATTTTTTTCTGTACAAGTGCATCCCAACACCGGATATCCTTTCAATCACATTATTCGGAAATATATACAAATGTACTGATGGTAAGCTCTGTTGCCAGTAAACTAAAGTTCGGATTAAGTACCACCCCAACTCCTATTTCTGCCATCAAATAATACTACGCATATATTACTGTGTTCCGGTTTGAATGGGGTTGTACCTAGTTAAATTACTACGTTAAAGAGAGTTGATATCTTAAGGCGACGGGCATTATGTGGTGCAGTATATGTCATCCTAACTTGCGCCACGTTATTATGGGCGTACCATTTACTACCAGGTGAAAGTCTTGCTCATCTAATCACTTAGTAGAATAAGAAAAATATGTCTCTGGTATCTTTGGCTGAAATTCGTAATTAATAAATACCGGTACGAAAAGCGGTATATCCGTACCATATAGGTATATAGGTAGTGTGTGTTATATAAGATTATTTCATTCCATTCTCTTATAGATCAGAGCTACCTGCAGATAACATGGTACTGTTCTAGATATTTGTTTTATATTAAATCATGCGACGCGAGGAGTTGGATGTTCACCTGATGGTATGTGATTCGCCCGACGATAACAACGCGGCGCTAGCTGATAGATACTGGCACCAGATTGCCCTCATCGCATGAGACATAAGAATTTGAGTCCCGTTACCTCAGTAATTACACTAAGTACAACGACCTCCAACTCAAACACAGTAATGTTTGCCCAGTTCTATTTGGCGGCAGAAATAGACCCTGCCCTGATACCTACGTAGACGGTCTCCAGCAATAGTACCAGTAAAACTTTTATGACCTTACTACTTCCGTCGCCCATTGTATGCACGATTAACTTGTAACACAGAGGTACCTGGTTCGTTCAAGAGCAGTGATTAATTTGATTTTTGGTTAGATTTTTTTTTCTCACAAATAAATAATCACAGTAATTACGTATAGTATAGCACCTCACTTTGCCTTCAGTAATGTACTTAATTACTGAACCCCTCCAACTGCAGCAGTATGATGTTTATTACTACAGCTCGACGTCCGGCAAAGGTAACTAACTACTCGGTTAAACTTAATACATTAACTACATTTATAACAATTATTTTTCAGTTCAACAATACCCGAAAAAGTTGACGTAACTTAAAAATGATAAAATGTGAAATAAATTAAATTTCCCGGAAGCGATGTTTTTTTTATATGAATAGTTCGTAAAATAAATCGAAAAATTTTGTGATATATATTTACGATTTTGCCAATAAGTGTTATGTATTGTCGTAAACTTCGGGCGGAAACAGAAAAAAAATAAACCTTGTGTACTGCAAATAGAAGCTATTTATATAGATGTTTTGTTTTTTTTTATTATTCTATTACCAAACGATATTTATTGTAAACTCCTTTTTAGACCAAGTAAATAAATAAAGCCAAGTTGTTACTGGCGCTAGGTCTCTGTTGCTGTGGCTAAGTAGGTACCACCGCAGCTCCTATTCCAGCCGACAAGCAGTAATGTGCAAACATTATTGTAATCCGGTTTGAAGGAAGTTGTACCTAGTGAAATTGCTACAGTAACAAGACAACATATTATATCTCATATAACATCTTAACTAGCACCATTCTGTTATGGACAGACTTGCCATGAGGTGAACGACCCGTTCGTCTTATCGCTTCTTTGATTAAAAAAAATCTAAAAGTTCGTTTACTTAAAATTTACAAATAAAAATTTTATTATCTCTATGTATAGTACCGGAAATCGAAATAGCATAGTTTGTACGCTGATCTTATGAGCTATAATCTCGAAGAGTTCCAGCTTCAATCCTCGAGTTTGAATTTCTATTTAGGTAAGATATCGTTGGGTTACCGACTAACTTATATTTCGCGTGGTAGATAAATGACCTTGATTCTGTCCTTATAAAAGCAGGTCCAGCTGTGGGAATATCAAGTGGGCTATTTACGTTATGTAAATATTTATATTATGAAAATATACTTTAATTTTTTTTGTCTGTTTGTTAGCGATAAACTTCATAACGGTTAAGCTTATTTTACTAGTCTATAGCTTATGTTATTAGTAGTAATATAATCTAATTAAATGTAACATTAATTAAAATAATTATTAGATGTTATTTACTATTGTATACTGTAGTATACTGTGAACGATATTTTTATATTAAATACTTTTATATTGTTCAAACAATTACATCTATGATGTAAACAAAGAGAACTGTTATAAACTATACATAGATTTTAAAACAAAGTAAGCAATATTCACAATTTTGTAATATAATTAGTATGGTATAGTGAATATTGTTAATTTAAGTAAACCCAAAAGGGAATGAAATACGATGAAAACGGCAGGGAATAGCAAGTTACATAGGAAGTGCTTGTGCATATCTAAGTAAATTTATGAAGTCGACGTCAACTTCTACACTTTAAACTAGTTTCAGTCTAAGTTATCTAATGTTAGAATATTGGACACGATCTTACTGTAAGTGTACATAGGATATTTAAATTTTAATGAATTATCCTTATAAATATTAATTTAACGAAATATGTATTAAACTCTCTTTCCTGTTTTATTTTAACTGAACGAGGTTATATGTAAGGTACCACCCACATATCGCTAATGCTAAGGATTAATTTTCCTGTTATATACATTGTTTTTTAAACGTTTTCTCTTTACAATTTGTTTTATTATCTTTTGGAAAATCATTATTACTAATAAATTTAGTAAACATATCAAATAACATTATGATACATCTAAATTAGTTTAGCTACCCTTCCTAATAGCAGGTCTGGTGTATGTTGCCGGACGGTATATTTTAATAGTGTGTTAGTAGACCATCAATAGTAACTAATAAATATTTTTTTTTAGATCGAATAAACATACAGTAATATAGAGTATAATTATATATTGCTGAAAACAGTAGTTAAAAAAACTGTTGCAGTTAGCAGCACCCAACTCTCAAGTCTCTATAAACAAAAACTAGATACAAGAGTTACTTAAGATAAAAAGAAAAAATAAACAATAATTATAATATAATTTATATAAATAAATGAAAGTAAATTTAGAGAGATGGAGAAAAAAATAAGAGTATAGATATAGAATTTTTTTTCATATCCTTTTTTTTTTTTTATGTAAAATACTAGGCAAACGGGCAAGACGGGTCACCTAATGGTAAGTGATTCACCGCCGCCCACGTCACTAGCGACGCCAGTGCGTTGCCTACCCTTCAGGTAAGAATATGCTCTTTTCTTGAATAACCCAATGTCGCAGTTGTTGGGGAAGACCGCTGATGGCAACGAGTTCCAGATATTTACTGTGCGTGGCAGAAAACTGTTTTTGAAACGCATTGTAGTGGAACGCCAACCATCCAGATGGTGCGGATGATTTTTCCTTTATCCTTTTTCCCCCTATCCTTAACTGAATAGAAGGCATACACCACTTTCCGACACGACCTACTAAATCATCAATTAATCAGCGTACTGTTTGTTGCAATTTCTTCAAATTGAAAAAAAAAATCACGCGTAAAACAAATACCTAATAGGGAATGAATATTTTTCGCACAGAATAGTACAAATTAGGGCCTCGTTACGAAATTTTCCCTTAGGCCTCGATAAAGCTTTGAAATATATCCCCCTTTGTTCGTGCGGATGAGATAAGTAAAATTCACGCGTCCAATTCCTTTTTAGATTGCGTGTTTAGAATAAAAACGGGGGAAATCTGCAGGAGTTGTTTTTCTATAAGATGTCGTAAGAAAATCGAACGTTAGACTTTAACGACAGCCGTACATGTTGAACATATAATTCCACAGAGGCAGGACGGTCTTGCCCGACAGTGGGCAAACGGATGGTTTCATTTAAAACTAATCGACTGAACGAACACTTACACATTGTCTCTCTCTCTCTCCGTGGTATTTATTATTCCCATCTGATGGTGGGGTCTGCCTTTCTGGTCTTTCTCTTCCACTTCGCTATGTCGGACGCGTCCTCTTCGGTAACCTTGCAGAACTTCAGATCTTTTTGGACCACATCTGTCCATCTTGCCTTTGGCCGCCCTCTGGGTCTGGACCCCGTGATGTTCAGATTGGCCATAACATTTCCAACATAGGAGGTCTTCTTTTTATGTGCCCATACCAACGAAGTCTGCTCTCTTGCAGCTTGTCGGCGATGTTGCGTACACCGAGACTGCCGCGGACGTACTCGTTGCGGATTTTGTAGAGTCTCGTCACTCCGCACATCCACCGGAGCATTTTCATTTCGGCGACTTGGATTTCGTTGGTTTGGCGCTGAGTTATGGCCTAACTCTCGCTGCCGTATGTTAGGACTGGCCTGATTATGGTCTTGTATACTAAGCCCTTGATTTTTACTGGCATTCGTCTGTCACAGGTTACGCCAGTCACTTCCCGCCATTTAAGCCAGGCCGCTGCTATACGATGCTGAATATTTGTGTCCAGATTTCCAGAAGAGTGTAATATGGATCCCAAATATTTGTATTCGTCACATTTTGTGACTCGTTGTCCATCGATAATCAGGGGTACATCTTCACTTACACATTGTGCTTTGATTTATTCGACGAAGCTATGAGACGAGCAATACGTTCACTTGATGATAATTAATAAACTAATTAGTAATAACAAACAGGAGTACGATGGTACCTAATTAGATGATCTCCATCGACAGAGACCCACCAACAGTAAAGTGCTGAGTCACATTAATAGCAACAACATACTAGTTAGAATGTTTACACAGCGTTATCATTAGGCACATGACCTTCGTGCATACGAATATATGACTTCGTTATAACGGTTATTTTATTAACTAATGAGCCCTTCTCTTCAACAATATATTTTATTATCATACTTGTCCTTGACGACAGAAATTAGCGCTACTATCATCATCAATCATTTAAATGATCTCTGACCATATTTTATTGAGATTCTTAGCCCACGCGAAAGTCTGAATGGTAGTATTTTATTTAAATAGACTAGAATAGTCTATCGCTAATGGCATTGCCGTGTTCCTGTAGTCCTGTACATTTACGTCAAAATATTCTAGGAAAATACACCACTCCAATTGCACTCTCATCACTAAACACCAACTATAATTCAGATCAAGTATAATCCTATAATAGATAAAAAAATAGATTCGTTTCATAAGTAGTTTACATTGCTTCGCAAATGCTTTTACGTATTTCAGCGGAGAAAAAGAAATTTTATAACAACAATCAGAGATTTTACGAATAATTTACTAGTAATTGAATAGCGTTGTTTCACCGCAGACCCTGACTTAAGTCCACCACATTATTTGAAAGTCAATTCCTTCATCTCATAATTATGCCGAGAATCCTTAAATCAACCTGCTTCGACCTTTCGCGTTGCAAATTGTTTAGTACCGAGTTGAATATCTAAGTATCGCCAAAATATTTTCAATTATTCGGAATTACTTTAGCAAAATAAACAATTAACTTTCTAGTTAGTATCAAAGTCACACATAAACATTTCTTTAAAAAAAAGGAATCGACGACTATTTCAAAGTTGGTGAAAACATTAAGTATCATTCCTCGTAGTTATTGATTTAATTATTATAACTACTTGTATATATATACAGAGAAATAATTTTTAATTGAAATTTTTAATTGAAATCCTTGTCATTATTGACAATGTTGAAGACGAGAACGTCGTACAGTAGAAGAAAAAAAAACATTACCTAAGCCCACTACCATATCGGATGCTAGATGTTCCCCACCCGCTTTGGTAGTCTGTAACACCCTCACAAGGAATTTTATTAAATTACCTGACCTGTACTCGTTAAATATTTCTTTCAAATTTCTCGTCTCTAGGCCTTACAGTTCCAGAGATATCGTGATCATTGTTTCCATAGGTGGAAATCTCATATCTACATGGATATAATTAAGAAGAAAAACATAACAATTAAAGTAAAAAAAACTGCCTGTTCATTTTCATTACCTTATGATTGTTTGATCTTTTACTATTTCTAGTGGAAGACATTAATAGGAGAAACACTTGATTAAGTTATATCAACGATATTTCACTTCCATTATAAAAGCACCACAGAATACATACTTGATTATCATAATATGGCAAGAGTTTTTTTTTAAGTAATAGAAAGTTGAGTAAAACACGATTTTTTTTAAGATAAATAATATTTTCTGAGACAACAGTGAATTGATTTGCATTTAATACGGAGGTCTTCAGGTACAAATACGGGTAGAGTAAAATTTGTTCGAACCCTACGTATAGTCTACCATCCCCATATTGTAAATCTGCCACCACAGAAGCTGTATTCAAGCTGTCAACATATTACCAAAGCACTCTGTGCTAGCATGCTTTACCAACTTACTTTATAACATTGTAATTGTGTCAGTACAGTGCAAATAAAAAACAGGTATAAAAATATTAAGCATAAGTAAAAGTTTACAGTAAAAATCAAACTACACAAAACGCGATAACAAGTATTTTTTTTTTATAACTTTTTTGTTAGGGTATTTTTAGATAAAATACAAACAGAGTTTGTTCATGAATGAACCTCACTTACCAAGAGTCAATAGCAGAAACGTGACTTCGAAACGCAACCGCTAGTGCCACTTGACATGTTTCACTCGCATAATGGTGATCGATTGGTTCCTGACACTTTCAACTTTCACATATTCTGAAATAGTAATGTACCATTTTTAAATTTGTACGGAACACATATTGAACAGGCTCGTGCACTTCATGTAGGCCTATAAGCACTACATCCATTAGATCCTTAATTGTCCTACCTAATAACCTGTCAAGTAACACGAAAGGTACACTGTGCTGAATAGAAATTTGTAAGTTTATCTTTAAGTATGGTTAAGTACAGTGATGGTTCGACGATCCGGCGAAGATCGCAGGAAACAACTGGATATGAATAGAGCTGGACCGATTTTTGGTGGAGGCCTACATCCAGTAGTGAATGTCTGATAAGCACAGAGATCTTGGATAAAGGTATGAATACTTTACACGAAATCTCTGTGAAATCATAATGTTATATATGTATCTTCTTCGTCGCTTTACTCTTACCAGATTCCTCGTGGTTAGCACTATCTGTCACATTGACAGCATACAGTAAATGTACCATGATAATCATTTTTTATGAAGTATTTCGCAAGGTATAAGATTAAGAGTCAACAACTTATGACCACGGGTGACCTGTTTAATATTAGTTTTATATATTACTCATAAACTATAAAAAGATACTCAGAAACTAGATTAGAATAATAACAGCTTATATTGACGAGCAGATGATCGATTACATCTTTCTATTCAAAGTGATAGAGATAAGATTATAAAGTGTCTACAGGCTAATCTACTATTTAGTATTATTAGCAATGACGGTAGATTAACAATATGAATTTTCATATTGTTAATCTACCGTCATTGCTATACATACTCAAAATGTATATAAAAATATACAATATATCTACGCAGCACCATATTGCTCTCATAGCTGTAAGAGGACAATCTGATGATAATCAAGATTATAGAAACACCAGCCTCAAGTTTTATTGTCTGCACAATAAACTAATAACGAGCCGTAGTTTCGAATAAAATATATTAAAGATAAAAAACTCCACTTGCCACTCCATTGTTAGAGCCTTTTCATAAAACTTGAGATTATTTTTAAGTAAGTCAAACTCCCTCACAACTTATTGCGACTACAATACTTGTTTTTATCTTTGCAGAGAAATTGTGACAACGTATCTTAATACAATCCAGTTACTCGTACTTTCAGTGGTGGACTTATGATACTCCTTTTATTCAGTAGAATATATGTAAATTCACAACATAAGAAACGAATTACATGAACAAACCGGAAGGACTTTAGAAACTGAAGTTCGAAAATTCGTTCATCATACACACAATAGCTCCCTACAATGATGATTTATTAATCCAGAAATGAAACGCTACGAAGGCCTTCAAAGATATATATATATTCATAATACAAAACCGGAAGCATCCCCTCCCCCTCCCCCAAAGATCTTCACAGAGTTCACTGAGGGGAATCGGGCATTAGCCCATCACGTTGGCCAAGTACGGGTTGGTTGGTGGTCAGAGATTGACTTGGGCTCCCTAAGACGTTGGGCGGACTTTCTCTTTTGCTTTAGTTATTTATTCTTACTTAGCTATAATAAGACTATAGCTACCTAGTCCTTATACAATAAAACCGATTTGAAGCCTACATATTCCATCGTTGGAAAAAAAAAAGTTTCCATTACAGATCATAATCGGCCGATAGACGTCCACTGCTGGACACAGGCCTCCTCCAAAAATCCTCGCGTTTGTAGGTGTTTATATTACGGGGATTTGGGCCATTTCCCACCACACTGGCCCAATGCGTATTGGTGGGAGCCAGAGCCTCGTCTGTTGATTATTAGGGTGCACGACCAGCAGGTGAGGTTGGCTTGGATCCCGTGAGTTGTTGTGAAGGACATCCTACACCCCTATTACCGATTGCAAGGATCAAATATATTTAAAGTATAAAATTATCTATTAATACGTAACGATCAAGTTGAATTATGTCAACCAGTTTATCCGACAAGTATTGTTGCCTCTTTCAGCCATCTAGTGCAATAGACTTATTCTAGATGTAGATAATTTAGTTTCATTCTACTTTATATATCGTTGGTGAGTGTTTCCGTAAAGTTTCCACAATATAAAGTTTCCCGCAAGCGTGCTGTTTCAATAAAAACACTTTGCCGTCATTTTATAAATTAAACCTGTAAGGATGGAAAGTCCGAGGACATCCAAGCGCTCGCTACTGTACAAATTTATTTTAAAAGCAATACTGAAACTAAGCACTAGTGACCGTATCAAAGTGAACTTAGTTCGATGAGGATTGAAAGTTGATTTATATTTATTAAAAAAAAAACAAGATTCGCTTCAATCTGACAATCAGACTGGATGGTGAGCGGAGCTCATACAAATTACTTCGACTCTCATACATTGATAGACGAAACCCAGCGGTGCTGGTAGAGTGGATTTATTACATAAATATGGTACTTAACCAGGCGGGTTCTAAAGCTTTATCACTGCTTACTAAAGAAGTATATTAAAATGATCAGATAACGACTCCACCACAGAGACAAGTCATTTGAAAGGTCACTTGAACTGACTGAATGCCTACCACTAACGAATTTCCTTTTAAGTCAATTGATTTCCCTACGCCATTTGTACTTTTTTTTAAAATGAATGAAATGGTATAAATATAAACAAAGCAACCGATTGGTCATTAGATATTCAGAACGCGTTTACTAAAATGGAAACGTACAAATGAATTTACTTATCTCGTCTGCACGAACAAAGAAATAATTCGTAATTTATCAAAAGTTCCCATTGCGAAATTCTAACTGACGAAACAAGAGCTTTTCAATTTTTTAAAACGGAGCCAAGTTTGCAAAGTTAATACAAAGATAAATAAAGATATTTTTTACTTACAATCATCATCAGCCGGTAGACGTCCACTGCTGGAAATAGGCTTCCCCTAAAGATCTCTGCGTTTTTAGCGATTCATACGGGGAGTTTTGTGACATTTCCCACCACGGTCGCCCAATGAGGGTTGGTGGGGTGGGAGTCAAAACCTCGTTTGTTGATTATAAGGGTGCAACATGAGCAGGTAAGGTTGACGTGGGTCCAATGAGTTGTTGTGTGGGAGCCCCTATCCCTACACCCCTTACTTTTTACTTACTATATATTATATACATTTAATCATCATCCAGGAATAATAATTTTTAAAGACTAGGTTGACTACTATACTTCCTAATGGTAAATTGAAATGTACTCTTTAATCTTAAATCATTTTAGTCTACAAGTAGCTTTTCACCAGTAATTTCACAAGCTACAACATCTTTCATACCGAAATACAGTAATATTTGGCGGCGGAAGTAAGAGCTTCGGTGGTACCGGCCTAGACAGTCTCCAACTCCCGGTAATATAACTACTTTATAAAATTTCTATGTACATTTAGTATATTTCAATATGTAATAATAAGTTATATGTAATCATAATTTATGTGTCGCAATAAAGCCATTTAAGTAACCAACAGGAAAAAAGGACTCAATCAAGCGACATAAGTTACGGACAAGTTATGGTTTCCGACTGGGTCATATCACGCGGAATTAATGAAAAATATTAGATATGTAACCATATCTCTGTTCATTTCCTGTTTTAGATCACTTTGTAGGAATGAAATAATGTTGTAACTTTATGGACTCATATTACAATTTCCTCTCAGGGACGAGGAATTTAAGACAAAGAAAAATATTTCAAAAATGTTTTATTTAATATCCCATATTTTTGGAATTCATATAAATATTCAGAGTAGATTAACAGAAAAAAAAACAGTAATAATTTTCTTAGTTTGTCCAATTTTCCGGTTTATCTCAGAAATTACTGAAGCGAAATCAATTAACGTTATTTCGCAATTAATTTTAATACTCCTAAGCTTCTACATAGTCTTGAAGAATCCTATTATATTAAGTATTCGTGTAACAGGTATAAAAAAATTACACAAACAATCAAAATTAATACCAACACTGTCGGTAAATCTTCATTGCCGGAAACTGTCTAGCCATGTACTACCGCAACGCCTGTTTATACCGCCAAACAGTAGTATGCAAACATTACGTTGTTCCGGTTTGAAAGGCGTGTAGTGTAATGTAATTACTGGACAGTGTGGAGCAATGTGTACCATTGTAACTAACGCCACCTTACAGATGTATCGCTTACCATCAGATGAACGTCCCGCTCGTCTCGTCGCTTAATAGAATAAACAATATTAATACGCGCGATTGAATTCGACTAAACCTATAAGAATTTACATTAAAATATAACGGCAAAGGACCACTCGTAATTAATAACAGCAATAGAATAGAATAGAATAGAATAGAAAATTCTTTATTGCACACCAAATAATGTTACATCATAGAAAGAATATATATATAACAATAAATGCGCAATGAGCGGTCTTATCGCTAAAAGCGATCTCTTCCAGACAACCTTTGGATGGAAAATATTAAAAATAACCGAAAATTTGGTGTGGGTACTTAATTTATATATATACATGCATAATATAATAATATTGTTAAAACCAATAATACATACATACACATTAAATAGATACTTAAAGTGACTTTATATATTATATATAATTGATTAAAGCGAAAGATAATGATTCCTGACAAGGTTCCTAAAAGCTTGCTGTGACCGCTCCTGTAAAACTAATTGCTAGTCCGTAACAAAAAGGCGGCTGAAGCTCTTAACGGTATTCAAATTAGTTTTTAGTCCGAATCGCGAATTGTAATAA
This sequence comes from Ornithoptera priamus, assembly GCA_029034505.1. Taxonomy (NCBI): domain Eukaryota; kingdom Metazoa; phylum Arthropoda; class Insecta; order Lepidoptera; family Papilionidae; genus Ornithoptera; species Ornithoptera priamus. Next base: position 2,678,928 of record JARDWD010000606.1, on the reverse strand, counting down.
GACATTCAAAACCTGAACAATACACGAACGAGTCGTCGCAACAATATCGTTGTGAGGGGTAACTTTACTGCAAACGCGCTTTGTGACAAAAGAACGCAAAATAAAAAGTATTTAGTTTAAGAACTTCCACCACGACGAAAACGGACACTTCCTCTGTATCACTGTTGAAGAATACTATTTAGTATCTAGCTACTAAAAACCCTAAGATGACATAAACTTTATGTTATCAGTTTTTATATAACATTGGAGATCGGAGACCGGAGATCGGAGACCATTGTACTACAAGGCCAGTAGTTAGCTACTGCTCTAAGATAACATACTCGTATAATATGGTAATAGGTTGCTACAGCCCCCTTTAAACTTTCAAGTACGAAAGTTTAGAATTAAAATGTATAATATCTATCTATAAAATCGATTTTACTGAAAAACTATAATAAATAAGTTATTCAATACAATAACTTATGAAAATGATAAGTTTCCGTATTACGCGACCAAATTTTATATGTACAAACAAGTTCGCCCTTTCGTCGTTTGCCGCAACCATTGTTTACAGTAGCCTTAAACCGTAAGCCTTTATATTATAGGCTATATATTAAAGGATTTTTATATCCTATATCTACAAAGTACTTTACATAATAGCTAAAACCATTTCTATATATTTTTTTCAATTTATTTTTGCCGTGCTTAGGACAGAGTCAACTTAATGCCTAGACATCATACAATGATATAGACAAAAATATGAAAGGTAGGTGTAAAAAATTATATAATATAGATTATATATAAATATAAATAATAAATACAAAGCGACAAAAGGAACAGAACTTTTAACTTTTGCCTGATAGTGATGAGCCTTTAACCTTGTCACGCTAGTTAAGACGAATACACTACATATTATACTCTTCGCTTTGAGATATAAAAGATGTTAAGTCTTATTACCTCAGTAATTTCACTACCTACAGTTCGTAGAATGGGAACGCGGTTATAATAGGCAATGTGATGATATCTAAACAGTCACAGGTAACACAAATAAAATTTAGGTTAGTAGCCACTTTGCAGGGCGTAATATATGTATAATTTGATGTAGATTTAAAATGCGTCTGAAAGATTTCGTTACAAACCTCCACCTCACCCCCGACAGCTCCCTTCGTGGAAAGAATTTTGTAAAATTCATTCTTAGCTTACCTCTAAATGGCAGAAGCAATATCTGTACCAAATATTGAATATTTACGTATAATAGTTTCGGAAATCTCGTGAAGAATTTATGCATATCTGGATATGTCTTGTATCCCTCCTAAAACCGTATTCATCATGTGTAAGAGTCGTGACTACTTCCACCCATCACTCTTGTCTTCATAATATGTCCTGTATGTATATAATAAATGCGTAAAGTATATTGACAATCATTAAAAAATATTGTATCTGTTTAGGTTAAGGATAGAAAGGAAAAAGGAAAATTAAACATTAAAGATAATGGCGGCATTTTAAGAAGTACAATGCAATTAGTAAAAATGGCGGCGATCCCTTACAGTTTAGCGGACGAACAGCAACTTCACTTAATATCCATTTTGGAGGAACCTTGCCACACTTAAGTAGTAATTGTTACATGGAATGGATCGTTACCTGATGGAGATCCTCCCTTAATGCCTCTGTGAGTCTATAGTAATCTATACACATGGTATACTACAGTGTTCAGGTCTCCGGTGCTGGAGACCGTCTAGGTACCACAACAATACCTTTTCCTGCTAAACAGTAGTTTTCACATATAACCGTGGACCAGTTTAAAAGATATATCTATTGATATTACCGGAGTAATATCGTTGTGTAACAAAGTGACGAACACAACGTTATGTAATGTATATCATCTTAACTATCGCCACATGTATGTCATCTCTGCTGCCGGAGACTGTGTAGATAGGTACCATCACAACTCCTATTTCTGCCACCAAATAGCAGTGTGCAAACATTACCGCATTCTGGTCTGAAGAAGCCGTAGCTAGTGATATTACTGGGGTAACTAAGCATATGTATAAATATACAACGTACAAAGCGATAAGCGCAATGTGATGCTGTGGATACTATCTTAACTAACGCCATGTTGTTATAAGCGGGCGTATCACTTACCATCACGTGAATGCTTGTCTAGTTCACTTTGATGAATAAAAAGAAGTTACTTTGACATTCTTCTGGACCCTTTCCTTCTAAGTAAATCGCTTAGTCTCACTTGTGCGAACGTTGAGAGGGTTGTTTGTATGTTATTTTTATACGCGATGTTAAATCTTTTTTAAAACTTTTCTATATTTTAAAAGTATGAAATTAAAGCAAAAATACTACTATAATCATTTTCTTTGGTAAGTCTACTTCATTTCTATTTTACTTTACTTAACTATTGTTTGACTCTTGAAATATCTCGTCTCGGTGCATAAGTCGGACTAAGCGACTAAGTAGAATGCTTACACGGTTCAATTATTTTATTGTTAAGATATAATAAATACAACTCGAGTGCTTTGATGAAAATCGTTCATTCTATTTCTTATTATCTTCTCTTACTTAGTTTAAGTTTAGTAGTTCATTTAGAGTTAGTTAACTTTAGTTCATTTCAAGACTATAAGAAATGACACATCCTTATTACGGTCGAATCAACATTTCCTATAAATAATAAAGTAAAAAAATATATATAATCAAATAAGGATTCAACAAGAAAATATAACTTTTGATTATTATTATACTATGAACCAAAAATTCCCTTCATTTTGTCTGTAGCTAAAGATATCAAGTAGTCTATAAGTATGTAAGCTCTCTGAAATAAGAAAACTTGTTACAAGGAAAAACACGAGAAATCTTTTACACGTTTACAATATTTCCAAGTAATTTCTCATTCATTTCTTAAGAAAATAAATATTTTTATGTTTGAAACAAGGGAACTTAAGTTTTCTAGTCGTGAATTGCGGCAGTACTGATTTTAATTCTTGTCTATGACCTTTATTTAATATTCAAAAAAAAATTGTAAGCTTATATAAATATATGATAAATCTAAATATTATTCATTTTATCAAGATATTTTACTTGTATTCCAATCTTTACTTTATATCCTGTCAATAACACCTGTTTCAAAACTTATCTCGCCAGTGTATATATATTATGAATGAACTAAAAAAAATTAACTATTTTAACCAAGTTAAAATAACTGCTCTATAAGTAAGGGCATAAAGGATTTTTAATTTTTATCATATTGACATCCGGGATTGGCGTGCTGACGATTACATAAAATTTCAACTCGTCGGACAGGTTGAATATGAAAGAGTTAATTTTAGAAATTCAAATTACTTTTTTCTTAAATTATTGAAGAAGGACCTGATTTTGTATGCGCAAGTATAATATATCGCAGTACGCTATTACACATATATAATATACCGTCTTGCGTACCGGAAGATGGAGTGTATGCAAGCTCCCTACTAGGTGGACTTAGTAGCGCCGGACCTAATTGGGGTGTAGTGGAAAGCTTATCTTATATCTGAAAAATCCCATAGCTGGCCCATTCCGGCGTCCTTCAATTTTGGTAATACAGAATCTCTCACCAGTGGCTCCAAGTAGCTGTAGTGCATGCAGCGTCCGCACCCCGATAAACCGCATCAGCTCGCAGGCTAAACCTGGTTGAAGAGATTTTCCCGCTTCAGCGGTGAGGTCTAACAGCGGTTCCTTCCTGCTAAATGCAGACAAATCTAGACATGCAGTATCGGCAATCTATCGCAGATATGCAGCGGAAATGGCGTGCTTGGCAAGAAGCAAAGCAGCGTTGTTTGCTTAAGGCGACGATAGAAGGCGTATATTTGTCGTCGGCTAGATACAACATCAGAACTCCTTTCCGGTTGTATCGGTTTTCCGTTCCACTGGGTTCAGAAGAGTAAGGACGAGTGTGCACATATGCGTTTTCGCGTACGTTTGTGCACCTTAATATACTTATACTCGTATAATTACTGAACTCCAATTTGACAATTTTTTTTTTGTTTGATGCTAACTAAGCTCTGTCTGAGACTTGCACGCAGGCGGGTCTAGGGATGTGGTAAGAACATCGCGGTCGCTTCTGCTCTTCACGGGGGTGACAGAGTAGGTTCGATCGCACCTAGAGTGACAAAGCAGCCCTGTTTAGGGAGGCACTGCTTTCCCAATTTAACTTAGAACGGAGCTAGGAAAGATGCTTCAAAAAAGTGCTCACTCCATACTAATGGATGGTAGTAACCACGGTTGCCTCCTGCATCTTCTACGTGTTCGACGGAACACAAATAATAAGACAAAAACATAGACAACAATACCAATATTGACATTTGGAGCGTGAAATGTGCTAACGCTTCTTGCATGCAGTGAAAACGCCTGCCATCAGGCGATGAGGCGGAACATCGTGGGGGTTTTAGTCGGTGTAAGTCCGACATAACCCGTCCTTGTCCCCGCGAGGACGGGAATGCGTAGGCATTTCCCCATGGACATGTCTCACGAATGGACGTGGCGAAACGCATTTTTTCCTCGGAACTTGAAGAAGCACAAACATGGCGGATAACTACTGAGGTATAAAGATGTGCTAAAGCGACATCTGAAAAAATGTGAACTAATACCCTTGCTACGGGAAAATCTTGCAGCTCAACGCTCGGGATAGAAATCCGTCGTAAAAACGAAAGTAAATATATTTGAGGACTACCGTCGTCATAACCTGGATATCAGACGCGATGCATTGAAAGCCCGATCATCGGCGGCTTATAACTATAATCACGTTAACAGTAAACTAACTTGTCCTCAGTGCCCGCGGACGTTTTCGGATAAAATTGGCTACGTCAGCCCAATTAAGGTACATGAGAGGCAAAATAACTGAACTAGTCGCCGTATCCGAAAATGGCATGGAAGACACACACACACACTAAGTGGACCGATGATTGATGAAGGTCGCGGGAAGCCGTTGGATACAAACAGAGCAGGTCCAATCGGCGTGAAGATCCTTGAAGGTTGCTTATGCCCAGTAGTGAGCGTTATCCGGCTGTTAAGTAAATATATCACAATTTATGATTTAAAATTGAGAGACTCCGTATCATTGTTAGTCCACTCGCGGGTAGTTCCTGCATGCTCCATGCATTCACCAATGATAAATTAACCTTTAGTTTGTTATCAATTACCTTACACGCAACAAAACGCTCAGTAAGTTTGATCGAATATTCGAGACTATATTACTTACTCTAAAATCAAAGTACATAGAAAAAAATACAGGGATAACAAGATTGTGCATCTTACATCTCAACGCGACATACATAATATAGTATTGGATATAACAACCTAACAGGAATCACATTGTTATCACTTATCATGACGTAAACATACAGCACGTCTCGGTAACTTACCGGATAAAAAAAAAACACTAATATTCAATTATACATCACTAACTTAACTTTTAATTTGAAAGGAAGGTTATATAGCAATTTATCTAAAACCGCTATTTCCGCTAACCTAACCTAACCTTGTTTTGTTATTGAAAAAACTTGGAAGCTTCGCAAAAATATTATAACTAAACTAATCCTAGTGACGTCAGAAAGTCGAGAAACTATTTTTAAATATTTTTCAGTTAGTATCTTTCAGAATTGAACATCTTACATAAAACAGGTTGTCGAAATAAAACGTGTCAAGAGCAGCTAGCACTCCTGCGTGAAGATCACTCTCCCGTAGTTAAATAGTTGAATAACACAGTAATGGGTTCTGATCTTATGATGTATAAAACGGATCGACTAAACTTGTTATCATTTTAACTGCTAGGGTACATGATATACATCAAAGAGATTTATCAGAGAAGAAGCGGTAACTCCAAACTTGCCAGCACAATATGCAGATCGCAGCAAAAGCTATAAAAATAACCGTCTTCTTGTGCCTCTCCAACTAATGAAGATTGGGCACCAGTTCTGCGAATACATTCCCGTTGCGTGCTAGATGGATCAGCTGCGTGGTGCTCTTGATCCACAACACAAAAAAATAACCACCACAAAAGTTTATTAGAAAATAAGCGAAGACAGATGAGATGTTAAAGTAAACATGGGCATAGTTAATATGGTACTTGAAAGAAGGATACGGTGAAAATTAAGATAAAAAAAAAAACAAGATGATGAAAAAGTATCGTCGAAAAAAATTTAAAACGGAACCGGATCCCGAAAAATTTTATGAAATTTTTTCGTAACAAGTGAAGTTAGGAAAATCCAAATTCGAGCTGAAACTATTGTGGAGCGAGGGGTAATAAACGAAAAGTTGAAAATTGTAATGAATTCGCCGGATCAGAACTTTGAGTTCGGGGCTTGGGATGTGAGATTAAAAATACTCTCCTGGCGGTATGTGCTGTGGACTTACGGGATTATCTTCACTTTAATCAGGTATAATGACGAAATTTTTTATATTTACTACATTTGTTATTGCTAAGTACGATCACCGTCCTTTGGAGACAGAAGAAATATTGAAGGCAGATGTAATAAAATCAAGAAATAAGTTCTGAGAGTTTCTCTCTCAGATCTTATAAATCGAAGAAAGATATAGAATAACAACAAATATACACATAATACTTATATAAACTTAAAATAACTAATGGAGGAAATGAATGTACTTAAGATTTAAATGAGACTTTATAAAACAATCATACTGCATAACTTTAGGCTTAATAACAATAGAAAAAAACTTGTCTTTATTATTAATATGTAAGATGATCGATGGAGTAGTAATAAATTAAAAGCAGTAATACCATCAGATAATTACCCTTACTTGTATAATATATTTCTACAGACTCCAGTTCAGATATTGACGAAGAAAACCGATCCACTTAGTTGAAAATACTGAACGGGCCAAAACAACACTTAAGCACCAGTTTACGAGCTCTTCCTTATTTAATGGCCTCCAGCGTGTAAGCAAGGTTAGTTCTGCAAACGACCTGCAATATTTTATCGCTAAGTAATTTATAAAAAAAAAACACCTATCAATACACACAGTTATGTCATAATTCTGAAACAGTACACCTATATATTGCTGGTTCCGAATACAATAGAGACATTATGACTTCTATAACTTCATTATAATTGAGAATATTATTTTAATAAAGAAGCCATCATCAAATATCAACTTTCATGTATGTACTCAAAAAGATGATTTCTAAAATATCGATTCTGTTTAGAGATGATATTAAAAATTAATCGATATAGTTATATAAAAACATTAGAAAGAGAGGCAGCTATACAGCCCAGTTAGCTATAATTAAATTAATCATTCATTTCTAAAAACATCTAACTCTTTGGTAGAAAAGACCTTCCCCGGATGTGATATCGGTGGAATTCCGAAAGGAGCATAACCACTTCTTCCGTCTACTTGCCCATCACAATTTTTAGATCCCGTTGATAAGCTGTGGTACTACATCTCAATAGTTTCGAGACTCCGTCTAATATCTTCTTAGACAGCTTATACCCCATATTCGTATAGTAACTACTGTTCAACTACCCCACGAACCTTTTCCTTCCAATTCATACATATTTCATTTTTAATTAGTGCACACGAGTTATCACCAAGGAATAATTAACGGCATGATAGAAAGAATGTTACAGAGCCATCTTTTGATAACTCTTAACAAGTAGATAGCGATTGAAACTTGCTAATGCTGGGATATAGCACATTCAAGCAGATCGGATGTCCGGTATGACACGATGGCGTCAGGTGGCAAGCTACAATTCAACATTACACAACCTACCCTAAATAACTTAAAAGTTATAGAAATAATTATAAACAATTTAAAACACAAATTTATTCGACATATCATTTTGTTTATAGATATATGTTATTGTATGTATATTAACATTTAATATGATTGTTATATTTTATATACTCTAACCGTGATCATCGACATCCAATAGATGTCCACTGCTGGACATACATCGCCCAGAAAAATAAAAATACAAATCTGAATTTTGCTGCTTAAACCACCCGTTTTTCAGGCTTACTTTTCTTTTAATTTATATAGAGAAAAAAAGTTACTGACGGCAAGTTTACTGCCGGAGACCATCTAGGTCGGTATCACCGCAACTCCTATTTCCGCCGCCTAATAATTAGATATCTAGATATGGAGATAATACAACAGTATGCAATATCACTGTGTTCTAGTTCCAGAGAGTAGTGAAAGAGAAAAGTACTGGAAGTTATCTCCACTACGATTTTGATTATTTATTCTTACGACACACGATTAGGGTACAGAGGTAGAACTTAATGCAATAGTTATCTCTGCTAATTAACTTCACTAGTGCTAGTTCTCTATTGCCGGTGAGGGTCTAGATAAGTCCCTCTGCAGCTCCTGTTGCTGCCGCCAAATAGGGTGCATACATTACTATCTTCCGATTTGAAGGATTCTATAGCTACAGAAATTATAGAGGTAGTGAGACTACAATTTATTAATCAAGGCGACGAACACAATGTGCTGTCAACGTATATCATAATTAGCGTTACATTTTTATGGGAGGGTGTATAATTTACTATCAGATGAACGTTCCGCTCGTCTCGTCGCTTTGTAGGATAAAAAAAAATCCTTTTAGTGTAAAAAGAAACATCAGTTCCGTAATACGTTGTTCGCATATGTAGGAGCTGCGATCACCAACCTTACATCCGCGACCCGATCACAAAGCTAGCTTAAAAAGTAATACATTTCAGCACAACTTTAAACGTGAAACGTTTCAGTTTGAAAGTCGCGACCTACATGCGGAGATGGTAAGAGCCACATTATTATACAGAAAGCTCACTAAAGTTGTTTGAAAGCCACGGAGTGTTTTTTTCCACCCATACGGAGTCTTGAAATACATATTATGTACGGGGAGGGTGGGGACGTGAAACGGGAACAATTTAATGGCACTGCAGCAAACATTAAAATGTCTACAATATTCTTAATACATAGGATGTAAATTGAAGAACTACTAAGTCCTCCAAGAATTTTTTTTTTACCATACCACTTGACAGGGATGTAAAGTTTTCCGTACAGAAACTCACGAAACTCAAGCCAACCTCACCTGCTCTCGAAGTCGAAAATGAGTCTCTGGATCCCACCTACCCGCACTGCGATAGTGTGGTGGAAAACGACCAAACCCCCCTTCACCCCTATGAACCCCTACAAACGACGACCTCTAGTGTCTGACGGTTTTATGCGAACATCGCATGGCCTATGTGGAGATCTTTGGTGAGACCTATGCCCACCAATGGACGTCTATCAGCTGATGATGACGGCTTAACACTATCCTGGTTGTAGATCCCGGAAACCGTCTGAGTAAGCTTTGCGGCCTATTTCTCCACTAATCAATAATTTGTAAATATTACTGTGTTGCGGTTAGAAGGTCGCTATAGGTAATGAAATTACTGAGGTAAGGAGATTTATCATCTTACGTCTCAATGTAGCGAGCGCTATATGGCAGTGTTCATATCCTACATAGCGCCAAGATGTTATAGGCAGACGTATCACTTACCATTAGGCGAATGTTTCATCCTTCTCGTGAGGATAAAAAAAAAGTTATTAAGTAACCAAGTAAGTTATTCTTTTCAAAAATCAGTGAGATGTTTGATCTTGTTTTATTTATTATACATTTATTCACCTCGCTCCGGATACACCGCGACTTCTGGTGTTGTATCAAGTCTGACCTAACAACAAAAGTTCGTTGTCAGACGACAATATTCGCTAAAGTACTGAAGCAACTTCAACAACAAACAAAAAAGTAGACACCCTATAGCGGATACGGAAAATACAACTCCCCTTGATCTCATTTGAAATTAAAAATATATGAAGAAAAACTACAACAGAAGTTATTTCTATCTCCAAAATTTATACGTCGCATAAAAAAAGTTTTGTGTTTATAATACGAAGAAAATATATATATATATATATCATCATTAGCCGATAGACGTCCATTGCAGGACATAGGCCTCCCCCAAAGAACACCACCTCCATCAGTTCCGCGAAAAAAATTTAATAAATATATGTATATATGTTACTATCGAAAATACTGAGGCGCTGGTGAAATTTATCACACACCACATCATCATCCACTTCTGGATATAGGCCTCCCTCAAGAATCTCCACGTCGACCGGTCTTGCGCTGTCCTGGTTCCGGCGCCTTACTAACGTCTATCATAATCAGCACAGCCTCCGTTATCGCCGGGCACCAAGGGCCTTCGTTTGTGGGGGTTCATATGGAAATGTTTGGGCTATTTCTCACCACGCTGGCCCAATACGTGTTGGTGGGAGGACAGACCACATTTTGATCATAATTATGCAATATTAGACAGTACATATCACAACCCTAGTTTCTACAATAATTACAGTAATCTTCTTACTGGAATACAGTACACTTTTTATATTCAAAGAAGCGATGAGGCGAAGAACGTTTACCTTGATGGTAAGTGATACGCCTGCCCATAACAACGTGGTGCTAGTTAGGATGTTATACGCAGCACCAAGGTGCGCCCGTCGCCCCAAGGCATAAGATGTTAAGTATCATTACCCCTGTAATTTCGCTACAGCTCCCTTCAAAACGGAACACAGTGATGTTTATAAACTACGGTTTGTCGGCAGAAATTAAAGCTACAGTGGTACCTACTTAGACGATCTCCGCCAACGGAGATCTACCACCAGTGTTTACTAAGAAATAGTTTGAATGTAAAGTTATTTTTTGTAGCGCCTTTATCTTGATCCTAACTCTTGAACTCTTGCAGCACCCCTTAGCTATAAAAGCATTTTAAATAGGTTAAGATCTCTCGAACTGAGTGAAGTATTTAGTCAGACTGGCCGGTGTACTCAGGCTAGCGGAGGGCATTACTTCGAATAGTTTAGCGGAAGTATGAAGAACAGGAAACCGTTATCATGTTCAAGTGTTATAATAAGTATAACACTTACGGTGGAGCTACCTCGACGGTTTTGTGAGTTTTATATCTAGTAGTGTCTTGTGTCAGAAGCTTATAAATACAATATTTTATGATTTTTTTTTTAACTTAGATATGGACAAGTATGAACTGTGGAATAAAGTACAGAAATACAAATTGGCTATCTAAATATTTTCTGAATTTTTTGATTATTAATATCTGAAGAATATTATTTACTAGATAATAAAACTTCATCATCATCATCAACACGATCAGCCGATAAACGTCCCCTGCTGGACATAGGCCTCCTCCAAAGATCTCTAAATCGATCAATCCTGCGTTCTCATGGTTCCGGCGCCTTGCCGACTTCCGTTATAGTCAGCATGGCCTCGAGCACTGCCGGACAGCAAGGGCCGTCGTTTGTACGGGTTCATATGGAGGGATTTGTGCCATTTCCCACCACGCTGGCCCATTGCGGGTCGATGGGAGCCAAAGCCACTTGTTGATTAGCAGGGTGCACCACGAGCAGATGAGGTTGGTTTGGAACCTGTCAGTTGTTATGCGGGACCCCTTACACGCCATAAAACTGCATATACTGGATTAATCTTTATCTTAGTTCTTACATCTGGTAAAGACATAGGTCACTAACATTGTCTGGATTCGCCAGAGTTGTATTAGGTACAAACCCCACCTAACCTTATCTTTCCCTCCAGAAGTAAGTGGTGAATCTTCAATGCCGTCATTAGAAAATTTATTTCGATAAAAAAATTATTGTATTAAAACAACGATCAGGAATAAACACAGTGTTGCTTGAGCTGGCTGCGGGGGCAGGTATGTTCTACTCTTCATCAGCCGTGGTGGAATCGCAGAGGCTGCTGTCCCCCTGCGACTAAGTGATGATGTGGCAGTGGTGGGACTGCGGAGGATGACGAGTGTCGATTTTGCGTTTCACCGTTTTGTCTATCCTTCGCCAGATAACGCTTGGCGGTGGAGCCCAAGACCACATCTGATGCAGGAAGTCGGAAGAGGTTTCTCTCTTGGCTCCCACGGCGTCTGGGTGATGCATTCAAATGGATTTGTTGTTCAGGTGATGGTGAGAAAAGGACGCGCTGTATGTTCCGATGCGCCCTTACAGAGGTGGATGACGGGAGACTGAGAGTTTCTCCCTAGAGATAGGACAGCGTGGTGCTGACGGGGCTGGCGGGGCCGCGGATGTGTGCCAAAGCATTTCCGTGGCTCCGCCGTAAAGCGACGACAGTGGAACACCGTGGCGATTTTAGTCGGTACAAGTCCGACATATCCTGTCTGTCCCTGCGAGGGCAGGTATGCGAAGGCATTTCCCCCAGAAAAAAAAAATGCTTCAACTATTTTGCCCCTTTACAATGTAAAAAACCAAAGCCATGTTTTAAATAATATTTAATTATATTAATATTATATGATTTGATTTATGATTATTAATAGAAAATATAACTATTTTCTATTAATCAACCTAACTTAAAAACTAAATCTCTCTCTCTCTCTCTATTCGTGTTATAAAAAGCTCCAGCGCCTGCCAAGAAGCAGTTCCGAGACCGTTGGTTATCTATGCTTTATACTAAGTATATGATACTAAGAAGAGATATCTTTATGTCGACGAAAGTTATAAATGAAAGTACCCACGGTTTACTCAAGTCGAGTAAAAGTGTTGTATGAGTATATATTACTGTACCATAGTATCCAGTATACACTGGTGTATATATTCCATCTTTTCCATCCATTACAAACTTTCAACTGCTTCTTTGATACATTTATCTAGCTGTACGGTGGTGGTGCTCACAGCGTTAAGCAGCAAGCAATCCTAATATACTTAAGTGCTTTTCAACTGTAATCTATCATTAGCCATTTCATTTTAATGAAAGGTGTCTTTAGTACACTTCACTTATCGAAATAATAGCATTTGCATTGCAAATGTTAGTAAATTGAGTCAATTACGTCGAGAGCACTGAAGGAAAGATTTTACTTTAAAATAAGGAGCTGCTCTTAAAATATGGAGAACCTGTAATAAGCTCCTACAGTTGAGAATGATAAATCGTTGTTCGATAGAGTTTAGGATTTAAAAGGATTCACTCGTATATTTACGTGAAAATCTTATAACGCTAATGTGATAATGATTTTAGACGAAGCGAATATCCTTTAAGGGTGGTAGTCTTTCAATCTTTTGTTTGATCACAAATTCACACACACCTTAGAATAAATTCTAATTCACGTGCAGGTTTCCTGACGCGAACTATTAAATAGTATGAATTGAAATATCATTCCCAAGAACAATCTCTCATTTTGTCGATAAACAATTTTTAGTTTTTGTTAGTTTAGTTTAATATTCCGTAATATTTTTGAGATTTTATTTTGACTAGAGTCCAATAGGTTTATATTCTAATAGATGAACTACAAGCAATGAAGAAACAATTTAACGGACCACGAACAGAATGTTAGGAACGTGGTTAAGAATTTGGTCGAATATTTAAGGCATTTATAGGTCTCAGACCGGATCTCCCGTGAGACGACATTCTGCTCCTTTCCATCGATCAACGGTAGTGATGAATATCGTATAAACTTAGTACTTGCCAACAGCAATCTAATAAAATATGTAACACCGCCATCAGCTTAATGATGGCTTTTAAACCGTAATCTGATAATACTTAATCAGAACTTATTTCTCAAAAGTCACATTTATATATATTAAATTTATTCCCAGCCAAAAAGTAGTAACTTAATATAAATAAAATATTTAAGCTACATTGCGAAAGATTAATTGAAACGGTTTATTTCAAAACCCTCTAATGATCACTAATGAGTCTAAACATTAATCACTTTCTTTAAGCTCAGCATTCTAATTGTACAACCCTCATAGTCACACTCTTTGAAAGAAATACATAATAAAAGAAAAGAACTAATATCTTGAATGTAACAATATTTCCTCCATAACATTATTCTATATGTTAATTTTCTCACATTACAAATGAGATAATAATTAAATCTGTAACTAAGTTAAAGTTAGATTTCACTAAACAGCTCCTATTCAGATCTTTGAGTATAAGTTAAAGTATCTACGTTGTCTTCTGGCGAAAACCAGCTTTGTATGCTGAGCTACATCGACATCCTCACTAGATGAGTATCATTCATCATTCATTGTTTCGACCATCGTCCAAATTGTAGAAAATGCATCTTCAAAATTACGAAGACGCGGTAGAAAAATGTTAAGGTATATCCTGAGAAACCTGATATGTCCTAATGTCCTGGTAAACGAGACATAACCTGGCACTCGGGTAAAAATTATACTGCAAGGACTGTCCGCCGTGATGATCGTTAAATAAATTATTTAGCTAGATTATCACTTGTTATCCTTGCAAAAAAAAACATCCCCAGTGAGATGTAGAGTATAAAAATAAATGATTGAGAGCACTGCTCTAGAGGTTTTATACGATTTAAAACGTTCAAAAACAGTTAACAGCAGCGCTTTCCTTGTTACCTATTCATCATTTTAATGTCCTGTCAAATGTAAATGGAAAATAAATGAGGAAACTCCGCACACAGCACCACCTATTCAGTAGATTTCACGTCATAAATATATATTTGTCGGTTTACTAAAGCTTTAGAGAATGTCTATATATAAAAGACTTATTCATATATTCTTTACTAAATACTTGCTTTAATAATATGTAAATATATACATTTAAGTATATAAGTGTTTTTGTTCTCATACTTTAAACTATTAGATAGCCGGTTGAAGTAAAAAATTTTTAGATAGCGTAGAAAATGTACTCGTATATATATATATATATATATATATATATGTGTACATCATCATCAATATTGTCATAGACTTTTCTCAATCTATTGCTGTATGTAACACTTCCCCCAGACCAGATATGGTACTCAACTTTTCGCATCCATCCACTTCCGACTGTGCTTTTGATGTCGTCGGTATATTTCGATGGAGGGCGTCCTACACTTCTGAATTGTATACGCGGCCTCCATTCCAAGAGTTTCTGCCACTTCAGCCTGCAGATTTTGAGTGCTACATCGACTATAGTTCTTCGTCGAATTTCTTCCTTCCGGATCTTGTCCCTTAGAGTATATGTACAAATGTTAGCAATTTTTTCATCTTTTAAAAAACAGAAAATGTACAAAATAGTGATATAAATATAATTAATGCGTCAGTACCAAAAGTTTAAAGATGTTATAGATGTTGTTATAAAAAATTAAATAAGTTACTGTAATGACAAAGGAAACTTATTTCTTATCGCCTTGCCGGATAATGCTCAGGATGTTTCTGGGGCACGTGATATCATGGCCTAAGTTAAATAAAACAAGCTAATAAAACGTATAATACATTTTGATCTTTGAGCGGACTGCTTTAACTTTAAAGTTCAATGTATTCCACTTTCAGGGTATTCCCCGCGCAAAATATCGAATGAAATAAATACGATATCTTAGCAATTTCTGCATAACAAAGGTTTTGTGTTATAAACGCGAAGTAGGGAATTGGAAATATACCGAAGCTAAAGAATCATCCACCTATATAAATTTCTAACAGATCATTCGAAACAAAGTATTGATTTCTAGAGAAAACCACTCTTGATTTATTGACGAAAAAACATGAAATTTCTTTACGGAAATGTTTCAAATAGAACCTTAAGAACATCAGGTTTATTGGTTGGAGAACTAGACATGGTCAGTAAGAGAATTGAAAGGCTGATTGATAAAACAGTAAATATATGAGGCATACGATATATCACATTTATATACAGACAATGAAGCAACTGAACAACCCTCTCAGTGCTTTGCTTATAAAGTAGGTGGTTAGAAAGCAACTTATAATTCATTTAAAAAACTCCAACCCTACTCCAATAATTAACCTATTAAAAGTGTGAAAGAGAAAGACAAAGTGTTTCAAGCTAAAAAAAATCTCTTTATCTATTTGAATGTCTTCAATGCTTTATGTAGCTTCTTTTGCAAAGCTTTTCTAGCTTCATTTCCGTCACGCTTTGAAATTTATTATTGTATAATAAAATTTATTCCTACAAAGGTCTGATGAGAGTTTAGGTAGTCCTGCACAACAACTCACAGGATCCAATTATCACCTGCTCGTAGTTCACCCTGCTAATCAACAAACGATACTCTGGCTCCCACCAACCCTCATTGAGCAAGCATGGTGGGAAATGACTCAAATCCCCCTATATGAATCCCTACATTCCACGGCCCCTATTGCCCGGTGGTACTAAAGGTCATGCTAACTGTCGGCTGGATGCAGTCCCGACCGATCGATGTGTAGATCTTTGGGAGAGGCCTATGTCCAGCAGTGGTCGCCTTTCGGCTGATGATGATGATAAATAAAAGATTTTTTCGTACTGTTCCAATTACAAATAATTTAATGGGTGGGAAATACATGTTAGGTCTTTTATAATTCATCAAAATTTAGCCAGTTTACTTCTTCACTTGAACTCCACTACGGATTGTTGTTGTCTTATTCCAGCATCTTCCCTCTAGGGTTACAGAACTCTCAAAAGTTGACCTTACTCCCCTAATCCCCACATCGATCAGTCCTCCGCTGCTTCATTTGTAGGGACTTGGGCCGTTTCCCACCACGCTGGCACAACACGTGTTGGTGGGAGCCAGAGTCTCGATTGTTGGTTATCAGAGTGCATCACGAGCAGGTGAAATTGGCTTGATCCAGTGAGTTGTTGTATGGGACCTCTTACTCCCCTTTTATTTATTACATACGAAAATTATGCTCGTATACATTTTTGTACAATAAATTACTTATATAATTGTATACATAAATACATACTTAATATTTTATCCCCAAAATAAACTTTGTAAATATACTTACCCTAAAGTTTGAAATATCATACGCACATACATCAATAATGATGGTTTATCTAAAATATGATACAGGATGATCCAAATTAGTTTATATTTATAATTAGTTTACTAGTTTATATTTATAAATTACTAGTGGTAGGTCTCTGTCGCAGGAGACCGTCTAGGTTGTTGTATTTCAGCCCCTAAACAGTAGTGTACAAACATTACTGTATTCCGGTGTGAAGGGGGTTGTAGCTAGTGTTACTGGGGTAACGAGTCTCAACATCTTATGTCTAAAAGAGACAAGCGCAATGTGGTGCTGTGAATACCATTCCAGCTAACGCCACGTTGTAACGGGTAGGCGTATCCTTTACCATCAGCTGAATGTCCAGCTCGTGTCGTCGCTTAATAGCATAAAAAAAATAACGTTATTATTGTTTTTTTCATATAAAAACGTGTCATTGTTGTGGATTATAAATTATTTGCTGTTCCTCGCTCGCTTTGCTGGCCATAATATATAATTAGATTTGAAACTTTGATTTGACAGTTTTCAGAAATATTCCCACTGCGCCCCATCTATTTATTAATACCCCCGCGACCATTATTGGGGGTAACATTTCGTAAACTCCGTTCTGAGATGCCTAATACGTGGTAAAACAAATATTTCTATCAAATTTCAAGTCCCTAGTCCTTATAGTTCCAGAGATATCTAGAGAGAACTAGCTGCTAAACAACCGTGATTGGTCAATCGGTCCAGGCCACTGCTGCTTCACGGCAACGCAAGACCAGCACCACACACTGCATAACAAGCAACGAATAAGTTAGATGAGCTACAATTAGAATGTCTGCGACATCCACCGTACTCCTCGGATCTTGCCCCAACAGACTACTATTTTTCCGGAATTTGGACAACTTCTTACAAAAATTCAACTCCGATGCGGCAGTCCAAACCGCCTTCAAAGATTTAATTGATTCTCACCCCTATGATTTTTTTAGTAACTGGGGCCAATGAACTATCTATGAGATGGCAAAAGTGTATAGATAACAACGGTGTATACTTTGATTAAGTAAATATATTTAAAAAAAAATTACTTTGTATTCCCCCGCACAAAACGCCAATTTTATATGTAAGGACCTAATATTTACTCAATATACTCAAGGTAACTATGACAATGACCCCTCCAACGGGTTCTCGCCTTGTCGTGGCGGAGGGGCTTAGTAACCGTGATGCGGAACACGGTGAAGCTAAGTGGAACCCACCCGGCCGGCCCGCGGCAAAGGGCTGGCCGAAGCGACCGCTCCAGGTTTGAGCACCGGTTGGGATAACTGAAGCTCACCGGAGCGGCCGGAGGCCGCAGGGGTAGCTGTGTGCTGCCCTAGCGGCCGGCTGCAGGGGCGGTTTCATACCGCCCCTCGCAGCCGAGGTAGAGTCGCGGGAGGAGTACCCTCTGCGGCCAACCGATGTCGCACCGGCAATGCGGCGGCGGTGGGGCCGCGGGGGAAGAGAAGTGTCGGTATTGAGATGCGCCGTTCTCCCTATCCTCCGCGACCGTAGACAGCTAGCGGCGGGCCTCACATCTCTCCGTCGCGGGGAGCCAGGAGAAGTTTCTCCAGTGGCTCACATGGCCTCTGGGCGACAGGTTCGAGAGAACCGATCATGCTCATGTTGTCTATTTAAATTACATCCGAACGTCTATTTCCGCTGCCAAGAATCGAGTCTAATCATTGGCCTTAAGTTAAAGAAAATATCGAGTGCTATGCGCAAAATCGCACATACTGTATAGTGACTTCAGATAACGCTGACTATATAAGGAGACGATATTAGCTTCGTGCTAAGTACTGTTACAAAATCGGATCAAGATGATTTTTAAAACATTCGCCAATATTCTGGGTAAGGATTTGTTTTATTATTTAAATTCTATTAATAAATACATCGTTTATAAAGGCTCCGTACTGCTTGTTAATAATTTTCATAAACTTTTTTTAATGTGTATTTTGTTACAATAATGGTGCAATTATTACAAATGGAAGAAATACGTACACACGGTAAATTTGTAACTTGTATTTTTTGTCATAGGTGCCATAAGCCTGACCGTGTGGGGTCATGACAAATTCTTCCGACGGGACTATACTTACGTAGATCCATACAACGCGTTTTATAAATTGCACTGTGCTGCAAGTTCCTGGGAGGAAGCTTTTTCGATATGCGACGATGAGGGAGCTAAACTCTTTTACCCGGGAGATTGGGAAGAATGGCAAGTCGCTGCCAACTTGTCCGAGTCGTTAACTGACGTTGAGGGTATCTTTATAGGCATACGAGATGAGTTCGGACGAGGTGACTTTGTTACCATCGACGGTAAAGTGAAAACTATTAAAAAATAGCAACGTACTTATGAAAGTTTTATAATAAAAAATTATATTCATTGTGTATATTAATTGTGTGATGTTCACAAAAATATTAATACATTTTCATCTTATTTTTCTCAGGACGTTTCAATCCAGATTTATTTAAGAAGTCTATTAGGACCCAAGACGGTTCGGAATCCAAGTGTGTTGTGATGTCGGTACAAACAGGCTCGAACAGCATCGATTCATGTAAACACAGGCGGGCTTTTATTTGCAAGAAATTTAACAACGAAAATTGCCCTACGACCGATTCAGGTAACCGTACTCTTACAAATATTTTATGCTATATATAAAACGTTATATTTCTGACTCATTTTGTATATTTTACAAAACTTGAATCGTTGAAAAAAATTATCATAGGTTTAGTAACCGCTCGCTTGCCTGACAACAAAGATACGGAACAAGCTGGACATTTTCCTGATGATAATTGACATATTTGAGCATAAAAATAAGTGGGTCGTTTTTGTTGTCAAACTGTTTAGGCACATAAATCGAGATAAAAAAGAATAAACTCTCTATCGTCCTCGTATAACTAAGGAGGACGGTAACAGAATGTGACCTTCAGTCAAAATGGTAGTAACTATGATGGTTCTGGGAACTGCATAAAGCAATCGCCAAGACGACATATCTTTGCATATTATTTAAGGCCGCTATTGTAATCCGTTGAGATATACATTGACTTCTTCAAACGCTGGGGATGGCCCCCGAGGCGTATTTGTGAATTCAAATCTCCACGCAACCCCAACATCCTCCTCAGATGGCAGGGCATTAATCTATCTCCAATTTTTAGGTTACATTTACTCAAAAGTGACAAATAAATGTTTCAAAGTGAACGAAAGACTGAAAACTTGGGATGAAGCTATGCATATATGCTTTATGGAAGGCGCCAGTTTATCGACAGCTATACTTCAAATTGATGAAAATACTTTGAAACGAGTCATTGACGTAAATAAAAATTATTTCATCGGTATTAGAAGGATTTTAGCAGATGAGGCGTTTTACACCATTCAAGGTCTGAAAGAATCAGTTTTTAACCTAAATATAATTGTAATTAGATAATAACAGATTTTCAGAATTCATACTTTTTCATATAAGGCAAGACAAACATTGTTTAAATGAAGGATTCAAAACTAACATTCGTTTTAAGTTGCATTTTTATCTCATTACAAAGGATCTGAGAAGTTATCTTCTAAACAGTCTTTAACTGATTTTTTCATAAATCATACTTTGCCGTTTTGATTAAAAATCATTCATAATAGTTAGCAAGAAAATATTATATATTTTTTTATAAAAATAAATAAGTTCCGGGTTTGCTCTGTTTGGCTTGGTTCGATTCTGGGCCGTATGATTTGGGTTTATGGAAGAGTTTTTCTCACCCCACCGAGCTAGCTACCACCCTCATATTTTATTTAACATAATAATTTAGCATAACAGCAATACTCAATTCCGGCTGTCTACATAGCCAGAACTAAGCGACGCTTCACAAACTTCGGCTTGTTACTTAAACTTAAGTGAAAAGATGCAATGAATTAGCCCATAGTAAATAGATTAAAAAAGTGTGTCTGCTTGATCGTTGAGCAAAGGGCCAACTCTCAACAATTAGAATATTTACGAAGTAAGTACCTTCTAAGAACGATGTACAGTTTGTATCCTCATCATCAGCTGATAGACGTCCACAGCTGGACATAGACCTAGTGGTATAATTTGTATGAGAGATTTTAAATGTCGTACATCTCGCTACTTGCTTGTTGTGTTATTTACTTGCTATAGTTAATTTCCTAAAATAGTCATTATATAGTCATATTGGATTGTTTTTATAGTCCATAGAATCTGAGAGCAAAATTTAAAAAAGCCTTTCTTAAACGATTTCACTTCTCATTGTTCTCTCATGAAACCCAGAAACACCCTACGACCTTTGCTATACCCGTATAATTTTTTCTTATTGCGACCTGGCAACGATCACTTTTCATTTGTGATTACACCGAGAAATACTGGTTTCTCATTCTTGTTAGTTATCACTTGACAACAATTACTTCTTCTTGATGTTACATCGCCGACGGCCGATGGGGCAGTAAGGTCTTCGAGTGGCGTCCGCGTACCTGTAGACGTAGTATTGGGAGGCCTCCCACAAGGTGGACCGACGATCTGGTAAGAATCGCGGGGATCCACTGGATGCGAACAACGCGGGACCGATCGACGTGGAGATCTTCGAGTGAGGCCTATGTCCAGCAGTGAACGTCCATCGGCTGATGATGATGATGATGTTACATCCGAGCATCACTCCCATTGTAACAATATTGCTAAAATATTTTTATTAGTTCGCGAAAACGACATTTCCATGAGAAAGGTGTTAAATAC
Source organism: Ornithoptera priamus (assembly GCA_029034505.1). NCBI lineage: Eukaryota > Metazoa > Arthropoda > Insecta > Lepidoptera > Papilionidae > Ornithoptera > Ornithoptera priamus. The sequence continues at coordinate 2,657,427 of JARDWD010000606.1, read as the reverse complement.
ATTCTCTTAAAAACAAACCAGTTCAATTTCATACTCCACTAAAAGTTGACTCCCCTGTTAAACGGTTTTCCATAATTAATAAATAATTAAAACAGCGTGTTACTGCCATTTTCATATTTTTTAATGGATATATCTATAAATAGTAGTTTTTACCTAATGGTAATAGTTTAAAGATACTACGGCCAGAACCATAACCATCAATTACAATACATCATCAAAATCACTTCATTATAACCGTGTAAATATTGTTACAGGATCAAAGATATACATTTCAGGTGAAGCTAGATTTAACTGTGCGACAGTAAACTTGGCTAGGAGAAACAATGATTATAATCAAGATGTATCTTTTATTTTGACAAAATCAGAAGATTGTAACCAAACTCGGCCGTTTATATGTGAAATGGACCTAAATATGTCTTATAATTGATTTAATATATGTCCGTTCTATTAAATAATATATGGTTTAATTTCAATAATTAATATATAAATCAAAAACAAAAAAGGTATATATTACAGGTAATCTTCCGTTTAAATCTTTACGGATTTCTCACATAGCAAATAACACTTAATTTCTTAAGATAAATATGTTATACAATTTTTACCTTTTCTAAGAGAGATTTTTTAGATTATTACAAAAAGGAAAACTTAAAAAATCAAATGAAAAAAAAAATCGTACTTATATGATATTTCTGGTAAATATAATAAAACGGTAACTTCACCCGGTAGCCCTGGTGGTAGGTCTCTGTTATAGGAGACGATCTAGGTAGTTACCACCGCAGCGTCTATTTCTGCTGCCAAACACTACTACGCAAACTTTACTGTGTTCCGATTTGAAGGGCGTTGTAGCTAGTGAAATTACTGGGGTAAAAAAACTAACATCTTATGTATCAAGACGACAAGTGCATTGTGGTGCTGTGTATGTCATCCTTACTAGCGCGCCACATTATGGGCAGGCGTATCACTTAGTATCAGGTGAACATCCCGCTCGTATCAAATCGTAGTATTAGGTTTGGTTAGGTTAGTTCTTTTATTTACACAAGATGGCCGGACATGAACTGTTTTAAGAATAACATGCAATTTTATTCCTATGCAATGTTTTTCTTCAATTGTGCAAGTTTTGCTGGATGTAGCCATCATTAGCAAGAATCATCAGCAAGTTACTGATAGTATGTCTCTGTTGCGGGTGGCCGTCTACCGTCTCTTTATATTGAGGCTGTTGTTTGTTGTCTCATTATTAAATACGTAGGTCTCTCTGACAGCAGACAGTCTAGGTAAGCTCACTTCAGCTCCTATTTCTGCCGAAAAACATTAGTGTGCAAATATTACCATGTTCCTATACAAAGGGCGCTGTAGCTAATAAAATTTCTGAGGTAACGAGACGGACATGTGGTGCAGTGTGTATCATCACAACTAGCACCGTGTTTCTCATGTACAGGCGCGTCACTTACCGGTAGGAGATAAAGCTTCTCATCTCGGCGCTTACTAAGTATAAATTATAAAAATTACATGACAACATAGACATGTAAGATAATAAAAACAATGTTGTTTTTAATTAACTAGATACATAAACAACTACAAAGACTAAACCTTTGACACGTTATCCAGAGCGCGTTGATTATTCCTTTGCATTTTATAATAAACAATCTTAAATGATTTAATGTCTAGTTTTTTATATATATATTTTATTCAACAAAGCGACGAGATGAAATGATACGCCTGTCAATAAGTTACTTGGCGTTAGGATACTGCACCACATTGCCCTGATCACCATGAGACAAAATGTCCCGATACCCTAGTAATTACACTACCCACAACGCCCTTTAAACCGGAACACGGTAAGGTTTGCATGCTGCCGCTAGGCGGAAAGAATGGGAGCTCCGGTGATATTATCTGTAGTATTGTTTTAATAATACCCTTAAGTCGAACTTAATGTCTGTGTCTGAACGCTTCAACAATATGGCATAATTTATTGAATTATTAATTCTATTAGTTTCGGAAGAGCTGTTTGTTTTATGTAATAATTAAATACCTGCTTAATATTCCCACAGTTGAGATTTGGGACCTTCTGCAAGACAATAATCAAGTATATTTAGCCTGAAATCATTTAATGGAACAGATATCTTCAGAACTATTTTATAGTGAAGAACAAATTATTGAAAAAAATAATCTTTTTGTTATAACGTAATCATAACCTCAAATTGTATGAGAAAATATAAAAAAAAACTATCAATAAGCAGAAATTACATAAAAATAAGGATCACCAATGAATAAGACAAAAACACTATACACTGTTTAATATTCAAATTATTTTTTAGGGAATTGACACAAACAATAGGAATAAATGATTAACTTTATTCACCCACGTCAGATTTAATCATGTTCAATGTTATTAGAGTACAAAATAAATGCGAAAATAATGTTAAATATTATTTGGTTCAATATGGCAACAAAAAATTAAGAAAAGAAAAAGAACATTAAACCTGGTAAACTGTTCCGAAACTTTTATAGTATAAAAAAATTATAGCATTAAAAGACACGTTATATTTTTTTTGTGTATCTACGTATTCGTGTCATTTACTGTTACCACAATGTTGCCATTATATTAATATCTAGTATGTATTTTAACCTTTGATACAAGTGTTGTCAGTCTAAAATATTTCAATTGTTCGTTATTTTCTGTTATATTATAAAGGAAACATGTTCTTTTACTCCTATATTTTATATATTAAAGGCAAGGAATATTATAGATGGCGCTAATGATTGAATTTTTAATTAGTGTTGCAACATACTAAAGTAAGGCTACAGACAAAAGTAAATATGAATAAGGAATCAGTCATGTGAACATCTTAATGCACAAACATTAAAACATACATTGTGCATATTTATTTTTATTCTTCTATTTTTTTTTCAGATTCTTATTTTCTTTCTATTTTTCTCGATTGAAGATTTGCTAAAAAAATTAATGTTAATGATTACTTTAAATATAAAATCAATGAAGAGTAATGTTTTAACAAGCACAGTGTGGGACTACGATTGCAGATTAGCATGGTGAATTATTATATATATGCTCTTATTCGAGAAGGTTCCTATTCCTCCATTGTGTACGTAAGTTACAAAAACTACTTTTGAAAACTGAGGTTTATGTTACCGGAGATTAATACACGACAATATTACAACCGATTCTAAGCAGCGAGACTGCTTGGTACTAGTGCAACAGAATTAAGCTCTTCTCCACTTTTAATCATATTATTCCTCATATCTGAGGGTTGTGTCCACCTCCACTCATCACACTTATTTTGATGAAGTTTTGATAAATTAAGCATTACATGGCACATGAAAATGCACAGATTCCATCCCCTTTATGCTGGTGATTTTAGCAAGGGAAAATGTAAGGAAACATATATTCAATGAACAGAAGCTTTAGGGACATAACATATGCTTACACTCCATTATCAGCACAGGTGAATAAGACTTTGGCTTCATGTAAAAGAGTATCCCAGCAGTGGGTACATAGTAAGACTACTTATGTACAGAAAGTAATAAATTGATAAGTAATATTTAGCTTGATTTATTACTTATTTGCAATGTTTATTGTAGAACAATTAGTTACTTTCAGGTGGGAATGGTGATAACTTCACTCTATTATATAAAAAAGGACAGTCAATGACTATATATATATCTCATCTATGTAGAGACTCATCATGATATCTCTGGAACCGTACCTCATATACCATAAATTTAGTATGGATAATCTTTTTACTGAATATAGGTTATATATTAGATTTAACAAACCAGGGGGGCAAACAGATAGTACATACATATAACAATAAACATACATTAGAGATTCCCAATATCCTCTTCAAAGTCTTTTCCCACCTTTCAATATCTTCTCTGAATCATCATTATATTTCTTTGTGTACTCTTCCAGTCTGATCAGCCACTGAGCCCAATGTTCTCTCAGTTTATCCGTAGACAAATGGAAGACATCAGCTTTTGAGCCATCTGTGTATGCAATCACTAGTAATGCATCCCTTACATTTAAGTGTTTGTAATTCAGATCATTGCACACAGCACCAAAATATGCTGCTAGCTGTACAGGGTTGTCATATGTCAATGATATGGCCTTCCGTTGTTTATCAGACTTCTTCCATTCAATTAGTGTTGGCTTATCCCTGAAATTTTCAGAATTCACAATCATGCAAATGAAAACCATCATAGGTAAAGTAAATGTTTTAGAAGAGGTAACCTATATTACCAAATATAGGTAATGATGTGAATAATAGTGTCCAGAAGGCTGTCTAATGGTTTTAAATGTCATAATCCAAACATAATACAATGTCAACATACACTCCCTCACTCCAACATCAACTAACCTATCAGTGCCAACCAATGAGTAACGGAATCAATTGCAATTTTTTATAATCATTTATTTCCCTTAGTATGTGACAGTCTCTGGTGGTTCAATGGCTATGAACTAGAACATGGCAATCAGATGACAAGGATTCTAATCCCGGCCGGGGCATGCACCTCTTAGGAAGTTTTCCAATGCCTAATGTGCATATTATTACAATTACCACATACTTAACAGTGAAGGAAAACATCGTGAAGAAACACCCACACACTGAAATTATCTTTGTGTGTGTGGTGGACCCAATAAAGTGGCAACAGGCTCTCCCCTGTTACATAGTCTCTAATCTGACCACACCTGGTGAAAAGTGGGTGTTTATTCACCTCAGCCTACTCCTACTGGGAAAAAAGGTGTGATGGTATAGTATGTTATAACTAATAGAAGGCTGAATTTGAAACCATTCAAATTACAATTTAAATTCAGTATATGCACTTTTACTATCTGCAAATATATATGATTGTGATACTTACTCATAATCTGCTATAGCATCAAAAATTCCCCTGTATTTTAAAACAGGATGAACGACATTAGACTCTATTGCTTTTGGTGATGAAACACTTTTTAATACATTAGCAACTGACACCCATACACCTTCAACATCTTTATCAATGCGCAACTTGCTATGTGGCTGTGTGAAATAATTTTTTAATGTTTTGTGAAATTTCGACCCCAAAGCCAGTTGAGCTAAAAAAAAAATATAGATTTTAGTATAAGTGACTGGTTAGGGAACAACAAACTTTGTCACGGAAAGCAAGTTAAATATTTCTGCTGTTAAGCCAAACCACCACAGCTTCTATATCTATTTTGCTTCTTTGAACAATGTCTAGCAAGAGAGACTGACCACCTGTGAATTATTGAATAATCCAAAAAATAACCACAAATGATAAATGTGTGTAAATATTATATTAAAAATTCAGCAAGGAATTAAACGATTATTTATTAATGATGGTATAATTGATGGTATAACCTTAAGTGTAAGTGTGGTCTAAACTACATAAAAGTAATAAATATTCTCTTTTAGTAAAGTAATTAATAATGTATCAGCAAAATGTTAAGAAAGCTATACACATTTCATTTTATTATTATCTATAGCAAAAACAAAAGTATTTGTTATCTTAACATTACATTATCTTATCAAAGCCATTAACATTTTAGTCGAGTTCAAGGCAATAGTTTAATTTCTTTTAAACTTTTAAATGTCTACTTGACATTTTAAAAACTATTTATAAAAAAATTATAAACAAATTACATTTATTTATTATTTTCATATTAATTGTTAATGTTAAACCTTTAAATCAATTTCCTCTTTCACTTAGCTTTAATGAATGCAAGGTTATCAAGATAGAAGGAAGTGTATTATATGCAATATATATGTAAATGAATTATTTCAATAATTACATAAACTATTTAAAGCCGTTAGCAAGAGTAATGACAACCTTAAACCACCAGAATTGTAATATATTGAAAGCTAAGTTTTTTTAGTAATTAAATATGACAAATATTTTCACGGCATATTTCCTTAAGTTTTTAATTTCCATTTATTGAACGAACTAAGACATTGTGCATGTACATTAACTCATCAATTTTTAATAATATTAACAAATAGGAAATAAATATAATTTATTATTCACTGTTTAAACAAAAATAAATTCAGTCTACCTTCATAGAATTTATTGAATTCATCCAAGCCCATATCTGCAATCCTTTCCTGCTTCCATTTCTCCAAAGCAGCTCTTGACTCATCTGTCATAGTTTTATTCAAGATAAGTGTGACTGATGGGTATTGCTTTGCAAAATCATTCTGGTGTTGCTTGATCTGTAGAATTTTGTCTTCACTTACATATCCTGGCTCTGCTGGTGAGCTAATAGCAGAATTATGTGCAGCAAATGTATTAATTCCTCTAAGTGTAGTATTATTAAACAAAACGGCGGCATAATTTAAGCAACTTCTTGTATTTTGCCACATATTTCTTTTAAAAGTTTCTAGTATCCGATTGTAAAATAGGTCTCCTAGTAAATGACTTGAAGCACTGAATTTTTTAATACATTCACTTGATACCTTGCCTCCGATGTTTTGATGTGTCGTTCGGTTATTTTTAGCTGTAACAAACAGAGAATTATCTACGAGTGTCTAAATACGCGACTGCGTCTTTTGCTAGGCGCCAGTGGATTGTCATATGATTTTTCAATTTTTGGCACGTAGTAATTTATTTACTTAGTACATCAATAAATACCTTGCCCGCAAACAAAACATGTTCGCCTAATAAACGCCAAAGTAAACATATGATTAAATAGACAACGTAGTATTATTGACAATGTCTAATGCTGATGCAAAAACGACTTACTGTGTAGTATTCGAGATTGATCGAGCCATAATACGAAATGCTTACCTGTCTTTTGTAAGCGTGCTTTCTTTGATTTCTTCCTATCCAATAAAGGCCCGAACAGTTCCTTATTCTCTTTGTTATACAATTTAATCTTTTCCGAAGGACTCAGAATAGAAGAGGCCTTAACCACTTTTGACCGGATAAATTCTAATTTCTTTTGCGCAGCCACATTGCGGCCTATTACACAAGCTGGTCGAAACATTTGATATACCGTACAGCTACGAAATTTTCAAATTATTCAAATTTTTTCAATCGTTGGTCATAGCCAACTTTTTTTATAAATTTGCAATAATTTTAGAGTCAAGGTAATATAATTTGCAGTCGAACTGGAAATCTATGGATGGCAGATTAAAAATACTTTTCAATTAACAAACGTCTTAATTAAATTTTAATATTGTTTTGTGTCAAAATAATCTCTCTTTGACTAGATAAATAAGACCGTAACTATGACAAAGTGTAACTTTTGCAGATCAATGTTACTTTTAAGTGAAGAACGATAAACTTGATAAGAATATTTATATCTACTTATTTATAACAGCGCCACCTTTACCACTATTATTAAAACTTTTGTTTTAACTGCAGTAATGAAACAAATTGTGTCGAGCGTGAGCAATGCTTTATATAATTTTATAAACAATAAAAGATGTCGCTTACTGAAGGTAATAATAATAATTTTATAACTAAATTGACTCGTTGTAAAGCCATACATGAAACTCAAAGAAAATCTGTATATATAAAATCTATATAATAAGAGTGTAATATACACATAAAAATTAATAAAAACTATGTACAATATTAATAAAAAAACGGGAATTTTGATTGTTTTGCGAAATCTAAATGTATCGTTTTCCTGTATGTAATATCCGAAAAATTTACTTTTGTCTAAAACATTGAGTCTTTCTTGGAACAGTGTCTATTAGGTTACAGAATGAAAGACCTTCAGAAGTTAAAACAGCTTTGAACTGAGATGTGACAACTTGTACCCTAGTGATTTCATAAGCTAGAATAGTACAAGGAACCTTTAGAACTTATTTTTTAGCTAATAAAGCAGAATTCTTCTTGTTTTCGAGTGAATTTTAAACCCCTCCGTATCAAGCATAAGAAAAACTTTATCATATTATCTATTATTGTAATTTTTTAAACTTTTTCATAGCCTAACGATTGATCATAGGTACAAAATAAAATTTATACACTTACCCATTTAATAATATATATAGTATTTGTAACGAATGCATTGAAATTGCAACAGAATTTACTTTTTTCTTTTTAATCTTCGTTTTTACAGAAGTTTTCTCTCATGGATGGCTAAACTCCATGGTAATTATGTATAAGACAACTAAGTAAGGCTTTATTTAGTTGTCTTATCCATAATTACCATTACGTCATATGTACGCTAACCATGCGGCGTTGTAAGCTGAAACTTTTCCGCTTCGAGAGTATATTTTTACGATAATGATGTTACGTGTTCAGTAAATACCGGAAGGAATTTGTTTGGAGTTGCTGCAGCGGCTCTAAGATGAAAGACTAACGCAGTACGGTAGCGTGCATCGTGTATTATTTTTTTATATGCTGTGGACCTTAGCTAATTGAATTAAGGTTCATATCTGTTAAAACCATCCCGTGTATTGCATTATTTTTCTTGTTTATCTTAATGATAATCTGTTTATAGTATATCCACGCACCGATAGCCGCTTTTCTAATTTCTATATCTATTTTGAGTGCTCAGATATCGCAACTAGATATTTCCAATGATACATACAATCGCACTGCGTAAAATTAATGTACTCTTGTACGAAACGGACAATGCCTAAACTTAACAGGAAGTTTATGTTTATGTTAATACTCATAAAGTTGATACCTATATAACCTAGTACTTAACATTGATCATAGATTAGTGGCCAAGGCTTAGACAATAATACATGTGTGCATGTAAAGTAAGTTGTAACATGAGATAAGTTTATGAGTTCATGTAGTAAAAATAAATCATATATTATATTAATTAAAATAAAATATTAGTCCATTTATTTAAATGAAATAGTAACGATATTGTTGTTTTTGAAAACTTTTTTTTATTTAATAATGAAATAATATATATTAAATTTTCGAAGTCTAGGCGGTAGGCAGACATTAAAAACCATTACGGACCGTAACTAGTTACTAACTAAGTTGTCCCAAGTGAGCTCACAGTTGCACGAACACCGGAAGTTTGATCATATAACTTCTCAAATATAAGTTTACCCCAGACACACTGCAGTAGAATGCAGAGGACATCCGTGGACATGAAACTGCACTCGGGAGACATCATTATGCAGAGGATATCCTTATAATTTAACCAGCAAAACGTTTTTAAGGTAAATATTTTAACCAAAAAATATTTAACATTTCCAAGTTGTGACTTACAATAAAAAAATGTTCATATGATAACTATTTAAGCTGTAATCACTTACTAATAATATTTTATAACAAAATTTCTGTAACAAGTGCTGTCAATTAATATAAAAAATAAGTCTTTTATTGTGTAATGTATGTAAATATATTGTTTTTAACAATAGTTTGCTTTATCCTGGTTCAGCAACATCATCATCAGCGAACAGACGTCCACTGCCGGTTATTCTTTTATTCTGGTTATAACTTGTAAATCAGTCTTAAAGTAATCATAGTACATTTATACATCAGAGTCAAGTAAGACAACGGTTTCTAAATATGACGACTGACGCACTGAACCCCCCTGGCAGTTATAATCGCGTTTTCAAATATAACAATTTACTGATAGTAAGTCTCTGTTACCGGGGACCGTATAGTATAAATATTATTGTTACGGTTTGAAGGACGCTGTAGCTAGTGTAATTACTGGGATGAAGAGTATCAAGGCGACGAGCACAATGTCGTGCAACGTATTATCCTAACTAGCGCCACGTTGTTATGAGCGGGTGTATTACTTACCATAAGATTAACTACTCGCTCGTCTCGTCGCTTAATTAAATAAAAAAAACAATAAAACCTGTAGAAGTCCAGAATAATGTTGGAAACATTTAGGCTTGCATCGATTGGTATATTCGTATTTTCCGAAAATGTTACTAAGATATTAAAAGCCAACCTTTAGCTAATGTTTCGTTTTGGTGTTGATACTTGATGAGATGTATGTATTATATCTTGTATGTTTTTTTTTAATTTCCGGTCCGCCAAAATAAAGAGATTTCTTTCTTGGATTGATGGAATGAGATAACAGAACGAAAAACAAATTTCGTTTGTTTGATAAGGTAAACCGAGGAGACGAGCAGCATATTCACCCAGTGGTAAATGTATCATCTCTTCTGCCTATTTTAATATGTGATAAAATGAAAGTAATATTTTTGTTATAGACTGAAATATTGGAAAATTTAAAAGATGAAATACATTTATATTATCTTCTACTTCTTATAGAATCAACTTTGAGGTTATATTACTAGTTTTGATATTATAAAAAAGGAAAAGGAGATATCATCAAAATCAGACTGTCTTGTAAAGCGTTATCTATAAAATACACAAGGAAATATACAAAAATATATTATCTTCGGGTACAGTAAATAAATTTTTTAGTCCTTTTTTTTGGTAGTGATCTGTCTGTAAACAAAAATTAATGTATTCTTTTTTAAAATGTAAAGGAAACAAATTTCTAACAAAGCAAATGTGCTTAAATTGTTAAAGAGCAAATTCTTAAAATATATAGGACTTGACGAAAGCGAAATGTTTTTATTTACATTCCCTCTCTCGCTTCATAGCAAAAGAGATGGACAACCATTATCTTATACGGTGGAAGGGTCAACTTTTTTTTCTCCTCCACTTTTATTTACATTAAATCAAAGAAAATTTCCTGGAGGGAAAGTGTTTGCTGTGAAACTTATAAATCTTGTCACAGCGATTAATTCTGCTCGTACAAAAAAAAAGAAGGATTTCTACGTTCTATGAATACACAATAGGGACTCCTACATTACTTTCACGAAACAAACTTCCTCGCAATATTTTTTGACGGAAAACGGAAATCAAGTTAATTTTATTCGAGCTAAGGAACCGTAGCTTTAAAGCACAGTTCAGACACCCGATCAAACTGCGTGAAATAGTTCCGTTGACAATGTAACTTTTCTACTTGAGCATATTATTTCAGGTCGTGAGAATCACCTCAAATGTACTTTCTACCTTCGTTACCATTAAAACTTCCCCCGCTCCGTGGGGACACTTGATACTTGTTAAATTAAAGTTTGATGAAGTGAAAAGTTTCATTATTTCCATTTTATATCTGTAACTGTGTATTATAACATCCTTTCAAAATATAATTTGAAATTTTTACTTAAGGACTCGTCGACTCCTTTGTGTATTACATTTGGAGTAACATCTAGGTTTTTAATTGTTTATCTAGTAAAGCTTGATATGCTAGATGTGTCCTATTTTTCCTGATTACTGTAACAAACCGTTATATCATAGGTTTCCGATCTTCTTCTCTCAATACAATTTCTTTTAACTTTCACATATTCACTTAGGGTTTATCGTTAAGTAAATTAATTTAACCTATTTGAATTATTTATAGATTTAACAAATATTGTTTACTAAGATTTCTTCATACTCTAGAAAATATCGAAAAAATTTAATACAAAATTTAACAGTACAGTAGATAGAAATATTTGTTATAGTAGACAATTTTGTAATGAAATCGGTAATGAACTAAAAATTTTTATTAAAAAAAAGTATAGACAGTAAAGGTCATTGAACCTTTCGTAGTTTTATTGCTGATTTTGCGAGACTTGTTTATCTTTTTCCATTTGTGGGGTAAAGAGACTTAACATTTAATATGTTTAACAGTATTTAAGAGTGTTTAAGAGTATATCATGCTAACTAGCGCCACGTTATGGACAGGCGTATGTATCACTTACCATCTGATTAATATCTCCTTGTGTCACAGCTTCGTCGAATAAAAAAATATATCATCTGTATTTTTTTAACGATTGTTAACCCTTCTCCACCTTTTGGGCGATAGGCTACGAGAAGATACAAATCACTAACACCTTAAAAAACGTGAATAACTTTTCAAATGCGCACGTGAGATGATTCCACTTAACCTTTTGTCTTTCATATTTGGCGCACCTGCTGAATATTTTCCATACTTACCTTACAATCTGCATCAGACTGTCTAATACTGACGCCAAGGAACATGCCGCCTGCTGGTCGTAAATCTTTTTTACGGCATTTTTATAAAAAACCTATAAATAAGCCACTTATTCGCACAAACTTTTACACTCATACTAGTGGTTGGTACTGGCGTCTTGGTATGGTATTTCATTTCTTAAGATGCTCCATCCTTCAGGCTGGAGACTATATAGTTGGGAACCTTAAAAACGTTGCTATGACTCCCTTTAAAAAAACAGCTAATATAGCGCATATTTTGCTATGTAAACATCTTAAATATGAAGGCTTTTAGGTGTAGCTCATACGTCATATCCGCTACAGCTATTGTTCTTAGAACGTAGCGGTTTTTCTTCGATATTTTCCTTAACCGGAAGTTTAAAGCGGGGATCTTACCTACACATTTCCGAGTCGTACAGCGCATAGTTCCATCGCAGATATAATAAAAAAAATAATTTTTTTTATATATTCTTTGTAACAAAATAATACTTACAATAAATTCGTCACCTATTACTCGAATACCACTGGTAAGATTTATCTGGATAATGCAGTCGTCGTGGCCTAGCTTCAGCGCAAGTCACATCCGGGCTGGTTAACAATGAGTCATCTTTTTAGCCACGCTCGGTATGGTCCCAGGAATACAATTAGGTATTATATAATCAAAAGTTCTCGTACCATAAAGAATATTGTATTTCCGGACCACAAATTTTGTATCACCTTCTGATTTTTTAATATTTTTCATCATTGTCATTATTATTATTTCAAACTATTGTCATCTATTACTCTCACATACATGTTTTAAATTTTTAATATTTTCCTTTCACATGAGGTTTTATTTCAGGCATTTCATTCGTTATTACTAATTGAATGAAATGTTAAAAAAAAAAACTGTTGTTTTTCCTTTTCAAGATGACGAGAAATTTTAATTGACGTCAATTATTTCACGCGGTGCCTGTTTCTCGTAGCGAATGTGTTGCTCCGAGCGAAACGTGGATATTGAAGAGGCGCCTCCCATTCATTATTTTAATTATCCCCTCTGTTATGTGCAGTCCTAATTGTCATCTATTCACTGGGAAATCTTTTTAAATATATACTTTTATTAAAACTGGAATGCCACCCCCCGAATAGTGAAATTGCATAATTGTACATTTAAGATATTTCGTTTGAGAAGATAAAGCGGCGCAGAATTCAAGCTCCATTTTTAAGTCGTCGCTGTCAAAAATTTTAGAGCGCTCTAAATAGATTTTTTAAATTCGCTTAAACCACGAGACGAACAGGTCGTTCACCTGATTATAAGTGATATGCTATAACAATGTAGCGCTTTCGGAATATTCCTCTCGTCAGCTTGAGACAGGGTGTTAAATCTTATTAGTAATGTTTGCACACTACTGTTTGATAGCAGAAATAGCCGTTGCAGTGGTACCAACATAGATGGTCTCTGTGAACAGAGATCTACCATCAGTGGAGTTATATTTCGAGTCCTTAGTTTTCAATAATGAAATTAAACTATTATAATTAAATACCTTTAATATGAAGAAAGCTTTTCTTTGATAAAAAAACAATATATTTTTTTTTATTCAATTAAGAAATGAGTCGAGAAGAACGTTCACCGGACGGTAAGTGATACTCCCGCCCATAACTATGTGGGGTTGGTTAGGATGATGTATCACAGTGTGCTCTTTGTTTTTACACAGGTTAAACCTCCTAACCCCTGTAATGTTACATCAATAGAAACCAAAAACATTTGTACACAACTACCTAGCGAAAGAAATATACAGATATTACTAGCGGAAGACTTCCTCTCAAAATTATATTTTCATTGAAAGCTTCCCTAAGGTTTCAGACGAAATCAACTCCTTACAATAATATTCTGAATCCCGGCGTGTTATTATGCCGCCTTCTCCAATATCTCAGGAGTCATATAAAATGCCGTAAAACGTAGAAGGGTTTGGATATGTCTGTCTGCATCAGAATTATTTCGCTAGCTTTTTTATTTAACTGACACACTCGAAATCCACTTTACTTTCAAGTACATTTCATACAAACTATATTACATTTTGATACATCTCGTTTTATTCCAAGTTCACAAGTTTTACAAATGTGTTACTTAATCAGTAATTTAAAAAAATTTATTCCTAATCTATTCATGAGTATCCTACTGTTCTCATAGTTTTTATAAATATCTATATTACTACTATAGTTCATTAATTTAAAAGAACTTAATTTTTTCTTAGGATAGGTTAGATATTATTGACACAATTTCCGGTAAGTAAAGTATTTACTGCCTTACTTGTTATGTTTTCTTTTTAAGGAAAATCATTTAGTGGTAAATAAAAAGTTTCCGAATTCTCAAATAATGGATTTGTTATTTTATATAAATATGTTTAGTTTAAGTTGATAAACTAAAAGAGCTAACGCGTGGCGGAAGTGACTGCAAAAGTTTCTAATGATTTTTATAGGTTATATATATGTATAAATGCTGATCTGTTAGTATAAGGCTTTTTTATTCTTTTCACGTCGGAAGTTATTATTGCGGAGAATTAAGATGTTCTAATGAGTATTACGGAACAAATATTTATCTAGCAACAGAAAGGTTTAAAAGCTCTACTCTAAACCAATGAAAATATTAAGTTGGCTCTTACATATAATACTTACAGAAGTACCGTGTATAACTTGGTTATCATTGGTGTTGTTGTTATTGTGGTATAGCGATGCTACAATAACAACAACACCAATGATAGCCACGATACACTCGGTACGCTCAATAATGTAATCGGATTATATTTGAAAGCTAATTCCGATTCAAACTTGTTCCGTTTCCGTTCGCTCTCTATTCATACAGCGCTGCCAATTTCAGCAGACTCTATCAAATTCCTGCGACGCTGTTGCCCGAAAAACTTTTATTAACATACGTGTATTTCTATTTGATGTAACATCAAGTTGTAAATGCAATTTTAGTTCAATATTTAGTAACGGTGATATTAGTGATAGGTCTCTGTTGTTGTTCTGGTCTTAGGCCAGTAAAGATAGGACTAAGATAAGCTCTGTTTGTCGTAGAAGACGAATGAAAGAATTAAGGAGACAGAGGAGAGGCGATATAAAGTGATTTCTTTTCCGCCGCAGCATAGCCAGGATGCTAAACAGGCCGTTTTTCTTCCTTGGAAAGTATTTAGCCAAAGCGTAATCACTTGCTCGTATTAGGTGACTCTGAGGGCTCTTCTAATGAAGGGAGGAAGGAAACTATTGAAAGGATTTTAGTGGATGAAAAACCATGTGTTCTCGTCCCCAGAAGGTCTTTGTTATTGAAACCCCTGTGAGAAGGTACAGCGCTGATTTCTGCTATCATAATATTGAGATGTTGTAGTTTCAAAGGCGTTTATATCTAGTGTTATTACTGAAGTAACGAGACATAACATAGTGGATTTGAAAGCTGAAATCACAGGGTTTTCCATTAAATCTAACATCACTTGTAATAGGCAAGCTTATCAATAATCATCAAGTACAAATCCTCATTTAAAAGGAAATCTATATGAGTAATTAATTTTTTTTTTCCTTTTATTTGGTCAGCAAAATCTTCCAGTTGTTGCGATCTTTACGAGATTTATCTGTTATACTAATATTATAAAGAGTCATTTAAATTTTTATATATACAAAAAAAAATATATTTTAATAGCCAAGTTATATATTGGTAAATATATGTTTATCGTAGAAAAGATGTTTTTGATACTCGTTTTATTGTTTAGATATTTTTTTTAATCCTCATCAACATCAGCACCCCCTGCCACACTCTCACAAGCTGCCATAGATTTATTCCAGATTTATTGCATTAATTGGTATATGTTAAACATTGCAGTTGTGCCTATATACCATTCGACATCTGCAGGATGTCAGATATCTAAATATTAATCTATGATATTAATACTGTGGATATACGTCAGCTAATCTAGGTAATATATTATATACAAAATAGGTATTAGGTCAATGGAATGCAGGTATCGAAGCTATTAATATTGCAGTATAAACAGATGACCTGGATACGTTGGTTTATTGGCTAGTCGATAAGGGCATTTCGCTCCAGTGGTATTTATCTCTTTTCCAACGTAAATAGTTTAAGTTCTTAAAAAATTCTGTATCTCGAATTCATCTACAAGTATCTAAGAATACCTTTAGAATCCTTTCAAAAATTAATTCTTCACATCGAGCAGATTTCTTTCTTTTTTTCTATGATTTTTCTTGTTATCTCTATAGGCTTCATCTTATTCAAGGTTAACAGTCGCAAACCTTGCTGGTGGTAACTCTCATTTGCCGGAACCATCTAGGTAGGTACCATCGCAGCTCCTACTTCTGCCGCCAAACAGTAGTATGTAAATATTACTGCGTTCAGGCTTGAAGGCTGCTGTAGCTAGTGTAATTACTGGGGTAACTAGACTCAATATCTTATGTCTCAGGCGACGAGCGCAATGCGGTGCTGTTTATATCATCCTAACTAGCTCCACGTTGTTATGGGCGGGTGTACCACTACCATCAGCTGAAGGTCCCGGACGATTCGTCGCAACAATAATATTATTGTAACTACGTGATACATCATTAAGTTCAAATGAAAACCAGAAATCACCCAGGCTCGGAGAAGTGTATGAATGTGTGCGCATAATTAATACTCACAAACACACAGTCGACTTCAATGCGGTGCTCCAGTTACAAGTAAATTAGAGCAACCGGCAACGTGGTTATTTTTCCACCTATCCATTTTCACATGCGGATAGCTCACGTGGTTCTTAAGAAATTTACACAGCAGTGTACAGTATTTTTATTATCTTATTTACTTTGGATTGTGTGAAATATCCTTTCTTTACATTTGTTGAAGCGATGAGACGAGCAAGACGTTTACCTGATAATAAGCGTAAGGTTCGCTCTTAACGATGTGACGCTAGTTAGGACCACATTGCGCTCGTCGCCTTGATACATGAGATATTGTCTCGTTACCCCGGTAATTGCGCTAGCTACAGCACCCTTCAAACGGGAACACAGTGATATTTGCACAGTACTGTTTGGCAGCAAAAATAGGGGTCGTGGAGGTACCTACTTAAACTGTCTCTAATAACAGAGACCTACCACCAGTAGGTACAAAATAATCCTTTTTTTTATTATTACATTTTGTAGGTAAACCATAAACTCGTCTGCACATCTTTTCTACCTTCATGAGGAGTATAAATCGTAGCGGAAGACCGCAGGAAAAGTTTCACTTTGGAAAATGTGCTTGTTGTTATAACAAAGAAATAGATTGATACACTGAAACGAAGAGAAGTATAAAGGTTGCTTAGCGATAAATAGTGAGGATGTTTACATAGTACCAAGTTATAATTATTACCTTAAATTAGTACGTAAAATTAAATATAACAAACCAGTCATTCTATTAAATTTTTTTTATGTTTTTTATATTATATTCAAAAGACTTATTTGAATAATTGCTCAATAATACATACAGACAAGAGGTGATGACGAATAGATTTTAAGTCATGATATATACTATAAAATGAAATTATTAATCTATAAATATAATTAAATAAATATATTTATAGATATATACATATATTGTCAGTATTACTTTGTCCTTAAAACATCTTCGTTCTTATAAAAAAAAAATCTAATTTTACCATTCATTCAATGGTTTCTTCGAAGTCTTTTTCATGTAGAGTTCGTTAGAAACTTTCTTTAACTGATATTTTTTCTAATCCTTCTGGTACTTTCACTACTATCATATATTAATCTCTTAAGCTTCTTTTATATGAGCTTAAATCTATTCTTGCATCAGGAAATGTCCAATTGCAAAAATTCTACAGTTTGTAGTCATTCCTCGACTACCGATATAAATTCTTTGGAAACAATTATCAGTTGTTCAGAAAAATTATTGCCCATATACATTGTTACCGTTTGTTCCGGAAATTGCAATTGTACGTTCGCGTGATATATTACTGCAACAATTGTTTCCCAAGTTGTCACAATTTATTCAGTACATTATTATTTTGTACATACAAATCGGAAAAATACAGTGTTTATACATTTTTAACCTATATAGACGTAAAGTATCTGCCCTAATAGATTTTGTATACAGGTGTACTTGAAGATAGAGCCAGCTTTATTATTGTGACCCATTCGGATGATAATTACTGTGGGAACGTTACTAAATTTACGCGGGTTCTGTTGCTTGGAAAATTACTGGACACACCATCTCGTGTTTACAATGCCAAGCGTGGTATGATGCTGTGCTAGCAATTCTTGTGCCGATAATATACTAGTTGTTCTCCGCCCGCTTTACTGGCCGTAACTTGGCAATTCCCTTTGGAGAAGGAATTTTGTAAAACCCATTCATGGCTAACTTATACTCGATAAAAGGAACACTCCTACCAAATCCTCTAAGCATTAGTTTGCAGAAGTATCGTGATGAGTTTCTACATAGTGTGACATCTCTTATATATATAAAAGATTATTCTCACAAAATGAATACGATAATACTTATTTCCTCTACTTCTCTTAGTTCATCATCATCATCATTTCAACCGATGGACATCCACTGCTGGACATAGATTTCTTGTAATGTGTTCCCCAAACCACGGTCTTGCGCTGTTTGAATCCAGTGGCTTCCAGCTCTGTGTTAGTTCTGCGTAGGAAATTCTAAAAATTCATATATGAATAATAAAATACGAGATTCATATATATAAAACTACTCCTAACCGATTTAATAACATCGATTTAGGGTAATATCTATTCCTCAATTGTCTAGAAACAGGACGTTTCTTTTTATTAGTGGACTTTATTAGATTTCTATTATATTATCTAGTTTCAATAAAACTTTAGGTTATAATATAATCTCTCAAAGTTTTTATGAGTCCTTCGAAATGAATAATTTTTGGGTTACTTTGGCAAAATTTCGAATCTGAATATAATCACCAATATATAGATAATACATACTTAGTCTAAGAAAGGGATCTACGTAAAAACCTAAAACCTAGAAAAAATATATATACACACTATATCTACAAAACATGTAAAGTTTTTTTTATATATATATATTTCATGTAATAATATTTTAGATTAGTTTATTGAAATAATAATATCAATCATGGATTTACTGGTGGTAGGTCTCTTTTGCCGGAGACTATCTAGGTAGGTACCACAGCAACGCCTACTTCTGCCGTCAAACAAAGGTATGCAAACATTACTGTTCTCCGGTTCGAAGGGCGCTGTATCTGCTGTAATTACTGGGGTAATGAGACTTAACATCTTATATCACAAGCGACGAGCGCAATGTGGTGCAGATATAATCATCTTAACTAGCGGCATGCTGGGCAGACGTATCAATTACCACCAGAGGAACATCCCACGCGTCTCATCATTTAATGAAAGCCATTATTCATATATATTAAAATATCTCGGCAATAGCTATTATTCTCATATTTAACTATTTTCTCTCTGGTAATAAACTCATCTGTTGCCGGTTTGTGAAAATAGTCAATAAATAAAATTATTGTTACCTAAGTTGGTGGATCATCTACATATGTAATTTTAACTTTATTTATTACTCAACATGTAATACTATAAGGCGCATGCAAAGTAATATAAAGTTTACTAAGTTACGTCCTCTTTCTAACCCCGAAATAAATCTTTTCTAAACTTTGTATATAACTAATACCTTACTGAGTGGTGGTTTATAAATTTTCTCCTAATGTTACCGCTTAGCTTAATGGTTCAAAATGTTTGGGGTCTAAAATAGAATATCATTAGTTCAAGTAATATATAAATGATAATTTTCTAGAACTTTCTCTAGTGAAATATCCATCGAGCTAAAAATCGTTTCGGTACAGTAGTATTTGTTTCTCATGTTAAATAATGGTGTACAAAGATTACTGTGTTATATTTCGAATGTTTATTTCTATGATAATTGCACTATGTTGTATATATATCTTAATTACTTCATTGTTATTTGTAGATAAACTGACAAGTAGTCGCAGCTTCTCTCATTACTTCCTTTTATGAAAATTTTGTCCAGCAATGTCCCCAAAATAGAATATTTAAAGTTTGACTTAGGTAACTAATATCGGCACTAGTTTAATATAATAAGTGCATTAAGTTCTCCTGTATTAATTAATCATTTAGGTGTTTTATACATAGGATGTAATTTTATCTAGTTTCTAGTCTTAAAACCTAATGATTTCTAAAGTTTAACATAGGAAGTATTTTCATTTTTTGTTTGATAATCTAAAATATAATAACGTTTGCATTTTATGATAAATGTATACTAGCTTGCATCTAAATATTAAAAGGTCAAAGTCGGTAGGCTTTGAGCCATATGACAATATGCCATTCATCATTGCGAACAATAACCAGCCAACGTCGAGCGTCAACTATGAATTTGAACGATGACTTCAATGGAAAATGAAAACAAAAATGGAACCGAAATATTGATATACTAGTCACGATCACTGCACCGACGTATATTTTTTTTAAATGATCCAAGATAAATATAGTTACATATGACAAGTATTCCTTTATTAGTAACAAAAGATAAGTATTACGGTACTCTAAGATCAGTGCATCAGTACGAAAACATTTAAGAAAGTAATTAGAACTACTTTAACTGCCTCCGTGGCGCAGTGGTTAACTGTTTGCCTAAACCACGAATCCATGGTTCGATTTTAATACCACATTTTTTTTTATTCCACGAAGCGACGAGACTAGCATAACGTCCGCCTGATGATGACACGCCTACCCATAACAGCGTGGTGCTAGCTAGATTGATATACCACCACATGTGCTTGTAGCCTTAAGACATTATAAGTTAAATATCTTTACCCTAGTAATTTATATTTCTTAATGTTATTATAAAATTGTAATTATTTTATCTAGCTACAACACCCTTCAAACCAGAATTCAGTACTGTTTTGCGGCAGATATAGGTAACTACCTAGATAATTTCCGGCAACGTAGACCTACCACCTCTTGTAGGGTTTACTTCATTGAAAATGTGGATAGATTGAAAAGATATTATAGATAATCCTTGCTAACGGCAATACTTAAAGTCTGAAAAATTCAAATGATTTTTTTAAGATAAAAGCCATTTGATAGTAAACAGAAACTGCAAAAAAAAAACAATATTAATAGAAGTTTAAAAATGAGGGTGGAATGAACTTTCTTCTCATTTTCAATTCCTTGGAATTAAAACTCCCATACCTTTTCATATAGTTAAATAGCTACTTTCTATAGGGAGAACATTTCGTTGGACTTTTTAGTTGATTATCTAACAGTAGTAATCGAGAATTATTCCCACGGCATACATCTTTAAAAGACTGTAGTGTACTTCGTTTCATCCATATAATCGTTTTATACATTACGATCGATTGGTAATTTGGCCATTACGATGGATCAATAACGATTCAATCATCGACTGTCGCACAGTATACTGCGTGGCGCGTAGTCTGTCACAACTCCAACCTACACGAAACATTATTATATGTCCTTACATATGAAATTGGCGTTTTTTACGGGAGAAATATAAAGTATTTTTTTTTTGTAAAATATATTTAATTAATCAAAGTATGCACCGTTGTTATCTATGCACTTTTGCCATCTCTTAGGTAGTTCATTGATCCCTTTACTAAAAAAACCATGGGGGCGAGAATCAATAAACTCTTTGAAGGCGGTTTTGACTGCCGCATCGGAGTTGAATTTTTTTCCTTGTAAGAAGTTGTTCAAATTCCGGAAAAAATGGTAATTTGTTGGATCAAGGTCCTGGGAGTACGGTGGATGTCGCAGACATTACAATTATAGCTCATCTAACTTAGTGGTTGTTTGTTGTGTAGTGTGATCTTGCGTTGTTGTGAAACAGGAATGGCTTAGAGCGATTGACCAATCTCGGTTGTTTAGCAGCTAGCTAGTTCTTCCTTCATGGTTTGCAGTTGCTGACAATAGATATCTGCCGTAACCGTTTGGTCAAATTTTAAAAAGCTGCAGTGAACGACACCGGCGCTAGTCCACCAAACACTCACAAGTAACATTTTTCGAGTCAATTTTCGTTTAGGGCAGGATTTGGCTGGGTCTCCAGGGTTTAGCCATTGTGACGAGCGCTTCCGATTAACGTACAATATCCACTTTTCATCACAAGTAATGATTGGATTTAAAATCCCTTCATTATTGTTTCGGTTGAGCAAAGTAACACAGCAGCAGCAGTCGACGCGTGTTTGCAAGTTCGATTCACTCAATTCATGAGGTACCCATCGTTCAAGTTTTTTAACTTTCCCGATTTGCTTCAAGTGGATTAATACAGTTTTGTCACATACCCCGAAGCCTGCAGCTATCTCTAAAGTGCTTTGTGATGGATCCGATTCCACAATATCCTTTAATTCTTCATTTTCCACTTTTGTATCCGGCCGTCCACGGGGTTGGTTCTGAAGTTCGAAATTACCAGAACGAAAACGCTGAAAGCCGTGAAGTGCCGTGGTTTCTTTTGCGACACCAGCGCCGTACAGATCATTAATCCTTCAAGTTGTTTCTGCAGCACTGGTATTGGTGCCGCGGTAGAACTCGTAAATATACCGATGTTTCATATTTACCATTGTGCGGTAATAAGCGACGCCAAAGAAAAAATAATGAGGAAAAAATAAATGAATGACTGTTTTCAAAACGCAAATATTTGAATTTGGAATTCTTAACCAAAGAGGAGATATTTCATATCAATGTGGTTAGTACGACAAAACGCTAATTTCATATGCAAGGACCTAATATAAATGACGAAGATTTTTTTTATTTAGCTCGAGGATCCGCGACTCCTGAGCCCAATGAAGCCGCAATAGTTGTAAAAAAAAAATAATTAGGCATATTATCTGCTTCAATATATGTTAAACAATAACGACCTCACGCAGATCGTTAATTGGCCAAATATGGGCCAACACTTGACATATGCAATGTGTTAATTGACAGTGAACCGAAAAGTGGTAAAATGTACTAGTCCAAAATACTCAGACTCATAAATTGTCATTTTCTACTCTACTCCACTCCAGCCGAAATCCACGATATATAAAGTTTGATGAGATGAGGTAGCTGAGAATTCTTTTTAGCAAATGATTTGTGAGAATTCGTCCAGCTTGAGAACGGTCTCAGCTCTGAAGTTCATCTCTTCTTAGTGCCTTTTGACAGCACGTCAAGGGTGCTGTGACGGTAGAGTTTTTTAAATCGTCTCCTAAACATTTATATTTTAATAATTTTTATTTATTTATCCTTATTGTACATAATAAGGATGTACAGGGGGACTTAAAGTTGTAATAGCAACCTTTGCCTGTCAAGGTAAGTGGAAGAATAATATAAAAGGATGTACTTGATACATACTAACGGTACATAAAATAAATAAAATAGAAAACGAATGCAATAAATAGAACTATGAAGAACTATGATGGTATGGTGATGAATAATATGATAATATAGAAAGATTAAGAATTGAAGAATTGAGAGCTATACTATGGAATCATTAATTTTAAACGATTGACGAAGTGTGATTCGAAAGATTGAGAAGAAAAAGCAGCTCATCATCATCATTGCATGCCATTTTCAAACTGAAGTTGGTTGATCAGTCGGAGAAAACTTTTCTGATCCTATGTCATTCTTTAAGTCTCATATACCATCACTTTCTACGTTGTGTTCCAGATGCTCTGAAAGTTCCATCATCATTCTGAAAATATCATTTAGTAATTTCTTCAATTATTGTAAAATGAAGAAGCATTTTTCCTTTTTTTTTATATAATTTTTTTCCGAAGTGAAATATCATATCATACTGTTCAGCATCAGTAAGTGCTTGTTAGTCTGCACCAATTATATTTCTGATGTCACCCCTAGTGAAATTTGAAACCGATCTGCACACGTACCAAATATTGATGAAATTTATGACTAGAGGCATATGCCTTCAACCTTGAACTGTTAATCGAAATGATAGATATACAATTTTAAGCTTTAAGGTAAAGTGATAAGCATTATTTTATGATGTCGACGAAACTGTTTTTATGTGTCTCTTACTAATACAAATAGGGGGCGAAAGCTTCACCAGGCCGTAGTGGTTATAAATCAACCTTTGAAGACATTAGGGTTAGTGAACTTGTTTTGGCAACATGTTATTTTAGGTAACACTGAAAAGCGAGTGGGCTTCATTAGTGGCATAACCTTAGAATCTTAACCATCATTGGCAGTTAGTAATTAAATAGTTATATTTTAAGTAATTTGTTTTAAGAAATAGTAGTTTTTTGTGTATTTATTTGTACTGATACTTCTGTCAAGAAAATCATTTAATAAATGATTAGTATAAGATGACCTCTGGTTGATACTTATTAAAATTCTTGCGGTATTTCCCAGTTTTCATTTGAAAGCTTTTAAAGTTAGTTTTAGGAAAAGTTCAGGACGTCAATCAAAAACGTAAAATGTGCTAAAGCAGAGCGCTTTGTTCGAAATTTTAATAAGATCCACTCCCATTAGTGTTTGATGAAATATTTAAGAGGAATCTATTGAAATGCCGATCGCCCTTCGGAACTCCGTCTTAACATAGGAATTATGTCGGTTATTTTATTAAGTTTCAATAAAGTATATTGGAAAGTTGACCCCCGTTCGAGATTCCAATCTCGGAAGAAATCTTATTCCTGCTGATTTCATTACGGAAGTAATAGTCTATCTTGTTGTGGGATTATTACATTTGAACATTGGTTCGTGCTATTGACTTTTACGTTATTAATAGTAGGTCTCTCTTTTCTAAAACGGAACCGTCCATCATCAAACTTGAAATACTTTCATCAAATACATCAGTCACTCAGCTCAGCACTGAAATCTTTGGGAGAGGGATATGACCGTCTCCCAAAGATATCCACCTCGCCCGGGTAGGGATTTATATGCGAAGATTTTGGCTATTTCCCATTACACTGGCCCAATGCAGGTTTGTGGAAGCCAAGCCTCGTTAGTTGATTAGCACAGTGCACCACGAGCAATTGAGCAGGTTGGCTCGGATCCCGTGAGTTGTTAAGCGGGAACCGTTACACCTGCAAATACTTTATAGCAATAAAAAATACTGAAGGAACAAGATTTAACATTAACGTGGCGTGGAAATATTTTAACCAGCACCAACAACGAACATGTGAAAGCAGGCGTATGACTATCCAATGTATTCTGAAGTAGAAATTATACTGCTTTATAGGATTTTCATAAAAAAAAACTTGTAATATTTAGAAAGAATCTGAGATAAATATAATATGCTCATTTGTTATAAGCGACTGATTTGATCAATAAATTGATACGATATTAGAAAAAGAAGTTTTAATAGATAATAATAAAGTAATTTCATCATCATTCATTGCCGTAAACTACAACTCCTCAGCTCTTCACATTGCTGGTATATTTAATTTAAAAGTATGAAAATAAACACTTGTAATATATCGTTAAAGTTTTTCAGAATCTGCACTTACTGCAAGCCATGCCTTCAGCTTTACGGCGCTCCATTTATCATGTGCCTTCAAGACCTCGCTGTTGCTCCATTAAGCACCATTTTATTTTATGTCAACTCCAGCGTTCAGTTTAGCTTGCCGTTATAATTTCTAATGCTGAATTATAAGTACGCATAGAATAATAGAGAGAGAGATAGATGAAGCATAAAAACATCATTCAGTTGCTCTTCAATTAAATCTAAGTAACGAGACTTAACATCTTGTCTCATAGCGACGAGCACATCCTGGAGCTGGCGCTATTATCCTCATTAGCACCAATCGTGTAATTAAAATAAAATAGCTAAGTACATACTTCACTGGTGTTTATAGGTCGAATAATATTAACTCAATTCTCACACACACATATATATATATGTATCTGTGTACCTGTTCCACAAATATTTCGTAAAACTAAGTCTATTTAGAGTATTTTAATCTAGAATTTTCGCTTTGATAGTCATTATTGTTATCCAAATCAATGGTATATTTTTATACTATATAAGCTATGATAACTAAATCTTTAATACATGTTTTATATTAAAACCTTCGCGCTTACTATGACTAATAGTTTCTATAAAAGCCTACCTGTCATATAACACACGATTAGAAAACGAACATATTTGGAAATAAGTAATTTTCTTCCATTCATTGATTACGAAGTTTATAAGTTAGTCCAAAGAAAACAAATCTCAATAACTTTTTGCTTCTCGTTGCAGAAGAATTTAAGGAAATTTAAGGAAAACTAGTTTCCATTTTGAGTAGTTAATTATTTAGATAGATACTACAGTGTTTATTTATACCAACAGTATGTTTCATTTATTTTTTTTATTTGACCAGCGGACGTTCATCTAGCGATCAGTTATAGGCCTACCCATAATAATATGAAGCTAGTAAGAATGACATCTCACATCATATTATAACTATCCACTTGAGACATAGTGTTAAGTCACATTACCCCAGTAATTTAATTTCGCTTCAAAGCGAAATACAGTAATGTTTGCATATTTTATTTTATGTAATTAAAGGACCAGACAAGTGGAACGATCACCTGATGATATGCCCGCCCATAACAACGCGACGCTAGTTAAGATTGTATACAATGCATCACATTGCGCTCGTCGCCTGAGACGGAAGATGTTGAGTCTCGTTACCCCAGTAATTACATTAGCTACAGCGCTTTTCAAACCGGAACACAGTAATGTTTACAGACTACTGGGCAGCAGAAATAGGCCCTGCGGATGATCTACATAGACGATCTCCGGCAACAGAGACCTAACACTATACTGTTATGTACCTTGACGGTCTCCAACAACAGTAACCATCAAGTGGTTTTTTTTTATACATCTATTTTTTTAATTCTCATTCGTTTCGTCGCTTCATTATATATAGAATAAACTGATGTTTAAAAGATCAAAAATTCTTTAAGCTAGAAGAAATTCAGTACGGGCGGTCAGATAAATTAATTGCAGCATTTTACTTCCGTAGCGCGGTAGTTTGTATAATTTAGTGTAGTTGGTAATCGGATTTAAATTTCAAACCGTTTGCAGTCCCAATTTTAGTCGCCGGAAGCGCTATCACGTAATCCGTAAGGCAAATGGACAAAATGAAATGTGTTCATTGCGTCTCTATATATCCCACGTTTATATAGCAAGTCGTATCGATGAGATAACTTTTAGAACAATCATCCATTATCATTTCATGAGAAAAATAAACGTTAACCGTTACCATCAGATGTTTGATAGAAACGAGATGAAACTGTATTCTATAACCTGATATAAACTGTTATATACTGTTACCGATCGATGTGGAGATCTTTCTGCTGATGATGATGATAGTATAACTAATATAAACTGAATCCTACATTCAATTTGAGACGCAGCAAACGAGACGTTCATCTGATGGTAAGTGATACGCCTTCCTACAGCAAAGTGGTATTAGATGTATACAGCACCACCTTCCACTCGTCGCCTTAATACATAAGATACGAAATCTTGTTATCCCAGTAATTACACTAGCTACAACGCCCTTCAAACCGTAAGATAATAATGTTTGCACACTACTGTTGGACAGCAGATATAAGATCTGCGGCGGTTCCTACCTAGATGGTCTCCAGGAACAGAGACATACCACCAGTAAAATAACTCAGACGAAACAATGATTTACATTTTTATTTGTATATGACAAAAAGACGACAATGTAAAAAAAAAAACAAATTAATGAAGCAAAAGGCGTTAAAGACCAAAGATATACGTATAGATTCGAGGGTGTAACTTTTAGCACCCCTTTTTTACGTCGACGGGTAAAAATGCCTACCGCCGGAGTAATTTAATCGATTATTGCCACTGCAATAATCTGTCAATAGAATAACAACCTTATGTCAAAGTCATAAGAGTTCATGTACCATGTACTTGGCTGATCGTGCACATGGTTGCGAAATTTGTCCTTGTACCAATTCCTCCGAAGAGGGGAGTCGGCACTCTTTGGTAGTATTGTTATGCTGATTACTCGGAATGCAGTTCACATGTGGCGATGGCTTTTTTTTATTTTTTTATTTTAACTTTTTCGGATCTCGTTTAAGAGTTGTCAGTCTTCCATAAGGGTTAAATTGTAAGAATAAATTAATTTCTTTTGGGCTGCTGTCTGTAACTGAACATTACCAAAGTATGATGTCATTCTTTTAACTTTTTATTAAGTTATAAGTTAATGCTTTTAAAGTTCACATAACGAAGAATTTTTGTATATTTTCTTATTACAAGCTAACCTTTATTTGGAACTAATGAACGAAGCACAGACTTAAAATTTACTTAAATAATTACTACTTCGATCGATGTTGAGATCTTTGAGGGAAGCCTATGTCCAGCAGTGGACGTCTGTCGGCTGATAATAACGATGATGATGATTATTATAATATTTTAAAACATTTTCGTGGGATGTTAATTTAAGGAATATTACTTAACGCTACTTACACTGGACATCATTTTGGCACCTATTGTATAGTTTAGTAACATATAATATTTTAATTTTATAGTTTGAAGGGTAACGAAAGTTTGGGACGTAATGGAAGAAATTGAGAGGAGGAAGTGGTGATGGGCTGGATACATTGTTAGGATGGATTATAGTCGTTGAGTAAGACGGACTTTGGGGTAGAGACCCCGCCCAAACACCTGCGGAAGGGGACAACCACCGAAGACGGGAAAGTATGACATCTGCCAGCAAGTGGATAAAGGATGGATGCAGAAGGCGAGCGATCTACAACAGTGAAAAAATGGTGAAGAGGCATATGTCCGAAGACGAACCCTGTAAGACTGAAATAGATAGAATAATAAAAAACAAATTTCTGTTTTTTTTCAATAACGTTATAATATAATATTAAATATATTAGTAATACATGTTTGGGGTGTAAGGGCTTCTGCCTAACTGCTTACGAAGCCCTAGTCAACCTCACCTGCACGTGGTGCACCCTGCTAAACAACAGACGAGGCTCTCACCACTCTCCAAAACGACCTGGCTCAGCCTGTTGGTGCTAAGGCCACATCCTCCTCAATGCGAATACTTGAGAGGCCGATGCCCAGTGGTGGACGTTATCCAGGTGATGAAGTAAGAAACATACTTGGAATTTTATTTATATATTTGTTGATATAAATATCTATCTAAAGTACAAGTTTGCAAAACTTATTTGCTTTTTTATATACAATGCTTAACTTTAATTTCACATGTTATTCAGTTACAATGAGACCGAAGATTATTTAAACGTACTTAAATACTTTATAATACTTTGGCTCTTATTTGATAATAAAATTATTTTTTATATACAAATAATCATTAATACATATTTAATTACTAGTAATCACATAGTTAACTCACAGAGAAAATCTTCTCTTTTCCCTATATAATGTATTCTACTAATTCTATTTCTTTTGCCACTTTGTACTATGTAAAATATATATACATATAATAACAAATAAGTATATTCTCGTTCGAAACGATAAGAAAGCTTCTGCTGTGGTTCCGTACAAAGTAATAACTTTAAATAAATTAAAAACTTCGTTCTCTTTAACTACTTTTTATTAGAGATCATCTTCAGCAGACCCTTTTTAATGAGCGATAAGAGGGTTCTTTTAAACGTTCACTCCCCAATGTCTCAAGGGACAACGTGGGCCATTGTAACGAAAAATTAATTAAGGTCAGTGATGTGAGGTCATAACAGTTACACCATAACTTCGTGAGGTCGACGTCTCTATGTGTCGCCTTACAATATATGTACTGTTACAACCGATTGTATAACATTATTTTTATCTCATAAATAATTTTAGTATCACTTTAAATTTATGATTGTTTATCTCATACTTATATATCGGTAACCACAATAAATGTCCTATCCTACAAAATGGTATAGTGTAAATATTATGAAGATAGGTACTTAAGTATCGGATAAATATTTACCTATCTAAAGTTTGCATTTGACAGTTAAAATTTACAAGGTTATGGTGTTGGATAGAGACAACTGCTTTTTTTTAACAAACAAAGCGACGAGACCAGCGGAACGTTCACCTGATAGTAAGTGATACGCCTATCATCTGATGATTGATTGTTTGAAGTGATACACTTGCCTATAATAACATGGCGCTAGTTAGGATGCTATACGCTGCATCAAATTTTGCTTCTCGCCATCAGACGGAAGATGATGAGTCTCGTTACCACAGTAAATACACTAGCGAGAGCGCCCTTGAAACCAGAACACAGTAATGTTTCCATTCTACTGTTTGTCGGCTGCAATAGAAGCTGCGGTGGTACCTACTTGTCAACAGAAGCCTACCACCAATATGTTTACCACCAGTATTTATGTATTTTGAGTTACCAATAAAATTATCGCCATTTACTCTCAGAGCTCTTAAAATACTGCTCGATCCTAAATTTTATCGTAGTCCACAACAAAATTTGAATGGGTCACGGAGTCGGTAATCTTTGTATAAATATTCCATCGAACTTTATAGGAAATCGATCTACTTAAAATTCTAAAGGAGCCCTCTCCTTTAAACCTTTTGTACGAGTACAGTTTCAAGTTTTACATTCACAATCAATTTATTACCAGTTATACACTATCCTTCATATTTTATTACTTTCTAATGTAATTTTGAATACCCTATACTAAATATTCCACAAAGTTTAGAATAACAAATTGAGATAAAGAATATACTTCCGTACGGAGAATATATAGTAGTCGGACGCAATGAAGTCAGTTAAACATATGTATGGTAGATGAACCGTTTTTATTTTAATATTTATAACAATTGACCATTTTTACACATGATTCGAGCAGCGGTGGTGAAACAATAGCGACGGTATGACGCAATGGAACAGTGACCATTATTAATGGATGATTCACAAGAAGCTTAACTTGCGACCGTCACAACAATCACCATAAGTTTATAGCCAAGGAATGGAGACTGATAATCGGTACAAGGTTGACTTGTACTTTTGAAAATTTATACACTTGATATATACAGTTGTTTTTACTTGTTCGAATATGATAAAATATGTTGTTTTATTTATTTATTAACAAACTACAAAAGGGCGTATTAATACCAAATGGCATTCAGTCTCACTTAGGGTTGAGCAGAGAACAAAAATGTGGGTCAATAATTAATATTAATAAATCATAATAAATATAGTTCATACAATTTGATTAATAAATATATTATAAAACTAAAATATATGTTATAAGTGTTATATAAACATAAGGAGATTACATGTGACCGAGATGCGAATGTTAAGATGGATGTGTGGTGTGACGGGGATGGATAAAATTAAGAATGAGTATATTAGAGGAAGTCTGAAAGTTGCTCCAGTGACAGAGAAATTTAGCAGCAAGAGGTTAGCGTGGTACGGGCATGTTGTGCCGAGGGATGAAGGACATATAACAAAGAAAGTAATGAGAATGAATATGGATGGTTATAAGGGTAGAAGAAGATCGAAGAAAGTGTGGATGATTTGTGTGAAAGATGACATGTGTAAGAAGAGTGTGAATTTAGATATGGCGGCTGATAGAGAGACGTGGAAGAGAAGTACATACTGTGCCGACCCCACATAGAATGGGAAAAGGGCAGGAGGAAGAACATGAAGTATTATATAAACATATTAATGATAGCTGATATGAGTTCAGTAAATAAAAGAGAAAAAGATTTTTCATATGTAGTGTTCCCATAGCTTTAAGGAAAGCTGTTTGTATGTAGTCTGTTATTCACAAAAAAAAAATCATTTAAAAAATGAATACTAGTTGATGATCTAAATTAACACTTCAGTGGAGAAATGTGGAGAATGAAATAGTAAGGAATATATATCTGACTAAAGATCGTATTATTTATTACCATAAGTACACTAATATAATACGTAGATCTCAAACAACCTTCCTTTCCTTCACCACTATTTACATTGAAGAGAGTATTTTGCATTGTTTAATAATAATAATAATAATAAACTTTGAAAGCAATGGATTTTATGTAACCATAGTTTGTGGGTCTAAATATAAATTATATTGTTGGAAAGGGATGTTTCGAAAGGTTAAAGTGACCGTTCGGCATCAAAGGGAAGAAGGATAATTAACTATATAATATTTAAATAGAGCATCAAGTTACAAAGAGTCGTAATTATGAATGAAAGGCTAACTTCAGTGTGTAGAGCTTCATTGTCTCTCTAATAGAAGAATGGGTACTATTGTATTGTGGCTTTTTATCGTTAGTGATATGAAACGGCTGTTACGTGACGAGTGTACAATATGGTTGTTGTGTCTGCCCTGTAGTATCAAGCCATAAAGAATAGGACTATGATCCTTCCTGTCATGGAAGGCAATTAAAAGAGTTTCCGGGTTCTCGACTTTAAAGTTAGACACCTTCATTACTCATTAAACAAAACCGGAACGGATGACAAAAGCGAGGTGATCTCGTCCATATCCTCGTGTTGTTTAAGAGAACTGCAGTACACCGTTGTGTTTCCTAGGAGATCTCACGGCCGTTCAACGCACAGAGGATGACCACCGAGATAGTTTTAGTAGGAACAAATCCCACATAACCTTGTCTCTCTCCCATAAGCAAAAGCAAGGTATATTTAGAAGATTTCCTTCCAAATACCAAATAAAAGGTGTGGTGTGGAGTTAATATTGTCACTAACATGAATGTTTGGATACACACAAGCGAAATATTGCTATAAGACAGAAGTTGTTTAAAATTTGTGTTACTCTATATAACCATTGTATAACCATTTTTATATAGTTTATCATTTCTTTCACCTGTCTACTGATCAGCTCTGTTAGGTGATAAGATAGCATTTCTTTTCTACTCTGACCATAATTCCAAATATATTGCAATCGGTAACCTCGATCAATAAAAATATTTTCTTTCTTTCTAATCGTGATAGTAAAAAAAAATCCGGTCCAATGTGGGCCACGTATAATGATAGCTTCGGAGAAAACCTAACGTCGTCTTGACCTGATTGGAAAACTTCAGATAATGATTAAATGAAGAAATTCAATTTACTTTAATGTTTTCTGAGAAAGTATAACTAATATCTAACTTAAGCGACTTTCATTGATTCAAGAACAAGCCAAGAAAAGCACAGTTCCATTTAAATTAGGAATATAAGTGTTGAAATGCTTATTCAGTACTTTTCCTAAATACCGTACTTGTCTCCGTGAAAAAAAAAACGTCGTATCGGAACGAAAACACTGAAGCAGGCAGATTATCTACTGTTTTAGCGAACGACTGGAGAAAGCTCAATTTACGATAATGGAGTAAAGCTTAAAAAACTTTATTGGACTATAGCAATGCATTTATATAATTTGAATCTTAAAAACTTATAAATATAAGGGGTTAGTTATTTAAAACAGAAAGTTTTAATCGTATTCATGTGAAGTGGGGTAAAATATATTGAGAGACATCATATATATGAGGATGGTATGAAGTTTGAATGAAAATATATACCACCGGTAATAATCCATTTGCAATTCATATCAGCTCCGCGACCGTCGACGACGTGACGTCACCGCCGTACCAATTGTAAAATAACTGAATATCCTATATTATACATACATATATATTTCGACAGTTTATTGTTACCAACGACAATCGAGTACTGTGGCTGCTGGCTTGCGGATTCTAGATCCGCGACCACTGGGTTTGATGAACCTGTCAAAGTCTCTACATCTCCTCCTCAAAGTAAACCAATGATCTGGTTAACGTTGTGCACAAACATTGGATGTGAGTAGCGTAAGAATGATCATTACGGAAATCTTTAGAGACGCCTATGTCCAGCAATGGTCATCTATCAGTTGAAGATGATTTACAAACAACCTTCAGTGTATAACAAGTAAAGACTCTCAATTATTATTTAAATAGAACATTATAGAAGTGAAAAATACTAGAATATTCCTTTTGGGAGTATGTTTTTAAAGATTAGGAGTATACTTTTAAACGACAACGAAAGGTAATTAAATACAGGACAACTATACCAATATCCAAGATCGCACATGTATTACTGCTGTTTAGGAGCCTAGGATTATTTGCAGTCCTGATGATTCTTCTGTCGCTATTATCGATGATATCAAGAGCAAAAAAGTACAACAGTTATCGGATTAGACATGTTTATTATTTGCATACATACATCTACAATATACAGAGAATCAATACTATTTTTACTACAAAACAGGACAAGTGCGAGTTGGTGAGAGTAGAAAGATATAGGTTAATATGAGCTTATTTTCACATAAGTTGTATGAGAGTCAGTACAGAGATAGAGAAATGGCCTTTATCACAACTGGAATATAACAAATTTGTAATTGTAGCAGAATTTACTATAAATAGGTCTCTGTTGCTGAAGACCATCTAGATAAGTACCATCGCAATGCCTATTTCTATCCCCAAACAGTATTGTGAAAACATTGCTGTGTTCCGGTTTCATGAGCGCTGCAGCTAAAGAAATTATTGAGCTAACGAGGCTTAACACCTTATGTCTCAATGTGGTGTTGTGTATAATATCCTAACAAGCGCCACGTTGTTATAAGCAGGCGTATTACTTACCATCAGGTGAATGTCCCAATTGTCTCGTCGCATCTTCGAATAAGAAAAAATAATATAACGGCCACAAGAATTGCAATTTATATTATGGCGCTTTCAAAAAATAATACAATTTTCGTTGGGGATTGGTGATGTAATTTTCTTCATCATCTATCACGGAAACCAGGGACACACGTACATGTTACAAGGTATAAATTATTCACCCTTTAATCTAAGGAGTGACACAA
Organism: Ornithoptera priamus; assembly: GCA_029034505.1. NCBI lineage: Eukaryota > Metazoa > Arthropoda > Insecta > Lepidoptera > Papilionidae > Ornithoptera > Ornithoptera priamus. The sequence goes on along the minus strand of JARDWD010000606.1, from coordinate 2,622,672 downwards.
GGGTTACAAATATGTGATTTCTGAGGTTGGCTAAAATGCTGTTTGTTATCTCAATTAACATGAAAAACGCGGTAAAGATGTAACTTTAATACTTAGCTATTAAGCTGCAATGCACTTAAAGCGCTCAGGACGCCATGTGATAATGGCTGGACTTTATTTCCCACGAGCTCTTACGCTATTGCGTTTCCTACTCTCGCAAAGAGTAACTCCACTATTATGTCAGCTTCGTTGGATGCTGACTATTCGTTTTTATTGTTTTAATGTTACTGTCGATAACTAGCTCTTATTCCGATAATTGAGATGTACGGTGATTCTTTTAACAGTAAATAATATCTTTACACACAAATATAATATTTATGTAAACTTTTTTTATTTCAGCTAGGTAGCTAGAAAAGCAGGTCTTTACGTATAAACTACATTACTTATGTGAATCTGGAATTTAAATAGGAACCTGTGTTACAATGCTAGGAATCAGCTTTTATATCACCTAGGAAATTAGAGTTGTATACGTAATATTAATCAATAAAACGATAGTTTAAAATAACTGATACAACGTATAACGCCTATTAAATCGGAACAGTAACATCTCTACACAGGATGACCACAGAAATAGATGGTCATGTAGCATTTATTAAAACATTTTTATATTTGTAAGGGTTATTACGTGTCTATACTTACTACATATTACTTACTACAGAAGCTACCCTACAATCATCCATCTAAATGGCGCAGGACAGAAATGTCTGGAAAGAAATGGTGGCCAGGGCAACGCACCACAGTCACGTCCCTCAGTCATGAGGTTACGACAAAGAAGAAGAAGATACTTTAACCTTAATCGTATTAACTTAATTTTAATGATTGTAAATTTGACATTAGTAATTCTAATTTTCCCAAAAGTTTTAACCGTCTGACAAGAGCCGCTACGACCATAGACAAAAGATTCCTGTAAAATAACTTAGGTTTACTTATTATTATAGAACTGTTCTGTTTAAATTATTCATATTTAAAGTTTTGTGATATCCTTAAATAATCTTTTATTGACAGAACATTAGATGATCTCATTGCTGCCATTAGCAATCAGCAGTTTTAGGTCGAATGCTTCAGTTTATTGCCTGTAAAATGGCCGCCGTAAAACGACCGTACTGGAGACCAACGTTTCATTTAACACGCTCTTTAATTACACTTAAACTACATTAGGGTTTAAAAAAAATGCTTCATATAAATAGTTGTTTTTATTTTGAAACTGTCAAAAGGCGGAAAGAAGAAAAAAATTGATATTGCTTTACATATTTTTAATAAATGTTCGTATTTAAATGCCTGTAATGAGCTAACAATTGACCACAATTTCAAATAGTGTTTGTTCGGTGGTTAGATGAACTTTCTACCAACCAAACTTCACAATATATAGCCCCGGTTTGAATCAAGGGCTTGGTCATAAAGCAAACACTTAGCCATTAAGCTACAGAGGCTTTTAATTTAAAAATAGATACAGAAACATGGCGTCAAGATGAACGGGACATTCGCCATACATAATAATTATTATTTGCTACGACTGTTTTACAATATGTCTTATTATTCTCAAGTGTTGTTCTACGGCCCGGACGCAAAGTAAACAAAAAGAAACTTAGTACATCCGCTGCAATGAATTTGAAATTCCGAACATATCATTGGGACCACCGAGTATGCATTACGGGACTGATGTCAAGAACGCATGAAGTCATAACTTAATTTATGACACTGTATGTAAAGTAGCAAAGTCAATGTGTTACGTCTACACTTTAACTGTGCAGTTTATAGAAACCAAATAGCATTAGCTCAATTAAAAAAAAATTACAGTACAAAGTATACTTTTCACTTCCTCTTTTGTACTTTGTGTATATGGACTGAATGAGACAATTTTTTTTTAGTACCATCATATCATGTCTCTGGCTACGAACAATAAGGTCAACCTATAAGTACTAGAAACTACACGAGCGGCGTTAACGCTGTAGGTAACTATGATCATTCTATTTGAAAAACTTTATACTGATTCTCTTTTAAATAACCTCCCCAAAATTCTCATTGGTGGTGTAAGGGGTCCTGCACAACAATTCACAGGATCCAATCCAACGTCACCTTCACGTGGTGCATCTTGCTATACAACAAACGAAGCTCTAGCTCCCACCAACCCGCATTGAGCCAACGTGGTGAGAAATAGCCCAAATCCCCCCATATAAATCCTTACCCGATCGTGTGGTAATCTTTAGGGGAGGCCTATCTCCAGCGGTGGACGTCTATGAGCTGACGATGAAAATATCATTTAGTATACTTGATTTTTAGAATAGTTTTCTATGTAAATGATCATTGCAGCTCTAGGACACCGAGACTCCCAGTTAATGCAAGAACAAAATCTAGTTTTTTATATGGAAATTTCCTCAATTTAGTTACATTTGCAGTAACATCTGCAGTGTACAAGATAGTTTGTATGTTAGTAGCATGTTTTCCTATCTAAAGAGCGCTGAAGCTAGTGAAAATACCTTAAAAGCGACAATTCATGACGACGTTAGTATTGTAGTACTATGTTAATACTCTAACTGTCGCCTCTTTAATATGTAGCTATCCTTCTTACGGGCTGTAAAGCTTACCACAGTTATCCTTTATTAGGTAAAATTAAATAAAATCTAATTATATTTTAATTATTAGTATAGTCCTACGAGGGTATTATGAAAACCAAGCAATCTTTATAAAATACTGGATTATCACCGATTTAAAACCGACCGTAATTTATGAATGGGGGTGAGTAAATTCAAATTACATACTGAAGCTCACTTTATCTACTGAAAGCAGAAAACAAAAATGTATACAATTTATTCTTTTCGTATCGTAAAAAAACAATTCTGAGTAATTAGATTTATTGGTAGGTCAAAGGGATTTGGAAATGGGGTCGACCCAAACAAACACAGCATCGCGTAGCAATATTGGTCAGAGATGTCAATCGCTCCTAGTTGGAGCTAATTCAGTAGTACAGTAACCGCAGGAAAGATACGAATCGACTACGTCTACACTTTACTTGAACTGGCACCACTTTACTTAAGCTGGCAGTGTGCTTGGCATGTTAATTAAAAAAGTACAACTAATCTTTGATAGATTAATACAATGATAAGTATCTTGGCTATTGTTAGATTCAAACAGCTGAAGTTCGGGTTAAGTTGTATCACACTATGAAAGGCGTAATAGGTAGTAAAGTTACTGAGTTGGAATACGCAACTAGACTAGAGGGATTTAGTATATATAAGTTAACCGCACAACTTTTCATCAGAAAGTTCCATTGGTGGGTAGTCTATATTATTGGACCATCTAAAGAAATCACTGCCACCTTTATTTCTGTTTAGAAGGCATAGTAGTTAGGAAGATTACTGGGGTAACAGATTTAATATCACTTGTATGAAGGTGACAAGCACTATGTGTTCAACATCATAACTAACACCATATTGTTATGAGGGTTGGAAGCATCAAGCAAATGTTATGTTCGTCTTATTGCTTATTGAAAGGAACCTTATACGATATTATTCTGTTTATATATGTATTTTTACATTTCGAGAAGATTCAGTCTTTCTAAACGATATTGTTAGAACGGAGAGGAATCTCTCAGAATTTAAATATTCCAGACTCCAATGTTGTGAAAATTTAAACATACAAATTTGAATTTAATATTTAAAATAGAAAAAGCGCCCCGACCAGTGAGAGGGAGAGCTTGTGTGGAATTTTAAGCAGATCGATTTCCAATAAAGGTTGATGAGATATTTATACAAAGCTTACCATCGGTGACCCATTGCTAATTTGTTTTGAGCAATCAGGGGGTGAGACGCCCTAAAATACATACTTTATAACCTGAACGTTTGAATTTAAAATTTGTTTCATGTTTGACGAACTGTAGTACAAGAATGGGGAAATACGAGGGATGTTTACAAAATTCTGGCAGTTAATTAAATTACAATATTTTGGTATAGCTAAGGGATTATTTTATAGGTTATTTAGCGAAAGGTATTACAATTAACGCGGAGCATCATTCGAATTTATTATCCCCATCAATGCGACAGACACTTGTTAAAAACGGCCTGGAATGTTCCATGAGCGAGCGTTGCAATTGCAACAGGATAACGCAAGACCAAGCACTCCAAGAAAAGTAAAGGATGTTTTGAACGATTTACGAAGCGAATTGTTTCTGCACCAACCTTATTCCCTGGACCTTTCTCCCAGTGATTATCAGCTGTTTCCGGTTAAAAAAACCCTTACAAGGTATTCGATTTGAAAGTTTAACTGATGTAAAAGGTGTATTAAATAGATAGATTAAGGAGATACTGAAATAGTTACTTGAAGACGCCTTAAAAAAAAATTGTGTATCTCTAAGAGATTATATTGAAAAACTATACATTAATATTGACGAAAATTAACAAAATAATATTATAACTAAATACCCATAATTTTGGAAACGATATGTTATATACATATACCAATATATTTTGAACGATATTAACCAGAACATATTAATTAGTAAATATGAGACTTAATCATTTACTTATAATACGTTAATAACAAAGTTATTGTTTAGTTTTTTTTTTATTGTATATAGATTATTTTTTAACTATAATTGGTGTGTTAAGTTCTTTTGTAGTTTTGTCTCGAAGATACTCCTTTTTGCTCCATTCCATCGTTGTTCAGTCTTTAACAACGTACTGATGGTAAAATGGTGAGGAGGTATTGTATCAGTGCAGTACACAATCTTCCGGAAAGACATCTGATGCAACATAGAGGTGTTGCCAAATTCAAACTAGTGTTTAAGTCTGCCTGATCCAGTTGCCACAAACCTCTTGGATTACCTGTCTGCCGAGCTCCTTATCTCTGATAAATTTTCACACCAGCTTGCCAGATAGAATGAAAGTGGAGGAAGCGAGAGAGGTGTGAAAGGATCGTAGCAAGTGGAGGGAGGTGGTCTCTGCTTACCCCACCGGGAACAAGGCGTGATATATAAGTATGTATGTAAAAATAAATCATATTAAAATATACGTTAAGATATATTTTTTTAATTATTGTTTAGCAGCAGCAATTACAATTAATGGAAAAATCCTTGATGTTGGTTACACGTAAGATTATTATGAATCATAGAAGTCGATAATTTAGTACAATGGGAATTATTTTGCTATACTAAACGCCTTTATCACAAGCAGTTAATAATGTTTAACGTGTTCATTAAATGTAAAATGGTTGAGTTAAATGAATTTATTACACAATTAAACCATAATTAACTGTTTTAGGATCGTTACGAATGAAGTAACTACTTTTGCTGGTGGCAGGTCTCCGTTGGCGGGGACCGTCTAGGTAGGTACTACCGCAGGGCTTATTGCTGCCGACAAACATTACTGTGCTCTCGTTTGAAGGGCAGTCTAGCTAGTGGAATTACTGGGGTAATTATCGAGAGTTGGAATTTGAAGCATTTAGGCAACGAGCGCAAAATGGTGCAGTGTACTTCATCCTAACTAGCGCCACATCGTTATGGGCAGTAGTTTAGCTAACCATCACTTGGAAACTAAACGTCTCAAGGTGACGAGCACAATGTGGCGCGGTGTACATCATCCTAACTAGCGCCACTTTATGGGTAGTCGTATCACTTACAAATAGATGAACGTCTCGCTCGTCCGGTCGCTTCGTT